>CM053583.1:385533021-385583839 GCA_028627135.1 Pseudochirops cupreus
TTGAAAAAACCACTAACCTGGAAAATAGATCCAGGAAAGACAATTTAAAAATTATTGGACTACCTGAAAGTCATGATCAAAAAAAGAACCTAGAAATCATCCTTCAAGAAATTCTCAAGGAAAATTGCCTAGATATTTTAGAAAACTATTCACCATCACATGGTCCCATCTCCCTACTCATTCTTTACCAAATAATCCCAGGTTTCCATTTAGTGTCCTAATCTGAAACCAGGAAAAGAATATCTTCACATGCTTCAAAGGCTTTCCCTCACAGGTCATTCTACCCATACTACAATTAATGTAGGGATGCTTGAATAAGTGCATTCAATTCAATGTAACAAAGGTTCATTTATCACCTACTATATGTCAGGTACTGTCCTAGGCACAAGTTACAAAGAAAAAATTAATTGCCGCTACACCTCAAGGAGCTTACATTCTACTGGTGGGGGATAAAACCTGCTCATACATAAGTAAATTAAAAGTATATTCAATGTAATTTCAAGAGGCAGAGAGTACTAAGAATGAGAAGGTGAGAACAGGGAATTAGGAAAGGTCTCATGTAGGAAGTAATGTCTGAAGTGTGTTTTGAAGGGAGCTAGGGATTCTACCGTGGAGAGATGAGCAAATAATGAACTCCAGAAACAGGGATCCACTTACACAAAGGCACAGAGATGAAATATTAAGCTATAGGGAATAGGGAGCAGGTCAGTTGACTGGAAAAGAATGTGCATGAAGGCAAATGACAGGAAATAAGCCTGCTTCCCTCCTGAGTCACTTTTGAAAAGAATATGTGGGTTCTTAGCTCCTAGTACTGCCTCTTCCCCTTTGTTGGCTAGATCAGAGAATCATAGGTTTAGAATAGGACCTTATAGGGCATCTATTCCAACCAATCTCTACCGTTTAGAGCTGAGGGAACTGAAGCTCAGAGAGAGATCAGATTCTCAGAGGTACCAAAGCAGCACACCTGGGCTTCAGAAGTAAACCCTCAAAATCCAGAGTTCTTTACAAAAGGGTGGAGTCCAAAGGGAATTTAAGAAAAGGTCTCATTAGAGTGGGTGAAGGTTCATGAAGAAATAGCTCCAGAAATGAGAGCAACCCTTAGTTAACAACCTAGCCTGACATTTAGTTTGGTTTTTTCCCCCAAATCCTACATAACAGAGCACCCTTCCACACAAGGACCCAACATGGGTCAATGACAGACATCAGCTTAGGGTGACTATAACAAGCTTTGACGGAGTGGGGGATCTGAGTTCAAATCTGGCCTCAAACAATTAACACTAGCCATGTGACCTTGGGCAAGTCACTTAACCCCAATTGCCCTGCCTTCCCCCCTCCAAAAAGAAAAAAGGAAGAAAAAAAAAAACAAGCTTTGATTTCATCTAGTTCTAACAACCCAAAGTCTTCTACCACTTACCAAAATCTTATTCTGTATAGGGATAGGGTATATTCTATCCTCCCCTCCCCCAAGTCACCACAATGACCCATACTGTTCATTAACATACATTTTATATGAATCTTTTCTCTTCTATATACATGAAGTATTAGCAGTGAAAGGGTCCTCAGATCAACTACCTCCTATTTCCAAATAAGGAAACTGAGGCCCAGAAAAGTGAAATGCTTGCTCTGGATCACAAAACTCACTAGCAACAAGCGTCCCTTACCAGTAAAATCACCCATCTCAGATTATTCTTAACCATTCTTTGCTGAAAAGTTCTAAGTAGGCTTTCCTTAATTGTGGCTACTTTGCACGAATGAAGGGAAATCACCTCTTATCTCCTCATTATGGAAATATGTACTGATTAATGAGCCCCTGTACTCTCTGTAGAAGGCTGTTTAATTTTACAAATATTTATTAAATATCAACCTTGGGCAAGTCATTCTGCAAGGCGCTAGAGGTGCAAAATGAACTAAGATGGTCTCTCCGTATTTTTCATTGGTTTTGTTTGGTGTTTTAATGCTGGAATTCACACACTGGATTTTTGCTGGCTAGGACCCCAGGTCAGGAGCCAAGAGTACCAAAGCACCTGGGGCATAGTCAAGACTGACCAGCCTGGCACCAGATACTTGCTGTCCAATGCTACAAAGATACAGAAATCAGGGACAGGAAGATGGGGCAATATCTGATACACATAAAAGAATATGCAAAACCAATGCAATCAACCATTCCCACACATTTGTTAAGCGTCTCTCTTGTTATAGGCACCTGACCAGGTGCTGAGAATGCAAACATAAACTGAGACAGTTCCTGCCCTCAAGGAGTTTACAGTTTAATGGGGATACATGCTGATAGATTAGTAGTTAGGGGGTGTATACAAAATAAATGAATACTGAAGAGGTGCAAGGCACCAACAACTGGGAGACTCAGAATAGGCCTCTTGCAGGATGTCCACAATTCCATCTTTACAGAAGTGTAAGGGAAAGGACACTGGATTTAGAGTCAGAAGACCTGGTTTTGAATCCTGTCTTCCTCTACTAGATAGACACATGGATATATAGCATACATAGTAGTAAACATTTATATAGCGCTTCAAAGTTTTCAGACTGCTTTATATTATCTCATTTGGTCCTCACAATAATCCTGTAAGGTACATGTAATTATTATAACCATTTTACACTGAGGAAACTGGGGCAGACAGAGGCTAAGTAATTCTCACAAGGTCATAAAGTTAATGCCTTTCTGGCAAACTCAGAACTTCCTGACTACAAGTCCAGCACATCATTTGAGAGAGAGAGATAGACAGAGACAAAGATAGAGATGGAGACAGAGAGGGAGAGGGAAATAAACAGAGGCAAACAAAGATAAAGACAGAAGGGGACAGAGAGAAAGAGACAGAGAAGATAAAAAGAAGCAGAAAGAGGGAGCAAAGGAAAACAAGACAGGAGGGAATAGAAAGAGAGAGACAAGACAGAGAGAAGGGAAAGAAGGGGAGATAGACAAAAAGAAGAGGAGAAAGGGAGAGAAAAGGGAGATGGAGAGGGGAGAGAAAAGAATATGGAGGAGGAGGAGGAGGGAAGAGACAGACAGAGACAGACAGACAGAGACAGAGAGACAGAGAGAGACAGACAGACAGACAGAGACAGAGAGAGAGATTGAGATTATTCTTGCAAGGCACTGGAGATATAAACGCAAATAAACAAGATACCCTTTGCTTTCTAATAGGGGGAAACAATGCCTAAGGGGGAGCTGGAAAGAACAAAGAGAGGCTATGGCCAGAAGCCTGCAGAAAATGGCATTTATGCCAAGTTCCCAGTAAGATGAGGCAAAGGGTCCCTCATTGGAGCTGGAAGGAACCAAAGTTTGAAGATGGTTGGAGAGGGAGTGCCCCTTCAAGGACACTACAAGAAGAGCAGCCACATGATACCTATGTAACACTGGGTAAATCCTTTCACCTATAGCTTTGGATTAGATGACTTGAAGCAGGAATTGGTAGAGCTGAAGACTGGCAAAGCCAGCTACATGATTCTGAACAAGTCAGATCACCTCGCTGGACCTCAGTTTCCTCATATGTAAAATGATATTGTTAGATTAGATGGTCACTAAATCTGTGATCCTGTGATCCTTTGAACTCTAAGGTCCCTTCCAATTCCCAGCCCTGTGATCCTGCAAAGCCAGTTGCTCTACATAATTTAGTATCCAATCCCTCCTCAGTAAATCTAGCCCCGTCTTGAAGGATTAGCATGTTCACCCAATGGTTATTACCTCATTCACCATCATTTGGCTATGACCTCACCAGAAATGTCCCCATGGGGCAAGAGCTTGATCATTTCTAAGACCACAGAATTTTAATTATTTCATTTGTGCAACTTGAATGGGTAATCTTTAAAAAAAATCTACAAATACCACATCCTTCCCTATCCAGGCTGCTTTTCCTTTAATTCACTAGGTGGTACTTGACCAAGAAGGTTATTTTTAGACAACTCTAGGCACAGTATTAAATTAGAATGTGTTTGCAGGATAAGACAAATTAAACTCTCAAGCGCCAAAGAGGAAAAGGATGATCAAAACAGTGAAGTTAATCAAGGAAACTTGTCTAGAAATAAGTTTGCAACCAAGATGGTTCATTTTCATGACTGCATAAGGTAGGTCAAAAGAATCTACTTTCCCATTTTACAGAAAAGGAAGTTGAAGATATAGGAAAATTAAGTGAGTAACTCACTAAATTTTAACTTCATAAGGCTGGCTTTCAAGACTCTCTACACACAATTTTGCCTGTCACTCCTCCCAACTCCAGCTCTCCCAATTCAACCAGGTTGGTCAGCTCACTATTCCCCAAATGCAATGTGTACACTCCTACCTTTGTGTTTCTGTTCATGCCCTTTCATCTGTCTATTCCCCAAGCAATTGGGAAAATAAGGCTAGGTTTTGTAGAGTAAAAGAGCTAGAGTTCAATCAATTTTCCCACACCATTTAAAGTAAATAAAGAGGTAGTGTCTCGATAACTCAACCAGATGAGAACACTTCTCTATTCAATGAATCAATTATCAACTTCAGATTAAGGGCAGAAAAAATCCTTGATCAATTTGGATGTCCTTGAAAGTGACTGGAATGAACTAGAGCTGTGTTGCATAGGATGTGCATTTGGATTGCCCATGCCCTTTGGTTTGTCTATAAAATAAAAGACCAATTCAGAACCCAAAGACCTGAGCACCTTAGGGAAGAGATCTTCCAGCCAAGCCCCTGTGAAAGAATAATTTTAGAAGGAAAAGTCCTGGTGCTAGCCAGACTTGGCTTCTGTCTTCTGTCTCCATCTTCTCCCCATGCCTTCCCTTTGGCCAGAGGAGGACCTTGTGTATTTCAGAGGACTAGAGGATTGGGCAGTTGTTCAGGTGCATGCAGGGTCCCTAGGACAGTAGCAGCTGACAGCAGTCTCTATATCACAAACTGGGCAGACTGCAAATGATAAAGGACAAATTCAGGGCACTATAGTACTCCTGGCAGAAAAGATACACCATAACTAAGGGGAATATCTTGAGGATTCCAACAAAAGAACTTCTAGGAATGGTGAATTACAGTTAGAAGTAAATCTGTACTTTCTAAAATTGAAACCACTTTCCCCTAGACCCTACATTTACTGATATTGTTGTATCACCAGTGAGGGGATGTTTTGAACCAACTACACTAAAATAAGTACAATTTCCAAATTTCCGAAAGCAAAATATCTGACTAATCTATAGCAATCAATAATCACAGAGGAAGAACACAATGTTGGGAGCTTGTGAGCATTACCATGAGACCCCTGGCTCCTTAGGACACTGAGATTCATGAGGTGAGCAGTATTTGTCCTCCGATAGCTCCTCTGCCGATAAGCATTGGAGTTGAGATAATAGCCCCAGAACATTTGCTACATTAGAATATGGACCTTGAGCTGAGCTTGCAGCAGGCTTCATTTTGGGGCACTTCAGGGGGAGGGGGGGAATGTTTATGGTTTGATCTTTGTGAAGTGTTATTTGGAACCCATGGTAATGTGGCTTTCCACGTTTGAAGAGTACTGAGGAGTGGGTGGGGAAAAGGAAATCCTTACTTCTAGGAAGTAGCTGTAACAAGGAAGAAATAACTTTTAATTGAACCTTAAAGAAGAAAAAAAAAGTTTTCTTACTGTAATATCTCCCTAGTCTTTGCTTATTTACCAATTTTGTCAATTAAAAAAAGTTACCCGTTCATTTATTTTTGGGGTTTGGGAATCTCACCACAATGGCTGTTTTTATGCCAACTTGCCACAAGTTCAAACCACTGCAACAGACCAGAAATGGCACACAAAATTGTTTGCTACGGTTCTGACAAACATGGTAGATATTTTATATAAATACCATTAACTGGTGACATTGTGTTCTTTGAAAGATGAATGTAAATGTAAAACTTTTTTGTTTACTTTTTCTCCCAACAATAAATAGAAGAAGGAGAAGGAGAAGAAGAAGAAGAAGAAGAAGAAGAAGAAGAAGAAGAAGAAGAAGAAGCAGCTAGGGATTTTTCAAAGTGGAGGTGAGAGAATATATTCCAAGTATGGGGTACAGTCAACCTGTGCCTAAGTGCAGAAATGGAAGGTGAAATATGGGGTTACTTGGAACAGCAAGTAAACCAATTGGACCATAAAATCAAGTTCATGGCAGAGATTAATGTGCAATGAACTGGGAAAGGTAATCTAGAGCCAGATTGTGATAGCCTTTAAAGGCTAAACAGCCACTACCCTAGTGGCTTTTGGGAACCAGTGAAGCTTTATAATCAGAAGAATGACAAGGTCTGACCTGTGCTTCAGAGCTATAAATTTGGTAGCTATGTGGAGAATTAATTAGAAAGAGGAGATACTGTAGACAGGGAGACTAATTGGGAAGTTATTGCAAGAGTCAAGGCAAGAGGTGATGAGGGTCACTCTAACCAAAGGTGATGGCCACATGAGTGGAGAGAATGGGACAGATTCTAGAATTGTGAAAATCGAAGTAAAAAGACTTTGATAAATGATTGACTATCAGCAGATAAGGAGAGGGAAGAAAAGAAGATTGTGTTATCATAAACCAAGCTAACTAAAAGAATGGTGGTATCTTCAACGGAAATTGGGAAATTAAGAAGGAAATCTGGGAGGGGGGGGATTAATTCAATTCAACATTTAATCAACAATCAGACCTTTGTTAAACATCTACTACTTGTAAAATGTGTGGTAGTCACTCTGAATCCAAAGAGAAAAGTTAAGAATAACTGTCCTTAAGGATCTTACATACTACTAGGAGTACATGTACATGGGTAAGTAAATATGTAGTGTATTTAAGCATTTCAAGAAAAGAATCCAGATAATCAGAGAGAATCAGCAAGAGGGAGGACCTGAAATGTGCTTTGAAGGAAACTTTTCCTGTGTTTATGTCTTATCTCTGCAACTAGATTGTAAACTCTCTGAGGGCAGGAACCATATTCCCATACATCATTGTATCCCCCACAACTCTAGACATAATGTCTCATGCCTTGTGGATAATCAGTAGCTATTTTTTGATTGACTGACTAATGAGCAAGCCAACATCAAAGTCAAAATCAAACAATAGAATAATGGATGTCCTGAATCTTTGATGCTTTAGATAATTCTCCTTCTCAAAAGAGGTTCAGTGTTTCTGAGATCTTTGAAATTCCTTGCAGATGCCCAGCATGCTTTCTCCAGTATGGAGCTGGATGTTATGAGGCTACTGTACCATGATGGAAAGCAAGTCTCAGTATCCAAGGTCAGCATCAAAGAAAAAGAATTCAGCAATTTCCTCTGACATTCCCAGTCTTGAGCATCCTCCAATGAGCTCCCAGAGTGAGAACTAGAAGGAATCCCAGAAGCAAAGCAGTCCAATGCCCTCACTTCACAAATGAGGAAATAGAGTCCCAAGGAGGCTAAGTGCCTTGTTCAAGGTCTCATAGTCTTTTAACTCCCCCTACACCATTCTACCTGCCCCATGTCCTAATCAGTTTGGCATTAGTCAGTATATTCACCCACACTTATTACAAAGGTGTCTAAGATGGTACTTAGAAGGAAACAGAAGAATTATCATCAGTCATAACCCCTACTGCCTTTTTCTCACTTTAATAAGTCACTTAAGATAGATTTCCAAAGGAGTAAAACTAACTATATGGCACAAAGGATAGGGTGTTGGGTCTGGAGTCAGGAAAACTCATCTTCCTGAGTTCAAATCCAACCTCAGACAAGTGTGTCTTATCTGTGTCACACTAGCTGTGTGACCCCGGGCAAGTCATTTAATCCAGTTTGCCACAGTTTCCTTATCTGTAAAATGAGCTGGAGAAGGAGATGGCAAACTACTTGAGTATCTTTACCAACCCCAAATGGGGTCATGAAGAGTCAGACACAACTGAAAACAACTAAACAACAACAAACTATGAACTAGAGCCTCAAAGTTTCTATGTATGTTAATATGAGGAAAGTAACAGGCTTAATAGGCTCTAACCAACTCACATATAATCAAGCATCCCTTTCCCTAATCCATTTAACCAAATGATATTATTTAGATTACTGATATCGGATCCTCCATATTGAAAGCCTGTGTTCTCCCAAAGCTCACTTGCCAGGTTATAGGTGGAACAATGCAATTATTTATGTATCTATGAGCAACCATACTGAAATACTTGTGATGAACAAACAGGACGTGGCTCTGGATGTGATCTTTCCTTAAGCTTCTTGTATTTCTCCTCCAATGGAACCCCTAAATCATCAAGGAAATACCACGTAGGAAGCTGACTAAAACCGTACTGCATTCAGAAGTCTACCTATAGGTTATGACCAAAAGTCCACTGTAGCCTCCTCAAAGACCAAACCATGAGCCGTTATTCAAATCTTACATCTCTCAGCTTCAATTCTATAATCAACAGGATTGGTCGCTCATGGAATCACTGAAGATCAGTGGGAGGGGACCTCAGTGACCATCTCGTGCAATACATTCCTGAAAAAGAATACCCATTACAGCATAAGAACAATAGCTAACATTGGTATAGAAATTGTACACATTACCTCGCTACAGCCTCAGAACAACCCTGGTGTTTTTTCTTGTTGTTGTTGAGTCATGTTTATAACTCCATTTGGGATTTTCTTAACAGAGATACTGGAATTATTTGCCATTTCCTTCTCTAGTTCACTTTACAGATGAGGAAACTACGGCAAACAGGGTTAAGCAACTGCTCAGGGTCACACAGCTAGTAAGTATCAGAGTCTGGATTTGAACTCAGAAAGATGAATCTTCCTACCTCCAGGCTGGGCACTCTATCCACTGGCACAAGTCCTATTATACTTGCTGTACAAATAAGGAAAATTAGGCTTAGAAGATTAAACATCTTAGCCTTATCAGTTTTGAGCTGGAAGAGGTCTTACAGATCAGCTAACCTCCTTATTTTATGGATGAGGAAATTGAGATCTAGAAAAGTGAAGGGACTCCCTCAAATTCATTCAAACAACAGAGCTGAAATTTGAACCCATGCCCTCAAATTCCTACTCCAGCCTTGCCCATTGCATACTCTATATGTCTGATAAATGTTCATCGGGCCTCCATTTGAAGACCTCTCTAATGAGGGCAGAGCCCATTTTTTCAAAGGCAATGCATTCATTCTTCTTTGAAATAATTGTAATTATTATAAGACTTTTCCTGAAATGAGGTATATATTTGCTTCCCTGCCAGTTCTCTGTGTTGCTCCTAGTTCTGGCTTCTAAGAACAAGCAGAAAGAGTCTTGATTGTGTTTCAGATACCTTAAGACAAGCACCACTTTTTTCTGACAGTCTTCACTCCTTCCTGGCTGCCATCTAAAAATCACAAGATAATAGATTTAGGCCTGGAAAGAAGCTCAAAGGCTATTTAGTCCAGCTCCTATATTTGACAGGTGAGAAAATCAGGCACCAGATTGGTTGTCACTTCCCCCGGGTCACACAGCTAACAAGAATCAGTGCAATTCTTTTTTTTTTTTTAATTTTTATGTATATCTTTTTTATCACCAAAATTTATCCCAGTATCCCCTTCGCTCCTGGCAAAAGCCAACCCATACAACAAAGAATATTTTAAAGGAAAAAAAAGAGGAAGAAGAGGGGGGAAATCAGCAAAACTGACCAAAAAGACATCAAAAACATTTGAAAATAAATGCAGTGTTTCAAATCTATGGACTTCCCAGTTCTACAAAGGAGCAGAGGGAGAGGGTCGTCTTTTAGCTCTTCTTTGAGGTTACGCTTGTTCTTTGTCATTTTGTAACATTCATTTTTGAATGTTTCCTGGCTGTACTTTCCACTTGCATGGTTGTGATAATTGTATGTATTGTTTTCTTGGCTCTGCTTACTCTACATAGGTCTTCCCATAGTTCTCTGTAATCATCACATACTTTGTTTCTTACAGCAATGATATTCCATTACTCTCACGGATCATACAGACTTTCATTTACCTTATTGTCACCATTCTATGTCTTGTTCTTCTAGCTGGCGTTTGAAAAGGCTTTGAGCTTTTTGCCTCACAAGTTTACTGCAGTCCATTTGCTGGTGCCTTCCCTCAACCCCTACCCCCCCCCCCCCCCCCCGCCAATTACCGAGTATTTATTTTGCACATATTTAAGTGTAGAGATGTTGTCTCCCTCATTCGAATGTAAGCTTCTTGAGTATAGGAAGTGTTTCCCTTGGGTCTTGTAGCCTCAGCACTAGGACAGTGTCTGGAACATGGTAGCAAATAATAAGTACTTTTTATTGACTGATTGCTTAACAGACAGCGATTTTTCCTAACTTTAGCTCAAGAGGTTTGTAAATGCTTCAATAAAAATTGAATGTCTCCCAAGTCCCCTCAAATTTTCCCTTTCGCCATAGAAAAGTCCCCAGACTCAGCTTCAGTCCTAAAGTCCTTCACTTTCTAGATCTAATCTGTTGCTAAATAATGATTCTATAACATCTGTTATATTTACCTATTCCTCTCTCTTTTCACAAGGGTATAGCTATGTGACTCAATGCACAAAGTTTTAGACTTGAAATCAGAAAGACCTGAGTGTAAATCCTGCCTCAGATATCTACTAGCTGTGTGACCCCCTCCAAGTCATTTAAACCTATTTCAACCTCAGTTTCCTAATACATAAAATATGAATGATTTCACATCCACTTTACAGACTTGTTGTGAGGATCACATGGGTTAAAACATGTAAAGTGCTTTTCAAAACTTAAAGTGTTATATATTTTGTTTATCTAGACATTTTAGTTCTTTTAGTCTTGATGGTCTTATCTGTAAAATGATGGTAGTCATAGCCCCTACCCAGAGGTGTGCTGAAACCATTTCTCCATAGCCAATTGCTCAATTTTCACTATGAAAATTTACACCTCAAAAATGATAACACAAATTGGGGCTTGATCTCTTGTTTTGTTTATTTCTAGACCTAAGAACGTCGTGGATAAAAATCAGATTAAACTTAAAACTGAATCTTGAATAGTTTTTTGGTTTCTTTGTTTTTGCCCCCAAGCCAGTTGTTAAATATTTACCAACACACCCTTGTACCTACCTCACTGGGCTTGATATGATGATGAAATAAGATGATATACATAACGAGGTGCTTTGGAAACAGCTATATTTTATTCATCTAAACTTGGAATATTTTTAACCATCTCATTGTTTTCAATGCCTTTTTTGAGGGAGATGACCCTGACTTTCTAAAATATTTCAAGAAACCATCATCCTGTCAATGTGGACCCTCTCTCCACTAGTGAAGACCACAATTCCTCCAAGACTTAGCAGGTGGACTTCGAGAGGAAACTAAGTAACTCATTGCAAACAGCCTTTGAAGTCAGCTGGGTTCATCCTTAGTAATCAAGTAGTCTATTATCACCCACATAATAGAAGACTCTCTAGCTTAGAAGTTTACATAGTTCTACTCCACTGACATAGCTTTCAAGAGCCAGGAGTCACCTACATTCCATACCAAAACATTAGAGGAGAACTTTTGGAGAGATGACCCTGACACCATCCTTGATACCCCAAGTCTAGCAGCCTGACATCGGACACTAAGATTTTCCCACTGTAAAAACATAAAATAGTAGACTGTAAATATTATCTAAATGGAATAGATCACCATCATACCAAGTCCCAAAAAGAAAAATACACACCCTCAAAGACTGCGGAGTATCTTTTGTCTCCTCTCCTATTCCCTTTGCTTTCTGTTTCTTCAAAAGAGGGGCTGCCCAATGGTTTCCACATACAGTTGGGTGGCTAACAACAGGGTCCCTGGAATTAAAATTGCAGTTAGTGAACCTTCCCAAGAAAATTACAACACAGGTCACCCATGAAATTGCAGTTGTATAGTTAGGGCCATTGTATGCTAACAGACAAGACCGATTTGTTTTCCTTTTACTGTGATATTGAATTTCTAAATTGCTTCTTTGGTTTAAAAAGTTCTGATGCCATCTATGTTGTGTCAGTTGCAAAACAAATTCAAGCAATCCTCAAGAATCTAATAATCATGTATCAACGGAAGATGAGAGTGGCATTTTTCACTTTATGAATAATGCATTTTTAATGAAATCATTTCATTCTTCAATTTTAAAACCCAGAGCCAAAAACTTTCCTACCTCCCATTTCCCCTCCCTTGTGATCCATTACTTACACTTATTTTAGATATTTTAAGCAGAGAAATCAAGGTGGCTTAAGCACTCAGTATCAGAATATATCACCGTACAAAGATGCTCTTGCCCCTGAGATGTTAATGTCCACTAAATGCTACACGTTTTCTTTGCCCTTTCTGAAATACACATTTTCTATCTGTTTCAGATATTGGTTTCTATTCATTTTTAGACACACATTAAGGAGCTCAAAGAACAGAAAAATAAAGCCTCAGGTTAGCAGCCTGTCAAACTCCCTACATTGCTTTTAAACATTACATAATGAAGGGAGAGACATTTGGCACTTTAACGGGGCATGTGACACCCATCTTCCCCATCTAAAAGCTTTCTGATCAGTGAAAACAATGAAGCAAGTGGATAGCAAGAAGACAAGTTTCTCTCACTGTGCTTCATCCATGTCCTCTGTGATTTATGGACATTTAATTAACAACTTATCTGGCATCATCTCAAGTAGTTTATGGCCCCTACTATAATGTCAGTGAAGAGGCATTCTTGCAACTTCAATATAGCTGGCACTCTTAAAGGAATTACTGTAAATATTGGTACTCATCATTGTCCAAGAGAACTTAGGAAGAGTCTATAAAATGGAAAAAATGGGCCATTTTTCAGAAAAAGTCATTAGACTGAGTGGTGATGTTGGGGGAGGGAGAAGACATTGAGGTGATAATGTTTTTCAGGCAAGAGTTAGTGGAGTTTATGCCATGGCTATAGCTTTTTCTCACAAATTTAAATCTCGATAAAATTGACTTCTATGTTTCACTCAACAGAATTTAAAGTGCTTGCCTTTAAAAATCTCATTAAATTTTTTATGATTTTTAAAAAAATATCCTCCAAGCATCAATACCCACAAATTGTCCCCCTTTTCTGCTATCCCACCATAATTTCAGAACTGGGACTGCGTAAATTTCAATTGTCATTCCATACTCCCAGGGAAAAATCTCTCCTCTTGGTCAGAGGTGTCTAGTAAGAGATGGTGATCAATACTAAAGGCATTAACACACACACTCATACTCACACACAAACACACACCTTTTCTGGAACAAGATGATGACTAAAAGACTTGTCCAATTATTGGTACCCATTTAACTCCCCTATGCATCTGGTACCTCATTAGAAGTTTAAAATAATTTTGCTGCTACTGATAAGCAGCCACTTCACCATTTCTACTTAGTACAATTTAGCACCTTGGTTGAAGAGCCAGGCTTATCAATGGAGGCCAATAGAGATCTAGGAACAAATAGTATTTTGCTCACTAATAAATGCCAAAGAGCAAGGTAATTTTTTTAAAAAAGGAATGGAAGATTTCTCCCATTATCTAATAACATAGGCTCTTATCTTATGCATACAACTAGAAAACTTTACCCCAATATTCTCTGAGGTCCTATACCAATACCTCTTTGTTGTAGGGAGGTAATACTGTCTAGGGCAGTGGAACTCAAGATCTGGTAGAGGCTATCCAGTTGGAATAGTTTCAAGGATAGCTCCATCAGCCTACCTTGTGTCACGAAGAAAGGAATTTAGCTAAATTCAAAGTTCACTGCCAGAAGATTGGCCATTGTATGATGATGTGTTATTTTGTTTGCTTTGGCAACCCCTTCATTTCCTACCAGCTGCATTTCTCTGGACTACATTATGCCCCTAGCTAAGTACTGTCTGCCCCTCTCCACTTTCAGTGGTTTTTCATATGTTGTTTTCCTCTGTGACAGTGGTTCTCAACCTTCCTTATGCCACGACCCTTTAATACTCGTATGTGGGCATATCTGCATGTGGGTGGACCCACCTGGAGATGGATAGAGGAGCGATGTCTCCTTTCCTAAGACCATTGGAAATACATGTTTTCCGATGGTTTTAGGTGACCCCTGTGACCCCTGTGACCCCTGTGAAAGTGTCATTCGACCCCCAAAGGGGTCGCGACCCCCAGGTTGAGAACCACTGCTCTATAAGATTATAAGCAACCTGAGAGCAAGTATTATCTTCCGACATTTTTGTATATCCATAAAACTTAGTACAGAGCCTGGAACACAGCAGGTACTTAATAAATGTTTATTGACTGACTGACTACAAGAAATTAATTATGATCTATATCTACCAGTCAATTAAAATCCCATATCATTGAAAACAGCACATATTCTAACTGGTTTCCTTGCCTCCAGTCTCTCCCCTTTCCAAGCCATCTTGTATATTTCTGTGGAAATAAATAAGGAAGCAGCATGCTATAATAAAGAGTACTGAGGTTCCAATTCACACCCACCAAATTAATAAAGATGGTTTTAAAAAAAAAGAAAATGAAAAATCTTGGTGGTGTTGCTGGAAAAGAGGCACATTGATGCACTGCTGATAGAGCTGTGAGATGATATGGCCATTCTAGAAAGCAAATTGGAACTATGCCCCCAAAGTTACTTACCTGGGTATACCCTTTGACTCAGTGATATCATTACTATGCCCCTTATCTCAAATAGAACAAAGGAAAAAGAAAAGGATTCATGTGTCCAAAAATATCTGTGGAATTCTTTGTGTGGCAACAAAGAACTGAAAATTAAGGGGAGTGCTCATCAGTTTAGGAATCACTGAACAAATTATGGTAGCAAATGTAATGAAATACTATTGTGTTGTAAGAATGGTAAGGATGATTTCAGATGAACCTTGGGGAGACTTCTATGACCTGATTCAAAGTGACCTACATAGAACAAGGAGAACAATTTACACTACACTAACTACATTGTCACAATGAGCAACATCAGAAAAACTTAATAAGTTTGATCGATTCCATGACTAACCATGATTCCAAAGGACTGACAGTGAAGAGTATTGCCAGCCTACTGATAGAGAAGCAATAGACTAAATATGCAGAATCAGGCATACAATTTTGGACACGGCCAGTGCAGGAATGTTTTTTTTTTCTCAACCAAATTTACTTGTTACAAGGTTTTTGTTTTTCTTTTTCTTTTTTCCTTTTTGTGGTAAATAGGATTTTATTTTTTCCACTTGCATGTAAGGATAGTTTTCAACATTCATTTTTTATAAGATTTTGAGTTCCAAATTTTTTCCCTCCCTCCCTTCCCCCTTCTCCCTCCCCAAGACAGCAAACAATCTGACATAGGTTATAAACGTGCAAATCAAGTTAAACATATTTCCACATTAGTCATGTTGTGAAAAAAAGAATCAGAACAAAAGGGGGAAACCTCAAGGAAGAAAAATCAAAAAAGTGAAAATAGCATGCTTCAATCTGCATTCAAACCCTATAGTTCTTTCTCTGGATATGGATAGCATTTTCCATTATGATTCTTTTCGAATTTTCTTGGATTATTGTATTGCTGAGAAGAGCTAAGTCTATCATAGTGATCATTGCAAAACGCTGCTGTTACTGTGTACAATATTCTCCTGGTTCTGTTCACTTCACTCAGCATCAGTTCATGTAAGTCTTTCCAGGTTTTTCTGAAATCCACCTGCTCATTATTTCTTATAGAACAATAGCATTCCATTAAATTCACATACTACAACTTGTTCAGTCATTTCTCATTTGATGGGTATTCCCTCAATTTCCAATTCTTTGCCACCACAAAAAAAGCTGCTATAAATATTTTTGTACAAATAGGGTCTTTCCCCTCTTTTATTATCTTTTTGGAATACAGACCTAGTAGTGGTATTGCTGAATCAAAGGGTATCCCAGTTTTATAGACATTTGGGCATAGTTCCAAATTGCTTTTCAGGATGGTTGAATCAGTTCACAATTCCACCAACAATGCATTAGTGTGCCAACTTTCCAGCATCTTCTCTAACATTTATCATTTTTCTTTCCTGTCATATTAGCCAATCTGATAGGTATGATGTGGTCTTTCTCTTTTTTCACTGAGGAGAAGTGGGAGAGAAAGTAAATACTTAATAACTGAAAAAATAAAATTTTGTTAACTTTTTTAAAGAGCACCATACTTGAAATCAAAAGAACTGGATTCAAATCCTGACTCTACCACTTGTTAACATATGAACCCAGAAAAAAAAAATTTAATTTCTCTGAGTTTTACTTATGAGTTATATACATTTCAAATTAACTGTTTCTTAAGGTTATTATGAGTACTTTATAAATTATGAGGTACTGTAATAATGTGAGATATTATTACTCCTAAAAACAAAGTCCACAGTAACCCCTATGCCAAAAATTTCAGTGGTTCCCCCAATTCCTAGAAAATTAGGCTAAGCAATTAGATTTGGTCTTGAAAGTCCTTCACAATCTGATCCCTCCCTCCCTCTCCAGCCTTCTCTTTATCTGCTCCCTTCAGTATATCAACTCTACCCTGTAGCTAAACAAACAGCACAACTTGGCATGACTTGTCCATACCCTATGGCTTCCTACCTCTTTCTCTTGGATCATGTCATTTTCCTGGTGTCTGGTACGTAGGAACTGCTTCGTAAATGTTATTGGTTGATTGATCTCTAACTTTCCCCCATCTCCAGCTGTCAAAATCTTACCATTCTTCCTGAAGCTCAGCTCAAATGCCACTTCCCACATGAATCTTTCCCTGATCTGCCTGGTCAGGAGTTCCATTTCCTACAGAATTCCTATGAGAATTCTGAATAAGAGAATACTACGAGAATAGTATGGGGTAGAGGAGAAAAGTCCCTGTGCCATCAGAGGCACTGGGTTGGAATCTTAGCTCTGTTATTTAATGCCTTTTGGGCAAGCCATTTCTCAGGTCAAGAAGCCAATCATCCCTTATTAAATATTTACTATATGCCAGGCACTATGGGACTCAGTTTCCTCCTCTGTAAAAAGATGAGGTTGGACTAAATGAGCTCTAAGGTCCCTTCTCACTCCAAATTTCTGATTCTAGAGCATTGGGCACTTCTAATATGGAACTTATTACATGCTGCCTCGCATTCAAGTTATTTGTGTACGTGGCTTATATAGATTATGGTCTCCTGTTGGGGTATAGGGTCTTGCTGTATACATATTTGTATCTCTGCCCCATACCTAATCATATAAAATAATTCCATAAATAAAATTTTACAGGAGGCTTGGATAGGAGAATTGGACCCAAAATAGACTTACAAATGACTAATTGGGCTCCACTAATTGCTACAGCCAAAAAAAAGATATTTTCTCCTGGCATAGTCTATGAAAACAAAAAGTTCTATTGCTCAGTTGTTGAAGTTTGGAAAAGATGCAAGCCTGTCTTTAAGAAAAGGAAGGAAATAAATAAGTACCTACTATGTGAGGTACATAGTAGGCACTTTATAGATCATTTTTCATTTGAATTTCACAACCCTGGGAGGTAGATGTTTATTTTCAGCTCTATTTTATAATTGAGGAAACTGAGGCAAATAGATCACCCCAGATCATCAGCTCTCTGAAGCTGGATTCAAACTCAAGTCTTCGTCACTCCTAGTCTAGCATTCTATCCACTACTCCATCCATCTGCCTCTAGGGAAGGTATCAACTTGGAGTAAACTAGTAGAATTAGCCTTCTTTGCTAAAATTCATTGAATGGCCACATGGCTGCTTCCCATGGGGCACCACTGATATCGTGAACACTCCATACGGATTTAGGAAGATGACATTATCTTCATTTTAAGTAAATGGTCAGGAGCCAGGAAATATGTTATGCGGCCCTCCCTTCAGCTGGAAAAATCCTACAGGATTGAACATGGCATTTGAGGGTGAGGGGACATCATGTTACAGTTTTCTGAAATTAAAGGGCTTTCCCCATAAATCATAGGAATGAATGACCATTAATAAGAAAGCTCCATCAGCAGTGGTAGATTTCATACCTCCTCAAGAGTCTGGGAGCTGAAAACATAGCAATCCCTCCTTTCTAAACCTATAACTAGGGCAGGTAAATCAGGGGGCCAATTTTAGAGGCTGCTGACAGCATTTGCTTCCCTTCAGCAGCATAAAAGAAGTAGCATTTTGCACTCAGTTACCAAAAATAATTTGTTAAAACAGGAAGCTACCAGACGATGGGCTGGGGCGAGCTCTTCCTCCTCCACCCTTTCCTGTTACCATCATGACCCTGTACAAGGTGATGTCCTGTGCTAGGGTCCCCTGGGTTTCTGTCTTTTGCTCATTGGTGGGCCACCTCTAGCCTCAGCTGAGAAAATATTTCATCCCATTTGCCCTTGGTATGGTTTGTGGTGTTTGTCTCTGACTCAAATATTCTTAGCTCTAATTCTGCTTCTTTCTGCATAACCGTGACCTTGAGAAGCATCTGTTCCCTCCTTCTCTATGCATTGGTTTTCCCTTCTATAAGTTGTTTTTTTTTTATAAAAAGCATCTCTTTCCCTGAGATAAGGATTCAGCATTACCTCTATAACACTGATAATATTTTACATAAATGCAATATCCTGGGTTGGCTCAGTTCTTAAGTCATAGTCATAGGGGAGAATCTCCATGGGAATCAGCCAACTTTTCACTCTTCTAGAGGCACAGACGGCATCCCTAACCCCAGTTTAGCCATTTCAGAAACTAATGTCTCATGGAGGATACTTGGGATTGGACTGGAACCAGAGGTAATCATTGGGGATCTTTAATATTCAATGGAAGGAAATTAGGCTACAATGCCATGCCAAAAGAAATGATATAGGTGAGTGGTAAGCACTAATTGGTGAATTCTGCACAGGATGTTAAGAAAACAGCAAAGAGGACTGGATTCATGCAGTCTAACTGAGACGAAGCAGAGAAAACACCTATCAAAACTAACTGAACACCTAACCTGAAGACCAAAGGAGAATATACACAGTTCAGTACAAACCCATCCCCACTACTGGAAAAAACAGCCTGAAGTAAATGCTCTACTGCCAAGATAAGTTTTATCTGCAGGTAGAGAAGTTAAGCTCTCGCCAAGTTTGATTTCTGAGATAGGATGCCAGAAAAGCGCCCTCCCCTAAAAATATGCCTCCCATTTGCCTACTGATGTTTTAAATCCTTTTAGGATTAGGTCTTCCTTCCTCTTACCCAACTAAGGAGAAAGTTTGTTGAGCAAATACTCTGAGATTGAAATCATAACAAATTTATAGTAAGATGTGATTGATTTGCTGGAAGTGGCATTACACAGGTCCTTTCTTTGGTTCCCTTGGTTTACAAATGAGGAAGCCAAGCCTAGAGAAGTAGAAAGAAGATGACTTGAATGAGGTCACGCAGACAATAAATCACAGGCAAGGCCAGGGTATTAACCATGCCTCCAAATCCAGTACTCATTAGAGCCTTTCAGGGAAAACAGCTTTTGAAATTATTTAAAAAAAAAAAAATTAAGCAGATAAGAGGGAAGAGAATACCTGTCTCAGAATCAGGAAGAACCTGGGTTCAAGTCCCATTCCTGGCACACACTGACATGTCTCTTAAGTTCTGAGTGCCCTGTTAGGCAGCAAGGGGATGCCACAGTGTAGAGAGCACTGAGCCTAGAGTCAGGAAGACCTGAGTTCAAATGCAGCCTCAGTGTCTGTGTTTACGAGCTGTATGATCCTGGGCAAGCCACTTAATCGCTGTCTACCTCAGGAACATAGTAATAGCACCTACTTCGCAGGGCTCTGGAGAGAAGCAAATGAAATAATATTTGTAATGTGCTTAGCACAATGCCTGGCATATAGTTGGGGCTTAATAAATGCTTGTTTCCCTCCTTCCTTCTTGTATAAACCTCTAAGTAACAGGATACATACTGATCTTCAATGATAGAGGGATTTTTTTTCCCCATCGAGGACTCCCACTTCCAGTGGTTCCAGCCCAAATGAAAGGAAGAGAGGACATTGCAGGTCTAAAGGGCATTCTTCATCTGCCATTTTCTAGTGTGGGATCTCCAACAAGCTATTGAAGCCCTCCAAGTGTCAGCTTCTTCCTCTGTAAATGAGGATGTTAAGTTCCCACCCAGCTCTGAATCTTGAGTCTTATGAACTATGGCCTCCAAGCAGCAGTAGAAGAAGAAGCAGAAATAAGAAGCTGGCCTTCTCCAAAGAAAAGTAACCCACTCACCTACCTCACAGGATTGTTGTGTGAAAAGTGCTTTGAACACCTCAAAGTTCTATGAAATAGGAGATAGTATTATTGATAGTTTTATCAAGGGCTGACTCTGCTTCCTGACAGCAGCAATAACCAGGCTTCATCTTGCTAGCAGGTTCACCAACCGTTACTTCTGTTCCCCACAATGCATACCTCTCCTGGTTCCCTAGAAGAAAAATAGAAGGATGGGTGGTTGGAGGGAGGAGGAAAGCCGAGGCAGGGGAGGAGAGAGGCCAGAGGCTTAATAGGATCAACTCCACCATGGTATTCTAGGCTCTCTGCCATCTAAACCCACATCACTGATCTGACCTTCTCTCTCACTATTCCTAACACAAAATCTGACCTCAGTCCAATATCCCCCATTGTGCCTAAATGTCTCACGCTTATTACTGCCTCCAAATCTTTTTTTCCCTCTCTGTAGCACTAATCAGCCTGGCTTGCAACAGCGAATGTTTATTAGTAAGGTAGAGTAGTGTGATGGGAAAAGACCTGGGTTCAGCAACCAAACCCTATCAAAATCTAATTGGGAAATATTTAACAAAATACATAAAAATAACACACAACACTGCTAATGCTAGTTTGTGGTTTTCTAAGTTAACATGTGACCTGCAATGATCGGTCTCCATTTTAATTTGACAACACTGGGTAGTGGATAGAAAACTAGACAATGTCAGGACTATTTGAGTTTGAATCCTGCCTCCAACGCTGACAGCTATGTGACTCTGGGCAACTGGCCCTCTGGGTTGAGTTTCCTTGACTGTTAAACAAAGGAATTGGACTGGATGACCACCGAGGCCCCTTCAAGCTCTAAATCCATGATCCTATGACCTGAGGCTAGGCTCTAATGCCAGCTTTCCCTGTGTGACTTTGGGCAGATACCTAAATTTCTCTGAGCCCAGAAGGGATTGTATTAAATGCAGTCTCAGGTTCCCAAACAAGACTTGCCATCTCCCACCTCTGGGTATTTTCACCTGCTGTCTCGCATGCCTGAAATGCTCTCCCTCCATCCTCACCTCTGCCTCCAATCTCCCCTGGATTCCTTCAAATCCTAACTAAAGTATTATTATAAAGTATTCGTTATTAGACTGTGACCTTGAGAGAAGGGACTGGTTTTTGCCCTTTTTATATGTCCCTAGCACTTAGCAGTGTGTTTGGCCCATAGTAACCATTTAAAGTCTGCTGGCTGACTGACTTCTAGCTTTGACTCTATGTTCTTACGTCCCAGTCATCTTCATACTGGGGTGGGACCTCGTGGTTTTGGGCAAAATGATGAGCAGCAAGGGGTTCCCAGTGCAAAGAATTAATCAAGGCACTTCTACAAGTTTCTCTGGTTGAACTACCCCAACCACCAATTGTATCATCCAACTATGCCCAATAGCAACATCCAATATACCCAATTTACAACCCCATAAAGCATCATTCAGTACACTAGTTTAGTATTCCTAACGCCTCCCCCAAAAGAAACTGACGCTCTAGTGACATCATAGAATGAAATACAGCTCAAAGAAGACTTTGGAAAGTCAGTCTTCCCCAGAATCTCTCTGTCTCTGTCTCTCTCTCTGTCTCTCTCTCTCTTTCTCCCTCTCTCTCCATTAATGGAATTTCTAGAAAATGGTGCACAATCCTTCACCATGAAGTACCAACCTATTAGGGCCTCAATCTATTCACTGTTCAGAGCACCATAGGCTATTCAGCTCAGGGAACCACCTAGTAAACAGATGGCCAACTAAGTGGGTTCATTTCATCTCTGTCATGAGCCAGTAATTATTCATAGATGAGGGCTTCATAACAAAAACCCCAATATACTCTCTATCATAGCAGGGTCTGCTTTTCCATCTTCTTTTCCCCTCCCCATCTCCCCTTCTTCTGGCTTTCCAAGTGGTCACTAAGATCTCATAGTGCTAACTGAGCTGTAACTTACTGAGATGCAGAATTAGGAGAGAGCCAAGAGGGATGATGGGTGCTAGAGCACTGGGTTTAATCAGAGGACCTGGCCTCAGATCCTGGCTCTGCTCATTGCTCGGGCAAGTCTCTTGACCTCTCTAGACCTCAGTCTCTTTATAAAATAAGAGGAGTTGGCCTAGATGGCCTCTGAGGTCCTTCCCAGCTCCAGGTCTATGATCTTGTGATGAAAAGAATAGAAAAGACCTGGGCCCATTTCTGACACAAACTGGCTGTGTGAACCCTGGGCAAGTCACTTAAACTATCTGTGTTCTAGTGAACTCTCTAAGACTCTTAGTTGAAGGTGCTAAACTGAATTAGTAAAGGGAATTTCCTCCTCTGCAAGTTCCCTATACCAATGAAATCATAGTCCCAATGCCTATATTTACTGTCTTCAAGTATGTGAAGGACTGCCATATGGAAAATGGGTCCAACTGGCTATGTTAGGCCCCTGAGGGCACAACTCAGAGCAAGAGGCGGAAATTTATATTTGGTGTAAGTAGCAGAAATTGAACCCAGAGCTGCTCATTCCATATGCAATGCTCTTTTGAGCATCCCAAAGACCTTCAATATGATTCCCCATTAGAACGATGTAGAATGAAATGGGTTATGGGAGGAAAGGGAGGCAGAGAAAGACTGACAGAGAGAGGTAAAGGCATAATAGAATCCTATCAAACTATTTGCCATCATGTACTAGGTTTTTTAGTCCTATTCTGCTGTTCTGTCTTTCTCTCTCACACTTCCATACTCAAATACTAGAGTATTTCCAATGCTCTCATAATCTCCAAATGTTCTTATCAAAGTCTTTGCTGTTCTCTATGAATAGGATGCTCTGTAATGCCCCCTCCATCCCACTTCATCTATCCATTTATCCACAGCACTTAACACATACATGGCATGTAGTAGACACTTAATAAATGCTAGTTGGCTGACTTTGTCTATCCAGATCTTACCCCACCTTCAGTGTTCAATTCAAGTACCACCTCCTCTATGCAGTGCCCCCAACCATGCTCAAGACATACCGAGTTCTCCCTATTTGCTTTCCATAGTACCTCCTAACTCTACCACTTAATGTGAGAGTTTAAATATTATTTTTCCTTATCATGAAGGATGATGTGCTTTTTACTGTCAATCAACCAACCACCAATTGTTAAATACTTACTATGCATGAGGCATTGTCCAGTACAAACTCTTATCATCAGAGTTTGCCAGATATATCACATCTAAGATCACTAGAGGGAGGCTTCTCAGTGAGGTTCATGGTTACTCCAAAGCCCTCATCCTAAATCCACTCAGGAAAAACAAAGAGGCTAGAGAATCCATATTTTCTATATTGTAATGCAGCTGTATGGGTAACCCAGCAAGTTCAGTTAATATATTGTATACATTTGTATTTGGGACCTTTTTCATTGTCCATCTACATTTCCTCTCCCAAATATAGACACATACATACATATATACATACATACACACATATTTGTATATATGCATATTGCATTTATATATGTATATTGTATTCACATATACACATATGCATATATATTTGTATATACATGACTATACATGTGTTTATGTAAATTAGTATATATGCATTGTTTGTGTGTGATGTGTCCTTCATATATGTATACATGAATATACATGCATACATATACAGAACACACAGGAGCCCTGCAGATGGACAATGAGATGGGTTCAGAATTTAACAGGTTAGCCATATTCCGGTTCACAATGGAAGACTGCTTAGTGTTTTCAGTGATGGCAAGATGCTCACCACCAAAACAATCAGTTCATCAATTAAAAAGAATATATTACAGGCTTACTACATGCCAAGAACTATGCTAAATTCTGAGGATACAAATAAACAGCAAAAACAAAAACAATCCCTGCCCTCAAGGAGCTTCTTCTCTGATCAAGGAGATAGTATATACATAAATAATGACATATAAGTTGCATGCAGAGTAAATCAAAAGTAGCCTTAGCATCAAGGAAGGTACTAGCACTTGGGAGGACCAGGAAAGACCTCCTGCAGAAGGCAACATTTGAGCAGAGTCTTGAGGAAAGTAGGCGATTCTAAGAAGTAGAAGTGAAAAGGGACAATGTTCTAGGCATGAAGGATAGCCAAAATCACAGAGACAGGAGATAGAGCATTCTCTCAGGGATGCTAGAGGCTCCACATAATGGAGTACCCGTAATGGTAATGGAATTTGAAGATCCCCTTGTATTAGCAAGCTAATAGGTACTTAGCACTTGGTTTGGGGTTAAGTGTTAAGACCCAGAGCTTGTGAATTCCACAGTGGGATGGACTTGTTGATGTGATGGGAAGGAGCTGAACAAGGAGGAGCTGGTGTCATATAGGGAAAGGCCAAAGCTAAGAGAGGCCAGAACTTCTAGGAGCAGCATCATGGAGGCAGAGAAGCCACTGCTGGAGAGAACTGCCAGGATCCTGAGGACTTCTGAGGGCCTGCTGAGAAGTGAGGAGGAATGACTGTGGTGCTGGTACTTTGTCTGTCTGTTTTGGGTCTATGTTAATTCCACAGGCAGAAAGTGAATTGATGAGGATGCTGGCAATGTGGACGAATGTTGTTGTGGCTTTGTTGAGCTTTGTCTTCCCAGAAGCAGAGACTGTAAGGGATTTGTGGTGGACTGGACACTGTGAGCTTCAATGTGGAGCAGGAACTGCATGGGGAGCTGAACAAGGAACTGGGAGCTATCTGCCTTTGAACTCAGGTGGCAGTTGGTTGGATTAAGGCAGGAGCTGAGACCATGGGAGAGTAGCCATGGAAGCTGAGAGCCTGCCTCAAGTCAAGATGAAAAGACTTCTCCTTGGGTATTTAATGCTGACTGATGATATTGTAACTTAGTTGTGACCTAGGGGTGAATGGCCCTTGTGCTTTCCACTGCCCCTTGAGAGGGTCCTTTATGGTGACTGATGATATTGTAATTTATTTGTGACCTAGGGGTGGAAAACTTTTGACCTTTGTAATTTGTGATTGACTAAATGAATGTACTTTATTTAAGAAGGAAAACTTTTTGATTGAAGAGATTAAGACAGTGTGACCTAGGGATGGATTTTGTGATTAACTAAATGAATGCACTTTGTTTAAAAGAGAACTTTAACCTTTGTACTTTGTGATTGGATTAAGGACTTACTAAATGATTGAGTTACTAAATGAATGTACTTTGTTAAAAACTATGTGACCACTTTGGTGAAAACTACATGGCCATTTTAGTGTAAAGTTGTTGAATTGTGACATGGTGAATACTGTATTTTGATTTTCTGTGAATGTTTTGCCTTAATTTGTTACTGAATAAATGGAGAGTTCACTATGCTGTGTTCATCAGAACCTTGAAATCTGTTCACAGGAGCAGTCCTCTGGAAACCTGCTTGTGCTTGGTTTTACAGCACCCTAATCTCAGAAGATTTTCTTTTGCAGGTGACTCAAAAGGACACATAATTCCCTTTTGCAGGTGGAGAAAAGAGACATAATGTGTTAGCAGGCAGTGTTACATCACCAATGACAACCTACATGCAAGAAGTAGAGTATAAGACATCTTCAATGACACATATAATTAGAAAAGGAGACAGCCATTTGTTTAGAGAGAGCAAAAAATAGAAAAAGAACTATACTCATTGCTGCTAAATAAGAAAAGAGCTCTAGAGAAGACTCCCAATGTATTGGCTTGATGCTCTATGGAGAATTGATAGAAAGGCATGGAAAGGAATTGTCCAAGATGAGAAGATTTAGTTGGGTTGGGATCCCCATTGATGTTGGGAGTACACATGCTAATGAGATCAAGTATTCATTGATGTAATGAAGTATTGCCACTTAACTATTTCTTGCAGTTGACCTTGGAGGGTCTAGGTTCAAATAGTGGAAGTACCAGTAAAGTGAAATCCACACTCTGGTAGCAAAAAAAAAAAATCTTTTATTAATGGTAATAGGAAAAATCAAAAAATCAAAATAATTAAATGAGGATTGTTCACTCTTCTAGCAACAGGGACAAGTCTTAGCTAAATCCTTGCAAAAGAGCCACCTACATAGGAACCCTCTGGTATCATTGGCTCAATCTATATGGAGGCTTCAATAAATGAGTTAAGGAATTTAAACATGCACCCCAGAAAGTCATGTAGGTATTCTTACTAATGTCACATAATGGAGAGATGAGAAGGGCTGATGTAATCCCCACTGTGGAAGAGGCTTGAGAACCTGCTTCCAAAAAGGCATTATAACCTTTAATGAAAATGCCATGCTCACCACTTTGAACCACGTGTAGACCTTCTATAGCTGTTTCCAGGATGTTGAACATGTGATGAGGAGCCAGTCTATTGATTGGCTACATGCTGGAATTGGGACACATTCAGACAGACTATTGAGTCAACGCTTGGCCCTTGCTTTGCTCTGTCTCTGCTGCCTTCCTGATGTTCAGGTGAGATAAAGAAGGATGTAAAGGTATAGGCTTCAGACCTTCCAGATCCAAGGCCAACCCATTGCCTGTGAATACAGGCAATGTATTTATCTTTATCTCTTCATATTCATTCCTTCCTATGTTGGGGATGGAGATTGGAAATAACTATGACCTTGTGATCTTTGAAAGGTTAAAAAAAAGAACCACCAGTGTCTTGTACCTGGAGTCCATACTAGGAATTGCCTGAAGTCAGAGTGTGAGGAGCAAGGTTCTAAGCAACTTGCAGTAACAGAAATGCAGACTCATCCATTCACTGGCCATGCCATATTGGGAAGTGAATTTGGTGGTGCAAATGCAGTGCAGAAACTTCATTAAGTCTGAGCCCACTCTGCTCAGAGACCATGGTAGCATCAGGAAGACTGTGCCCTCAGCTACTGGGAGGAAATGTTTATATTTCTGTTTTTGCTATGTCTTCAAAATAAGTAATCCCTTGTAAAAACTAATTGATGTTAATTGGTTAAATTGAATTGGGGCACTAATAACTGGTGGTTAATGGGAGGAGACAGAATGGAATGAGGGCTGGACATCAAAGCAATAGAGAAAGAAACACCCCCAACCCCTCAGTGGTACTCCTAGAAGCCTGAAGGAAAGATATAGCCAAGCTCATTCTGGAAGAGGCAGTCCAGAGTATTATTACACTAATAAGGAAGTTTTGTTGGTCACTACCTGATTGTAAATGTGACATATAACCCCATTAACTGATTTCAGAGAGAAAAAATCATTGTTCGCCCAGTCCTCTGCAAATTCCATCTCCTAGCCTTTGCTTCCCAGGACAAGGATCACATTTTAGGTTTATTTGATACCCCTAGAATATAGCAAGAAGAGAAGGCAGCTGGGTAACACAGGAGATAAAGTGTCAGGTCTAGAGATCTCCCTAAGTTCAAATCTGGCCTCATACACTTACTAGCTGTGTGACCCTGGGCAAGTCACTTAACCCTGTTTGCCTTGGTCTGTTCATCTGGAGAATGAAATGACAAACCACTCCAGTATCTTTGTCAAGAAAACCCTAAATGGGGTCCTGAAGAGTCAGACACAACTCAAAACAACTGAACAACAAATGTAGAAGAGACCAGTAAATACATAATGGTCCTATTAAATTTTTTAAAATTTAGCAAGCTGCTTCTTAAAAATTCACATAATGCAATATGAAGACATTTATGCTCATTAGTCCCAGATTAAAGTGAATCAGTATATTAAAATATGCCTCCACATTTGGAATTTTGTTTGGTTTTTCCACGAACAACTTGCATTTCTTTTCTTAGAATGTTTTTGTACCAAAGGATTGTCTTTCGCTTCTTGTCATCTCTAAGCTGTCTACCATCCCTTTTTGAAAAATCAGTCTTATGGATAACCAGCAGAGAGAAGAGCTTTAGAGTTGCATGCCTCCAGGTTATAAACCCAGTACCATCCTGGTAATCTGATCAGGCAGTTTTCTGGGGGTGAGCCTTTTGAGTTTTAGTGTCTGTCACCCTCAAAGAATTCTCTTTTCTTGCCAAAACCTTCTCATGGATATAACCAGTAAAATAATTCCTCAACAAGAGGAGGGTGAATCAAGCCAGGGGCATTCATCAAACACAGAAAATAAAATCAGAAATCATTCCGGCACTTGGGTGGTTTAGTGCCTGGTGAGCAGCCCACATGATCTTATTTTAGAACCTGAAGGCAACCTAATGGCAGCTAGCCAACCGTGCAGACTGAGGCTAAATAACAGGTTACAGCAAACACTAATTAGCCTGGGTGGGAAGGTAGCTTCAGAGGTGGGTAATGGCTGGGTCATTTACTTCTCTCAATTGTATCGCCATGATGTCTGTTCCTAGCCTCAAACTATAATTGTCCAGAGCACATGGAGCATACCTATACCAGTGTTTTTGGATAGGGTCTAGCACACCTCCACAAATACAGTGAGGGGCTTAATAGGTGCTCATGATGATCAATCAGATATTTACTGGGCACTATGATATCAAAACCTTGGCCTTGGCCTCAAGGGTCTTGAGGTCTAGTTGAGGAAATAAGACCATTACTCCAATGCCTCTAAAGATAGTTATTTTATCATGCCTCTATTGATAAAGATTGCAATTCTTCCATACCTTCATTAGACAGTTTCCTGTGGTCAAAAAAAAACCTCACTTCATGACCAGGTGGCCAAGTTTCAACAATGAGAATTAATCCACAAACTCTACAACAGAATAGCTCAGGCAATCAGTTATAAGGGATTCCAGGAGGGAAAGATCACATGGGCTAGGGTGGTTGTTCAGGATTCCTGAAGTGGGTTCTGAAGGAGGAACAGGATTTTGAGAAGTTGAAAGGGAAGAGGGGGTCAATCATGCACATGGAAAATGGCATGAAGATTTTAATGCATGTACTATGTTCAAAAGACTATGAGGAAATCATATTGGAGATGGGTGAAAACAAGAAATATTGATGAACAAGAATGTTCTACAGGGCTTAGAGAAGGACATTATCATGGGGCCCAATCTTTTAGCCCATCAAGCTCTATATTGATTTTAACCAAGAACTTAAGCAATACTAAATACTAAAGTATCTATTCTCATTCATAAATTTATTCCATGCCAATCAAAACATTAAATAGCCGTCCTAAATCACAAGGCACAAGACGACAAATTTAGAACTAAAACAAATGTGAGAGAACAAGTCTAATCCCCTTATTTTTAGATGACAAAATTGAGACCCAGAGAGACTTGCCCAGATTCACACAACCAGTAAGTATCTGAGGGAGAATTTAAACCTAGGACTTTCTGACTTCAAGTCAGATTGATTATGATACACTGTCCCTCAGTCATTCTGAATAAAGTTCCTCCCTTGTTCAAGGATCTTGAGCTGTTTCCTATTGCCTCTAGGTTAAAACAAAAATTCCTCTGGCTGGCATTAAAAACCCTCCTCACAACATGACTTTAGCTTACATTTTCAGACATTTGTCATATTACTTCCCCTACACACTCTACATTGCAACCAAACTGACATATTTACTTATTCAAATCCAATGTTTCATTTTTCCATATCCATGCCTTACTTAGTGTAGTCTTTCTCCTAGGCCTGGAGTTTTCTCCCTCCTCATCTCTGACTCTTAGAATCTCTAGCTACCTTTTGAGACCCAGCTGAGGAAGGTTTATTTCTTCCAACCTGAAGCCTTTTCTCATCTCCCTTATTGTTAGTGCAGCTAGGGTAGCATAGTGGATAGAGTGCCCAGCTTGGAGTCAGAAAGACCCATCTTCCTGAATTCAAATCTGGTCTCAGACACTTACTAGCCATGTGACCCTGGGCAAGTCACTTCATCCTGATTGCCTCAGTTTCCTCATCTGTAAAATGAGTTGGAGAAGAAAATGACAAACCACCCTAGTATCTTTGCCAAGAGAACCTCAAATGGGGTGATGAAGAGTTGGTAAAAACTAAACAACAACTTAGTTTCTACATTCTTTGTATTCTACATGCATGCATCTACCTCTTTCTTCTTCCCACTCCCATCATGTAACCTCCTTGAAAGCTGGGAATGTTTCATTTTAAAATCATTTTGAACATTCTTTGCATTTACTCAAGTGTGTACATACATTTTAGTAAAGTGTTCAAGTCTGGGACCCTTATGTGAAAATCATTTCTTACATGCTTGGCACTTACTTTTCTGTATACATATATCATAGTGAAATGTCATGTGATGTTTAAAAAGTTTGAGAGAAATTGTTTCTGGGTGTTTAATCACTAATAATACTAGCATGTTATTAATGAAAGAGGTCAGTGGTACTCTTGAATTCCAAGGCCTTCATGGTAGGAGTCTCACAACTTATATGCTCCTGGAAGGGTGTGTGTTCCTGAGGGCGGCAATCAACTCTAGTTGGTTAACAATTGGTGAGAAAATGAACATTATAATTAGAGGTGAGTTCGTTCTAATGAGGGTCTTGAGGGGATATGACTTGGAGCACCCAAGTCTTGATCAAAGAGACTTATCAATAAACCTATCAAGGAGGGAATACACTTCTAGCATAAACCTGTCTGACCAAACACAATGAAGAGAAATTCACCAATTCTCTCAGCCTAATTAAGTAAGTTTTTCCCAAGCTTTCCTACAATAGTTAATTTCTGGATAAAGAAGTAGAAAAACCTTTAATTAGTATTCAACCATTGCTTATTAATATAAGACAGAATAATCATTTCTCTCAGATCTTTGAGGACAAGAATGGTTTCAGTTTTGTCTATGTATCTCCAATGCTTTGCAGTCATAAACACTTATCAAATACTTGCTGCATTGAATTGAATCTATGATCACTGTTTCAAAGGAACCCAGATTCAGAGACAGCCAAAGGCAGAAAGGAAAAGAAAGAAGGGAGAAAGTTGCTTTTTACCCACTTCTGAAAGCCAGGGCCTGACTTAGTGACCAGAAGAAGCAGCCTCTAGTGATCAGCTTTCCAATCCCATGGAAAGCTTTGGTAAACACTATTATTAAATATTTAGGCATAGCCAGAGAGATAAATAAGAAGAGGCCTGGAGAAAAAAAGGATGCAAAATACAGCACTGATCAACTGTTTGTTCATTAGAATTGAAAAAAGAAGAAAGCAGGGATGAGGGCCTGAAGTAAGACCTCCATGTAAAATGCTCCTGCCCCTCAATCCTTCAGACCCAATCCGGCAATGACTCAGGCTTCAGGCTTCTCTTGCCATGTTTCTATAGCAAACAGAATTGGGCTCTGTAGGTCTAAGCCTCAGGAACAACTAAAGTGTGCCACACACACACACACACACACACACACACACACACACACACACACACACTCTTCTGGCAAAGAACTCCTATGCGATTAAGTCTGATGAGTGGTCATGGTGGGCAATTTGGACTGCTAATAGCTGGAGACCTAGGGGGCAACATGTCTTTGACATTTTCAAATACTTCCCCAGGAATGGCCCCTGTGGATGGGCAAAGAATGGAAGGAAGGGAATTGGGAGGACTGAATTAGTAGCCCTGTTGGGGGTAGAAATTACACTGGAGAACCATTAGATAATGGCAGCAATAGAGAAGGGAGCAGAGCCTACCACCCACACACCAAGTCAGAAATACCTCAGGTATAATTAAACTGTGCTCAGGGACTTAGCACCTTTTCATGATAAGCATCATTGCTTCCTGGCTGCAGCCTTCTGTTGCCTTGGCGAAAACCCTACTGCTTGGCATTTGAGAGCTTTCTCTTCCCATTTTTAAAGCTTGGGCCTACAGAAGATATCTTTTAAGAATTCATTTGTGTAGGAACAGAATACTGTGCAATGGTAATCCCTAAGGTACTAGTCTTGGGGATGAGTTGAGAAAAGGCCCTCCTCCTCCCTCTCTTCTTCCTAGTGGTGGAGTCCTATGGGTATAGAATATCACATATAATGTCAGCATGGTTGACATGTTGGTTGGTTTTGCTAAATTGTCCTCCCCTCCCCTTTTTCTTTTTTACAAGAGATATCTTACTGAAGAAGATAGGGTTGTGTAGAGAGAGAAACTCTAAAAGAAAGTTATATAGGGGAAGAAGGAGAAAGGGAAGCATTTATTACTACTTTTTTTTCCAAAATTTTATTTTAGACTCAAAACACCAGAACACAAACCCAGAATAGAGAAAAGAAAGAAAAACATATCATAAACTTAAATATTGGAACTTAAATACAGTTAGAAAAATAAAAGCATGTTGTGTGCATCACAGAACATAAGAGAGGATTCGAAAGACGTAATAGATTTTCATTTCAAGAAAGCCTGTATGATAAATAATACTCGTGTTGAGAACTGGCCATCTTTGCTTCCTTGTGAGTTTTCTTTTGTTCTCTGCTGTGCACTTTTTAAATTTGTTCTTTTTTCCCCTCCCCCCAGAAGTAAGACCTCCATGTAAAATGCTCCTGCCCCTCAATCCTTCAGACCCAATCCAGCAGTGACTCAGGCTTCAGGCTTCTCTTGCCATGTTTCTATAGCAAACAGAATTGGGCTCTGTAGGTCTAAGCCTCAGGAACAACTAAAGTGTGCCACACATACACACACACACACACACACACACACACACACACTTCTGGCAATAAAGTTTAGATATGTTTCTCTATAGCTATAGATATATCCATACACATATATGTATACATACATATATATACGTTGACTTTTCCAAACCTATTCTACTCCTGATCTTTGGTTTTATTTATGTATGTGCACATCTCTTGTTTCTTATCCTTCCTGCCTCCTCTGCTTTACTTCTGCCCTCTACCTTGCCCTCCTATAACTTGCCTACCCCCCTCCAAGGATTCCTCACCTATCCTCCCATTTCCATAAATCTAAACACCCTTCTGTACCCCTATTTACCTATTCCTTCCCCCTCCCCTCTAAAGATCCCTTCCTTGTCCTCTCCCCTCCCTATGCCCCCACCATTTTATTTCTTCTGAATTTAGAAGACTTTTATACTCTTCTAAATATATATGTATTGTTCCTTCTTAAACCAATTCCTGATGAAAGTAGGTTACCAGAACTTTCGATGTGTTGGGAATTATGCGAAGCACTTCCCAAAGATTATCTCATTTAATCACACAACCCTGTGAAGCAGGTGCCATTATTTCTTACATTTTATAGTTGAAGACACTGAAATATGCAGAGGTCGAATGATTTGCCCACTGTCACAGTAAGTGTCCGATGCCAGATTTGACCTCAGGTCTTCCTGAATCCAGGACTAGAATTCTATCCACTGTGCTATTTAGCTATTTCTAGATATAAAATCAAATTCATCAACAATTTTTAAAAGAAAGAACTTCTGAGTCAAGTTCAGCTCTTGTTCAGACTTCACTCCTAGCCAATTTAACCTCCTAGTGTTGGTTTTAATAGCCGTACAACCAGGATGGATTGGGCTCCATCGCCAAAAACCTGTGTGACCTTGGGCAAATCCCAACTTCTCTGGGCCTCAGTTTCTTTGCCTGCAAAATAAGAGGTTTAGACTAGAACAGCAGTTCTCAACGTATGGGTCGTGACCCCTTTCACAGGGGTCACAGGGGTGACCTAAGACCATCGGAAAACACATATTTCTGATGGTCTTAGGAACTGAGACACTGCTCCTCTATTCATCTCCAGGGCGGTCTGCCCACATGCAGATATGCCCACATATGAGTATTAAAGGGTCGCAGCATTAGGAAGGTTGAGAACCACTGCTCCAGGGTGAGGATTTGACCGTCTAAACATGGGATGAGAACAGTTGTGATTGCTACTTCCACCAAGAACAGCAGTCCTGTTGCCTTCTTGATCCTTTTTTAAAGCTTTTTCTAACAACTTGCTTTCTTTTCCTTAGCTTTCTTTGCCAACACCAACTCATTCTGAGCTTTCACAACTTTGACACTATTGTTACAGAATCGTGTTATGCTTTTGTTCTTGTCCTCAATTACCTGCCCTTGCTTCCATCTCCTAACACGTCTCTTTTAAATCTAAATAGGTCAGTGGATTCCCTGGGAATCCACGTCTGTCCAGCTAAACAATGCTACATTTAGCTCTCCACCTGAACTGTTTCTCTTTATGTCTTCCAAGTTGTATTCTTGACAACACCCATCCCTTTGGGCCTGATTTCCTTTAGAGGATTTTTCTGCAAGGGATCCTACCTCTCCCTCTTTGCAATCCTTAATCTTCTTTCCCAAAAGGCAGACCAGAGTATCCACAGTTTCCTCCTTTCTATTGCCCACGGCAAAAGCAATCCTGTTCTGCCCTTAGCCTTCTCTTCCCCAGGCTAAATACCTATTTCTATTAAATATTCCCCATTTAAAATCTTTTCAAATCACCTCCATTATCCAGATCACTCACTCTCCTGTGAGTTTTTCCTCATTTCAAATCTGGCCTCAGACACTCACTTTCTGCGTGAAACTGGACAACTCATTTAACTTCTTTGCCTCAGTTTCTTCAATTATGAAATGGGGATGACAATAGCCTTTACTTTGCAAGGTTGTTATGAGAATGAAATGAGATAATATTTGCGAAGTGGAACGTCACAGGCACTGTAGAGATACTTATTCTCTTTATCACTTGTGTATGCCTTCTTGCCTGCATTGTCTCTCTTTAATTTCAGTCCCATTGTATAGATGAGGAAACTGAGAGCCAGAGAATCAGAGTAATATGATCATAAGGGTCTCCTCATTTCCAATCCTGCGTTGTTTCCATTTAATCCTGTTGCCTCGCCATATAATGACTCCCCTAGTTCCAATGGAGGTTGGCCCTTCAAAAAAGATTAAGCTCCTCTCTGCCTTTTACAAGCTGCCCATGACATAGACGCTCATAGAAATTTTTTATTAAAAAAGCTTATCTCTCTTCCCATAGGACGATTTTGAACATTTGAGCCAGATTGCTTGGTTTGGTTTTGTTTTTTGAAACACTGGCTTATAGTATCTACTAACAGCGTCTACTATACTGTATAGTGTATAGTAATGTCTTATAGTAATACTATTGCCACTACAAGTAATAGAAGTGGTGGAGGTGGTAATAATAGTAGCAGCAACACTAACTGGTAATTTTGTGGCATACAGTATTATCTCCTTTGTTTTAACCTCACCAACAATATAGCTCATTGAAACTACTAGATGCTACTGTACTATACTAGCTAGACACCATCATACTATACTAGTAGAACTACTACAAGGCTAATAGTCTTGCTGACTCCAGGCCCAGCATTTTATCCACTGCGCCACATTCCCAGTAATCACAGATTGTAGGAACAGCTAAAACAGGATCCATTTGACTCAAAATTGGTCCCCAATTTACCATGGATACTACATTGAGGAGTGGATTTCTATCATGAATAAAGAAGGACCCTATTGGTTTAAAAATACTGCTAACCACACATTGGTGTGACTATCAATAAGTCAATTTTCCTCTCCAGACCTCCATTTTCTTCATCTATAAAATAAATAGGTTGGACCAGACAATGTTTAAGGTCCAACTCTTAGGACTTAACTAACCATATAATTTGGAGCATATCACCACCTTTCTGACCCTCAGTTTTCTCACCCCTAAAACATGGTCTATAATACTTGCTTTGCCTGCTTCCCAAAGTTTAATTGTGAATATCAAAACAGATGCTTTATATGAAAGTGCTTTGAAGACTACACTATAAAACATTTTACAAATGAAAGGTATCATTATTACTAGAGTACAATTTTTCAATCTATTTGATCTGCATGCATACTCTACAATTCATCTCTGAATATTGTAGATTTTGTTTTCAAATGGATGGTGTAATGGTAAGGACACCAGCAGGGCACTCTCACAGAAACCCTCCACTTCAGCAGATTGCTGATGAGACCATGGACAAAAAGGTCCATTTCATCATCTGTGATGGTTATAGCTCCAAGATAATGAAGTTTGGGGTCAGTGCACTTCAATTTGTGAGGTCCATCACTGGAGTAGCCAAACTTGCTCAAATACAGTATTGCTCAATGTACTAAGAAAAGACTTCTATTCGACTTTAGAAAAAATAGAGCTCACTACTTTGCTTTTAAATAGCTACAAAATTCTGCTTAGTCAAGCAATGTAATCAGAAGAATACATCAACAATCAAAGCTGATTTCAGTAAGTTTTAGGAGGTCTTTATAAATGGCAAACTGGAATCATAGATAAAAACATCTCTCTCATCTACTCCTCACCTTCCTTCCAAAAAAATTTTTTTCTTAGAATATTGGGCATCACTCTTAAATTATACTAACTATAAGAAAATTAATGGTATATAGCCACAATGTAACATGTCTGAGAACCAGATCCTTACCATAATGTGATATACACTTTCTTAGAATTAACTTCAGGCCCCATTATGTACAATTCAGTTTAACAAACACCCATTAATTGTTTATTAGGTTGTAGACATTTCCCATTAAAGTTTACAAAACACTGATCCCAAATTCTGTGAAATAGATAGTACAGGTATGATTCATCCCATTTTACAGATAAGGAGATTGGGGCTCAGAGTCGTTAAGTGACTTCCCAAAATCACACCATAAGTAAAACCAAACCATGAACTGGGAATCAAAGTGGGGGCTCCTAATGCCAGATTCAGCAATCTTTTACTTTCATCACACTAACTCTCACTTGCCAGACTTCCTAACTTTGCCTATTCATTCTCTACCCATCCTTTAAAGTCCATCTTGAGTGCTACCACCTTCATGAATACTTCCTTGATCTTCTCCACTGTAATGGAAAGCATCCGTTTCTTTCTTGGATTTTATGATGCTTTTGACTTGCACCTCTTACACGCACTGATTTTCTATTATTTTGTATTATCCCTATTTGTCTATGTGTCAAATGCCCATACCCACTAGATTATTCTTTCATAAGGAAAAGACCATATTTTATCTAAATTTTATATCTCTCTCTAACACCTAATAAACATTTGTTAGTAGGAATTCTGTTCCAATTTTGTGGGCAAATTTTAAGATATATGTGTGTATGTGTGTGTGTGTGTGTATGCAATTTATTATAGTAAAGGTATCAAAATTTGCATTTTTCTTTTGGGGTCATACAAAGCTAAAATGGAGATAATATTTTTAAATAGAATTTTATTCATGCACACATATGATACAGAGGTCTAGAACTGTGTTTTCAGAGGCATAGGGAAATCCTGGTGAAGAAATGCCCTCTGTCAAGGCAGACAGGCAATTTTCTGTGTCTTTCAGATTTAGAGGGTGATCTGGAACATTGAGACATCAGATACCTTGCCTAGAGTCACATAGAAGTAGTGATAGTGGTGGTGGTGGTGGTAGTGGCAATAGTAGTAATGGTAGTGGTAGTAGTGTTAATGCTAGTAGTGTCAGCAATGGTAGTAGAGGTGATGATGGTGGTGGTGGTAGTAGTTGTGGTGGTGGTGGTGGTGGTGGTGGTGGTAGTAGTAGTAGTAGTAGTAGTGATGGTAGTGATAGTAGTATCAGTGATGGTGGTAGAGGTGATGATGGTGATAGTGGTAGTGATGGTGGTAGTAGTGGTAGTGGTAGTAGTAGTGAAAGGGGTAGTAGTTGTAATAGTAGTAGTAGAAGTCATAGGAGTGGTAGAAATGGTGGTCCAGGTAGTAGTAGTTATGATAGTGATGGTCATGGTAATGGTAGTAGTAGTAATAGTAGTAATAGTAGTAGTAGTAGTAGTGGTGGTAGTGGTGGTGGTGGTAGTGGTGGTGGTGGTAATGGTAGTAGTGGTAATAGTAGTAGTCGTAGTATGGTAGTAATAGTAGCAACAATGGTGGTGGTGGTAGTAGTAGTATTTATAAAGGACTTTAAGCTTTGCAAAGTGCTTTACATGTTAGTCATTTGACACTCACAACAACTAGAGGTAGGTAGGAAGGAAGAAGCAAGCATTTGATTAGTATCTTCTAAGTGCCAGACACTTTATAAATATTGTCTAATTTGCTCCTCACAACAACCCTGGGTGCTATGATTATCCCCAGAGGAAAGTGAGATTAAATGACTTGTCCAGAGTCACACAGTTAACATGCATCTGAGGCTAGATTTGAACTCACATCTTCCTGATCAGTCCCAGCCTGCTATCTTCTTCACTACTTGGTTGCCTCTAACAGGAAAGCCTTGAATCTAGGGCTTTCTCATTCCAAGGCAAGCTTGCAGTCCCCTATGCTCTGCCATTTGTCTGTAGGTATACATATACATATATATAGATATAAATATATATTCATTTGCAAGAGATGTGGCAAGCTCTCCCTCACTAAAGGGCCTAATCATTTTTGCCATTTAAGAAAGATCATGCTGAGGCAAAGTATGTGTTTTTATGAGAATTTTTATTAGGTGCATTTAAGGCTCATATTTACTCATAGACTCTGAGTGCTAACAACTTCAAGATTATCCCATATTTCTATTCTAAGTACACTAGAATTTTAAAATGCCTAAGGACTTTCCTGACAGATAGTGATAGCTTTAAGAACTGTTATATAGGCACACATTTTTTTTTTAACATGGAAAGAAGAGTAGTATCATTCTAGGTGTCTTGACGGGGATGGTGACAAAGTCCCCTCCTTTTTTTCCTTCTTCCCAAAGTCACTGCCCAACCATCAAGGACATGGCACTCACCAAATACAAAGCAATACCCCTACAAGGTCTGCACCCAGGAGATGGGGAGAACTGACCCCCCTATTTAGTAAGAATAACTAACATTTGCATAGACCACACACACACACACACACACACACACACACACACACCCCTCAGTGGAGAGCAAATTGACTCGTCTAAACCAGGGAGGAAATTTAGCTCCCACTGTATGGGCATTCCACTGGAAACTGTCTTGTGTCCGTTTGAAGACAGCCTTGACCCTTATACGATTAAATTAATTCTCACCCGTTCATTCATTTCTTCAATAAATATTTATTGACCTCCTGCTATGAGCCTAGCACTATAATAGGCACAGTGGTGTTACAAGCCTGCCAGCTCAACCATCCTTGGTAATACTGTAGTTAACAAATTACCTTCTAGCTGTTTGGATTTGTTGAGGGGGGTGGAGAGGAGAAGGAGGGGACAAAAAAAACCCATGCTTCTTTCTCTTAGCTCAAGGCAAGATGGAAAAACTCATGAAAGGGTTGCTTTTTGGTCACTTCAGCCATGTCCAACTCTTCATGACGCCACTTGGGATTTTCTTGGAAAAAATACAGGAGTGGTTTGCCATTTCTTTCTCCAGTACATTTTACAGATGAGGAAACTGAGGCAAGCAGGGTTGAGTGACTTACTCAGGGTCACACAGCTAGTGTCTGAGACCAGATTTGAACTCAGGAAGAAGAATCTTGATGACTCCACATTCAGCACTTTATCCACTGCTTCACATGAAAAAGTAGTTTCCAATAATCACAGATTATAGGATCAGCTTTCAGATTATTAATAGGGCAGGATCCCCTTGATTCAAAATTGGTCCCCAATTTACCATGAATACTATATTGAAGAGTGACTTTCTATCATGAATAAAAAAGGACCCTTATTAGTTTAAAAAGGAAAAAGGGAGGCTACCTCCAATGAGTTGTATTGCTGGTGAAGTTAAACTGAAGAAAGAAATAGATTGTGCCACTCTCAAGGGAGGAAGTGAGGAGACCCAGATCCTCAGAAGTACCATGACTAGTAAAAGTATGTGAACTGATCAATGGGAAGTAATAGAGGGTAGTGATAGTAGTATCAGTGATGGTAGTAGAGGTGATGGTGGTGATAGTGGTAGTGATGGTGGGAGTAGTGGTGGTGGTGGTAGTAGTAGTGAGAGGAGTAGTAGTAGTCTTTAAAATACAGTCTTCTTTTTATCTTTTTCTTCTTCCCTTCCTGTTGATCATGATCTTTCTCATCCCTAAACAAAAGTCAAGAAAGTCTTGTTTGTGCAAGATAGTTTACAAAAAATGCTGAGCACTGAGGATTCAGAAGTCAGCAAAAAGTTCTTCCTGCTCTCAAGGAGCTCACAGTCTAGTGGAGGGGTCACATGTAAACAGACTTTGCACAGAGAAGATTTACAGCTTACATAGGGGCTTGTCTCAGAAGGATGGTACTAAAACGAAGAAGAACAGGAAAGACTTATGGCAGAAGTTAGTGTGTTAGCTGGGACTTGACAGGGAATCCAGGAGGTAAGGAGGAAGAGATACCAGGAAGAAGGGATGGTCAGGGAAAGAAAATGTTTGGAGCCTTCAAAGACCAGCAAGATGGCCAATGTCACTGAATCCCAGAGTTTGTGGAAGGAGTAAGGTGGAAGAAGACTGGAAAGGCAGGAAGGGGCTAAGTTATGAAGGACTTAAAAAGTCAAACATGGAGTTTTATAAATTTTCTATTTATATTTGATCTTGGAAGCAATAGGGAGCCACTGGAGTTTACTGAAACACAGTCGGACCTATGCTTTAGGTTAGGAGATGGATTTGACAACTAAGTGAAGGACAGACAGAAGTGAAATAGGGTGACCGACCAGTACAGCCTTACAACTGGACCAGGGTGGTGGTCGTGTCATGGGAGAGAAGGAGCCATAAACAAGAGATGTTCAAATGGTAAAATATATAGGATTCAGTGACTACAATAAGGAGAATGGCATGGACAAAGATAAGTAGCCACTAGTGTGAAAAGTTCAAGGAAAAGACCAGATTAGCTACAGCAGAAGGCTTCTGTTTGAGAACATTGAGGATAAGGCTGCCAAGAGAAGTTGGGGGAAGACTGAGGAGTGACAGACTGCTGCTTAGTGCCTTTGTGACTTGGGCCAAAGCATTTCTTCTCTCTGGGCCTCAGTTTCCTCATCTGTAAAATAGGGGGTTGAACTGGTTGACCTCTGAGGTCAGCTCTAAAAATAAATGAACTTTCTCCTGCAGGTATAAAGGAATAATTAGAAGTTGACTCTGTTCCAAACTCATTATTCTATTTCCCTTTGACGTAATTCCCAGGCACAGACCAGATACTGAAGTGAACAAGTTTTCCCACATGGAGTTTGTTTTAATTATAACATAATGACAAAATGCTAGGATTTTGAAAGCAGGGTTTGTAATGAGGAAACTATCCAGTATTCATATTCTCCCCATTGGCAAGCGGATTCAAGACAAATAGTAAGATTACACACCAAAAACAGCATCCAGAAGAACATTCTTAATGTTTCTCCCTGCTGATGTTTTATTAAATCCCAGGGTTTTTCCTCCCTCAGATAATTTACAGGTTAATTATTTTTACTGTCTTCTTTCCTCCCTCTGCCTCTCTTCAAATCTGCTTCCTCTCTTTAATCTTGGAAAGTTAGAGGCAGAGGGAGCCGGGATATATGGCAAAAGCAAAAGGCAATAGGAGAAAGCGTAACTCTGAGATCAAATATTTATGCTACAGTAGGCAAGAAAACTGATGGTAATATTCAAAGAACCATAAATCATTTGGAGAGGGAGGAAAAAGTGATCGATGCATAGAATAGAATATGCCTTCTTTCACGTGCTGGCTGCCAAGATACAGATTCTTTGCTATTCTAACTATGAGCACATCAGAGTCTGTTTCTCTCTCCAGTTCGGTCCCTCCCCCAAGCAGCAGAGAGGTTCAAGTTCTCAACAAATCTATGACACTGTAGAGATGGGTGTGAAGGCTGGCTTCCAACACCACCCCTGGACTCCAAACAAGAAAGAGCAGGAACAGCATTTTGTATCTCAGCCCCAGCACATGAAGGGCCCCTGCTGCTGTAACATGATTAAGAAATTGATTGAAGTCTGAGGGGATGGGGTTTTTCAAAGACTATGCATGTTCAAATTACAGATTTCAATAAGTGAACCTTATGAAAAATTAAAGGCAGCCAACTGGCTAATATTTCACATCCGTAGATTACCCGGCCAACAGAAATAGCAGGTAACTGGCATCTATTATACAAAGAGAGGAAAGGATCATGAAAGCTTTGGCATCTCTTAACCATTAAGGTTTCTGAAAATCTGGTTTCAGAAAGTTTTAAACACCATATTCATCTGATGGCATGCTTGTAAGCTCAGTTTCTTAGAGTACTCTGGGCTTATAGAACTAGCATCTCTCAGGGTAAGTCTGTAAGCAAGTTTCTATGAAGCAAGAGAAAGTCAATTCTGGTTTTCCATCTGATCTTTAATTTCCCCTAAAAATGACCTGTCCCTTTCGGAGTGAATACGCCAAGCTTTAAAGCAACTAATCCTTTCAGTACTATTCTTAAGTCAATAGGTCTTGTTTTTTCAATCACTTGCTTTTCAGAGCCTTTTAAAACATTTGACTGTAGTGGTGGAAAAAATCTAAAAAAGCTTTGGTTAAATGGTTTGTGTTCAAAGGAGCAAATTCTGCCTACACAGTTACAGGGTCCTCTGCCTTAATAAATCTCCATTATCACAAGCTTTTGCCCTTGGGATTGAAACTTTGTATGTTCAAGGTTCACCCAGGGCCAGTTTCATTATGTGTAAACATTCCAGGCCTTCTGGAAGACTGGGCTAGAGTTCTGTGGCTGGGGATTTTAGACTGTTTCTCCTTACTCTTTCTCATCTGCATTTTTGTGTACAACTCATTAGCAACTGGGTTTTATGACATCAGATTTGGTCAAGGCTAGTGATATATGAGTAAGACAGACTACATGTGCTCATGATTGGGGGGGCAGGGAAGGTGACAAACATGTGGAGGGTGTTGGAAGCCTTTAAGATATCAAGGTCATTGTGTTAATTTTTCCACACTTGCAAACATTCACATATGCACAGACCCAGGTGGGTAGTCCTGCATTGCAGCAGGGCCACCACTAGGTTTCTATAATCTGTTATTTCTTTTTTCAGAAAGAAAGAACTAAATAAAAAAGAAAAACCCATATTTTGTGCTGTTTCCAGACCTATCCATCCAGAAAATGTGATCTTTAGGATCCACAGTGAATAATTAGAGTGGTCTGGAGGAGTTTTTTAGGAGATTGGTGTTCACTTTCTAGAAGCCTGGCACAATCCAAGGAGCAGGATTACAGTCAAAACTGTAAAGATATCTTCCATACCCAAGCATCCCTTCCCCATCTCTATACTGTGCCTCCTTCATCCTTCCTGGACCTCCATCCTTATCATCTACCCTCACAAAGGTGCAAACAGCTGATAACATAAAGTGTTCCCTTAACCTGATCCTCTACCTGCCAGTTCAGGATTCTTTCTGTTGTACCATAGCTCAAGTGGAAAATGGCACTTGTAGGATGTGGCACTTGAACTGATCCTTGGAAGAAATTAGTAGTTCCAAGAAGAAAACATTGGAAGGTTTCAGGAGAGTGAGAATGCCAGGGACTCTTGGCATAAAATGTTGTGTTCAGGGCATGGATGTTGGTGGCCAGTTGTGTTGAAATGTAGAGTCCATCAAGGGTAAACAATGCACAATCTGCCTGAAGAAAGAAGTCAGAGCCACATTGTGAAGAGCAGTTTTGAACGCCAAACAAATCAGTATCCTAGAGGCAATAGGGAGTCACTGAAGCTTCTATAGCAGTAGAGTAACACGATCATGGTTGGGCTTTGGTAACACCATTTGGCAACTATGGAGAGAGTTGGAAGCAAGGAGATCAATAAGGAGGCAAGAGATGATAAGGGACAGAAATAAGATAGTGGTTGTTTGAGTGGAGAGCAAAGAATAGAGGAGAAAGATGTTGCAGAGGTTATAACAACAGGATAACTTTGGTAATAATAAATAGTCTGTTCATGGAAAAAACAAGACCACATGTGGATCTGTCTACCATGTACTTTTTTATTGTCTTTTGGTTATTTGTCACATTAATATTTCTAATTTGGAGAATAGCACACACAGCAGAATCTAGATGTTAAAGTAGAATTTTTGCAACAGTAAACAGTTTGGGATCATTGAAAGCACTACATGATCTCCCAAAGGCAATTCAGCCTGAATCTCCTTTAATTCATTATCTATCTTTGAGATATACAGGTTGATGGATGAATGTGATGGTGTGCCCCAACAAATGGATGTTACAATCTAAATAATCTGAATTTTTCATCTACCCTGTTTTTTCCAGTCTAAATGGTTTGACTAATCTTTCTTGCATTGCTTTGGATCTCATTAAAGTTTTGTAGTTTTCTAGGGCTATAATGTCATCTGCAAGTACGAGCATTTAGATAACCTCAACATCAAAAGAATATCTTTGGCTTGTGTAAATCTTATACCAGACACCTTCCATGAAATTGGAAAGCACTTTTAGAAAATATAAATGTCCCCACCTAATTCTTTGTCAGCTATCAATACTCAGAGGATCATTGAACAAAATCAGATTGGCAATTACATCTATTGTAGAGTCTTGTGTGATTTTTATGTGCTCATGGAAGGCATCTTGTCTGGAGAAAGCCTTCAAGACTTTGTTTTTGTATGTTTTCTCCAAACTAACAGTAAACAAAGCAGGCTTTTATATTTTCTACACCTCTCAACCAGGGCAAGTCCAGAGTGTAAGTACCCTGCAGCAAGTGAGTCTTGGTCCAATAAATTTCTCTGGGTTGCTGTCATAACTGTAGACATAAAATACCAACAGTAGAGAATCAGACATTTAGACAAACAAAGCCTGGCTATGATGCTAAACAGATGATGATAGTGATAACCTTTATGAAATGATCCAACCCAGCTCTAGGTCTTCCTGAATTTCTAGCCTCAGGAATTCCTCTCTGAGCATATCCAAGGAATTTTTTCCATAACTCCTGCTAACAAAGTTTTAAGACTTTCCCAAAGAAGATGAGAGGTGCTTATGAGTCACTGCACACCAATAATACCAACTAATGGACTGTATGGTTCCAGTGGAAATAATATTCCATTATAGAGTACACCAGTAACTTCTCAGGTACTTTTACTCGAGACATCCTGTGGAACCAATGAGTTAATGCTAGATTGATTTGTGGAGCCCAGCATACACAGTCTTGGATGAGTTGTCTGGAGTCAGAGAACTTGAATTTAAATTTCACCTCTGATGCTAAATACCTGCATGACCTTGAGCAAATCACTTAACCTCTTAGGACATTATCTTGCTTATCTGTGAGGGGGTTGAACTAGATAACCACTAAGATCCCCTCTAGCTCCATATCCACAATCCTGTGATCAAGAATCCAGACAACACCTGTCTGCAGCAGTTTAAATGGTGCCCCCAAGCCACAATCAATCCCAAAACCCAGGCAGGGGAGCAACAGATTTCCTAGGAGTTATATCCACTTCTCTTGCCAAGTCCTGCCTTCATTCCCAAAAAGTCCTTGAAACTTAGAGGGGAGTGGAGGTATGACCCAAATGGCATAATTGGTCAGAGCACTGAGTTATACAATCTGGCATAATCAGTCAGGGCACTGATGGAGTATATTTACCTAGCAGTTTGCCTGCCTGATACTCAATATACTCCACCAAGCACCCCAAAGGGCAGAGGAATAGCAGAGTTATGAGATGATGGGACTACTGCTGAGCCAAACCATCTAGCTGCCCCCTGTTCCCTAAGTGAGAGAAACCTAGATTAGGTCATTGTTATTGGGAAACAGTTATTGAGTAAGAGCAGTTAGGTAGTCAAGTGGATAGAGTACCAGACCTGGAGTCAGGAAGACCTGAGTTCAAATCCAGCCTCGGGCATTTACCAGCTATGTGACCCTGGGCAAGTCACTTACCCCTGTTTGTCTTAATTTCCTCATCTATAAAATGAACTGGAGAAGGAAATGACAAATGACAAAATATGTTTACCAAGGAAATCCCAAATGGAGTCACAAAGAGTCAGACACAACTGAAATGATTGAACACAGACACACATTGGGAAACAAGGGGTGAGAGAAAGACAATGAGTATAGCCTACTTCCTGCTTGACTTCTCTGTAGACTGGATTTTCTTACAGAAATTCTCTGAAGAGAAATTCTCCGAAAACCAATAAATGGACAAGCGATTTGGGTTCTCCCTGCAAAGAAGCTGTATTCAATTCAACAAATACATATTAATCACATGCCATGTGCAAGGTAGAGTCCAATTTGTAAGATTTGTAGACTATGAAGATAAAAAAATGGCATAATATGCACCTTTAGGAAGCAAAGAAGCATGGTAGAAAGCAAAAGGAGATAAGTGCAAAGACATCCCAAGAGCAAAGAGAAAAACAAGAGGGCAATCATGTTCATCTGTTAGGGGGTTAAGATGAAAGGCTTTATATGAAGAGTACGACTCGTGAGCTAGGCCTTTCAAGGAAGAGAAGTGGAAGGAGGCATGGGGACTACATGGAAACCAGAGAGGAAAGGATAAAATCAGGAAACAGCTGATAGCAAAGCATACCTAGAGCATAGAATGACTGGAAGGTATTGGTGTAAGATACCGTTGAAAAGATAGGTTGGAACTAGGTCATGGAGGGTCAGATTATGAGGGATCAGACTAATAAATGTTTATTTTACCTAATAGTAATGAGGAGCCATTAAGAGTACTTGAAGAGGGAAGCGACATGTGCATAAGGAATATTGTTTTGGCAGCAATGTGAAGGATGAGTTAGAGAAGGAAGAGATCTAAGGCAAGGGACCAGTTAGGAAACTATTACGATAGTTGGGGCAAGAGAAAATGAGAGTCTGAACTAAGGCAGCAGCTGTGTGAATGAAAAGTCAGGAGGTTGGGGGGAAAGAACTGCCAGGACTCAACGACTAATTTTGTGTGAGGGAAGCAGAAGTGTTAGAGATGACTCCCTATTTCAAACCAAGGTGACTGTGAAGATGTTAAAATCATCAACAGAACAAAGGAACTCTGGGAGAGAAGTTGATACTGAGATGGAAGATTTGTTTTAGAAACCCTAGATTTGATGTGTCAGGAGAAGGGGCAGGGGAGGGGAGGAAAGACTGAATACAGTGCCTTAAAGAATACCTACATTTATGAAATTAAAGAAAAATGGTCCAATGAAGACAACGAAGGAGTGGTCAGAAAGGTAGACAGTGATTTAGGAGAGAACAGAGTGACAGAAGCCAAGGGAGAGAATGGAACATCCTAAGAAGGAAATTCTGGTCATCAGTGTCATATGCCTCAGAAAGGTCTAGGTCACAGCAGTTCTCAACCTGTGGGTTATGTTCAATTTGTAACAATGAAAATACTTCCTGCATATCAGATATGTACATTACGATTCATAACAGTAGCAAAATTACAGTTATGAAGTAGCAACAAAAATAATTTTATGGTTGGGGGTCACCACAACATGAAGAACTGTATTAAAGGGTCACAGCATTAGGAAGGTTGAGAACCACTGGTCTAGGAGGATGAGGACTGAGACAAAGGCCACTGGGTTTTGCAATTAAGAGGTCAGTGGAGAACTTGGTGAGGACAAGTTCCACAGAGTGCTGCCTCCACCAAGGCCATATTCACAAGAACATTCTTTTCTTTCCAAAAGGCCAAAGGACCCCAGAGTCTTCAGATCTCCTTGAAATCAATAAGCCTAGGACTGGGGTACTGCCCTTCACCCCCATAAATCAAGGAGAAGCAGAGGTGAGGCCCAAACCACAGCCATAGAAAAATCAAGGCTCCCACAAAATTTCACTCCAGCACAAAATGTGCAAGGAAATTTAAGCATACTCTTTTTTTTTTTTTTAATATGGCTCTTTATAGGCCACCAGCTTTGGAGAAAACAGTGGGGAAAAAATGAGTGTATTGTATTTCATTCCCGATCCTGCTGCTGACTCTAGTGGGATTAGAGGTAATAAACCTCTGAGATGGAAGATTGAGTTGGAGTTGCTGAAATCCTCGTTTTATTTAGTTACAGATAATATGTACTCTCTCAAAGTCACTTTATTGTTCTTCTGACATCTTTTATCTAATTCAGGAAAGGATAATTCCCAACCAGAAATGTGGTGGCTTAGGGCTAGCATTTCCCCTCCCCCAGGCCTCCCCACCTGGGGCAGTAGAAGTCATCACTATGGAGAAAGAAATTGGTACAGTATTTGGAAATTGGGGTTTCCCTTGGTTGGGGATACTGGTTTGTGACGAAACCTTTCATTTCACTTTGCAGGTAAAGCATTAAAATGCAAAGCCTCCTGGGAGATATAACAAATGCATTTAAACTCTCATTCAAGTACCAAAGGCTGACATAGGTTTTTCATTGGGGAAAGTGAGAGGATGAGGACCCTGGGGGAAAGAAGAAAAGTGAAAAAAGTAGAGAAAGGAGAAGCCAGGGAGCCTGAGGTTTAGTCTAGAGAACACTTAGGGACAACACACTGCTGCTGCAGCTCAGTTGTGTCCAATTCTTCACGAGCCCATTTGGGGTTTTCTTGACAAAGATACAGGAATGGTTTGCTGTTTCCTTCTCCAGCTCATTTTACAGATGAGGAAACTGAGGCAAGACAGGGCAACATCCTAGCTATCTTCAAAGAGCTGAAGGACTCTCGTTAGGGAGAGAACAAAAGTTTTTAAATCACAAAATTGGTTTTGATTTAATAAGCATCTATTAAACACTTACTATGTGTGAAGCACAGGAGGAGTTAAAATATAAAAAACAAGAGAGTCCCTGCCCTTGAGGAACTTCAAGGAACATCCAGCCTGAAGAGGGAAAAGGCATGGATTGAGATGGTCGGGTCCTGAAGCAGGGGTTTGCTGCAGCTGACTTGTACTAGAGCTCAGGGTTAAATTTGCCTTGTGATGGCAGCACTACAAATCAGGACTTTATCATATCTAGACTTAAGAAAGGGATGAATGTGCTTTTCAGAGAGCTGATTGTTAAATATTTACCAGCACACCCCTGTTTCAAAGATCTTCTAATCTAACCCCATCATTTTACAAAAGAGAAAACCAAGGCCCAGAGAAGCTAAGTGATTTATTTGCCCAAGGTTGCACAGGAAGGTAGAGGCAGAACCAAGATTTGAACCCAACTCCTCTAATCCTAAAGCCAGTACTCATTCTATCATAACATACTGCTTTGCCCCAAATATTAGAATGAAGAACAAAGATCAGAAGTTGCAGAGAGGCAAATTTCTATTTTTTGTAAGGAAAAAATTCCTAACAATTGGGCCTTCCTAAAACCCCTCCTAATCCTGGCCTTCCTTCCATTAATTATTTCCTATTTATACTGTGCCTAGCTTGCTTGGGATGCATCTGTTTGCATGTTGTCTCCCCTGCAGAATGTAAGCTGCCTGAGGGCAGGAACTGTCTTTTGCCTTGCTTTGTATCCCTAGGACTTAGCACAGTACCTGACACATAGGCACTTATTGTTGATTGAGTGAGTGAGTGATTGATTTACCAATCCAAATGGATTGTCTCAAGTGTCAATACCACGGCCAGAAAACAGACAATCTGCAGTCTCCTCCAGCTGCTGGGTCTTATACACCCCAAATCTGTTGGAGGACTCAGATTCCGAGGATCATTTTAGGACTTGATCATAGCATATCTGTAAAGCTGAACCTAAAAAAAAAAAGACACAATTTTGCTCTAGACCAGAGAAAGAGATCTTAATGGGAATCACTGGCATAAATACAATTGGGGAATTCTTAGCTCAGTAACAATCTATTTTTAGTTGAACTACCAAGTGCTTAGACCATCAAATGAATTATTAATTCCACAACAAACTATCAAAACTGACTCCTGTAGAAAAGTAATAGAATCCTTAGCAATTATCCTAAACATGTAAGACACATCATTATTCCTTTAAAGAGGCTTGTAATGGACTGAGATACCTGATCTAAACCAAGCACGGCCTGTCAGGACATGAGAACACATGGCTTCCTCAACTCCTGGCCAGAAAAGAAAGAGAGGAAATGGAAAGGGAAACTCTCAGAGCCGGAGCTCTGCTGTCGGACTTAGCTGTGAGTTCTGGCACATCCAGAACAAGCAAGACCAAACTGGGCTACTTTCTCACAACTGTGGGAGGAAAAAGGAGACAAAGAAGCCTGGCCCAGGAGTTATGACACCTCTAGGCCACAGAAAGAGAAGGGAAAGCCAAGTGGGGAGGCCAAGGAAAATGGGGAAATACAGAAACAGAGGTACTGATGAGGTATAGGCTCTGGGACCCCCCTTGAGCTCTCCTTGAATCTTTGAGGTACAAGCTCTGGGAAACCTCTTGAAGTCTGATTAAATCTTCCCACTTGAAGAGGCATTTGCAGAGGCCATAAGTATTTCATTGTGGCTGGGCCCAAACCTCTATTACTAGCCTGGCCCTCCATTGTCCATCTGCTTCCCACCCTTGAGCCTATCAAAATACCAATCCACTCTTGCATTGACCTCCTTAACTCCTCCTGAAGACCCTCCCCAAACTCCTCCTCTAGACCACTCCTAGATTCCTCTCTGTACATAAGACCCCATCTTCCCTCCAAGTGGTGTGAGAGTGCCATAGAATTCCTTAGCACAGACTTGCTCTATAAGAGTGCCATAGAGTTTTTTTGCACAGACTTGCTCTGTGTCCAGTACAGGCGAACTTCTAATAAACTTCACTTCTTTTTGGCTGAGAAGACTTGAGTGGAATTCTTTTCGCAGGACCCGGTATGTTGGTATTTTGGGGTCTGAGGCACCCCTAACCCTCTTTGGGTAAACCTCTTCACTTTTACAGAGCATGTCTGTGCTAGGACATTCTATGGCACTCTCACAGAGCAAGTCTGTGCTAGGGCCTTCTGTGGCACTCTCACAGAGCAAGTCTGTGCTAGGGCATTCTATGGTGCTCTCACACCACATGGAGGGAAGATGGGGTCTTATGTACAGAGGAATCTAGGGGTGGTCTAGAGGAAGAGTTTGGGCAGGGTCTTCAGGAGGAGTCAATGAGGTCAGACTCCAGTAATGAGTTTGGGTAGGGTCTTCAGGAGGAGTAAATGAGGTCAATGCAAGAGTGGATTGGTATTTTGATAGGCTCAAGGGTGGGAAGCAGATGGACAGTGGAGGGCCAGGCTAGTAACAGAGGTTTGGGCCCAGCCACAAGGAAATACTTATGGCTTCTGCAAAT
>CM053583.1:385584339-385684437 GCA_028627135.1 Pseudochirops cupreus
TGGAGGGCCAGGCTAGTAACAGAGGTTTGGGCCCAGCCACAAGGAAATACTTATGGCTTCTGCAAATGCCTCATCAAGTGGAAAGATTCAATCAGACTTCAAGGGGTTTCCCAGAGCCTGTACCTTAAAGATTCAAGGAGAATTCAAGGAGGGGTCCCAGAGCCTCATCAGTACCAGGATCCTACTCCCTGAGCAGCCAGAAAAAAGAGACAGAGAAGGTAAGGTCAAAGAGCCAAACTGCTGAAGCCCAGAATGACTGACTACTCCTTGGAGTCAAGCTAGGTCACAGGCTCTCAGTGATTTGTCTTCCCACTGGAACCTAAAGTTATCTCTCAGATCTTCCCTACTAGAAGAAATAAGCTTCCTATCACAAAGGCTGTCTGGAATCAAGAACTGAGTTTGAATCCTGGCTCCACTCCTACTAACTGCATGGCCCTAAACCAATTACCTAATCTCTCTCTGCCTCCATTCTTTTATCTGTAAAATGAGAGGATTGGATTTAATGGCTCAAAGGTCACTTCCAATTCTAGATTAATAATTTATGAATCAGAGATTTGGCTCCATCCAGAAATAGAAAGCCACCATCTGCACCCAGCTGATATCACTACTGGGGAGCAAGACTCTGGATCCATCAATCAATTGACAAGCATTTACAAAGCTCCTACTCTGTGCTGGGCACTGAGCTTAACACTGGGGATAGCCCTCAAGGACCTTACAATCTATTGGAGGAGCCAACATGCAAACAAACATTTACAAAGCAAGTTATATACAGGATAAATAGGAAATAATTAATAGGACAAAGGCACTAGAATTAAGAGAGGTTGGGGAAGTCTTCCAGTAACAGACAGGATTTTAATTGGGACTTTAAAAGAATTCTGATCTAAATTCATGATAGCAAACTGTTCCAGTTCTGTGAGTACAGTCTAGAGCTAGGTGGGGAAGTTGGAAGGAAGTGCCTTGGACCACTCTCCATTCAAACAGTTGTCAGCTACCAACATTACCAGGCATGGGAGGAACTGAGAATTTACCATAACACAGTGGCTGATAATAATAATAGCTATCATTTCTATGGAGAACTTGAGGGTTTACAAGGCACTTTTACATTTATTGTCCATTTGATTCTCAGTACAACCCTATGAGGTAAGTACTATTATGTACCCATTTTACAGATAACAAAGTAGACTGAGGGGTTGAGTGGCTTGTCCAGAATCACATAGCTAGTGAGGTATTCCTGACTCAAATCCCCAACCTCAAGTGTTCATGACTCCAGTTCTGATGCTCTAGATCCCTTCCAGAGGTTCCCAAACTTATTTGGCCTGCTGCTATCTTTAAAAAAAAATTACTCGGGAGCAGCTAGGGGGTGCAGTGAATAGAGCACCAGCCCTGGAGTCAGGAGGAGCTGAGTTTAAATCCAGCCTCAGATACTTAACACTTACTAGCCATGTGACCTTGGGCAAGTCACTTAACCCCAATTACCCTGCCTTCCTCCCTCCAAAAAAATACCAAAAAAAAAATTTACTCAGCACCGGGAAATCTACTTTCTTTAACCCTTTAATGTTTTGGGCTTTTTTTAACTTGTGTCATTTCAAAAAAATACCACCCCCTGAATCATTCCAGCATCCCCAGGGGGTGATATCACCCACTTTGGGAACCTATACATACCATTCTGCTGCCAAAGGCAATAGGTTCCCTATCCACAAAGGTCTTCAAGCCAAAGCATCACTCATCAGTGACTTTATAGAGAGGATTCTTGTTCAAGTAAAGGTTGGACAAGATGGTCACTGAAGTCCCTTCCATAACTGTGTAGAATCCTGATGGTATCTGGTTTCTACTTCACATAAACTCATAATGCTCCATCTAATATGATAGCTATAACTAAGCTTGCCTCCATCATTAGACTGATCTCTGAAGACCCAGATCTTAGCCATCTCAGAGTTTTTCCTCACACTTAGCATAGTGCTTTGCTTAATAAATGGCCACTGAACATGTCTGTGCATCCACGGACTGTTGAAATGGGCCCCAGGAAAGAAACTTAAACTGCCAAAACTTCCCTACTTGCAGAGACTGCCGCTGCTGTAGCTACTGAAATGTGTCCATGGTGTGACAGTTTTGACAGGCAAAGTCACAACTCCTTAGCAGGCTGGAGATTTAGCAGTTCAGTCTCTGAAGTTGCTCTAGCAGATTCCAATTATGATTCCTATTAGCTTTCAAGAAAGGCTTCATGTCACTGAGACAGCACTTCAGGGTATCATCACATCTTTGAGAGCTCCAGCATTTGGGGCTCTGGAAATTGGCCCTCTTATTGGTCAGAAACAAATGGAATAGTGATATCTCCCCTAACGAGGTACCAACTTCCTGGAGCTTAAATTCAGACCCATCAATAACAATACTTCATATTTGTAAGACTCTTCAAATGCTTTCATGTAAACATTTTTTTTATTTGAAAGGGTCTTTAGAAGTCGACCAATCTCATTTTACTATTGAATTACATTACATGAGGCCCTTGATGAAAATTCTCCTCCCATGCCTCGCTATTGCGTGGGTGACCCTGGATTCTGGATAGCTCTGACAGCAGAATGCAAACTTGGGCAGTTCCTGCCAAGCTGGAAAGTCCCTGGTGACAGCCTGAGTCTGCTGTGGGAGAAGCAGCAAAACCGAATTCTCAGTTTGAAGGACTTGTCAAGTTCTTCATAGGACTGTATGGCTTGGTACCCACTGACTGCTGTCTCCCTTGGGCGGCTTGGTTTCTGTTTCATATTTTCTCCACCTCCTTCTAGTGACAAAATCCTTTGTGTTGCTGATGCTACATTTCATGGGAATTTGAAGTTTCAGGCCAGAATCAGGGGCCTGGGGCCTCATGGGAAATGAAGTTCCAAATCAGATGAACTTGTGCTTGTTTCATAGTACACTGGAAAGTATAGGCTTGCCTCTGTTCAACCCCTATTGTGCTTAAATAATTAACAGAGACAAAGGGGGGACCAGAAATGAGGTTTCTGAAATAAAAAATCATTAGTGATATAGTCAAAACTAGACTCAACAGGACATAAGCCTCTTGTCTCCCTTTCCTAAGGGTAGAAAGTCACTCATCCATTGTTCCTAATGCCACACCACTTTTTCACCAACCTTTGGAGATGTTCTAACAAATAGGCCAGAACTGAGAGAGAAAGTGATCATGGAACTTGAAAAAGGAAAAGGATCTAGGAATTTCCTAGAGGATTAGTTCTCACTCATTTTTCTAATCTTCAGAAAGAACAGGGACAGAACCAGGCTAGGGGAGATACTACAGCAGAAGAGATACAGAACCAGACTTGGAGATAGGAAGATGTGGGTTTGAATCCTGCCTTAAAGACGTATTAACTCTATGACCCTGAGAAAGGCACTTGAGTCTTTTGTGCCTTAGTTCCATAATACATAAAATTAAGAGTATGGGCTTGAACGTCTCTAAGATACCTTTCCACTCTAAATCTCTGGGTCTTTGAACTTTGGGTACATAACCTAAATTCACCAAAATCTCTACAGGTCTATCAAAAGTAGACAAAAGGGAAGGAAAGAGTATATACATGTATGAAATGTATGTGCATATGTGCATGCATGTGTGTATGTGTGTGTGCACAAAGTATCTCTGCTCTGGGCAATGCATTGTGGAAAATGGGTCACTCATTTACATTTGAGTAGTGAGAGAACCCCATCCCTTGATCTCATTGGATCTATCTCCTCATCTGTAGAATGGGAGGGTTGGACTAGACTAAGTTCATTTCCAGCTCTAAATCTATAATCCAATGCATTCATAGACAAATAATCCATCAACTCAGAGCCAAACTACCATCAATAGTTTCTCTCCATAAATTTTTTTATTGTCCAGGCCTATGATTTCAATATTGGTGAGAACTCCTTTTAGAAATGTAGATCAGCAACTATTTTGTATCTCATACTCCGAAAAAGCTGCACGAAACACACAGGTAAAGTGACTTGCTCAGGGTCACATAGCCACCATGGGGCAGTTCCTTATCCTCCAAACTACATATGCTTTGACATTGGGTAACACCAATAAGATGGTGGAGGTAGGAAAAAACACGTTGGAAAATATGGCCAAGAATAAGAAATTAATTAATCCCAAGGACTGTAGATTACTTGGGAGGGTCATACCTTTTCTTCGTGAATATTTTCTTCAAGAATAATCAGAAAGGACTGGAAAAGCGGCAGTGACAAAATGCCATAAAAAATGAAAATGATTCCATCTTTTTTTCTTTGACACCAACAGGGTTAAGTGACCTGCCCAAGGTCACACAGCTAGTAAGTGTCTGAGCCAAAATGACTACCTTAACAGATGAAAAATGACTGGCACCAGGCAAGGAAGTCGATTCAGAATCAGCCAGCTGTGCTCAGTCAGAGCATAGACCTGAAGCTGAATGTCAGCATTACATAACAACACATTATATTCAACCACTTCATTTTACCAAGGCCCAGAGAGGGGGAGGAATTTGCCAAAGGTAACAGGTATGAATAGTGAAGCAGAGATTTGAACCCAGGTCTTCTGGTTCTAGAACTGTCATTGTACCAACCAGCCTGTCTCCTGGTCTGGTGAAGGCAGAATTATTGTTCTGGATAATTGTATTCCAGAGCCTCCAATAGCAGGTTTGGCTTTGGTTTCTTTCCCAGGGGAGGGGTGGGGTTTCTAAATAAGGGGTTGTTCTAAATAAGCTCTTTCAGCTTCCTCTGTTGGAAAACAGGAGCTGCTCCTGCCAAGGAGGTACCACTGTCACTACTGCTAGTTCTGTGGCTTGGCTCAACCCAAGATTCTCATTGGGATCGTGGCCCAGATCTTAAGTCTCTCTCTCTGGATTACTTTCGCTCTGTCCATTCCCTGGAGGGAGGCAGTATGATGCAGTGAGCATTTCCTCTGGCTGTCCCCCATGCCTAGAATGCTCTCCCTCTTTGGCTCTGACTCCTGGCTTTCTGGCTTCCTTTAAAGCTCCTACTAAAATCCCATCCACTACAGAAAGCCCTTCCCAAGCCCTCTAAATTCTAGTGCCTTTTCTTCTGTTCATTGTTTCCTGTTTATCCTATAGATAGCTTGCTTTATGGATACACACACACACACACACACACACACACACACACACACACACACACACCCCCACGTGTGTGTGCTTATTGTCTCTCCCCTAGATTGTGAACCCCTTGAGGGCAGGGACTATGTTCTCTTTTCACATTCTCAACACTTAGCACAGTGCTTGGCACATAGTAGGCACTTAATAATTATTTAGTGACTGACTGAGAAAGATACAGTACCAAATTCCCCCTCAAATACTTGCTGTGTGACCATGAGCCAGTCACTTACCTCTCTGAACTTCAGTTTTCTTATCTGTAAAATTAGAGAGTTTGAATCAGTGGCCTTGTAGCCCTATGTTCAGAGAGGAAAGAGAGGAATGAAGGAAGGAAGGAAGGAAGGAAGGAAGGAAGGAAGGAAGGAAGGAAGGAAGGAAGGAAGGAAGATAAAGGGAGCTTTTATCTATCAATATCATTTATTCCCTCTATGAAAAGAGTAGAGGGTACAGAGAAGGGTATGGCTTGAGACCTTTATGCTGGAGGAACAGGAGGTGAGGACTTTGCTAACTAAGAGACTGACATTCCACTTCATCAGATCAATGGATGCAGCACAAGAGAGTTTGGCAAAGTCATTTGGAGAAGGCCTCCTCCTAGGCCATATGTGTGGGAGCCAATTTCCTTAGGGTCACAATAGCTAAGAACCAGAAGGGACCTCAGTGGCCAATGAGTCCAATTTCATCATTTCATCCCTCCTGAGGAACTTCTCACTACAGGGTCTTCAATTATCTATTTTTTTATTAAGAATTTAATTTTAACTTTCATTGCCAAGTATGAGTGTCTACAACTATAATCAAGGGGGAAAATAAGATAAAAGGAAAAAATGTAAACACTTAATTTTAGGATTTCCAATGGATTTGAGATCTGCTTTGGTGATCTAGGTCTCAGCTGATTCATACCTTTCTCTCTTATAAGATTATCATCTGTATTCTGCCACAGATCCTCCACAGAGGGTCAATGCAACATGCTGGGGACCTGTTTAGGGCATTTTACACTTACAGGGTACTAGTAAAGCACTTGGGCTGTCCATCTGTTATCCCTCCTCTGAGATGTTGATCAGGCCTTCCTCTTCTTTTAATTATCATATTTCCTCAATGATTTTAAATCAACCTATTAATGAACAAACAAAATAAAACAAAAAAGGGATCAGAGAAGATTCTACATGTACCCTCTAAATTTGTTGTTTACACAATTCAATGCATAAATATGTTATGTATTAACTTGGCAAAATCAGTCATGTAGCATGGTGGATACAGTGCCAGCTCTGGAGCTGGGAAGCTGGGAACACTCATATCTCTGAGTTCAAATCTGGCCTCAGATACTTACTAGCTGTGTGACCCTGGGCAAGTTATTTAACCCTATTTGCCTCAGTTTCTTCATTTGTAAAATGAGCTGGAGAAGAAAATGGCATACCACTCCAATATCTTTGCCAATAAATCCCCAAATAGGGTCATGAAAAGTCAGATATGAATGAAAAGATGAAACAACAGGAATATTGTCCTATGAATAATTTCTCTGATTTCTGTTTTGCTATCAACTTGGATAAACGAATTTTCTTTACTATTTACTATGCATGTTCATCATGGAGCTGGTATTTGGTAGGAAGGGAGTCAAACCTTGAATATAAAACTTGTGTCTTCCTTTCCCCGTTTCAGCCCTCCCTCACTCAAATCAAAGTCAACGGCAAGTCATGTCATCATTTCCCTGACACCATGGCCCTCCTCGAAAATGAGGGACAAACACAACAACAGAAAAGCAATCAGAAGTTTATCCTGAAGCTGAAAACCACATCCCCCAGCCTAATGATATGTAGGGGAACAAATAGAAATAATTCTAGCCTAGTACTCCCTCTCTATGAAAAGAGCAGAATGGCTATAAAACTGTGCATACCCTTTGATCCAGAAATACCACTATTATGTCTATAGCCTGAAGAGATCATAAAAAATGGGAAAAGACTCACAAGAATATTTATAGCAGCTCTTTTTGGGACAGCAAAGAAGTGGAAATTGAAGGGATACCCATAAATTGAGGAATGGTTGAACAAGTTGTGGTATGTGAATGTAATGGAATACTATTGTACTGTAAGAAATGGTAAGCAGGCAGATTTCAGAAAAACCTGGAAAGACTTCCATGAACTGATGCTGAGTGAAGTGAGCAGAACCAGAAAAACATTGTACACAGTAACAACAACATTGTGCGATGATCAACTTTGACAGACTTAGCTCTTCTCAGCCCAGAAGCTCCTTCAGCCAGCAAATAAATGGGCTTCTTGACAAATAGAGAAATGAAACAGCCAGGAGTAACAACAGATTGGAATATATATCCATTTATCAAGTGTTCCAGAGGAATATGGTGGAAAATTACTAACTATTGTCTCATAACACTGTAAGGCACTCAAGAGGAAAATTAGTCTACAGCAAATTTGGCAAGAGACTCAAAGGGACAATTGGAAGAAATATTGTGAACTTGGCAAATAATTGGATAAGGTGGGAGGGCAGAAAGAGGAAGCAGGAAGAGTAGATGATGATCACAAGTTTGCAAATCCAGCTTGCCTGGGATGATGATGCCACCAACAGAAATAGAGGAAATGTAAGCGTAAGGGGGGGGGGGGTTTGGATTTAATTTGGGATATGTTGTGTCTGAGGTATCAATGGGACATCTAAATGGATATATACAAGAGAGTTCTGAAGAGAGATTGGGGCTACATATATAGAAATGTGTGGAGATGGATATATCGGTATGAGGGTCAACTTGAGGAATGATCATGTGAACCCATGGAAATGGAAAAGATCAAAAAGAGAATGCTGCCTCCTGCTAACAGTTTAACAGTAGAGGAAGTATTCCAGAGGGCCCAGTGGAAGAAATGGCTAGATAATGGGGAAAGTCGAGCTGGATAAGAATGAGACTATGGGAAAGGAAAGGATTTCTACCAAGTCATTCACACCCTAGTTCTTGACCAGGTGCCATAATAACCAGAGAAGTGTACTGGTATAGCCCAGAGATAGTTAAGCTATAGAAAAACCATGAAGTACTGTGAAAGTCTCCAACATTCAAATCATACAGTAGAGAAGCATATTTTACAAAACAAAACAAAAAATTGAAGCCATTCACCATGAGCTTTCTCTTCTCCCCTCTTCTTCTCCTATCAGTCAGATATCTTCTGCCAGTATCTTCTCCTTCATTTCTGTTTCATAGAAAGAAGTGACCTTACTTCTTACCAAGGCCAACCCTTCTACCTGGACAAGTCATCCCATTCCGTCCCCTCTCCTCCTACCTCAAGTCTCTCCCCATCCGGCCTCCAAAGCGACTTTTCCATAGCAGAGGTCTAACCATATCACCTCCCTTATTCAACAGACTACAGTGGCTCACTGTCATCTCCAGGATCAAACACAAAATCCTGTTTAGCAATCAAAGCCTTTTATTATGCAGTGCCCTCCTACCTTTCCAGTTTTCTCATACCTTCCCCGTTGCCATATATTCTTTGATCACCTCCTGCCTGTTCTCTTGACTCTGGACATTTTCTCTGACTCTCCCCTATACCTGTAAACCACCTCTGACATTCACCAGCTGTGTAACCACGAGCAAGTCATTGTTAAGTCTAAGCCTCAGGCTCCTCATCCATAAAATGGACATGATAGTAGTATCAACCTATGAGGGTTGTAGTGAGGCTCAAATGAGTTCATATGTATAAATAAATGAGGAGCTCTTGCTCCTCATCTCTGCACAATGGCTTCCCCCACTTCCTTAAATTTCTGTCTTTCTACAGGAAGCCTTTCCCAACCCCTCTTAGCACTAGAACCAAGAGAACTAGAACCATATCACCTCCCTTCATAAATTATTTCCTGTTTATTCTATATATAGCTTGTTTGTCAATTTGTGGGCAGCTAAGTGTCACAGTGGATAGAGTGCCAAGCCTGTTGTCAGAAAGACCTGAGTTCAAATTTGGCCTCAGACACTTACTAGTTATGTGACCTTGGGAAAGTCACCTAACTCTCTTTGCCTCAGTTTTCTCAAATTCACCATGATATGGAGAAGGAAATGGTGAACCACTCCATAATGTTTGCCAAGAAAACCCCAAATGGGGTCACAGAGAGTCAGTCAGGACTAAAGGAGAGGAACAACAAGTAGCTTACTTGTATATATTTGTTTGGCCATTGTCTCCTCCATTAGATTTGGAGCTCCTTGAGGGACAAGATTGTCTTTTGCTTCTTTTTGTCTCTTAGCTTAGCACAGTGCTTGGCACATACTAATCATTTAATCCACATTTATTGACCACCCAGTTGACTTGACATAAGTTATGTCATTTGACCTTCATAACGACCCTTTGAGATAGGTGCTATTATTAACTCCATTTTACAGGTAGAAAAACTGAGGCAGGTAGAGGTTGAATGACTTGTTCAGAGTCACACAGCTAGTAATTGTCTGAGGCAAGATTTGAACTCAGGCCTTCCTGACTCCTAGTCCTATATTCTCCCCATTGTACCACCTAGCTGCATATAAGTATAGAGTATAAGGGAGGATATTGTGAAATCATTTTGGAAAGGTAGGACAGAATCACAGTATAAAGACAATAGGGGGCCCCTGGAGCTTCTTGAGTACAAAATGACACAAGTAGCCCAGTTCTTTAAGAATATCAACTTGGCAGCTGTAAAGGATTGATAGGAGAAGGGAGACTGGATATAGAAAGATCAATTAAGAGGCAACTGTAATATTTGGATGTTTGTCATTTGTAATAATTATAATATAAAGGTGATAATGGTTTAAATGAAGAGAGTGACCTGTGAGTAGACTAAAGGGAACAAGTATGATTGGAGCTATGGAGATAGTATTGACAAGACTTTAAAGCTGATTGGATGGGATGATTGAAAGAGTGAAGATCAAGGCTGATTTCAAGGATATGAGTTTGGGTGAATGCAATGATGGTTATAACCTCAACAGAAATAGGAAAGAAATAGAAAGTGGAATGTGGGAGGGGAAAGATAATGGGATCTGTTTGGGGATATTTTGAGTCTGAGATGCCAGTGGCACATCCAAGCAGAGATAAGTGCTAAGTAGGTAGATTTAGGAGTCATTGAGTAGAGGTGATCATTGAACTCACAGAAGCTGATGAGATCATTGAAAGAGAATCTAGAGACAGAAGAGCCAAAACAGAGCCCTGATCTACACCTACATCTGGTGGTAAGACAGGGTAACCAGCAAAGGAGACTGAGAAGGAATGGTCAGACTGGTAGGAGAATCAGGTGGGAGCAGTGTTACCAAAACCCGCCTGGAGATGGATAGAGGAGCAGTGTCTCGGTTCCTAAGACCATCGGAAATGTGTGTTTTCCGATGGTCTTAGGCAACCCCTGTGACCCCTGTTTGACCCCCAAAGGGGTTGCAACCCACAGGTTGAGAACCACTGACTAGGAGGAAGAGGGGGAGATTATGAGTGTTACATTTTACAAGGAAGTCAAAAGGCTAAGGTCTAAGAAAAGGCCATCATATTTAACAATTAAGAAATCATGTGTAGCTTTGACAGGAACAATTTAATGGAGTAATGAAGTCAAAAGTCAGATAGCAAGCCATATGCACTAGTAATTCACATTTTCACGTACAATCCTCTTCTTCTTTACAGTGGGTATATGGAAATGCTCGTTTTACATATGGTGCTTGCTAATTAAAAATTTTTTTAAATTAAGTCAGACTTTACAAGGTTAAGAAGTAGAGGTGAGAAAGTGAAGGCAAAGAGTGTAAATACCTTTTTTCCCATTGTTTCCCTTATTATATTTTTCTCTTAGGAGAGCATCCCAACAGTTGGCTTTTGACTGGTCCATGACACACTCCAACTATTGCAAAAGGAGAAAGCCCTAGCCTCTAATTTTCTGACCACACACCACATACTAGATTGGCAGAGGTATAGTCATTTGTCTACTCAAATTACCCAGAAAATTGATTTAACTCTGCTTTGCTTAGACAAGGATAGATGTGCCTAGAGAGAGAGCACACTATAATGAATGAAAAAGCTGACAGAGTTTCTGGGTAATTAATAATCAACTTATTAGTTAGGCTAGCTAATAACCAACAAATATATGGTCGGTGATTGTCTCTTAGTAACCAAAGACATGAAGAGAGCTTTAATATACTTTTAGAAAAGGGGTATGCTGAGAGGTGAAAAGCAACCCTCATTAGTGAACAATTAATGAAGGCATAGACACACTAATGAGGAGGTGGGCTAAAAGTCTTCAGTTACTCCTACTGAGAACATGGCTTGATCATAAGACTCAGCCACCTCCAGCAATCTGGACAGGGAAATCCACCTCCATTCAGACCACTCTGGTTGGTTTTCTCCTTAGTAAGATAGGTCACCTTGAAACTCCAGTGGAAGGTACAAGGACATGGGCTCTCATTGTTTAGGGGCTAGAATTTACCTAGATTAGATTTTGTTTATACTCTAAACTGAAGTAAGATCTCCTAGTTGGGTGGGGTCCTGCCCAAGATTGAGGAGCAAGTTCCTGGAGGATTTGGGCAATCTCCTCTATCAGCCATGCCCTTCAGAGACTGACTGACTGACCTACAGCAGCTAGTCGCTGAGCGATGAAATGAAAAAAAGAAAAACTTGGATCCCAATGTAATATTTCGTTATAACTTGGTTGTTGTCTTTCATTGTCAAAGAAGACCAAAATGACATCACTATATTGGAGTGAAAGTACAATGTGTCTGACTGTGGCTGATCAGACCAATATGAGCTCAGAAGGTTCTACCATAGGTTGGAACAAATAGTCCACATAGAGACGTCTCTAAATTTTGGTATTTCCTGTTTCTTTTGAGCTACTGCAATTCTGCTTTGCTCATAGTGTACAGAACCTTCTTTGACGCACCATGTCAGCTGGACAACCCCATGCTAGCGTCTCCCATGTCTCACAATTAATTCCAAAGTTCTTCAGAAAGATCTTAGTTGTTAAAATAGAAAATAATCATTTCTTTCATATAACCTCTCTATATAAAAACATACATAATCTCTCTTGTGCATATCAGATCTTGCCTTTTATATTGGCTACTTCCAAAACAAGGGTTTGGGAGTTAATTGGGAAGTTAAAAGAGTGACCTGTGTCTAAATCTAGCTGGCTCAGGATGAGGACACCTAGAATCAGTGTCTCACCAAGCACTTAGCTCAGTGCCTTCTACACACGAGGCACTTAATAAATTTGTTCCCTTCTCTTCCCTTTCCTCTTCCCTCTGTTCTTGTTCCATGCTCAATGGGGTGAACCAGGACTGCCCATCTTTGCCCTAGGGCTTTAGAGGTGACACAAAACGATGAATTTAATGGATTGTGGTTACAATACCCAGAGCTATGGTTGGGAAGCTATTTCTGGTGAAGCTTATGGCCCAATCCTCAGAGTAATATTTGTCACCTACACTCAAAATTAAAAGAAATGCTAAATTTCAGTAAGAGGTTAGTGAAAACATACAACTTCTTACATCCAAATTCATGGATTCTCTGAAACCTATACATGAACCCCTCAAAGGTCTATGGGCCTCTTTACAAAAGAATTCTTGCACTGGATCCTCTATCCTCCTGTGTTGTCAAAGATATCACATTCTCAGTTTTCCTCCTGACTTCCTACGTACCTTTGCAAATCATTTATCCTCTTCTCTACCTTCAGTATGGGTGTGTCTGCTCCACACTCCTAGTCCTGCTCCTTTGAGGATAATTGGGGGTCCATAGGTGAAGAAAATTGCATATAATTTCCAATTCTTTCAATGTAATGATTCGTTTTGCTGAATGATTTTCTCTTCCTCTTTTTCTTTAAAAGAATTCTTTGTCATAAAAAAATGACTTTTTGGGAGGGAGAACGGGAAGAAGAAAGAGAAATGTAGGTCGTGTAAAAACAAAACAAAGCAATATAATAAATTCTTTTAAAAATCAGGCTAACCACAAACCACTTCACTTTCTTCTCGTGATGAATTTCTTAAAAATTCAAATCACATCTAACATACTTCTTCAGCTCACGTAGAAAATAGTATGACAATAAATTGAGTGTTGGATTTGGCGTACCACCTCTGACATTCACCAGCTGTGTAACCACGAGCAAGTCATTGTTAAGTCTAAGCCTCAGGCTCCTCATCCATAAAATGGACATGATAGTAGTATCAACCTATGAGGGTTGTAGTGAGGCTCAAATGAGTTCATATGTATAAAGCACCTTACAAAGTATTATATTTTGTTGTTGTTCAGTCATCTTAGTTGTGTTCAACTCTTTGTGATCCTATTTGGGATTTTCTCAGCAAAGATACTGGAATGGTTTGCCATTTCCTCCTCCAGCTGATTTTACAGATGAGGAAACTGAGGCTAACAGGGTGAAGTGACTTGGCCAGGGTCACACAGCTAGTAAATGCCTGAGGCCAGATTTGAGCTCAGGAAGATGAGTCTTCCTGACTTCAGGCCTGGAACTCTAGGCACTATGGTGCCACTTAGCTGCCCCAAAGTTCTGTGTAAATGTCAGTTATTCAATCTAATTCATTTTGTTCCAAGCCAAAAACATTTTCGCCAGATTAAAATCAAGTCAGATGACCATTGAAATCTATAAAAAGATCATGTTTTCTCTTTTCTAACAAACCTGGGTAACAAACTCACAAACCAACCCCGCCTTATCCACCTTGCTTGAAAGTGTGCATAAACCCCCCCCCCCGGAAGGTATCAAGCAACTTTTATCAAATAAATGTATTCACAAGAAATATGAGCCTATTGGAAAGGCCCTTTAAGAAGGCAGTGCCATGATCATCTTTACCATTATTCATTTTTCAATTAGCATAATATGTCATCCTTAGCCAAAGTAGTAAAAGACAAGATTCCAGAGGACCATGAAATTGTATTTTTGCAGACTGCGTTTTAAACACCGCCAACACAAACTATTACCACTATACCGTTAGGTGGCTAAGCCTTTAAAGGACTACAGCATTACAAAGAATGAAGCAATAGTGGTCTCTTGTGGGAGAAAACTGTATTTGACACGAAAATGCAACAACAACAAAAAAGACAGTCTGAGCTATCTAAATCACAAGAACATGGAACCATAGGATTATCAATGATTTAAACTTGGAAAGCATCTTGGAAACTAGCAAGTCCAGGCTTTGCACCTTCCAAAAGATGAAATTTAGGCCCAGGAAGGTTCAGTGATTTGTCCAAGGTCATATAGATAATAAGGATCCAAGCAAAGAATGCAGTCTGACTCCAAAGATTGTAAAGGGTTGCTTACTTTTATACAATTCCTTCCCTTCCCTTTCTCCCTTCTTCTTCTCTTTCTCATTTTCCTTCCCCTTCCCCTTCCCCTTCCCTTCCTTTTCTTTTCTTTTTTCTCACCTGGGCTAGAAATCTAATGACCACTCACTAGCCCAATCCCATTACTGATCAGCATGGGCATTTTGACCTGCTATTTTCCAACCTAAGCCATTTACCCCGTTTTAAGCTAGGACTCACCATATTAATGCCAGACTTAGTATGGATACTGGATTGGCTTCAGCCCTTAATATGAGCTCAGAATTTCTAAGCTTAAGTGATCTACCAGCCTCAGGGATTACTGACGTGGACCCTATTTCCACATTTCTGCTCATATGATAAAAGTGACCAAACTGATGATTAGGCCTTTTGCTGACTGGCAAATTTATCACTCCAGACAAAATTAAGGACCATTCAAAACCATTAATATTGGTGAATTTGTCTTCAGGTAAGCAGGACAGATAAACCCCTAGTGAAGCAGCATTTCAATACAATTTGATTCAAAGCCATTTAATAAGCATAAGATCGCGTAATCATGGTTCAAAGGAGGCATAGATAACCCTGGTAAACCATCTCAGCAGACCAGCTAAACCAGGTTGAGAATAACTGTCTGTGAGTTAGTTGGGAGAATTCTACCCCAAGCATGTAAAGACTTCCCCTAGCAGAATGGGCAGGTGAGAATAATTTGCTGCAACAGCCATAAAGGCAGCAGAAGCAGGTTCTGTGGATCATTTAGAGCTTGGTCAGACACCAAAGGCCATCCATTGCATCAGGGCTGTCACCAGTCATCTTGAGTTTTTTCTTGCCACTGGACATTGGTGATTCTGGAAGAGTGACAACTCTGCCTCACTTAAATCTGATACGTGTACAAGTGAAAACATCACTCCATGGTATCACTGATCCTCTTCAAAAACAAAGAACCACAGCAATAGTTCAAGCAAGAAATAATCATTGAGGACATAGTAACAGGTGGTATAATGACTGGCATGTAATAAGAGCTTAATAAATGGTTGTTAACTGACTGATTGACAGATTATATGGCTAAGGGAAAAAACATAGAAAAAAAGAAAAGGAAAAAAAGCCCAAGGAGTTTTGTGGGACACCCTCTCCCCTTAGAATACAGGAAGAAAATGATGAATCATTGGAGACTGAAAAGATGAAGAACCAAGAAAGAGCAGTGTCTTGGGAATAGGAGAGAACCCTTCAAGAAACAGTGTAACATGCTGAAAAGTCATCAAAGAGGATAAGTACTTGAATTTAGCAATTAGGGGGATAAAACAATGAATTAATGAGTATTTGATAACTATAACTATGGAAATAAAAGTACATTGATAGCAACAAATCCCAGAAAAAATATATAGCAAAAAGTTTAAGGAGGAAGGGGTGCTATGGAAACATGATTTTTTAAGTTAATATACACAAATTTATACATTAAAATATATAAATAACAAGTTTAGAGGATACACATAGAATCTTTTACAATCCTTTTTGTTTCATTTTATTGGTTTTTAATTAATGGGTTGTTTCAAAATCATGATTTTTTTGAAAAGGGTGAGCCTGATCAATATCACGGGTGTGGGGTTGGAGGGAATAACACGTAAGACAGTCCAAGTGCTCTACTGGGACCCTCCAAATGTAAAATGTTCTAAAGAAAAGTCCCCAGTATACAGGGGTGACCCTCTGTGGGGGAACTATGGAAGAATACAGACAAAAAGGCATGAGAACTAGACCACCAAAACAGATCTCATGCCATAGAAGTCCTAAAATAAAAGGCTTAAATTTTTTTTCCCTTATCTACTTTTTTCCTTGATTATAGTTGTAGATGCTCATACTTGGCAACGAAAGTTAAAATTAAGTTCTTAATAAAAATATTGAATAGTGAGAAGTTCCTGAAGAATGGTAAGAATGGAAACCAAGAAGGAGAATGCTGATGAGGGAAGTCAAGGTATAGAGTATAGACTGCTTTCTCTAGAAGTTTTACAGTACAAAGGAAGTGAGAGATTGAGTGACCACAGGAGGGGATGGTACAAACAGGCAAAATGGTGAAGTGGAAAGAAAACTGAAAGAAAACCAGATGTGGCAATGATAATCTGAGTTCGAATGCCAATTCCCCTACTTATTCCCTGGATGACCTGAGAAGTCATTTGTCCTCTCTGTGACTCTGAAGTTTCCATATTCATGAAATGATGACATTGGACTCAATGGCCACTGAGGTCCCTTCTGTCATTATGACCCTAGGATTTGGAATCTGAGGGTCTAGATTTGGTTCTGACTCTGCCAATTACAACCTGAGAGACCTTGGTCACTAGACTTCTCTAAGCTTCAGATTCTTCCTCTGTAAAATGAGAAAGTGGAACCAGATGGTTTCTACTACTTCTTGCAGCACTAAGCCTTCATTCTAGAGTCAGGAATTTCTATTTATTTATTTTTCTTATTTTTTTTTAGGATAGAGAAGACCCAAACATATTTATAGGCAGGTGGAAAGGAATCAGTAAGAAAGAAAAAATTGAAGATAAGGGGATGGGATAGGGCTGGGGAGTGGAAGCAATGGTAGGTGAAGCAAGGGCTCAGAGGAGATGGGAAAGGATAGAATCAGGAGCAACACGTAGAGTTAGTCTTAGCCAGGAAAAGAGCCACCTCCTCTTCTAAGACTGAAGAGAAAAGGATAGGTCAGGTCATAAGGAAGCTATCTTTTCTACCTTGCAGCATACCATAAAGACAATGGGCCACTTTTCATATACCCCCATCCCTAGTCTAAGGCCTTGCCCATAGCAAACATAGTAGTCTGTTGACTCCAGCCAAAGTGTGGAACGGTGGAAAACAGTAGCTTCAATGTTTTTATTAAAGTGAGAGATGGATAATTTACTAAGAATGGAGGCTGCTACTGTACCAGTAGTGGTCATCCCTACTGACCTGTCTGGCCGCTCAAGGATTATGAGAGGGCGAGAAAAGTGAAGCAACTGCCCTCACACATATGACTCAGGAGAGACCATCTCCACATGACCGCCAACCACCAATTCTCCTGTCTCTCATCCATTTCTCTGATCAACTGGAGCTTCATCAGTCTAATGGTGAGCAAATTCCCCAACTCTGTCTCTCTGGTTTTGTGTGTGTCTGTGTGTCTGTGTGTGTGTGTGTGTGTGTGTGTGTGTGTGTGTCTTCTACAAACTCATTGAGTTCAGATTAGGAAACTGAGACCCAGAGAGATAGCAAAATTAATAAAGGGAGGATTTTAACCTCAGTAAACCCAGCACCCCAAGCACTATACCACACTTCCCCTCTCCATGGATTGAACAGATAGAAAGGAACCATTAATTGAGAGAGATTTAAGGTCTCTGCCATAATCCCAGTAAGAATCTTGGGCCCAGACCAAGGCAACAGTACTTACAGAAGCAATAGTAACACCTCCTGGGCAGGAATGACTCCCATTTTCCTAAACCCTTGGAGGGCTGAAAGATCTTATTTAGGATAACGGAAAAAGAAAGCCCCGGTTTGATGGGAAAGGGAGGGGACAACAAACTGCTACTGTAGGTTCAAGAATGCAATTGTGCAGAACAGTCATCTACATTCACCACATAAGGTGGCACACCACAATGTCTGCTACAATGAATAAGAACATAAGCTTTGGAATCAGAAGGCCTGGTTCAAATCTCAGCTTTGCTGCTCAGTACCTGAGTGTCTCCTTGGAGAAGTCCTGTTTACTCTCCCCAGGCTTTAGTTTCCATCCTTGTAAAATGAAGTAGTTGAATTTGATGACTTGTAATGTTGACTTTCAGTTCTGAGTTTGCAGTCACTACTTAAGCATTCACTTGGCTTTTGTTTCTGTAAACATAAGCTAATGGTGTCCAGCCAGTTCTGAGATCCTGAGGCCATCTAGTCCAAGCCACAGTGGAAAAGGAAACCACTCTTTAAAATGTCTGTCAAGTGTTCATCCAGTCACTGCTTAAAGACCTCCAATGACGGGGAAATTTACCCGCTCCTGAGCCAGCCAGCCTTTTCTACTTTTAGACAGCTCTTACTGATGGCAAACTTCTCCTTCTGTCTGAGTCCTTTTTCAGCTAGAAGGCTTCCTGGTTTCATTTTTGTGCATTTAAATGATTTTCCCAGGATTTGGAGTCAGACAGGGTTTACTTAAATGAGTGAAAGAGGGTGGGGGTAGGTGGGTAGGAATGGAGGCAAACATGACATTTTCATCCATAATGAAGAGAGCAAAACTAAATTCTTGGCCAGGACAGGCTTCTGGGGACTCCCAACAGCCAACTCAGTGCTGTGACTACGATCTCCTTTTATGATAGATTTTTCTCACTATCATTTAGCTGGAAGTCATTTCTCGTATCTCAGGGGTTCTTCTCCACTACTTGTTTTTCCTCTCATAGAGCCTCATTAGGATCAGTCAATTTATCAGTTTGACTCAGTTCATAAATCTCTGCCACTCCCTTTGAAGATCAGACTTGCTTAATGACTCTCTAGGAAACTCAAAATTATATTACGTAATCAGATTCCTGAGAGAACAAAATTCTCATATAAATGAATGCATGAAGAGCATTTGAATAAACAATTTTATTGTTTATTAACTATTCAGGAAAATTATACAGGGTACCCCAAAATTCTTAGGGCTGTTTTAAAATACTGAGTTTTAGTTAGCTATTATTTGTCATTCTATTTGAAGCTTTAAATGTCTACGATTTTGGGAACACACTGTACTTCAAAGTTCCATGTCATGATATAGCTTCCTGACATTGAAAAATGTCATGATTCTTCAAAGAATACATCTTTGAGTCCCAAGTATATCAGAATGCCTTTGGTTTCTTATTCCCAGACACACAGGTTTGGCCAGGGATATAACCAGGATTGGGCAGCCCATCATAATAGTCTTCAGGGAGACTATCTATTATAATGAGAATACAGGCTCTGGAAGCAGAAAGCCAGCCTTCAAATCCCAGCTTTGTCAGATCTTTCCTAGAGGCTGACATGGGTCTAGGTAGGATTTGGGGGAAAAGGTAGGGCCCAGGAAAGGATGAAGCAAAGTCATAGGTCAGCAGAGGGCAAGGTACAAAATGGGAAAGCTACCCCTTTCTGAAACATGCCACCCTATCTTCCTCTGTATGCCCTGCTGGCATCTGTCCCCAGTGAAGAAGTCTCTAGTAACACCTCTGGATGAAGCTATTGGCTAAACTGCCCTCTGAAGAGTCCACAAGAAGACAGCTCTACCCTGGGAGTTTTTTGATGGGAACTGTATAAAGGTAAGCTCATTTCCAATTTTGGGGTCAGTAACATGCCTATATTTTTCACCCCCAAGATGGGAAACAGGTTCTCAAATAGCTCAAAGGGCTGGGGTTAAGTTGTGGTGGGAGGATAAGCACTGATGGGGCCACACTGATTCAATGAGCAGCATGCCAGATTTGCAGTCAGAGAACCTGGATCTGAACACTGCCTCTGCCAGTTACTAAGGTACTGCAATCCTCTAGGCCCATTTCCTCATTTATGAGGTTGGTCTGTATAATCTTTAAGGTGCTTCTCATTTCTACGACTGCGATCATTCCTTAGGATTCATGGCACTGACTTACCTGAGATGCAGTGAGGAGCTAGACAGAGAGTTCAATGTCCCACCACCTTGACAGATATGGTAACTGAGGCCCAGAGACACCAACTTGCCCAAGGTCACACAGGTTGCAAGTGGCCACAGGGGGATGGGAATCCACATTCTCCAACTCTTAATTGGGCCCAAGGTATTCTTCACTGCAAAACTTGAGCTAGGGCCATTGATAGCCAAGAAGAATGAACCAATCATTCACAGGGAATCGAAACCAACAGGACTCCTAGTCTGGGTGGGACTCTGGAAGCCAAAGTGCTGAATTAGGCAGGCTGGTCTGTTTCACCCTATTCCGCATTACCAGCCTAAATTTTTCTGGAAAGGGGAAGAAGGATCTATCATTCGAAGAGGTGGAAGCACCGGGCTTACTTCTTCTTTGCAGGAAACTAGGTCAGAATAATTGCAAACAGCTGAAAGGAACTGCATTCATCATGAGCAGGTGCCAATCTCAGAGAAACATTCCTTTCTTCCCTCACCATAAAGGGCTCCATTTTTGAGGAGTCAGTAACAGTACTGAAGAGCCAGACTCAGAGACCTCAGAGATCTCGTCAAACGCCAATAATGGAGCCATGTGGTGTCATGGAATTTGCTTCACACACACACACACACACCCACACAAAGAAAAGGTGACAACTAAAAAAAAATCTTTTAATGAAAATTGTAAAAATTCTAATAAATTTCAAAGAGCAAGATATTCTTTAGGATATTTATAAAAGAACATTTGGTCCTCTTACAAAACAAAAAAGCTCCCCTTTAATTTAAATCCATTTCTTATTTACATAGATTAAACATATCATTTATAGTTGCAAATTATATTGCACATTACAGAGTGAGAAGCACAACAGACCCGTATATTCCAACAAGTCGCCCCAGCCGTTTTCAATTCTCAGTTTCGCAAAAACAGATTTGCTTTTCTAGTGCATAATAAATAAAAATGTGCCCTATGTTTTGCTATTTAAAAACAAAAAACACCTTCCAAAATCCTTCCTCCTCACCTCTCTCACCTCTCTCACCTCTAAGAATCAAGAGTTGAGGAATGGGGTTGAATTAGGAAGTGCCGCGGCTACCGGACATTTGACCAAATTCACATTCATTTCAAGTGTGGTCACTATGCAAGGCCTGCTCCGTGGCCCCACTAATGACCAGTCTATACCCAATTTGATCTCATTTCAGTTGGCTTACTTGTCACTTATGAAATGGGTCACAGGACTGAGTGAGCCTTTTACTTCTAGGAGGGCCCCTCAACTGCAAATCAGAGGCACAATGGTGGGAGTCAGGAAACTGGGGACAGAGGAAGAAGGGGTTATGGCAACCATGATAGGAGAGCTCCTTGGATCTAGCAGCAGATTTTCAAACCATCAAATTAATGAAAAAAAATATACCCTGGAATGCTTAAGTAGAAAAGATGAAAGACTGCATTCACAGCACAACATCAAGGAAGACTTCACAATTAACCAGTAACTGGAGCTGGGATGACAGGCAAAGCTACCCTACACTCCTACCACACCCAATCCTGATTGGGGGGGGGAAATCACTTACTGGTACTGTTAAACTATTTGTATTAAAGTATCCAAATTAAATAACTACTAAAACTTTCCTTCACATGAAACTGCATATATATTTCTTTAATCATTAGTTGTTTTGTGTGTGCATGTGTGGTTTTTTTTTTTAAGAGAATTTAGCTAAGGTTTAAAAACACCTACATCCTAATGCACTGTCAAAACTAAAACTTAAGGGAGGCCACTATTTTAAGCATTTTGGAGGCAGGTGACAGAATGAGGCCCCCAGGCAATATTTGATATTAGGAAAGTTGATGGCACTGAGGGAAAGTCTGAAAGTGCAGTGAGCCCTAACTTAAGGTCAGTAGACCTACAAAGTTGGAAGACACCTTTAAAAAACAAAACTAAAAAAAAATTTTTCCACCAAAAATTTGGGGAAGTCTGACCTTGGTCATGTTTTTGACATGCAATAACGGTACACCATAACGCTTTGGGACTTTGGGCAGAGATATTTACAAACAACCTACAGATGACCAAGTGAGAAGACACAATGCCAGTGTGGAGACCATGACTGTGTCATGTGTTAGCCATCTGTGCTTAGTGACTGCCCCCAGCTCCAGAGGTGCCCAGAAACACTGTGTCCCACACAATCAGCATCCCCACATGCAGATGACACACAATGGCGATCCTCTCTGTGGCCAAATTAGCACGGGAATGTCCTCTCCCTGGCAATCCCCTTGCTTCTGCCTCCCACTGATGATACAGTGAAGTAACAAGGTTAGTGGCCATCACAAAGCTGGGGACATTGGTTTGTATGGGCACTGACCAAAGTAGAAAATAAAAACAAGCTGACCCACACTCACACCTCATTAATAGTGCCTTTTAAAAAAAGAAAAAAACCATTAGAGATTTGATTCCAATGACAAACCAATAACTCTATGCACCACAATGGATGCCTTCTCAGATCAATATTTGGGCCTAAACACTTGGTTAGCCAGGGCCTTGGGCTTGGGTAAGGCTGGATCAGTCAAGGTTCCTGTGAAGTCACTCACAAATCCTCAATAACACTTATGTACAAAGGTGCAGTCCTGGGAGCTGTTTCAGGTTGGAGCATTATGTCCCTGAGTTGTGTAAATAGCTCAGCATAGGAGTGGATCATGATGCCAGGCACATATTCCAACACCAGGAGAAGAATGGAGGTGTTAGACATGCTAGAGTGGTGGGAAAGGAAGACATGCAGAACAGAGGACTGGAAGAGGATGTTACATGGCTGCCTCCCCACTTTGTCATGGAAACCTGGGATGCAATAGGGACAAACCCAGAGGAGGAGAAAGTTGTCTACTCCAGTTCCTGACCAAATAACACACACTGCCTGTTCCTCCTCAATGCCATAAAGGTTTTATCTTAAAGTTGGCTGGAGAAGGCAATGTGTGGGAATAAAGGTGGAAAAGCAAGGAGGAGTTTAATGATAGAAAGTCAAGGAAGACTTTTTTTAAAAAGCACAGTATAATGAATGAATGCTCTATCTATACAGCAAATAATGGCAGATAGTGATTCAGAACAGAATAAGGTTTTTGAAAATTAAACAGTGAAAAGAGCAAAATATTTTATGTTCTTGCTTTTTAAAAAAGTATATCCTACATAGTAGCAAAGGGTTTTAAAAGGAGCTGATGGGTTTCTGAACTACATTATTAAAAATATCCAAGAGTTGAATCTTATATCTAATTTAAGAAAACTTAAACTCCTAAAACTTGTAAAACTTGCTCCCTCCCCCAAAAAAAGGAATGAAAAATTCACCAGTTGGTTGATAACTGTGAAGATTTAGGTAGCAACCTGCTTCCCTTCTGAAAAAGGGTAAAGAAAATCTAGAGTGGGTAGCAGTGACTAGGCAGGAAATACCAAGCAAGGCTGAAGTTCACTGTGTCTGACAGGCCCAGATCATGGCCTCTGATGGTAACACAGCTTTCAGATCAGCTATTAAAGTTCATTTCTAGTTTGAGTTCACTAATGACAAGTTGGAATCAATTCGTGAAGGAAAAATACTACCAGAATTTTTTTGTTTCTAACAAGAGAGGTTTTCACTCCAAAAGTTAGTCTAATTTCCTGGTTACTTACTTCCCTGAAATGAAATATTGAAAGGTCCATGCTGTCCATTTTCACCAAATTAAGGAATAACAATCTATTCATTCTTTCACTGTTTTATTCCAATCCTACCTAGTTCTATGCTAACACCACGAGATCCTAACACAAACTGGGCCTGCTAAAAAGTAGAAGCAGTTTAGATTTTCAGTGACCCATAACTGTTGAGTCATCTTAAGGCACTAACTGAAAACTTGGGCAGGAAAAATGCCCAAACCACGTATGAGTATCATCCTGGTCATTTTCTCTCCCCATCTCCATTCAATGAGCGCTAGAGATGAAACTGAACAACAATGAAAAAAAAGGGGGGGGGGGGAGAGATTTTTTAACCCAAACACGGTCAGGATCAAGAAGCATGGCCAGCAAGCATGACAACAGTTGAAGCACTTGACATCATGAAAAGCCTGGGAGGAGCACTGAGCAGTTCTGCTCTGGGACTACCAGCGTTCTTCTGGAGAGCCCATGTTACATTAGATTTTAAAACAAGGTCATTTCTTAGTTCCATGATGTGATCCTTGACAAGCTGTTGGTTAGAATTCAAACATGGCAGTAATAATTAGTGAGGGTAACTTGGTACAGTGATGGCAAAAGATGAATCTTCTTTTCTTTAAAAAGAAATGTAATCCAAAATCAGGTCAGACAGTGGCTTACTAGTGAGCTAGGAGTCAGCCTAACCATCCCACAAGAGAAAATATTGCTGTTTCAAGAAAAGAAGTGAACCCAGTAAACCCTTCTGCAGAGGGAGCTTAACCACAATCCCACCGTGAAGAGGTAGCACCAGCCTCTCTGACAAGAGACAGCTGCTCCTCAATACTGGTCTTTACAAGCAGTCTACTGTAAAATCAGAGTCATCACTTCAGCTTTGCTCGGTGACAACTGTGTTCAACAAAGGGACAATCTATCAGCTACTCTTGATTTCAAATCTTAAAAAAGAAATACAGGGGACCAATTCTGGTTGTGTTTTGAACTAGATAGAATAATTAAAATATGCAAGAACAGAAAGTAAATACGTTGCTGGCCAGACCTGCCATCACCATCATTATTCATGCCAGACTTTTGTAGTCCTTCCACTTCAGTTTAGAACTCTGTATTTATTTGTTTAAACATCACCATGAAGGGTGGCTCAAATCAGGCCGACCATCTGATCAATCTGTCTCATGTAGACACTCTTGAGGGGCAGAGAATACCTTCTTTCATCAGGAATACGATTGCACTAGGAAGAAAAGAAAATGTGGGGAAAGATTAATGCTGAATTCCAAAACCTGGCCCGCCAGTCCCTCAGGTAACATGGTTGGGTTATACATTCTTGCCCTTGGATACAAAAAGGCTACGGAAGAGATAACTAATATACTGGGCACTGTAAAATGACATCACAAAATAGAAATTGGAAGGGATTTTTGAGAACATTTAAATCCAATCCCTTCATTCCAAAAATAAGGAAATGGAGGCTCAGAAAGGTCAGCTTATCTAGATTATGTAACTATAGTCGGTGGCACAGCTGGGAAGAGAAACAAGTTCTTTGACTCTGGAATAAATTAGCCATCCTAGAATCTGAGACGTCAACTGAACTGTCTAAAAACATCCCTCCCACCCCACCACCACCTAGACTGGAATCCTATTTCAAGACTCTTCCTTTTACCACCCTGACATTCACAAGGCCATCCAAATGCTAGAAACTGGATGTTGAAAGCACTTCAAACAGCTGTAGAATTAAACAGCTCTGTGAAATGCTGGTTTAGACTGCTTTAGAGGCTGCCCCACCAAAAAAAAACCTTCAGTCAAATGTTAATGGTAACCATACTAATTTTTAAATGTCTTAATTTTCTGCCTTGCTCCTTTATTATTTTAAAACTGGTTTATCATACCAAATACCCAAACCTAAAAACAACAACCTCCAACTGAAAATTCCAATTAACAGTAATTGCTTCCCTGTCCCTCCCTCCTCCAATCTCCTTAATAACTGATCATCACCAGTATTTTTTCCACCTTCTAGCCTCACTCTTTCAAAAATGCTTACATTTAGGCTTGAATTGATTACTTTTACATCCAAAGATTTGGGTTGAGGTACATGTTTTTCATCCCAGTGCTCCCCTCCCACTTCTGAAAGGGATTTTTTCCAAGGAGAGTTCCGGAGATGTTTGTCCACAGACACGATATGTCCTTCAGTAGTAAACATGTATCTGTTTCCAGACTGGTGCACTGGATTCTCTTCGTCAAACAACTAAGGAGGGAAAGGAACATGATGCAATCCTCAGGCAGAAAGCCACAGCCCCAGAACTAGCTTGGGTGCAGACTTCCTCCCTCAACAATCACTATAAAGAAAAGGGGCTTTTAGAAAAGGACAGTAGCGACATAAATGGACCACTGAATGTGTCTGCTGTTAATCTATAGCAATGTAGTTTTATAACAGAAAGGGAGGACAATCTGGAGCTGGTCACTCCTAGGAGAAGACAACATGAGGACATGCAGGCTAATCATTGAAGGTGATCAGTTTGACAAAGGGTGAGAGTCAGAACTCACAGAATCTTAGGGATGGAAGTGATTTCAAGTTCAATTCAACTCAACAAACACTTACAGGCCCCTGTGAACCAAACACTGTACTAGGTGATCTTGTGATTCAATTACCAGAAGACCTCCCGTACACACACAAACACAGAGATAAAAACACACACACACACACACACACACACACACACACACACACACACACACACACACTATGACAAAAGCTGGCTAATACTAACTACATTACAGAGATGGCAAGCACAGTGCCATGTGAAGTTTTGGGAAGGAAAAGATCAACACTGCCTAATTTGGAAAGGATCGGGAGAAATGTGGATAAAAGGGAAGACGCCATGGTGGAGGCAACTGAATTAATTTGCATACATAGGATGTGCTGCAAGAGCCCACAGAATATCATAAGGAAAGACACAGAGGTGAAACAACACCAGGAGTTTATATCAAGTTGTTAAGAGGGTAGAGAATGAAGAGGCAAGCAGTAAAAAAGAAAGTAGAAAAAAATGAAGTGGTCCTTAAGCCAAAGAGTCTGATGCTTATCAGCTGGTAATTAGGAGCCAAGGAAGGGCTTTGAACAAAGGAGTAGCATGATTAGATTCATGCAGAAGAAGGTAAATCTGATGGCCAAGTGACGAAGGATTTCACCAGGAGAAACAACAGAGCTGGAACAGCTGATTAAGTGGTTACTGCAATAGTGCAAGCAGGTGGTAATGATGGCCAACATAATCAGTAACTGATTATAGAAAAGAGGTGAGGTCAAGAGAAAAGCAAAAGATAACACCAAGGTTCTGAACATGGGAGACTGGGCAGCACAGGGTGTGTAAGGAATAACAGGCCTAAGGTGAGAGATAAGCATGACTGTGGACATGTCCACCGGACAATCAGACAGAGATGTATGTCATTGATGGTAGGGGTCCAGAGCTCAGGGAATGCACCCAATTGGGAAATCAGATATTGAGGTTAAGTAGCCATGGGAGTGACAAGACTGCCCAGGGAGAGAAGGAGCAGAGAGAAGGAGGGCACAGGCACACAATTAGAGCTGGAAGCAATCTTGGGAGGTCGCATGGTTCAAAAGCCCCTTAATTCAGACTATGGGAAACTGAGGCCCAAAGAGGAAAGTGGCCTGCCCAAGATGGCAACCATGGTAGAAAGAAGGAGGAAGGGGTGTGTGTATGTGTGTGTGTGTGTATGTGTGTGTGTCTGTGTGTGTCTATCTCTATCTGTCTGTCTGTGTGTGTCTGTGTCTGTCTGTCTCTGTGTGTGTCTGTCTGTGTCTGTGTGTGTCTGTGTGTATGTCTGTCTGTGTGTGTGTGTGTGTGTGAATCCTACCTGTGACTTAACCACTCACTAATGGTGTGACCCTGGGTAAGTCTGTTTCAATATCTGTTAAATGGGGATAATACGAATACCTTTTTCCCAGGGCTGCTGTGAAGATAAAATGTAGTAATATTTATAAAGCATTCAGTGAAGCTCAAAGCACTATAAAAATGCCAATTATTATTATGCTGTGTACGTGGGGGGGTGGGGGAGAAACAAGGGAGGAAGAAGAGTTAGAGAAAGAAAATAGATATACTTGGATGAACAGATGGCTGGAGTGTATGACCCCAACAAGTTTAAAGATGGGCCAGGAGCCAAATAAATGTTGCAAACACTGATCCACGCTTTACTGAGTGAATCACTTGAATGCAATACATACCAGATACAAGTATTTACAGGTCTCACTCAGAAAGAAACTTTCCATCCGGTCCTCTTTGGATTTGTCTATGACATGATGTAAGGTAGCATAACCACATCTGCAAAAGAATTGTACTTTTAATCATTCTCTCCACCTAACCAGTAAAATAAACTTCTTATATAGAGTCCATATAGACAACCACACGAACTTAAATGCTCTCTATTCTTGTTTTGAAAGGGCAGTAAACATACTAATGGGCTAATCTAATGCCAATGGAATGTTCTGCAATACAGATAAGACCTGGTTTCATTTCTGGCCTCAATTCTTAACTGCAGTAACAAAAGACAATTTTAAGAATTTTTTTAAAAGCTTTCTAGAATTTGATTGAGGAACAGTAATTAGGCTATAATCGGCAGCAGGTTAAAACTTGCAAAGTTGCTACCAACAAGCTGCTATTTACTGCAATCTGTAAGTTTACAGACTAGAACTGGAGACTTCATACCATGGGACCTGAGGTAAGGCAAGTACCTTTAAGGTCAACAAACTCATGTTAAAGAGAAAAAACTGCATCTCAGACTTGTCCAAGGTCACAAAACTGGGTGATTGTGAAGCCCATATTAGAACCCAGGCCTCCCAAACCCTCATGCCATGCTCTTTCAAAGTTACTTTCACAGAACAACTTAAAACAGGGCCCCAGAATGACCAACAAAGAGAAAGAAAGGAACATTAAAACTGACTTGACTTTTGTATACTTTTCCAGGCTCTGAAGAATATCCATTCCTACATGGAGGTAAAAGGGATTCTTGGTTGCCTAAAAAGAACAAAAAATAAAAGGAACATAGTCTAGCAAGAGAAATAGAAAAATCACCTTAAAACACATATCAGAAAGCTTATAGAACTGAGTAGCATACTAATGCTGAGCAAAGGAGGGTAGGCACAGGGCAAAATTAATGTTTTTGGGTACCTCAAGAATATGGAAGAATTAGGAAAAACTCATTTTTTATACATCACCATAACCCACACCTATAGTCTGTTTGCTTAAGTTTTCAACAGTCTCAGAACATCTCGCTCCAGAGATATTGACTTCTGGTCTCTGGTGAGCACAGGGTCGGGGTGAAATATAAAAACAAAACAATGCTCAAACACTGACTTCTCAGCACCACAGGGTAACATCAGGAGCTGGGCTTTCATTACCTTAAAGACCAAACCCAGGTTCTACTTCTCTTTAAATAACTGGGAAAATAAGAAGCAGACAGAACAAACACTTTTTGCCTCTACCTCTGACCCAGGTCCCACCCCAAAAAAGTACACAATTGAGCTCTGTTGACAACAGGAACCAGGCTTTCCAAGTAAGCTTAAAACCAGGTTCCACTAGAACGCAGCATCACTGAATCCTGGAGTCAAGAGATCTTAGAGATCATCTTATCCTCAACATTTCCTCAGCAGTTTCCAGAAAAAAGCTTCCTGGTCACATCTGGTTGAGTGGTTTCACCAATAACTTACTATATTTATACCAAGGAACAAGCAGTTATTTTTCTCGTCATTAAAGCTACAAATCGAAGGTCCTACTGAATTCAGACACATGTGTCATTTTGTGTCAAATACAGTGCCTCTCCTGTCGTTAAGTCACACAGCCCCAGAAGTTGTAGGTAAAGAATTTGAGAAATACTGTTTTTTAAATATCTTGGACGTACTGGACAATGATTTAAGTTTGAAAAAGTTAAGAACAGAAATGAGGAGAAAGAGAATGGAGAGAAAAGATCTAAAAGCTGAAAGGCAAAAAAAATGACACAAAAGAGAAAAAAAGGCATCAGTTAAAAATGTATACCTTTACTTTTTACTGACTGTAGATATTTTTTTTAATTCAAAAAAATTGAGGGAATGGTGTGGTTATCTTAAAAAATTAAGATTGCTTTTCTTTCTGTTAATAAGTTGACAACCTCAAACCAGGGGTGGGAAACCTGAGGCCTCGAGGCCAGATGTGGCACTCTAGGTCCTCAAGTGTAGCCCTCTGACTGAATCCTAACTTGAGAAAACAAATCATTTTGTTAAGGGGATTTGTTCTGTAAAGTTTGGATTCAAAGGGCCACACCTGAGGACCTACGGGGCCACATGTCGCCCTGAGGCTGCAGGTTCCCCACTCCTGCCCCAAGCCATTACATCAATCACTACCCTCTCCTCTTCCTTGGTTTCTCTCCCTCTTTCTTCCACCAGGGAAAAACAGCCAGAATTCCACAGGTGCTGCTGGCTGGACCTGAACCAGCCATAGGCCCATTTTCTCCACTGCTTAGGAAGTAAGCTTTTAGAATGTGTCTATTTTCAGGAAAATGCATACAAATATAATACACAGGATTAAAACTACGGTAGGAAGGGATAGTTCATAATGAAGACTTCGCTCTTGGCAACAGTGTAATAACTTCCAAATAAACACTGCATCTATCTTCATACAAGGCTCCCTAGTGTACTTCTGGAGAGTTACATGAGAGGGTTTGTACAGAGAGGCACACTAATGTGCTCTTGGTGGAGCTCTGAACTAGTACAAACATTTTGGAAAGTAATTTGAAATTATGCAAGCAAAGTGATTGAATGCCTATGCCCTTTAACCCAAAGATTTTACTACTACGAACACTTCCCAAGGAGGTCACTGGTAAAAAAACAAAAGTTCTCGCATACAACAAAATATTTATAACATTACTTTTTGTGGTAGCAAAGAATTAGAACCAAAGTAGACAGCCACCAATGGGAGGTATTAGAATACGTCTGTGGTGCAGGAAACGATAAATGTGACAAATGTGATGACGGGAGAAGTGAACAGAACCAAGAAAACAATGTACACAATGATGACGACAGCGCAAACTGGAAAGAACCACCATCACAAGACAACGTAAAACAAAGGCTCTAGAATCACCGAGACGAGGCACGGCACCCAAAAGCAGAGGAAAAGACGTCTTCCCTCATCATTCTACAAATGTGGAATGACTTTGCCCAATACATAACGTAGCATAGGTGTGCGACATTGCACGTGTTTTCATATATTTTAAATGTATTGATTTTTCTTGCCGATTCTTTTTTCTCTCTTTTCCTTTAAAAAAATGTTATCTAAGATGGTTCTCTGAGAGAGGGAGAAGAGATTTAAAGGGGAAATTTAGGTGATGTTGAAACAAAAAAATTCAATAACTTTTAATAAAAGAAAAAAAGATTTAAATGAAAACATCAAACAGGAATCCTCTAGGATTCCTTTACAATTAAGAACACAAGAAAGCTAAAATGAGTTCTCAGTCTGAATACCTATCTCATGCTAGAACACAATAAGGTGTATTTTTTAATTCAGCCTATTATATAAATCAACAAATATTTGCTGAGGGCCAAATTCCCATATTAAGTACTTGGTGCTCTGTAACTATTTATAGGTATGTGTACAGATAGATATAGACACACATACATACACATGTATACATACATATACACACATATATACATATGTATGTATAGACACACATACGTGTAAATATATAACAAGTCTGTAGTTCTGTGAGAGGAACTCTTTCCATCTACCCAGTTAAGCTTCAGAGAGCTACTTAAGAAATATAAAAGTTAATTTGTCCAGGGTCAAAAAAGTCTACATCTCAGGGGCTAGATTTGAACGTATGATTCCAAATCCAGCACTCTATCCGCTATAATACACTGTTCTTGTTTGTTCTCTCTCTCTCTCTCCCCCCCATATATACATATAAACATATATATATGCACACACATAATATATACACATACTTATATACACACATACATGCATACATAATCCTATGCTATGAAATATATGGTCATGTTATAAATATATAAAATATAATCATATATTATATAATTATACTATATATATTTGTTTTTATATATCACACCACAAACATTTATAATATTTGTTCTTATTTACTTACACACACACACACACAGACACACACACACACACATTCTATGTAACCCCAGACTTAATGCAAATCACTTAACCGCTAACTAAGACAACAACATACAGACAGAGCAGTTGTGGATCTGCATTCATAGAAGGAGTTTCCTAAACGAACAAAACCCCAGGCCAGACCATACATATTTATGTAATTTTTTTACATATCTACTAGACAGACATGTAAACGTGAACACATACACACATGCATTTTTTCCCTACTCAAATGAACTGGAATACCTGGTAAAGGAGATAGGTTGATTCCACCAGCTCTGGCCTCAGAGGGTAAAAGAGGACATCAGGGGCCTGTAACTGCCAGTTATATCGCTCTGGGAGGGCACCATAGCGCTTCCAGATGGCATAATAAAAGGCATGAAGGCAAATGGCATCTTCCACATCCCCTATTAAAACCTAGAGAGAAGATCGGAAGGTAATTTGGCTGTCACTCCCCTGAGGAGAAAGCTCTTCACCCCAACTCAACAGGAATGAGTTTCTAAACTTTGCTGTTGCTCATCTACAAACATGCTGCCAATGAGGAAGCTAGGCTGGACATGTGAGCAAACAGAATGAATGGTCTGTGCATCCTCATTTCCTTAAAGAGTTTCAAACAGAAAGGCAAGGAAGTTTTCAGAGGTTCTATAAATGAATGGAGAAGCATCTCAATTGCCTGTCCCTGGAAGAAGTCAAAAATTACTCCGGATTAGCCTGTGGAGAACATTTTTGTGCTTATCTAGGTGAGAGCACTGGCCATTGCTGGAGGCGGTCATTTCAAACAATGAGAAAGTCATACTGGAAGCTTGTTCTTCTGGACTAAGGAGGAGCTAAGAAGCTATCTAGTTTCTCTGCTCAGTTCCTCTCTAATGACAAATGGCTTTTCCACAGCTGATTCTCTGAGCCTGTCTACACAAAGTTGCTTCCACTCCAGCCTCCCTGGAAGCTCAGATTGGGGCACTCCAGCTGCAAAGAGCTTCCAAAGACAGCGTGTGAGAGACAGACACTTTCCTATGTGCTTCAAAGACAAACAGCAACAAAAAGCACGTCATCGACAAAAGACTTGCCTCTCAGAAGTAGCAACAGAAGACTTCGTCAGGGACCCATATGAACGAATAGAGAAGCAGGCTGGCCAAGCAAGGCAAGTGAGGGACAACTGACTCATGACCCCAAATACTGAACTGGACAGTAGGAAAAAAACCTGAAGAAGGCTTCCAGCAAGCTAAATGGATCATCCAAGGAGGATCAGAAGAAAGACAGGGACAAGAACCTAAGGGGGTCCTAGAAACAGGCAAGCCCTCACCAAGGATATCTTTTGTTGTTGGTAACTAGATCTGTGATTTCACCTCCGGACAGAGCTTCCCATGAGAAACTCCCTCCACCAATCAATGTAAATATGCCCCGGGTCTGAAACTGGAGGCTCGTGGTCCTCTGGAGCACTAAGAGTTCAGAGACTTGTCCCAGGTGACAGTGACAGTGGAGTGTGACCCAATCCCAAGTCTCCCTGACACTCTGTGCAGCTAGAGATCCACTAGGCTAGCTACAGGGGAGAGTAGAGAACCCGCACAAACTGACAGGGACAATGGGAACTGTCTGCAAGCTCTGCCTTAGACAGGCGGGCCACTGAAAATCAAGGACCATAAAACAAAACCTACTTTAAAAAGAACTCACAGTTTTCAAGTAGAACAGGAACAAATATATGCCTGGCACACAGTAATTGCTTAATAAATGCTTGTTTAATTAATTAACAAGTAGCATTAGAGTCATACAATCTCAAGCGTTGAAAGGAACCACAGAAGCCAGACTGTCCACCCTACTGTCCAACAGACAGGCCTCTGGGGCCTTCTCACCTCAGCTGACCACTTGCAGGGACAGGTAACTTAAAACCACCCTTATGGGGCGGCTACAGTGCTTCAATCTATCTGTGCTGAAATCTTCCTTTACCGTTCACCCATCATTCCTAGTGACTCTGCCTAGAAGCCAAAGTACTCCAAATATATGAAGAGTGATCATGCCCTTGGGAATTGACTGTCCAGAGGTGAGCACTAAAAACTGTCTTCTGTGGAGATGCTTTTCAAGCTGGCACAATCTCACAATGTTTACGCTCCTATGGCAATATGACTAAAGAGTTGGTAAAATCTGATTATTCAGATCTCATTACCTTGTATATTCTGGAAATTTTCCTATTTCCTCTCAGCCCCCAAACACACTGAGGGGAATCTGGCAAATTAGATCAACTAAACTTTAAATGATGTCCAATTTTGTCTCAGCCAAAACAGAACAGCCAAACCCAGCTCTCACTCTTTAACTGCCTGCTTTGTGAACTACCAGCAGTAACTACTGCTTCTTCCGTGTCCCAGTCCAGCTGCCAGAACTATAGAGCTCAAGTGGGAAGAAGTCATGAGTACGGCATCAGGGCCAAGCCAAGCACAGAGTGTCCCAAACTTACTTCAAAGAGAAAGAGAAACTTTTGGTTTACCCATTTGGTGTTGTCTTTATTTATCCCTTTTCTACTGGTGTAACTCACAATCTGGCTACATTTGAGAGAAAACAATTCATAAAAAACATTTTTGAGCTCCCCCGACTCCAAACTGCATCTGCAAAATATTAGTTCCCAGCTCCTTAGTCATTGTAAGGGCACTGCCTCAGACAAACTGAGGCCTGGGCCAGATCTTAATTTAGAAAGGCCAAGGTCACCCCCACTGCAGCCCAGGCCATTGCCATTCATCTTGACTAATGTCTAGCCAATGGACTTCAAGGAGTCTGGAGGAGATAGTGAGGTTGATGACTTTGCCTAGTTCTGCCGCACCATCAATCCAATTCACTTGCAAGTCAAAGTCAAGACATCACCCTTGTGATGTCACTGGTCCTCTTTGAGAAGGAAGGATGAACAACAGAACAGCTTCCAAACTAATCTGTGCTTTGTTATTCCAGTTCTGACTCACTCTTAGGCATGAGCTATTGGCTATAAAGGTTGCAAAAAAAAAAAAAAGACCAACAGGACCTAAACAATTCTCAAAGGTCATTTTCCTTCTGGGGCATCAAATCAGTCCAAGAAAGCAAAAACCAAAACAAGGAGCATTCTCTATTCCAGAAGGTGGCATCACCTTCTTTTCTTAGAGAGTTTAACATAAACCTACCTGCAAACCAGGGAAAAAAGCCTGCAGAGAATCGATCCAGGTATTCATCAGCTGGCCACTGAACATGTTCACATTCACATATAGCGGAGGGTCTCCTTCACCTTCATTACAAGCTTCCCGGCTACAAATTAAACAAAGCAGAAAGTGCTTTAATAGGCCCCACAATTTCTGAAGGGAATACAATATTTAAGTTAACTTATCTACTATTTTCCTTTAAAAAACACACCCTTTTGAAAGTATAAGATATGACAATTTTGTTTCCACGGAAATTATATAAAAACAGAAATTATATGAAACCTGACTTGAAGCCATACTGATGGCTAATGTCAGAGACAAACACTGCTTGTAGAAAAGGCGGGGCAGAGGCTGGTACTTAAAAATCATCATACCTAAGGAGGTCTCTTCCAGTATATCAAAAAGGTGTGCCAGGTCAGGTGTGAATCACAAAGAGGAGGCCTATTAAACCAGACTCAGTATTAGATAATGGGACTTTTATTATTAATATCCTGGGATAGAATCTTCAACTGAAGGCTTCTGTCAAATCTATTAGCAATTTGGAAGAAACCTTTTCTCACGCTATCTGAAGTGGACAAATAAGGAAGAAACTAAAAATATTCTGCTGGGATTTCCTTTTATAAAGTATATAAGGAGGAGAAGGGGGGAGGGGAATTGAAATGTGGAAATGAAAAGATGTGGTACAGGGGTGGGACTTAATGAACCCCAAAATGCTAACCAATGGGATTCAAGGTACAAAATTCAAATCTGGATAAATTATGAAAAGAACTATGTAATTAACTTAACTTAAAACTTGAGTCTTTTCACTAGGGGTAAAAGGTCAAGTCCCATCAGATGTGAAATAAAAAAATCTTTTTTTTCATGGTCAGGTAAAATTCCTGGCTACTTCTAACAACTGTCATTTTCATTCCTGTATAATTCATTATAATGCAAATCCAAATTGGATGTGAATTGGAGGACTGGCCATTGAAGCTCAGGTAAGGAAGGTTCTCTTCTCAGGAGCTCTGGATCTATCATTAAATAGCTGTATGACCTGGAGCCAGTCATGGCTTCTCTGAATCTCAGTTTCTTCATACCTAAAAATTCTAGAGTTCAAAGAGGACTCCCTATACGCACCTAATAAATGCTTACTGAATTGAACATAATCATCCAGGCCCTATGGCATGGACCCAAAGAATATGCTCTGGTAGCTGTGTGGTATACCAGACTAGAAGGCTGAAAACCTGGGTTGTGCTTCAGGTGCCTGAACAAATGAATTCTGTGGCCCTGAGAAAGTAATTCCACATCTTTAGGCCTCTCAATCTCTTTATCTATAGAGGGGGGATGTGGATGATACCATCACTAAGATCTCTTCCAATTCTATGATTCTATGACTACATAAGCAAAGTTCAAGTTCATTTACACTTTTTTCCCTCCCACAAATAAAAATTACCAATCCTAGTCTATTATGGTATCATATCCTATCTCCAAATAGCATAATTTAAGACGGAGCTTCTACAATGCCAAAGATAAATACATTATGAGCCCAAGAAAACCCTGAGCACTACCCAGCAGATTGTGGAATCACCAGGGTCCAGACAAAACAATATGTGTGGCCAAGGAGAAGGACTCAAGGAAGAAGGCTATTACAGCCTGGAGAAGGGAAAGAGAAGGGAATAAACACTGATACAGCACCCACTATGTGCCAGGAACCATGCTAAGCATGGCACAAATATTACAAGTCAGTTAAGTCCTCCACAGCAATAATCTCCTGACCTGTTGGACCCATATAATAAGTGATAAGTAACTGTCTAGTACAGAAAGAGAAAATGTGGTAAATCACCAAGAGAAGTAATGAAAATTACCTGGACTTATCTTCAGCAGCACAAAAACAAAAAGACCAAAAGGGGTATCAAGTGTAGAAATGGAAGGAGGCGGGAAAAAGGAAGAGAAAGGGAAATGGTAAAGAAAAGGAAGGGGAAGAGGGTGGGCAAGAGGAAAGAGAAACGGAAGGGGAAGGAGGTGGGCAAGGGGAGATTTGCAAGGCAATTCCAGAACACCTCTCATTTGTTTTTGCAGTGGCCAAAAGAACTGAGCATTAGATACACATACCCTCTTCTTAAATAGTTCTGAATACTCCGATAGGCAGCATTAAACATCTCTAGGTCATCATCTTCTCCAAAGAGAATGTAAGATTTCAAGAGGTATTCATAGAAGGAATCCAAGCCAGCACCGAGGCCACTCTGCTTTCCAACCCAGTGGCCTGTTTGGATGTTCACAACATTCCCTGTAAAAATACACAACATGGAACATTTAGAGGTTCCATCATCCAACTCTTCTAACTCTCAACCACATCCTGTCATCTGATCTATCAGACTAACCCCAACTTGTAAGCAGTGAGAGAAGGGGGAAAAACTTGGCTGTTAAATTTTAATTCGGCACATCACAGGACAACGAACACTAACATAGGAGTAAAAGGACCCAGGTTTAAAATCGAATTCCGCGGCCTGTGTGCCCTCGGGCAACTCACAGCCTCTCTGGACCTCAGCTTCTTCAGCTATAAAATGAAAGATTCAGACCAGATGAATCTGAGGTCCACTACAATTTTAAACCTAAATCCCAAGTCTCCTATGAGGTACAGCCCCAATTCTCAACTCTTTGGAGCAAAAGAAAGGGACCAAATCATCTGTCACATCAGGCTATGCCAATATAGATGAGTAACTACAGCTGGGGGAAAGGGACAATTATGAAACCCAAGACCTGTGACTAAAATTTTTTTTCAATGATTAACTGTGGTTTACAAGTATCCAGGTCAAGACTAACAAATATTTTACAATACAAAGCATAACATTAGCAAAGAAACCCATTTCAAAACTCCATCTTGATCTGTTAAGACTACAAAAAGACACACACACACACACACACACACACACACACACACACACACACACACACACACACACACACACACACACACACACCCCTTCCTTCAGATTTAAATCAGTCTAGTACTTGAGGTTTGGGTTTTTCCCCAGAGGGAGATACCCCTGCCACTGCCAGTATATGTTTAAAACCTAATTTTGGACACGCAGAAAATTCCCTCAGAGGCACTTCTTTTTATAGTGTCCTTATTTATGAGTCATTATGATTTATTTTTTAAAAGGAATGTGCTCAGAGAGATGTCACTTCAGAAGATAGTCTTGACAGATCTCTCAGCCATGCTCAAGGCAAAAGTTGAAGGGGAAAGGAACCGAAGTAGAATCCAAATGGATCCTTACTCCTGATATGCTCCTGGTCTGAGGAGGAGGTACAGAGAGAAAAGGGAAGTGAGAGGCAAAGAGAATGGAGAAGTTAAAGGCAGAAGAGGAAAGGAAGAGAAGTCACCGCACCTAGGAGCCCGGTGTCATTGCTGCGCAGATTCCAAAGGGCCTTCACTGCCCGCCTGGCCACCCACTCAAACGTCGAGTCCCCCAGCAGCCGGCTAAGAATCCCAAACTCCACCAGCAAGGAGCCAGCGCCAGCAGTGCACGTCTCATTATTGCTGTTAGTGGGGACACCACTCTTGAGATTCACCTGGAGACAGAACAGCACAGGGGCTGAGTGGGCAAGGCCACTCAACAAGACTGTGAAGAGCATAACAGAAAATTATTAGAAGGCCTTGATCAGCTAGTGACCCTGATAGCCACCTGCATGGCCTCCTGAAACAGCAATCTCTGCATACCAAGCAACTCTCAGCAAGATCAGTACCCATACTGTAATATTAAGTTAGTAAGAAACCTTGAACCTCTTGTCCCTTGTGGGATTACATGTCCCTGACACCCACCTGCATCCTCTACCCGGTTCTGGTAAATCCACCTTATTTTGCATAAAGGAACATTCTTGGTATGCCTGTACCTAGTCCTGGAGAGGGGGTTGGCTATTCTTAGCCCTACTGGGAAGCACCCTCTTTGCAGGTGGTTCAGCCACTTCTAGCCAGAACAGGCATAGGATCCCTGGTGATCATGGGTATCCCCAGAGAAGGGGATGGCTTGGTATCACACACGACTGCACCCCTTTCCCTGTGAATATGACCATGTAATTTTGGCTATTTCTGTCCTCACAGCTTATTTCCTTGAGGCCGCTAGCTGTACCCAGACTCTAGCCCTGGGTCCCCTTCTTCTTCCCCTGACCTCACCCTGCTAACAAACCATTTGCTGAAGCATTAGCCTAGCAGGTCAAGTTTTCATTTAACAGAAATCATGAACCCCTCCAGACTATTCCAGGAACACTTCCCACAGCCCTGGGTCAAATGAGTATGATTGTCACTAGGAATATGTACAAATTACAATCAACATTTATGTGACCCAGGGAGGAGTCCCAAAAAGGAAGCTAATGAGAACTTTAGACCTCTACGTCATTAACAAGAGGCTAGGGGAATCATTACAGGGCTACCTGCTAAACTGCACTGCAGCCCTGCCACATAGTGACTCTGAGCACAGGGGTCCAGAACAAAGAGGAGTTAGATATAAAATCACCAAGAATTTACAGGGTGTTACTGCAATGCTTTAAACTCACTGCCATTTACATCCAACAACACTTTACCTCATCATCAGCCAGGCTCTATGCTCTGGCAGCTCTCCCCGCCACCCCAGGGCTTGACTCACCCCCTACAGGAAGCAGCTCACAGTTGTAATGCTATAAGGATGGTTCTCCTATTTAAAACAGCAGTGAGGCAGTGATCTGCTGAACAGTGGAAGGCACATCTGAAAGAAACTACCCTTAAGGCCTTAGTTTCCATATCTATAAAAGGAAGAAATCAGACCAAATGACTTCTAACTTCAGTTTTAAATCTATGATCCTTTGAACTTTACCTAGGATCTTGTACATACTAAGTATGCTAAGAGGGTCTAGTCTAGAACAATAAGAGACTGAAATCAAGATCCCTGCCACAGGAAACCTATTATCTAGTGAAAGATACACAGTCACCTGAAATGACTAAGGAACATCCACAAGGCAATGCAGGTAAGCTTAAACTGTAGCATTTGGAAGGAAAAATCTCCCAGATATATTATTCCTTAACTATCCCATTCCCTTACTTGGCTCTCCAGCTCCATCACCACCACCTCCCAACCAGAAAAAAAAAAGTTTTCAAAGAATAGAATGTTACATTACACAGAAAATCTAAAAACACAATACAAAAGGGTTCACCTACCCGAGGATAGGGAATTCCAGTTTTTGTATTTTCAAAGGCAGGGAGCAATCTCAACGCCAGATCCCGAGCCATATGCAACAATTCATTATCATAATCCTTAATTGTCATGTCACCAAAGGGCTGTTTGGAGTCAGTTATTATTGTATGGGCAGAAAGGAGACTTCCAAGGACCCTATTGTGAATAAGAAAAAAAGCAAAGACGCTCTCACATTATACATGTGAATATACTTATAACTCAAAGGAACTAGGCCTCAGTTTCATTATCTGTAGTTAGACTGGATGATGTCTATGCTCCCACAGTGAAATCAGAATGGCAGAAGGCTGTATTTTTTATAGAACAGGTACAGGGTATGACCTGGAGTCAGAGGAATGCTCTTAGTCACCACCTCTGGAGATCCATTTCAGTGCTGAGACACAATGCACTCTTGGTCTGTGTCACTCATGTGGAGAGGAGCTGTTTCATGGGTAGACCACTACAAAGGATAATCCTGATCATTTACACAAATGACACTGACCCACCTTACAGGTTCCAATTATTCCCAGGACCAAACAACAAGCATTTAAGTGACCACCCTCCAGGCACAGTGCTAGTACTAGAATTACAAATATAAAAAATGAAACAATCCCTGCTTACAAGGAGCTTACAATCTAACAGGGGAGACAACAAATATATGCCTAAGTACAGGCAGAATAGATAGAAACACAAATAATCACAAAGCAGCTAAATGATGGGGAAGGGGTATCAAGAAAGGCTTCACACAGAAGGTTGTGCTTGAGCTGGGTCTCGAAGGAAGAGAAAGACTATACAGGGCAGAAGTGATGGGGAGTGCATTCTAGGCATGGAAGACAGTACAGGGCTAAGCACTGGAAGACTGTATATAAGGAACAGAGGTCAGTTTGGCTGGAGCAGGGAAAAGGAAATAATGTCTAATGAAACTAGAAACACAGGCTAGGGTCAGGTTTTAAAAGTCAAAAAAAGGAATTTATATTTAAACTAGGAATAAAATGGAGTCACTGGAATAGAGAGAATAAGGGAGTGCCATGGCTAGATCTGAGCAGCCAGGTGAAAGACAGGCAGGCAAAAGCACAGGGGCATGTGAGGCAAGAAAACCAATCAGACAGCTATTGCCACAATGTAAATGAGTCATGATGAGGGCCTGAACTGAGGTGGCTATTGTGTGAGTAGAGGGATGGGATCAGAGGGGAGAGGCCTGTAAGGGCAGGAATGGCAAGATCTGATAACTGACTGTACATGTGGAAAAGTGAGAAATCCAGGCTAATGCTAAGGTTAGAAACCTGGAAGACTAGAAGGATGGTGGTGTCCTTGACAGAAATAGGAAAGTCTGGAAAAGGTGATAGTTTAGGAGAAAACTTCACAAGTTTAGTTTTGAACATGTTGAATTTAAGATGTCTTTAGGACATCCAGTTTGAAGTGTCCAGCTGGCAATTAGTGATGAAGGCCTGAAGATCAGGGGAGAGAGTGAAGCTGGATCTATTTATCTATGAGTCTGCTACGTAGAGAAGACAGTCAAACTCACGGGAGCTGATGCTGTTATATGAGGAAAATATGGCAGGAGAAGAGAAGAGAGTTTAGGAAAGACCTTAGGGTACACGAAGGAGCAAGATATAGAAGAAAAATCAGCAAAAGAGACAAAGAAGAAAGTCACATGGGTAGAAAAAGAACCAGGAATGAATAGTGTGATAAAATTCTAAAGAAATGGTATTCAGAAGAGGGTTTGTCAACACTCAAATGTAGCACACAGGTCAAGAAGAATGAGGACTTAGAAAAAGGAAGCCAGGTTACAAAGGGCTGTTGAGGGGTGAGAGAAGTGGAGGCCATGAACATAGACAGCCTTCTTCTTAAGAATCTGATCACGAAAAGGAGGAAAGATGCGGGAGATAGTTAAGGTTTTTAAGGACTAGTGAAGGTGGGGGAAGACTTGGGGAAGTTTGAAGGTCATAAAGAAGGACAGAAGTTGAAGATAAGATTAGAGAAAGGGGATGATTAAATCACAGGTGGGGAGAGAGGAGTAGAAGAAGGGTCAGAGTAGGCACCATGCGAAGCAAAGAGAAAGTTTGGAATAGCTTGAAGGGAGTGAGACAGGAAATCAATTGGGAAGAACAAAAGGATTGCCTTGCTGGAGTGAGAGCTCAGATGAAGCTGAGTTACATCAGTAATAAGGTACCCAAGTCAACAGAGGTGTCACATTTCCTCTAACTCTGTGCACCAGTACGACACAAAAAGGAGCAGAGGAGGTAGACAGTGAGAGTCACCCAGGGCTGGGACGAGGCAAGGGCTGAGCTGCAACAGGACAAAGGGTCAATGAGACAAGGGGCAGAGAGACTTGGGAGCTGATGACAGATAGTATGGGGCTGAAAAGGTTAACTACAGGATTGAGAACTGGGGCAGGGGAAAGGGCGAGAGAAGGAAGCAAAGTAAAGTCAAAGCAGGGGGAGTGAGCTGATGAAACAACAGGAAGAAGAGAGACTGGAGGCATCAGCAAAGAGAAAATGAGAGCTGCTATCAGAAAGAACAATGTTGGAGCTCATGATAAAGGAAGTGAAGGACACTTCTGACCATCCACAAGGGAGGCTGCAGTGAAATACACGGGATCAAAGTCATGTAGAAGGACTGTGGGATTAAAAAGGTCATGGGGATTAAGGAGCCTGGGGAATCAGGAGATTTAGTGAGTATGAGAGAGCATCAACATGAATGCCAAAATTTCCCAATAAATGGGAAGAAATAGTAGAGGATAACACCCAACCTTTCGTATTAAAATACTCCTAGTGTGAGCAATAAAATTTATCTTCATTGAAGCACTAACACATTTCCTCAAAAATTACATTCCTCCTCTTCAGGAAGAGTTAGACATCCTAGAAAAACAGAACTGCGTGGTCAACTGCCATCACCCAGGTCTACCTAGGGAACCTGGTTGGGTTGACAAGCATTGGGTGTCCTCTTTACTGAGGGGAGAGGACTGTGAGGGAAGAAATTGAAAAGCAATTTCGGAGGAGATAGATTTTTTCTAAATTAACTGGCATACATGCGTTAGCCCAGTGATTTCTAAGAACGGGTCTTCCTATGACAAAAACAAAAAGAGTACTTTAACTTAAAAAATAACAAGCTGGCATGTAGCACTACATATAAGGAAAAGCAGGCCCACAGTCTGTGGTGCTGCTTAAAGATAGAGAAGGCAAGGCACAATCAGCGAGTCAGCCCTGCTCTCAGGCTCCCAAAGGCTTGGGCCCCAAAGGCCACAGGCTGGGGGCCACTCTGAGCTCTGAGGCAACAAGAGATTTATCGCTTTGCTTCTGTTGAAACTCAATTTCCTTAACTGTGAAATGGGGCTTGAATACTTGTCTGCTAGCCAGGGCTATCATACAGAAATACCTTTGTAAGTCTTACAGCAACAGAAAAAGGAGTTGTCATGAAAGGAAAACAAGATTGGTCATCAAGGGAAACAATCTAAATACGGCAATTCTAGAATGAAATAAACATATTTTTGTAAAAGAGCGAACAAAAAACCTTCTTCTTCTTCTTATCCCATATTCAGCTAGTTTCAAACTTTTTGCTTACCATTTTAAAGTTATGTGACCTTCCGGTCACTTTGAAATGAGGCAGCTAGGTGGAACAGTGGGTACAGCACTGGGCCTGGAGTCAGGTTCCAGCCTCAGAGACTGTGTGACCTTGGGCAAGCCACTTAACTGCTGTTTGCCTCAGTTTCCCCAACTGTAAAATGGGAAAGAATAATAGTATCTACTTCCCAGGATTGCTGTGAGGATCAACTGAGATAATATTTGTAAAAGGACTTAGCACAAAGCCTGGCACACAGTAGCTACTCTATAAACACTTGTTTCCTGCCCCTTCCCTTCCCATCCATCCCCCATTTCACAACTGGGGGCAACTTTCATTCTACACACAAAAAAATTTTCCTCAATCAATCTTGTTTTTACCTGATTGTAGCCTCAAAGACTTGGACTGTGGAGTCTTTGTCAAATGAAACTGTGTTGATCACTAATTTCACTGCCTTCTGGAACTCTGATGAATTTCCCATTATCTTGAAAGAGGAACATAAAACATTAAAACCACTTAAATTGAAATGGAGGTTGCAGATGTTTTAGACAGTTGGACTACACCCACATAAGCATCTGGATGTGGTGTTGCAATCCACCCAGGCAAAAAGAAGCCAAGAACTGCAAAGGACCCATTTATGTAATGTGTCCTATCAAAAAGCAACTTCAGCCTCTTGGGGAACCCAAGCTCTTTTTCCAAAACACAAAAGGGCAAAATTACTCTCCCTTCCCCCTCACCCATTCCCTCCTACTCAAGATCAGTCCCATCAAAAATGCCTGGGAAATTGAGTCTACAAACAAAACGAAAAACTTACTACCTTGCTCATTTCTCCATAAATAAATTTATAGGTTATGTCTACAGGACGCCAAATACGTAGCTTGTGCTTTTAGAGACAAATCGTCTCAAAGAACGGGTGAAGTTTTTAAAAACTTTTTATCTAGACATACAGACATCAAGAGGAACAGTCAGTCTGGTGTTTTACGTTGTTGGGGTTTTTTGGTTTGGTTGGCTGGTTGGGTTTTTCGTATACCAATCAAAATACCTAACTCCTTTTCTTGAAGACTAATCTATAGCAGTCATTTCATGCTGGTATGAAATGAATGGAAACTAATTTGCTTTACTAAGAATTTCATGACATACGTCAGGGGTCTAAAATCTACAGACACGTTCTTTTCACTGGTGGAATCTGGGGGTATGGTGTACAAAGTCAGCTCAGAGGGCGCGGGTCATAGCGGAACAAGTCGTGTACCCCTTTTTCAGTTTCCTCGTCAGTAAGATGTGGACAGGGTATCCTGAGGTAAGCGCTTTGTAAATGCTGAAGCCCGCAGGGCTGCAAACCTCAAAACGCTACATGTGAGCTGCTGCTGCTGTTACTGTTGGACGTCCCTGTCTACTTGTAATTCAAGACGACCATTTTCTCCTCCATAAACTTTTCCGCCTCTTCCTCTGATCCAAGCCATAAAAATGACTATTCTTTTCTAAGTTTTTGTTCCTGCACTGGTGTTAAAACTGAATTAAAATGAGTCTCTGTGGAAGGACATGGACGAAGAAAACAACAAATTAGCATTATCTTTGTCGCGTTATATTTGTGTTTATTTTGTTAAACATTTTCTAATCGCTCTTTAATCAGGTTCAGGGTGCACTCAAGCCTGGAAGGAGCTTTAGAAAACCTTTGAGATCACCTACTTTAATGTTACGTTACAGATGAGAAAGCTGACCCCCCAAAAAAGGGAAGTGACTTGTCCAAGGTCACATCACTACTAAGTGGCAGAGTCAGGATTTGAGCACAGGTCTCCTGCTTCCCAGTCCCATGCACTTTCCACATTAAAATCAAAGAGAAATCATCTTTAATTATCCAAACCATTGCTTTGGTCCATTGTCCCAGAAAACCAAGAATTCTCTAGAACACAGCTGGAATCAGAACCCAGGTTCCCCAACTCCCCGGTGCTTCATTTTTTCCCTCTCTTTAAGAACTGTGCAGCACAAGAATGTTGCAGCAAATGTCTAGAGACTTCCCCCCACAACTCATTTGTGGAGTTCCTTTGACATAATGGTTACAGACTATTTAACACACCATGGATAAGGATCACCTCAACAGTGAAACTGTACCTACAAAACAAGTATTATTTTAAACATCTTAAAGTCCCAATTTTCTACAAATAAAGCCAGCAGGAGAAGAGTTATTTTTTTTTTAAAGAGATGACTTTTGTTAGAAAATGCAGATGGCCAGAGAATGGAGAATCTTAACACAAGGACTCAAACTCAGAATTGCTCATGTGGATGAGTCATCATCCCAAGGGAGGGTCTGGGTGGCACCTCCCCTAAAATCACTTTTCAGACAGCTGAAATCAGATGAAAATGAAGACCAAGGGAAGTCACAAGGGACTAAAAACAAGTAACCTCTGGGTGGATATAGCTGGGGAAAGAGGAGGTTCAGTAAGTGCTTTTAAAATGTATCACTTTTAAAAGTGTATTTCCATCACCGTACCCCTCCATGATCATAACAACATTCACATAATAATAACTAGCATTTATAAAGCACCTACTTGTGCCAGGCACTGTGGTGAGCATTTCACCAATACATTCTTATCAGATCCTCACAGCAGCCCCAGAAGGCAGGTGCTACTATCACCCCTATTTTATAGATGGGGAAACAGAACAATAAAAGGTTAAGTGACTTGCCCTGGATGACACAGGTAGTAGGTGTCTAAGGTGGGTTTCAAACTCAGATCTTCCTGACTCCACGCCCTGTACTCTATCCACTATACTACCTAAATGCCTTATTTAATCAATTCTCTGTGGCTAGGAGCACAAGGGATAGAGTGCTGGACCTGGAGTCAGGAAGGCTCATCTTGCCGAGTTCAAATCTGGCCTCAGACACTTTCTAGCTGTGTGACCCTGAGCAAGTCACTTAACCCTGTCTGCCTCATCTGGGAAATGATCTGGAGAAGGAAATGGCAAACCACTCCAGTATCTCTGCCAAGAAAACCCCAAGTGGGGTCATGGAAAGCCAGACAGGACTAAAACAATTCAATAACAACATAGTTATCTCATTTAATCCTCACAAAAAACCTGCTGGGTAAGTTCTAAAAGGTACCACCCTTAATTTCTTTTTTTATAGAAATTGAGACTCAGAAAGGCTAAAGCTCTCGGTCACACAGAGGCACGCTTTCACTCTGTGATTCTCAAAGTTCTCCTGACTCTCACTGTCAAGTTGCCCTTTCCAACCATCAACCTTTCTGGTGTCAGCAGTAACTGCCCAGTTTTGTATTTGCTCTGTGTGTGTGTGTGTGTGTGTGTGTGTGTGTGTGTGTGTGCGTGTGTTTTGGAAGGGGAGGCAGCAACCTCTGGATAATGAATGGCTGAGGGTCAAAGTTAACTTTAAAAGACATGAAACTGAAATTGTCATGGGTACCTCAACAGGAGCAGAGGAGGAGAAGAGCCGGGGCGTGAGGGAGGGCTGGGCTAGAGGAGAGCAAATGATTCAACAAAGATTTGGAACTCCCCCTGTCTCTCCCACCTGGCTGGATATTGGAGAACTTTCTCCCAAGCTTACTCAGCCTCAACAGCTTCCACCACCCCTGAGGCCTAAGAGTAAAGGAGTTTAAACCATGAGACTAGATCAGCGGAAGAACTTTCTGATCATAAGTGATAACGGAACAGAAAACAGCACCTTGGCTTTCTGATGGCAAATCATTCTTGGAAATCATGTCAGAAGGCAATCCAGCTTCAGAAAATAGGCTGAGAAGGTGGGAAACCCTGTTTCCTTTCCCCTATTAAATCATCACTGCTACTCTACCACTATAAAAGGTAAAGCCTGCCTGGATAGAGATCCCACCAGTCTCAAACTCAGGATCATATGATTTGTCTACTTCTCTGTTAACAAGGGCTAGTTCCGCATATAATTTTGAAGACTGAAAGTCTTTCCTTAGTGCTTTCTTATCAAAGCACAACAGAGGCAAGCTATGAGAAAAGGTACTCTCTCAAAACCTAATCTATCTAATTTTTAGCATGTTCTCATATTCTCCTCCCCTCTAAAAAACTGGTTTTTTTATTTTCCCATTTTCCAGCTCCCAAAGAGAACAACAATCTGAACGCACCGTCTAACACTGCTACCTTGTGTAGCTGTCACTCTGGCTGTTTTCTTCTTATGCATAAGATATCCTTTGGGAAGAAATAAGGCAGGTACTACAGAAGACTAACACCTTAATTTAGAGATTTTTGTTTTGAGTAGTTAAATTAGCCACTTACTGCAAGTGTATCCAAGGCATCAACCAGAGTTAATGAATAGTTTCCTAGAACATCGTTGATGTTCAGATTCGAACTGAAAGAGAAACAAAGTTGAAGGTTGTAAGAGTCAAGAATACTACCTTACATTCATATAGGGATTTACATCGAAGATACAAAACATTTTCACAGACTGTTTCATTGGATAAGCACAACAACCCAGTAAGGCCAATAGCGAAATTATTATTATTTTACCAAATAAAGAAACTAAGACTCAAAATAATTCACTGACTTGCCCAAGAATACAAAGCTGGAAAGCACCAAGACTCCAAACCCAGGCTTCTGACAAAAAGAATGTGTTTTCCAGCTGGTCCATCCTGCATCGAGTTAAACTAGGTACTTCAAAACAAAAAACAAAAACTGCAGGTTTCTTCTTGACAGGCTACAGGCTAAGTTCACAGTACTAAATATTTCTAAGATGACAGTGTCCACAGCAGCAGTACTCACAGTTAATCAACTCTGGAGTTATATTTGAAGGCTGGTGGAAAGAACACTAGAGAGCAAGTCAAGGCACTAGCAATCATGTAGTTCCAGGTCTGTCACTATCCCTCTTTGTGAAATGGGCTAACCGTTGGGCCTCAGTTTCCTTATCTGTAAAACAAGAATGACTAGACTAGGTCTCCTGGGTCTCCTCTACCTCTAAAATCCTGTGATCCATCATCACTACATATCAATTATATTCTGTAGACTACTATAATATTCAAATCAGAAAATTGCATGTCTCTAGCTAGTTACACATGAAAGAAGCATGTGTCGATCACTATGATTTGGGTATCACTATTCCACATTTTAATTTCTGGCATGAACATAACATAACCGCACTGCTGTTTCATCCAGAGTGACACCATTATTCTTTTATGAGGATTTTTTCAAATAGCGGCTGAGTAGAGATAAGGGTAGCAGGCTGTTGCTGGAGTCCCCCACCTAAGTGGGTAAGGGTATAGGGCTTAATGAACATTTGCTGATGGCAGTAAAGACTATCTAGTCCCTCTGGCTTCTCCTGGTCCCCCTTTTCTACTTCTTGTTTCTGGATACTGCTGGAAAACAGGACACCTAATCTACTGCACCCCCATCCACTTATGGAGACTGCAGACGACAATCCTTTCACTTTGTTATTCTCTGCTCTTCTTGTCCACATCATCCCAAAAATCTTCCATTAAAAATTTACCACTCAGCACACTGAATGCCTTTCTCTAAGCTTTTCACCATCCCATGGGGACCCACAGAGCCTCAAGCTATTCAGCTGTAATCTCTGCATTTCACTATATGACCGGCCAACCTTCATAGGATGCCCTGATGAGCTGAAGGGTCACTCAAGTCCTCCTTTGGTGCCCAATTAGGGTACAAGGGTGGGGAACTTTCAGCCTCAAGGCCACATGTGGCCCTCTAGGTCCTCAAGTGCAGTCCTCTGACAGAATCCATACTTCTTTGGATTTGTTCTGTGAAGTTTGGATTCAGTCAAAGGACTGCACTTGAAGACCTAGAGGGTCACATGTGGTCTCAAGGCCACAGTTTCCCTATGCTGGGGTAGGAACTGATCCTAGGTTCTCAAAAGTAATGCCAGCAGAGCACAAAGTCCGGTTAAGTGACCTGCCTAACATCACAGAGGTAGTAAGTAACAGCAGGGATTAAAATTGAGGTTTTCTGACTCCAAATTCAACACTTTTCACTGTATCAAAGATCAAGCGAAAAAAAGCTGGTAGTTTTGGTATACCACAAGCAGAACACAAGTCAAGAATGTACTGCGGCAGCCACAAGCAAAACTAAGCTACTGCAATCTTAGGCGGCATTAACAGAAATGTCTCATGCCACCAAAGTTAAAGAACAAATTCCTCCCTTGGGCTAAAGAGCAAAGTTTTCTGAACATGTACTTTGTGGGAGGTTTAGGGTTATGGGACAGACACTGGGAGTTGGTTCGAAGTGTCTGTGATATCTGAAGAGAATGCATTCCCTTGGTAGTGTTCAGCATGAGGAAAGCAACAGTTCCCCTGACTGTCCTTCACCTTGATCAGGCCATATCTAAAATATGATGTCTGGGTCTAAGCACCACATTACAGGAAGGGTCCAAAAGAAGGTGATCGAAATGGTCAGAAACCATTTTCATCTGAGAATAAGTTGAAGGAAATGAGAGTGTTGAGACTGGGAAAAAGAACTCTTGGAGTTTTGTCCTGAAAGAGCTTTGTCTTGAAATATTTAAAGGGCTGTTAAGTGGAAGGAGGAACAGACTTGTGAGAGTGATGAGAATGCAGATTTTGGTGCAATCAACAGACCTGTGATCCTTGGGAGGAGGGGGTGATCCTTCTATCACAGACCCTCTGCCTTAGGTGAGGCTCCTCCTGTTTTTTTAGGTCTTCAGTCATGTGTCTGGTTTGCTTCATGAGATGGTAAACACTTTAAAGGGCAAGAACCTGACTATCTATTTCTGCTGTACAGACTCTCACCTACATACCTGTAGGAAGTACATGGCTCCCACTGATGTTATTAACTGACCAAACTGTTAGAATTTGGAATTGTGTCTGCAACTTAACTACAGTGTATGGATTTTTATAGCATTCAAATGTTTCCGTTTTTAATGGTGTTCTTTTTTGTCTCTGTATCCTCAGTGTTTGGCACAGTGCCTGTAAATAGTAATTTATGGCCATTTAATTTTTATTTATTTACGTGTGTATGTGAGCATATATACATATCTATACATGCACAATATACATAAACACATATGTATATATACACATATATAATAATTTAATAAATGTTTGTTGACTTGAAAAAGAGAAAAATCTTTTCTTTCTAATTGAAAACTAATTTTGAATAATTTGTCATCTTAATTAATAAATAGATCCTCAGCCTCAAGAGCCATGCAGGGGAGGGTTTAAGGCCCAGCGGTGACATATACTGGCCCCATGTCCCTTGGCCAATCACTTAACCTCTGGGTGCCCTAAGCAACACCCCAAAACAAGAAACTGTAGAAAACGTACCAATCTGCTAAAAGAGTTTCCTAGGCATAGGAGCTTCCAAGGCTGATGAAAACAGTTTCAGTCCAAAACCAACAAAAAAAATCAACCAACAAAACTGAGGGTTTTCAATGTTAGATGTTTGGCACAAAGCATTAGAGGCAGGGGTTCAGACAAGTATGTTAGAAATAGTCTCCTGGTCTCAAGTAGTTGTAAGCAAGAAGACGAAACAATAATGAACCCACTGAAGAATATGAAGAAATACCAATTAGTTGTTAAAATATCTGGTCCTCATATGAAGTTTTAAGAACTCAGAGGAAAGGAGACTCATTAGGAGCAGTTGGGGAGGGACATCAGGGAAAAACTAGATGAATGAGTTTTGAAGACTAGAGAGCACTTGACAGGGGTACAGAGGAGTAGGGAAGACATCCCAGGTAAGGAATCCGTCCTAAGGAGGGCAGGACTCTTGAGTGTGATGGGACCCTTTTCTATCCTAAGACCTGAAAAAGAATCCCCCTTCTGCCACAGCTTGAAGACTTTGTGTCTCCAGAAGCAGTCCTTTGCATTTGTGAACAGCTCTCATTGTTAGGAAATATTCCATTACACTAAACAGAAACCTGTTTTTCCTATGTATATTTCACCTATAGCTCCTAAATCTGCCCTTTGAAGACAAACGGAACAAACGTAATCCTCTGCAAATACTTTGAAGAAAACAATCATGGCACTTTAAAAAAATAGGACTATGAGGGGAGGGGAGAAGGAAGGGAGCAAATTCATAGAATATGATGATAATTAATGAAATTCCAAATAAATATCTGCATACTTTACACTAGACTACAACAAAGTGTCCAGAAGTACTACTTCTGTATCCAACACAAAGAGAAGCATAGAAACAAATTCTGTGACAAGTGCTCAGTTTTACTTCATTTGACTATGTAATATGAACACTACTAAGAACTATAATGACAAGGCACTTGAATGAATGCATTAAGGATCCATGATTTATGAGCCATGGGTACCATCTCCACTTAATGGATAATCACTCCTGGAAAGAGCACTGGTTCTGGTTCAAATCTTGCTTCTGACACCTAATACCTCAGTGACCTTGGGTCACTTGACCTCCCTGGACCTCAGCTTCCTCAAATGAAAAATGAGGAGGCTGGATTAGATGCTTCAGAGGTCCCTTCCAGTTCAAAACAACAATCCAATGATCCTATAATTTAGACTTCAGGAGTTGACAGAGGCTGAAAATTCTCTATGGCCAACCCAGTAAAAAGCCTGCAACTGATGAATTCACATCAGCAAGCCTTTCCAGCGTGGCATAACAGGAACCAGCCAACAAGTCCTCTCCCTGTTAAAGGCAGTTCATGTTTGTTTAACTGAATGTCCACGTATGTGTGTTAAGAATCAGGTGACATGCAAAAGTTCTTTGTTAAATGGTTAGGGTTTATCTACATAATACTGATTCTTCCATTCTCCCCAACTTGGCAGATAAACACAGAAAACGGTAAGCCACAAATGCACTAACCGATTTTTAAGAGAGACTGTGTTTAACTTTGTGCCTAAACGCTGTCACTGTTTGTTGTTCAGTTGTCTCTTCATGACCCCATGGACCATAAAATCCATGGGGTTTTCTTGGCAAAGATACTGCTGGATCTTTTCCTTCTCCAGTGGATTAAGGCAAACAGAAGTTAAATGACTTGCCCAGGGTCACATAGCTAATAAGCGTCTGAGGTCAAACTTGAACTCAGGTCTTCTTGACTCCAGGTTCAGGACTCTATCCACTGTATCACCCAGCTGCTTCAATATTACTGTTCTTTTAAATTACTTTTAAGTTAAACTGAACACATTCTAGGTAATAGCTGTGTGCATCTTAAGAAAAATAGGAAGCCCTATTACTAGAACACAAACATGCCCTTTTGGGGGGACATTCTGGATGGATTCTGGATAGCCCTAATTGAACTTCACTCCCCCCTACAAAAGCCTTAATGCACATCTCAGAGGCAAGTTTTTAAAAGGATTAGAAATGAAATAAAGGAAAGAGTTTCCTTTACTCTGATCATATGACTGCATGCAAAGACTGGCATTCTTTTAAATGAGGAAATGTAGAAGAGAACTCCAGCTCCAGCCTATTTTGAAGACAGTGTATGACCATGTAATATCAACACTACTAAAAACTATACCACAAGCTATGCAATGGCCCCTTAAAAAATAAAATAGCCACTTTATCAGTCAACAGAACTATTCTTCCCAAAAGGCTGTAAGTAATCAATAATCAATGCCACATAATCATATAATCTTAGAGACCACAGAATGTTTGAGCTTTTAAAAACCTTGAAGATGATGGAATGTTTGAATGCTATATGAGACCACAGAGACTTAAGTCGAACACCCTCATTTTACAGCTAGAGAAACTGAGTCCTACGGAGGTTAAATAACAACTGGCTTGCTCAAACATCACCCAACAGGCAAAACCTGGACTAGAACGAAAGGATTCTAAATTTTTTTAACTGATCTATAATTTCCCACTCTCTCTCTACTCACTTTATTCCCCCCCAAAAAATTTTTATCTGATCTTATCTGTAAAACAAAGCAGGGAGGGGGGTAGAGGAGGAAATGGTACCGAGGTATTCTGCTCCTTAAGAGGAGGGATTTTAGTTTTCCTCTTTGTAAACTACTTCCTTATACTGTATGTGCCTAGCACACACAGTCCCTAGAATGTAGCAGACTTAATAAATGCTTGTTGATGGAATAAATGATATCCAACTGTGATAAAGGTCCAAATGAGAAAGTTTATTATGTCAATATGCATTTGTTCTGGGCCCACAAATTCATACATCAGCCAAAACCTCACCCCAACTTAAAAGAGCTAAATCTTCAGAGGTTTCAACAAAACACATTAAAGTTCTATCAAGTCTCTCCACACTCTCATCATCTGGAATTGAAAATGTTAGCACATTTCACTACCAGTGCCTTTCCTTTTATGGGGAGGTCAGAAGGGAAATGAAATAACATACTTGATATAAAAAACAAAACATTCATTTTGGCCACCGGGAAAAAAAAGTTTCTTTCCATTCTCCTACCACCCCTCCACTCAAACGAAGTGAGAGAAAAGTTAAAAACAAGTATGATGTATTTGAATAAAACAAGAAAAATAATTTTGTTTCCCACACCATTTTCCTTTCTCTCTGATAGCTCTGTTAGCCAAAAATACTTTGGAATGCCCTGTTGCTTTGAAGTCATCCTGGGATTAAAAAAATTCTCAATAACAATCCAAGTGGTTAATTTTCAGATAACAAAAAAAAAAAGTTTAAAGCCAGCTCTTCTGGAATGGACTGCCCAAAAAGGAGATTCTGGTTGGTTCCACTATATTTTTTCCAACTCAGGAGATTCGAAAATGTGTGAGTCCCAAACCTACAAGGATTCAACATTAGCACAGGCTCCACAGACGTCTCAAAAGCAGCAGGCAGCCTGAGCCTATCCCTCAGATCTCATAGAACTTAAAAGGAACATCCTCAGCAATCCATTAAAATGTAGCTCCTTCTCACCACTAACCTGGACAGCTTCCCAGCGAGCAATACGGCTAAGGGAGACCTCGAAAGGCCTTTGCGTTCTTGGACTTTGGTGCTAAGGGTAAGGAGCCACGAACACGCAGCCCCGAGACCGTAGAGAGCGAGGAGCCTCCCTCCCCTCTCTGCGCTCCTACCATATGGCACTTGGGGATGCGACCTAAGGGGGCAGTTTTTAACCGAGCCAGGGGCCAAAACGCTAATCCTCCGGCCCCTGCGGGGTGACAGCTTTCTTCTAACTTGTGGTGTCCGAGTCCAGAGCACCAGCAGGGCGCCTGGTCCTGGGGAAGCCCCAGCTCACATCCTCCCGGGGCTGACTCATCACACTCCTCCCCGACAGCCTGGGAGCCTCGAGAGGAAAAACCAAGTCCTCGCCCCGCCGTAAGGCTGGCCCTGAAGGGTCACTCTCTCCCTGGGGGGTGGTGGGCACCAGAGCCCCCATCTCCCTAGCTGTGTGGGGGCATTTAGGGGAGCGGCTCTACAGCCCTGTGCGGGGATGCCCTCTTCCTAGCTCGGCCGCCCCGGATCGCCAAGGGGGCTCTCAGCGCCCGGTCCCTCCCGGCACCCCCCGGCCCCGGAGCACTCACGGGTCCCTGCGGTCCGGCCCCCGGCCCCGGCAGTGGATGGGGTTGAGCTCGTCCTCGGGGAAGGCGTGCGCCATGTAGTTGTCGTAGCCGAAAGAGAACATGCCCCGGGCCAGGTCACGCATCTGCGCCCGCAGCTGAGGGGGGAAAGCGCCACTGTAGCGCCGCTCGTACTCGTCGACCCCCGCACCCCGGGCCTGGCCGCCCAGCAGCGACGCCCAGTACGACTTAGGGCACACGCCCGGCCCCGGCGGCCCCGGGCCCCGCTCGGGCCGAGGCCGCCGCCCCGCCTGCGCCAGCCGCGGAGGAGCCAGCGGCCCCCCGAGACCCGAAGCCATTAGCCAGGAGGGCTGCGCGGAAGAGGCGGGCTCGGCGCGGCCCTCGGGGTCCCTCAGGTACTGGAAGCCGAAACCGATGGGGAAGCGCTGGTAGAAGCCCAAGCTGGGGCCCAGGCCGAAGGCGAGCCAGAGGGCGCCGTGGAAGCCGAGGCGCAGCAGCAGCAGCCCCAGGAGCAGCGACTTCCATTGCATGGTGGCCCGGGCTCCGCGGGCATTCTCCCCGAACGCGGGGCCTCCCCGCCGGCCCAGCGAGCGAGCGAGAGGCGGACGGACTAGCGGACCGAGAGAGCGGGCTAGAGACGGGCGAAGCCGGCCACGACCCACGGATCCTCGAAATAAGCCTCCCGCCCGCCCGACGGCGCCGCAGCCACTTCCCCTTTGAGGCGCTCCCCGGTGAAGAACCAGGAACTCGCGCGGGCCCGGGGGCTCAGCCCGGCCCTCCCCCAACGCCCGCCCCCGGGGGTTTGGCCCAGCCGGGCGGGAGGCGGGGCCAGACCGGGGATTCCCTCGGGTTTCATAGGCCCGGCCGAAAGTCAGTAGCCCGGCCAGATCCCGCCCCCTTAAAGGGCAGCGCCGTAGAGAGGGGCGGGGTGGAATGCGGGACTGGGTTGTCGTGGCAAGTTGTGACCACTCGGGAACTTCCAACCAATGGCAGCCGGGCGGGTGGAGGCACGCCCCGGCCGCTCTGCTCCGGCTCCCGGCGCCTCGCTCGAGGTCGGCCGGGCAGGCGCCCGACTCCGGGCCAGGCTGTCCACACTAACCCGCAGCCTCCCCTTAGGATCGGAGGAGAGCCGGAACTCCGCAGGCTGACAGCGTAGGAAACTAAGGCCTCCAGGTCTAGGGGCTTGCCCAGGGCATCCACGCAAGTCTAGAGTCAGAGTCCGGACTGGAGCTCGCACATGCTGGAACCCTGCCCGCCCCCTCTACCTTCCCACGCCGGGGATTTAACTAGCCCAGATCGGTGATGGGCCGGCGTCGGATCGCCCCCCACCCGACCCCATTCCCCCGGGATCCTTCCCTTCTCCGTTCTAGACCAGGGCCCGAGAGAATTAAACAAGACGGAGGGGAGGCTGGGGCGGTCACGTGTGGAAGGGGGTACGTGGGCTAGTGGAATCTGGGCAAGATGATGAAAAACTAAATAACTGCTCTTCTGCAGAAGCAGGGCAGGGAACTTTTCACCCCGTTCCCATTAGCCCACCGATGTTGAATAACAATCCCACCGCCCCTCTCAGCTTGCTCCCTCCCCCATCACCATTTCAACAATTGTAGACAGTATTTATTATACATCCCTTGAGACTGGCAAAGTACAAGTTGTATCTCCCGTGAGCCTCACACAACCCCAGTTGTACAGTGGTTCGGTCGTTTTCAGGTGTGTCCGACTCTTCGTGACCCCATCTGGGTTTTCTTGGCAAAGACACTGGAGTAATTTGCCATTTCCTTCTCCGGATTATTTCACAGCTGAAGAACGAAAGCAAGTAGGTGACTTGGCCAGGGTCACACAGCTAGTGTCTGAGGTTGGATTTGAACTCAGGTCCTCTAGAGGACTCCGGGGCACTCTATCTACTGCGCGCCAGCTATTAGTATTTCCATGTTATGGATGAGAAGAGAGAGGTTAAATGATTGGCCCAGAGCTAGAGCCTAAGGCAGGAGAAGAGCCCAGGTTTTCCAGACTTTAAATTCAACACTGTTATCCACTGGGCCATTGACGGATCCTAAGATAAGGGCAAACTTCAGGCAGGGCTGGATCTGTGATTCTATTTATCTCGGAGGAAAATCTGTGTATTACCTCAATAACCTTCTGGCTGGTCTAGCCGCCACAAAAATCTCCCCACTACTTCCAACCCATCCTCCATTCATCTGTCAGTGATTTCCCAGGTCTCTCCCCTACTCAATAAATAAAATCAATCAACCAATAAATCTCTGTCTCTTTTACAATTGAGGAAACTGAGGCAAGTTTAAGGGACTAGCCCAGAGTCACAAGGCTAGTTACTGAGGCTAGATTTGAATTCAGGTCTTCCTGATTCCAGATTCTGACATGCTACATAGTATTTTGCAAACCTTAAAGCCTTTATGTTAGCTATCATTACTGCCCTAGGTCAGCTCTGCATCTGCTATGCCAAGGCTTTCCCTACGATAAGACACAAAATCGAAATCTTGGATTCTGCCTTGTTGCTGTCATTCCTATATTCTCCATCCACATCCACCCAAACATGGTTACTTAGCACCACAGCCCTCACTCAAATTAAAGTCAATTGCAAGTCATGTCATCATCTCCCTGATGTCATGGTCCTCTTGGAAAACCAAGGACAAGCACAACCACCACCCAGCACATACCAGCAGAAAGAGCTTTCCTTTTGGAACCAAAGGGTCCAGGTTCAACTCCCAGTTCCGTACAGACTTGGACAAGCCACTTAGTATCTCTTTGTGCCTGTTTCCTTATCTGTAATATGAAAAAGTTCAACATCATCTATATCTAAGATCAAATATGTGAAGCTGAATACTTTTAAAAATACGAAGAGCTAAGAAGATATGAATGATACTTAAGTTATATTAAGAGAGAGTAATTTAACAACACATTTACTAAGCTTTTATTTTGTGCCAGACAGAGGCAGCTGCCTGAAATGTGGGAATGCGTGCTGCTGGCCTGTATCAGACTAGCTGCATGAGCCTGGGAAAGACACCCTGATTCTCAAGTTTCTTCTTCAGCAGAATCAGACTGTTGAACTCGTGTCTCTCAGGTATCCATCAGTCCTCCCTTAGGACTCTTCACAATGTGTAGCCACAACCCAAGGGACCAGGAGGGCTGCAGAAGTGGAAGACTAAAGGGATCCCAGAGCCCTGGCCTGCAAACTGAAGTAGTGATTACAAGAGAAATGATGGGGTGTGGTATAGTGTGTATCCAGTCCCACCCTCAGGGTCAAGGGCTCCTTTGCTACATAGGAAGCACATTCTTCTGTGGATTCTGTTGTAGCCATTATAGTCCCATAATAAAGCATGTCTTACTAAACACCACATAAATGCACACCACTCCGTTTACCAACCCAGTCCTGCTGACATATTACAAATCAGAGGCCCTTGATTCTGGATTTGCAGGTTCTACCTCTGCTAGAATTACAAAGGCTAGGGATTTTAAAGTGCATCATCATCCCTTTTGCTGGATGCTTTATGCTGTGACTTTAACTGCAACTTAAAATTTATACAGCATCCAAGAGAGACACAGCAGCTATACACACTAATGACACAAAGCTCTCCTCATAGGAGGGCCAAGTTCTAAATGCATCATCACGAAAAGAACATTCCATTTGCAATAAGACGATCCAGCTTTGGATTCTATCGCTACTTTTGTGACCTTGGGCAAGTCACTTTAGTACCGCAGGAACTCAGTTTCTTTATCTGTTAAAAGAGGGGAATGGATCAGTTGATCCTTTAAGTTCTCTCCCGGCCCTAAATCTTATGCTCATTCAAAACTGAACAGCCGAAATATTTTCATATTAAATTCACAAAGACTAGTAATTTTCCTTAAGAAAAAAAAAATCCTACTAGTACCTGGCACAAACCCAACTAGATAATTTCTCAGAATTTAGGTTCAAAGTTAAAAAATACTGGCTTTTGAAACTGAAGCCAAGAAGAATCATTTTCTTAAATGGATTATATTAGCCATATGATATTTGACCAGGATTTTACAAAAAAAAAGAAACTGCAACTAAACAATTTGTTCAAGTCATCAAAAAAGACAGAAAATGGCAGAGCCAAAACTAGAATTCAGGTAATAATAACGATAGGTAGCCTTTACAGAGCACCACCTGCTTACTATATGCCAGGCACTGTGCTTTAGGAGTATTATTTCATTTGATCTTTTTAACAGCCCTGGAAGGTAGGGACTATTATGATCCCCATCTTACAGCTGAGAAAACTGAAGCCAAAAAATTTAATGACTTGCCAACATCACGCAGCTAGTAAATGCCTGGGGCTGGACTTGAACCCAATTCTTCCTGAATCTAGCTTTGTGAGAGAACAAAGGTATAGATGCGAATCATGGAATGCATTATCCAAAGAATATACCAAGTGGTGGATCCAGAGAACGCCGGTTACTAGAGTAATATTCTCTATGATGCAGTGGCAAATAAATCTGAAGGCTTTCCATCGGATCCTACTTCAAGTACCCTCAGATTATCCGATCCCTCTGGTTTAGAGCCCATGCTCAACCAACAGCCCTCAGACAGCTAATTCAGCTTACTAGGAAGCTAATGCCAGAACCGGGACCCCCCTGCTAGCCCGGGTACATCAGCCAGTGGAGAGGTATGTCCAGACTATATATATCTGTATCTCTCAGAGCTTGATTATAAAGAAAAGATCCCGGACCCATGTTAACTCCATTCAGGCAAAGCCTACCAGTCCTAAATCTTAAATTCAATATACAAGGATTAAAATTCATCCGAACAGAAGAAGAAAAGGGTTCAGCTGCTATAAAAGAAATTCTGATTAAACGAGATAAAATCTTTAGACGCATTACAAACCTTAGCACTCTTTACAAATATTACCTTTTGTTATTGTTACATTCTTTTTTTCAATTCACAGTAAGTTACTCATTTCTAAATGTTTCTTTTTTTAAATGTGAATGGCAAGCTCCCTTGTACTACTTTCTACAAACATGCCAAGTAGATTAAAGCAAAAATACACCATAAAAGGGTGCCTGGCATTTAGCAGGCTCTATGCAATGATCACTATTACTAACATTATTACAGAATGGCTGGTGGATAATTAAGTGCTTAGTTACCCACATAGCATTAATGAAGAGGGTTTAAGTAGGTGGATTACTTGGCCTTAATTTGAGTAGTAAGGAAGAAGCCAAGAGATCACTGGGTAAAAGAAACCATTCTCACACACACACAAAAAGAAATCAGGTGAACTTGGGTTGAATAACATACGTGTAAGCGCTAATCACTTTAGATGTTGAAACAGGAGCGCTACATAATTTTGACTTGCTGCAAAACATTTAGGCATGGCAGAGGTTATAAGGTTACAAAAGACCTAGCTGAACCAGTTATGGTGGACAATGCTTTGAGTTAGAGTCCATTGTCTACTGTCCGTGTTACAAACACAAATCTGTTCTCATCCTCTGGTATTTGGAAATGAAGCGTTTTCATACCCATTTTTCCAAGACCATCTCAAAAGTAAGATGAGGGTTTGGGCCAAATGTATTCTTCAGAACCTGCAGTCTCCCTTTTGTACTCACTAGCTTCTGCCTTATATGTTCATGCGCTCAGAGTCATTTGAGGATTAACTAGATCATTCACTCGCTACATGTTATGGATTTCTGCTGTGGGTTAGCAAATTACTTGGAGAAAAACGACAATTTAAAAAATAAGAAAATTCTATTAAATGTCCTCAAAACCATTGAAAGTATTATACAATAAGTAAATACTTGTGATTATCTCCCACTCTTACATACGTTAGGGCTTAAAGCTAGATATATTTAAATAAAGCAGCCTAGGTAACTGCTTAGGTTTTTCTTTTTAAATCCCTACAAAGTGAAAAGAAATTAAACTTCTTAAAACAAGTGGCTTACTCTATTTTCTGCCCTGGAACATAGTACAAATGTCTCTAGGGAAATTAATATACCTTACTTGGAAAATGAACTTTAAAAGTATAGAATTTTAGAACTAGATCCCTTGAGGGTCACCTTGCTTAATTCTGTCACATTACAGTAAGGAAATTAAAACCGGAGATGGTTTACTGCATGGAATACTGAATGAAACACTGGCTTTGGAGGCAGGGAGTCTAGCCTCAGACATGAAGTTGCTATTTAAGGCTAGGCAAGTCCCGTCTCTGGGCCTCGCTTTTCTCACCTGTAAAGATAAAAGCACCTACCTCAAAATAGATGCTGTGTATAGAGGGCTTGACAAACCTGAAGGCCCTACCTACACTTAGATGAGCTATTTTCTAGAAATATCCAAGATCAGAATCAAAATCCAGGTTTCCCTTCCCCTAGTCCAAAAGCTCTTACTCTAAATATTACCCTGGTGCCTTAAGCTTTTGAAAATCTGCCTTTCTTAACTGGGCACATTAACAGATGTGTCTTCTTGATAAACTCACTGCTGTTTCATTGTTCTAGTCATTTCCCCACTGCTGATTCCCACAGAATAGTCAGCTGAGGATCAGATACAAGTCCCTGCATGCCTGAGTACTCAAAAGAGGCATTTTACACAATGGCTTGTTTTATGAGTAAAACTCTGCTTGGCTTCAAATGGAGATGGGTGCATGGTTGCTTGATGGTACTGAGATTATACCCAGCAAATGCATACCTAACTATGTAGTGTTGCAGCTGAGACTAAAAAACCTTCTGCTTCTACAAGTACGAGCTGGTTCTTTGTTACCCTAAATATGTCAGGTGGCTAGTTTCATGACTTTAAATAGCATTTACTAAGTACTAAAAATATCTACTTTTAAACCGCTGCCAATCTCTAAATAAGAAATGAATAGGGGACAATATTTACTATTTATTAACAAACACCTGCAGGGAAGCGTCAATTTGGCCTTGTGAGGCTGAGTTCATCAGACAGGTTAAGCTCCCACAGTGGAGGTGGAGGGATCTTGGAGATCAGTTAGTCCAGGGGAACCATAATTTTTTGTGTCGTGGTGTTGGTGTGGAGGATGAAAGAATATTTGTAAAGTACTCTGCCAACCTCAAAGCACTACATGAATGCTAGCAGTTATCACTGTGGACCCTTTTGGGAGTCTGGGGAAACCAATGGATCCCTCATCAGAATGGTCTGAAATAATTGAAGGAAATGCTAGATTTCAGCTAAAGATGGGAGGGAGAGGGAGATAGGAAAGATTTCCCATCCAAGTCCGTAAATACTCTTCCCTCAAATCTATACACAAACCCATGGGGTGGTGGGGTCTGCAGACCCCAAATTAAGAACTTCTAATGTAGTCCAAACCATTCAGTTCACAGATAAGCATTTCCTGATTCAAAGTCATACATACATGGCAGAGAATAGCAACAGCCTGAAAAAGAACAACAGTATCAGTTTGGTGGGTTATATATTTTAAAAGGTTTATTTCAATTTTTATTGGCCTACAACCCATTTTCTTGGAGGGCTAACAATCTTTCCAATCCTGGATCTCTGAACCTTGTGTTAACAGTGTCTTTACATCCTTTCTTCAATAAAGTCAGCATCTTCCATCATGATTCACATTTTGAACAATTCAGCAAGTTAAAATTGCTATTACAACCCTTGAAACGCAAGTTTATTGAAGTAAGCTGAGAAATGCAGTAAACAGACAGATGCATCCACCTAAATAAAAAAATTCACTTATTTACAAAGTTAAGTAACTGTAAGTTTTCACATGCAAAGGTTAATAAATGCACAGGGAAACAGTTGGTAGTAGTAGTGTCCGGATGCCTCAGAATGCTGAAAAGCAATGATTTTGACACAAACACTTCAAGTTCAGCTATAGGTCAGTTAATAAAATGTGACCTGGTCCCCACATAGAGATTCACGCATTTTATTTCAGTTTCCTCCTTTTAGGCACAAGCAAGTTGCTAAATTAACTGTCGCAACTCATAGTGAACATTAAAGATGTTCAACTATAGCAGCAAGTTAATATCCCCATATCTAACAGAACCCCCACCCCCACCCTACCAAAATCATCCAGGAAATATGCAACATGCTTTAAGGGGAAAAAAAAAAGACAATTTCATAAAGCCCCAATTTTTCTTTAAAAAAAAATGTAAATGGAGAGAAACCAAGTAGTGTCTGTGCAACGTGGTGCAGTAGTTTGTACAGAATATTAAGGCCATGGCAGTCTATAAATTAAAACGGGTACTTATTAAAAGAAGTCATTGTTGACCACACTTTGAGTGCTCAACGATTTTGGAAATGCACTGTCTATATTTAAGTGCTGCTAAAAAAAAAATCACACACAGTGTGAGGCAACACATAAGCAGGTGTACCAGAGAGTTTTATCTCCTACAGTGGCCTACATCAATATTTTACGAATGAACCAGAATTAACATATGTGTCCCTTTAAATATGTGGAGATCACTAAGCTACAAAAACATGTCCATTTTTAGTTTTAACCCACCCATTTCTATCTTATAGAAGTGAATCAATTAACAGAATCGATTAATCAGCTCTCTTGTGCTTAGACACCTCTGTCTCAGCCATCCTACAACCTGTCCACATGGTGCATGATTACGTTACAAAAGCAAGCAGGTCTAGAGTTGTCACAATAACCAAGATGTCTGGAGGAACCAGGCAGAGCAGTGCCAGGCCTGAAATCAGTAAAGAGACAAAACACAACAGTTTTTAAAGGTATCTTTGTGCTGAAAGTCCTATTATAACTGGATATAAAAATTCAATCATTTGAGAGTCATGCAGCAGCACTGATTTAATGACACGGAGATAGAAAAACATACAGGGCTTTGAACAAAGTGACATTCTTCATAAGTTTTATTATTTGACTGGAATGCTCTAAACCCTTGAAAGTTTTTGAGAAAAGTCAATTCCCATCCCCTTAAAAAAGTGTTAAACCAAAAAAAAAAAAAAGATATAAGTAATGATCTGGACAGCTACAAAACAGCATGCCTTAGTTTCTCCCACATCATCCCACCACTATGGAAGTGGCTATTAAGCATCACCAGAAAGCAGTTCATTTCTAAAAATCCCTGGGTAAGATCTCACCAGCAGAGAAAAGAAACGGTGACATTGACCTCATTGAGGCTTTTGTGCCCCCTTTTCAGACAATTTCCATTTCTATGGCTTAAAAATATACATTTCACATGCATGTGTGAGATAAGACAAAGAAACAATAGGCTTCTATCCCACAGGAGTCAGGCTTAAAGGGTTTCTAAATACTGTAGGTGGTGCTAGAATCCTCATGCTGTCTCAGTATCAAGATACTGAAATCTAATTAAATACCATAAACACTTGCTGAAAATCAATATAAAAATCTGGCCAGAATGACCCAAATTGAAATATCCAATTCCCTTGATTTAAGATGGTCAAGACTGCTTCAACAGCTCTGTGCTGTTTGTGACAAGCCTTTTTGTGCTGACTTTATCATGACAACTCTAGGTGATGCTTTGTGACAGGTGAAGGATACACATCTCCAGCAGTGCACAGGAGAAATTAACTCAGACAAAAGGCCATTTCTTGGATGTAGGAAGGACCGTATTCTGGGTAGCACGTCAGAGGAACGGACGACAAGTCTGGGATCACAGCCAGCAGGGGGTGGGGGAGGGGCTCCAGGGGCTGAAGACCTCAGCTTCTTCTAGATTTCGAATGCTGAATAAGCCACTGAAGCGTGATGTCTGAGGGGACAAAGGGAAAATGGTGGTAAGACTACCCAATGGCAAAATAAACCCTGAAAGAACTGAAGGCAAAGTACAAGGAGAGCATTAGAACAGAGGAACAACCTCTCGATGTAAAATCAAACCTGAATAGGCTAGAACATCAGAACCCAACTTTTAGAACCATGAAGCAAGAGGAGAAAATAACATATGAAATCCTGACTGGGAGACACTCATAACATTGTACCAGAAGTCATCTTCCAAAGCCTCACTGTATCAAGGAAGAGAGGTCGGTCAGGTTCAAAAACATTTCTTAAGGTATGACCTGTTTTTGTTTTTGTTTTTTGAGGCAATCAGGGTTAAATGAGTTGTCCTGAGGCACACAGCTAGCAAGTGTCTGAGGCCACATTTGAACTCAGGTCCTACTGACCTCAGAGCCATTGCTCTATCCACAGCACCACCTAGCTGCCTCCATGACCTACTCTAGAGGAAACTCTGTGATCACACTTGTTTTTCTAGATCATTGATAGCTATCCCCTTAATAAGGCACTATGGGATTTTGCCAGGAATTGAGTTCACTAGCCTACAGTTTGGAGGGTCTATTCTTTCCCCTTTCTGGCAAGTGAGGAAATTTAACCTTTTCCAATCCTGAGGTACATTTTTTACAGTCTTCCAAATATCACAACAGCAGTATTTCAACAGTCACATCTCCAAATTGCTTCAATACCCTAGTAAGTAGCTATGTTCTACAAGGTAGAGATATGTTCAGAGATGAATAAATACAAAACAAATACGAAATATGTTGAGGGAAGAGGAAAGAGGGGAGGAATAACAGGAAAAAATCTTGAAGAGCTTCTCTATGTTCTGGATGTTGCAGATGGTCTAAAGCCAGAGCCCAAATACAGAATATATACATCAAACAGTAAATCTGAGCAATGAGGATGTGTCCTAAGGACTCAGAGTCAAATACTTCATTTTCCAAAACAATCACTATTCCCTTAGGAAAGAGTACCCAATAATGGGTATTATCTATAGCACCAAGCTCTCAGAACAGGATCCTGATTACTGAGCTCTAACTCAGTAGTTCCATGGATGCACTTGAGGTCTTTGACAGTACTGGCAAACTGTTGAGAATAAGACTTGAGTGGGTTCAAAAACATTTCTTAAGAACCCAAAGAATGGAGGACTCTGAATTCCCATTCAAGGGACATATTAAGTAACCAAGGTTTTACTCAGCACCTGCTTTGACTATATCCTTGGCACTAGGCACTGGAATCATGGGCAAAGCTCCTAGGTTCAAATCCCACCTGCTTGTGTCCATTAACAACCATTTTATTAAATGCCTACTATGTGCCAAGCACTGGGATAAGTGCTTGGGCAAGTCATTTTCCCTTCATGGGTCTCAATTTCTTCACCAATAAAATGAGGGAGCTGCATTAGGTGGATTCTGAGATCCCTTCCAGCTAGATATCTGATCCTATGATCTACAAAATGATGGGGCAGGACTAAATGATCACTAAGGTCCCTCTCCACTTCCAGGTACCTACATGTTTGTATTCAATCAACAGAATATTTAAGTGAACAGACTACTTCATGCCCTAACCATGTAGGAGAAACAGAAAGTTAAAATCTTTGTGATCAATAATTGACACATACTAGACAAAGTAAAAGTTATGGGTTTAAATAGATGAATGTCTTAGACATTCAACTGGTAATTATACAAAGCTATCTGTCCTATTCAACAGCTACAACAGGTCAGTGAGATGTAAAAGTGGCAAAACAGAATTTAACTAACTGACAAGTGGGGCAAGACTACATTAGTGAAATGTCTGAATTTATCTATTTGTCAACTGTTTTACCCCACACTTATAATCATTGAACAGAGGACAAGTCCACAAGTAAGATGGACTCCTAATCTGAGAGAAGAATAAGAAAAGTCATCAAGATATGCATCTCTTTGAGTTATGAAAGCTAGTAAGAAATTATACTCCAAGGATGAGTGAGTTACCCCAGAAATAATTCACCATAGACCAGGATTTGGAAAAATGCTTCTGTTAACATTCTCATAGGAAAGAACCAACCTAAACCCATGAAAAATAATGAGCCACTATAAAATTAAAAGCATGTTATTAAAGCTGAAATGAGGAATAAGGATGATAGTATGGTGACAAATGCGAAGAGACCAATCATTATTCTGATGTGGAAGAGAAATGGGAATGAAAGCACATCTAAGAATGTGAGTGTTTCTCTGGCATTACCCCAAAGTGTCCTAACCAGTCAACATAAGTACTTCAGGCAACTCATGAGATATTTCCTAAGAGATATAAAAATGAAGAAGTCTTAAATATAGTCCGCATTAATTTGCTAAGGCCCTAAGTGAATTCAAAAAAAGTTTCTGAAATGCAAAAATTAGGGATCACACAAACTTTACTGACTCCACAAACAGCAAAGCATATTGTAATTTGCAAAATACCTTCCCATAGACTATCAGATTTGATACCCTGAACAATCCTGAAGATTAAGGATGAGAAGGGATGGAGAAAGTAAAAAAGGCAGGAATGAGAGAATAAGCTCAAACTTCTCTAAAGGCTACAAAAGCAAGGCTAACAAATCATCTCTAGACCGTTTCTGAAACAATATACATTCATACTTTTGTTTATTAAATAATCCTTCAACAGACTAGTTTAAGTGACTGAATATCAGACAGAAGTGATTATTCAAATACATTAAAGCTAATGGGAATTTCTGGCTTATCGCTCCAAAAGAGTGCTAATATATTACAGCAATATACTCAGTTTTAGCAAGTAAAAAAATTTTATAGTGCCTCCTGACCAGTCTTTATAAACTCCTATTTCAAAAGTACCATTTTAATACATAACACAGCGGGATACCAGCACCAAAAAGATTACTACAATAAACATCATGTAACACCTAAATGCATGGCTTTACTGAGTTAATCTCTCTAAATGGTTGGGAGGAAAGTCTGGTGTCAAGGAGCTTAAAGGCACTCTTCATCATGGAGGGAAAAACAGTGCACCGTGAGAGTAACTTAACCTGTAACAAGGAAGGAGAAAAGTATAAAAACAAATAGAAAATAATTCTGTAAGAAATGCCAGACATTACTCACCTATATTATCCTTTTCTTTGCAAGAAATTGAATAGCAGCAAATTTCTCTGTCCTGAATAGCAGAGAGATTCCTAGAAAAGGTAAAATTTAAAAATAAATTTATGTTTCAGAACTGGTCGATTTTGCTGAGGTACTTGTGTTAAACAGATGAAGAGAGCAACTAAAACCACCACTAAACACATATAAGCATCTATGATATCTCTAACAGGCTGAGAATTTTCAGCTACAAGAAGAAAATCACTGCAAATGCTGAATAAATCTAGAGTTCTAAACAATTAAAAGAGTAGGCAAAGTCTGCAAGAGAACAAATTATAGAATAGTACCGTGCTCAACGAAATGAAGAATAAGGGGAAATCAGGAAAGATTTGTATAAACTGATATAGAGCAATGAAAATAGAACCAGAAGAATATCCTTAACTACTAAAATAAATGGAAACAACACAAAAAGGAAGCCAAAGTTAACTTAATGGCAATTAAGCTTAAGTGTCAGGTTCACAAATGGCAAATCTCAATAGCTTCTTTTCAAAAGACAGGTAGGGAACGTTGTCAGATGTGGTCAATTTTGTTTAATTCTTTCGCTGTTTTCAAGGGAACAGTTCTATGATGCGGAAGAAAAATGTCAAGAGAAATGACTTGCTAAAATGGCTATCAACAAAAGTGTACAATATAAAGTGAATTTGGTACAAAAGAAAATCCCTCTCACGTTGTCATGAAACGTACATTTTTTCAATTAGTTGTTTCTCATCCAAGGCATTAGGCAGGTCTCTCTTGTTTCCAAGTACTAGCACCTTTAAAAGGGGGAAAGTTCAAATGTTAATAAAATTACCTTAAGTATAGAGTCAACAAAGATTATCAACTTTCACAGATCTTGATACTCAGAAATGTTCAACCAGAACCCATCTTAACCCTCCAGATACATGATGAAAGTCCTAGTATGTCAGGGGTAGCATCCTTTCATGTGGCAGGTTAAGAACTGATTGCTACCAAATGACTCTAAAATTGTATTCTATTCTCTGCATTCTGCTTTTAATAAAATTCACTGGCTTAGGAATTTTTCATAAAAATCAATAAAATCAAACTTTATTTTAGGCAAACCTAGAAATGTTCATGCTAATAACTAATCTATACATATCTACTATACAGAATGTACATATGCATCTCTATGCATGGGTATATATTTAAGTATACATGTATACACTCATAGAAAATTCTCCTAATGGCTCCAAAATTAGAATAATCAGGACAATAAAGCAGCCAAAGATGGACTCTTCAGTGAGACTACTCGGAACTCAACTCCCTGCTGCTTCCAGACCCTCCCTCTATTTCACCATCACTCAGTAAACACGACTCCTTTGAAGTTCACTCTATCCAAATATACCACACAATGACATCCCAGCCATAATATTTCCTCCCTCCTTTCTTAGGAAGGTCAGTGCCCAGCTCACTCTCCCTTTTCACCACAACTCCTAACATCAGAACAGGGGACTCTGATGTTTCCTCATTCCTGATGTCTATGTTTCCTCAACTTTCCAATTCCCATGATGTGTTTTCCCACTCCATGTTGGCTACATCCAAAAACAGCCATACCCTTGGTCTTGCCATCATCCACAAGTGTTCCTCTTTCACACTGAAGAGTTCCATAATTCCTTTATCTAACCATTATTTGTTATCTTTTTATCTTGTCCTAAAACTATTCCTAAACCTATTATTTGTCTTCACCATCACCTCTAATCCTTCCGTGTCTCAGCACTTTCCCAGACCATCACCCACGTTCTGGCTACACTCTACTCCCTTGCCAATCATGAACTACTGAACTATTAGTTGACCAAATCAACTTGATGATAACCTCTGAAGGAATCAGGACAACAAGTGGTTAATTGTGTGAAGTGACTGAACCACACCAACTCCATCTAATAACTCAATTCTGGAGCTAGCTCAGTTCCCTTTCTATTCAATTATGTGCCTAATCCAAATTTCCTCTTGTGAGAAAAGTTTATTCGACTGTGAGAACTGAGAGAAAACCTTATTGCACTGTTTGAACCTAGCTCTGCATGGCTGAGAAATTGGACCACCTCTCCCTGCTGTTTAGAGACCCTCAATTTATCTGACTAGAAACTCAGTCAGATCCAATGACTGACGAAAGGTGTTTTCTCAAAACTGTACATCTCAAAACAATCCATATCTGAAAACTGGCTCTCTACTGATCAACTAGTTACTGTTTCCATGTTCCTTTGACTGATCACAGACATTTGTGGGGAATGGGACACTTCTTTTTCTAAATTCAAGGAGCTGTACCTATTCACTCTCCCCCTCCCAACTTGGAAATTTCCTAACATTTCCTCCAATTAGATATCAGATTACCTAATGCTATATTGTTTCCTTTTAATTAATTAGTTTTACTTGATTGTTTTTTTATGTATAAAAGTCTGTCTCCCCCTTTATTTACAGTTCAGGTCTAAGCTGAGGTGGTCTGGTCCTACTTTGTTGGGCAATTAGCTTGCATTGCTTAATAAATTAAATTGATATGCTTAAAAGATACAATGTTTGTTTCTTCAATCATTTCATCTTTCACCTGCCGGACCTCCACTTCCAAATCCTTGCCCTATCACATTACATTCTGTCCAACGGCAAGCCTGGATTGTTTCCACCTTTCACTTCATTTATCACTGAGAGGTCAGGCAAGGTGCTCAAAGCCAAAGAACTTATTTGTATAGGAGGCAGGATTTGAACCCAGGTCTTCCTGGCTCAAGGTACAGCACTCTAAACAATTTTCTATTCCACTCACCATAACCATTGTTCCAAATCTTTTCCTCTCTCTTTAAGCCTCCTACAGCATGCCCCTGGTGACTCCCTCAAGTAAGGACTTCACCCTCATACTTCCCAAAATTGAGACAATTTACCATGAGTTCCTTCTTCTCTGCTCATTTCACATATAGCCAATATTGTTCTCCACTGTCTTTTTCACTTGTCTCTGACGAAGAGATGCCCCTTCCCCTTCCAAGGCCAAGCCCTCCACATACACTCCTAATCCCATCTTCTCCAACAGATAGCCTCCACTAACATTCCTTCTCTAATCTGTCATTTTTCTCCATCTACATGTTCTTTCCCTGCTGCCTACAAACACACATCTCCCTCATCCCTCCGAAAACTTCACTACGTCCTAATAATAACGCTGTTAGCTATCAACTTGTCCTCCACTTCCCGTTGTCTTCTAAGCCTTCCAAAACCTTGATTCTGATTTCATTATTCAACTGAAACTACTCTCTCCAATATTACCAAAATGCCAAACCAAATACCCTCTCCCTCACTCCTGATCCGTCTTGAACTCACTGTAGCATCTGACACCATTATCACCTCCTTTTCCTAGATGCTCTCTCCTCTCAGGCTTCTACTCTTACCACTGTGACCACTCCTTTTCAATTTCCTTTGCTAGATCTTCATCAATATCACACATACTAATTGTGGTTAGGCTCTAAGTTCACTCCCCTTTTGTCTCAACCTCTTACTTTATGTTCTCATGCTCCCACGGGTTCAAGTGGTTCAATCACCTCTCTCCTGATGTTACCCAGATCAACAGATCTAGCCCAAACTCTTTCCTATGTTCCAGTCCAACATCACCAACTGCCTACTGGACATCTCAAACTGGACATCCCATGGGGATCTCAAATTCAACATGTCTAAAACATAATTCATCATTTTCCCCCAAAACCCCACCCTTCTTCAAAATTTCCCCATTTCTGTCAAGAGCATCACCTGCTCAAATTCACCCAGGTTCAAAACCCTGAATGTCATCCTCTCACTTAGCTTACATGTCCAGTCAGTTGCCTAATTTCATTTCTTCCTCCACATCCACTCACAGAGTCACTACCCTAGTGAAGGCCCTTATCATCTCTCACCTGACAATTACTTGCCTACTCACTGGTCTCCCTGTCTCAAGTCTTTCTTCATTCCAATCTGCCCCTACACAGCTGCCAAAATGACTGGCCCAAAACACAGTACTGAACACTTCATCCTCCTACTCACTCATCTGCAGAAGTTCCCTACTACCTCCAGAACCAAAAATGAAGTTCTCTGATATTGGAAGCTCTTCACAATCTGATCTCTTCCTATCCTCTACTTCCCCTCTACAGTACTCCACTCCAGGAGTCCTAGAGAATTCACAGAGAACTAGCCACCATTTCCAGGCTTTAGCACCAGATGTTCCCCATCCCTGCTTCTAACAGCATTTTTACTGAACCAGTCTCTAACCTGAGAATGACCAAACAGTAGGCCAGGGACAAAGTGCAAGAAATCAGGTAGCCATTTGATTAATTAGTTTCATTATAAGGAGCAGATTTGCAAATCAGGAATTCTCCTCATTAGAATTCCACCTTGCTGAAGTAAAGACAGATTATATACATAAATCATAATGGGAAGAACAGGGGAAATTACAGACAATCGTTCCTAGGACCAGCCCACAAACCCCACAATCACTAAGGCACAGCTGTCTTGAAGATCTGTGGGAATAGCACTGTTTCAAGTCTTTGGGGGTCGTTACTTGGTGGGTCACAGACCAGAGTTCTATGATGGCAACAGGTTCTACAGTCTGATTTGCTCCATTTCAACTATGAAGGCAAAGGGTGCCGGTGATTGTAAGTGCTGTCAAAGTTTTGATTTATCATTTCAAGCCACAATGTAAATCTGACTCACAAGAGAGACAATTCTGAAAAATCTAATCTATTAGCATATCCATTATACATATCATATTGATTATTATAAAAATCCTAATTCCCTTTACACCTGGAATTTTATCCCTCCTCACTTCTACCCTCTCCAGTTGGAATCCAGCTGGATTCCTTCAAGAACTAGTCCAAAGCCCACCTGGGGCTAGAGGCCTCTCCCCAAGCTGCTACTGCCTTCCCTTCTCCAGTCCCTCTGTATTCACTCTGGAGGTACCCTGAACGTGCCCATTTACACACATCTAGTCTTTCCCATCAGAATGAGAGTGGCTACTGTTTTTACATTCATTCTTAGCACATTACCTGGCACATACTAAGTACTTAATAAATGGTTCTTGCTTGTCATTTGTCATATGCAGCAATATCAGTTATTTTACATTCAAAATGTATAGGCTGGACTAGAGCAACTCATCCTCTCCTGGCTCCTTTCTCTTTTCCTCCCCAGGCTAAAGCTGCCCTTTTAAGCTACACGTAAAGAAGACAGAAGGATGACAAGATCAGAGGTGGGAGAAGCCACCTGATACTCAAACCCAACTCACTGCCTATCCTGCCTCACTGGCTCCCCTCGAGCTCTGGTCTCCGGCTCCATCAGACAAGCCTGAGCCTCTTCTGCCACAGAACTTCATCCCTAGAGGGTCCTTCCTACCAGCACACCTTCTAGAGTGAACTCTCAAAACAGAAAGCTCCTCAAACCCAAGCCTTTTCCATGAAGCCTTTATTTGCCTTACACCAGATTTTCAAGTTCATGCCCTGCCCCATATCAAGACTGACCATTCTTCAACTTCACACCCAAAGTGCCTTTACCTACACTTGCCTCTAACCAACACATTCGTAAACTTGTGACATTTATTTGGCTTTATTTCAGTCACATATTTCTATGTGCCTGTCTCCTAGGACACAGCCCCAAAAGCTCCTCACTCACATATCCTTTATTTGTGGCCAGGTTAACTCCTGTCTGAATTGGAAGTCTGCGTGCACGGCCAGTACTTCATTTGTTTCTACTGTCTTCTTCAGCGCCCAAAGTGGGCATGTAACCAATGTTGGCTGAAGGTAACTGACAAAATCCTACCATGCCCGCTTATGCGGATTCAGAGGCAGCAAATGTGACAGCAAGAGCAGGGCCCTTTCTCCATGCTGTCATGTGTGACAGCAGACAAGAACATGCTAGTGCTGCCTGTCATATCTCTCCCACTGCTTACAGTCCTCCTACTGTGCAATGGAATATGAGAATGACCTTCATGATTTCAACATATAACACCATACCAGGCATGAATACGGTTCCTTAAGCCAAATACAAACCAGTCTTGTTTCATTATATTCACACCTTATATTTTAAGCAACACCTTCTCCCCTTCCTAAAGATCCATCTCCATTTCAAATGTGAACTGTACTAATTATAATCAAAAAGCAAACTTGTCAGACTTACTGGAATGCCTTGTAACTGTGGTTTGTCCAGAAGGTTATGTAGTTCATTCCGAGAAGCCTCAATCTTTTCACGATCTGCAGCATCCACCATGTAACTTAAAAATTAAGGGCAAAATTCCTTAATAATAATATCTAAGAGTCTCACTTTCTTAAAAAATGGTTCCATAGTTCAACCTCAGACCAAAGTATTCAGGGTAGGGGGAAAAGGAGTGGAGGGGGGAATAGACAAGACCAGAACTGCCCAGAGAAGGGAAGAGCCCGGGCAAAAATCTAATCTTGAAGAGAGGTTTAATTTAATAACAGTAATAATAGATGGCATTTCTATAGTGCCTGCTGTGTGCCAGGTGCCCCTGGCCTAAGTGCTTTACAAATATTATCTTAGTTGTTCTTCACAACAACTTTGTGAGACAGGAACTATTACTATCCCTATTTCACAGTTGAGGAAACTGAGGCAGACAGGTTAAGTGACTTGCCCAAAGCTCCACAGCTAGGAAGCGTCTGGGGCTGGATGGGAGCTCAAGTCTTCTTGACTCCAGGCCTGGCACTCTATCTACTAACACCTGGATGCCTGTTAGACTGAGCACCCTCAGGAATATTTAGATTCACCCAATTAGTGGCAGTTAAGGGTTAGTTGTCATTTAAAGTTTTTAACTCATAGTTTTCTTTTAAGTAAAAGTTAAATATAATAAAAAGCCATGTTAAATTTTCAAAATTCAATTAAAATGAATTTTTAAAAAACCTTTTAACTTGGTGGTCCCCATTTTGGATAGAAAAAAGAAAAAAAATCCCTCCTTCCACTGGACTCTTAAATCCTTAGAAAGAATGATTGTTTTGTTCTTTGTGTCTCCAGGGCTCAGCCCAGCATAGAGTAAGTACTCACTAAATGCTTGCTGATCGAGTCCAATGCTACAATGAATTTTTCTAAGAGAACAAACTGGAAAAATCCCCCTGACCCCACCCCACTTACACAATCGCATTGACTCCTCTGCAGTATCGTTCCCACATGCTTCGGAATCGTGGCTGACCTCCTATGTCCCAGATCTTTAAACCAAAACAAGACAATTTTTATGAGGAACATTTGGAGTAATAGAGAGAGGAAACATGGGAAAAATTTCAGAAGCATTTCCCAGTTTCCTAGGAAAGATAACTTCATCCTACCCCTCCAAAAAAAAAAAACCTATTTGCAAGTTATATGAACACAGTAAAACATCAGATATAATAATAGCTTTATCAACCAAGACTTGTAATGAGCTCTTCACCATTTGGGACACCAAGAATTCATATTGTTAGCATTCCTAAAACAGATCCTAAAGGATTCTGCCTTCTAAATCAAAGATTAATTTCAATCATTTTGAACCTTAATTCTTTGAAGAAATAAGATTATTTAACCTGAACAAAGCATTCAAATCACATTAAATCATGTTCATATTACATTAACAATAGCTAAGGGTCTACTATCCCATTCACTGGTTCAGATATCAGTACAAGTACTTTCAGGTTTATTAAAGTGCATATACGGTATATGGACACCTCCACCAAACACCGGAAACTTGAATCTCTGGCAAAAACACGTACTGATTTGTTAGAAGTTGTGTTTGTATAGGTTGTCCCACCATTCTTTGACAGCTATGCATTTAACTGCATCTCACACAAAGTCACATGCCAATTTCTTCTCCATCCATGTCTGTTTGTAGCACAACTGCCCTTCACAGTATTTTAGCACTCAGTAAGTGTGAAAACTTCTAAGATTTCTTATAGACTGACCTCTCCCTGGTGCATCTGACTCCAATCCTATATTGTCCCAAAAGGTGAAGAGCAATTGGCAACATTTGAATCTCACAAATAAAGCAGCTGTGCATGCCCATAAGGAAGGTGGGTTGCCCAAGAGGCAGCTTCCCAACCATGATTTGTATATCAAGAAGACTCCTGAATTTTAAAAGATGTGATCACAAAAATAAGAGGCAAATAAACCAGAACAGAGATCAGAATAGAGTGCCATGTGTCCTAAACACAGTGATTCAATTCCATGTATTAAGTGCCTACTAGGTACAAGGAAATGGGGGCAAAAAGATGGCTAAGGGAAGGGAAGGGAGAGAAGAGAAGGGAATAAGTCAATGTCCTATGCACTGTGCTAAGCACTTTATAAAATTATCTCACTTAGTCCTCACAGTTAGGAAGTTATAATAATAGTATTACATTATCTCCATTTTACAAATTAGGAAACCCAGGGAAAGAGAAGGTGAACTGAACTGCCCACAGTCACACATCTAGTAAGTGCATAAGCATACATTATGCACCAACCACATTCAGGGCACTGTAGTAGGCACCAGAGATATAAAGACAAAAACTCAACAGTCCTTGCTCTAAAGGATGTAACATTCTACAGCAGGATAGAATATGCATACAAGTAAATGCAAAGTATATGCAGAGTAATAAAAGAGCAATTTCAAGAGGGAAAGTGCATCAGCTCACACTAAAGGTCTCAGCTGAAGGATAACACTTAAGCTCTCCCTTAAGGAAGTCCAAGATTCTACAGAGTAAAGGCAAGGAAGAAGCACATATAGGGAAGGGGAAAGGAAGGAGACATACAGAAAGGCACAAAGGCAGCACATAAGAACAGTTTAAATAGAATGAAGAATGCAACATGGAGAATGATAGGAAATATCATCACTGGGGGGAAATAGCACAATTGGGGTGGGACCCCAATTGTGAAGGCCTTACATGTTAGACAGGAGTCTGTATTTTATCCTAGAACAAAGAAGGAATTACTAGAGATTTCTGAGTAGAGAGCTGACGTGGCCAGACATGTTTTAGAAATATCAATGTGGGAGCAATGTGGAGGATGAATTAGAAAGGAGACTAGAAGTCCCAATTAGGAGAAAAATTAAACAGGACCACTGGCAGGATAAGCCCTTGAAAGAGGCAAGAGGTTGTGTGAGTGGAAAGGAGATTATGCAGAAGCTACCGTGAAAACGGGAGCAAGTAGTAGAAATCTTGGCAACTGACAGGGAGGTTGAGGAAGATGTAATAGGAAAGCCTGACCACAAGATTTTGAACCAAGAAGACTAGGAGAATTGTGGGAGAGTCATCTGAAATGGCAAGCGTGGCAGAGGTATGGGCTTTGAGAGAATCAGGAGCTCCATATTAGACATGCTGAGTACAAGGAATTGTACAAGACTAGAAGAATATAAAGATAAAAATGAAAATGTCATTAAGCACAAAGAAGACAGAGAGGCCAAGGCAGATGGTTTGAGGGAATCTAAAGATAGTGCGATTGCTGTTGGTATAGAGGATCAGTAGCTTCTCTCCAGAAGAGACAGCAATGGATAGCAGGGCCCAGTTCCTACCAGAAACAGAAGAGGCCATGGGCAGAGGCACAGAGAAGAGGTCATAACACCATCGATAAAAGACCTCAAGAAGTCCAGAAAGGAACACTGAATAGAGCTAGGTGACATAGACTACTTGAACAAAGAGCAAGTGGGGAAAGGTCGACTAGAGACAAATTGTGGGAGATTTTAGCTGATTAGGCCATTAATTCTGGCAACAGAGCATCAATAAAGGTTTTTTTGTAGGGTTTTTTTTTATTGTGATTAAAACAATGTATTTGGAAGCTGACTGGGTAGAATATGGAGAACCGATTGGAAAAGAGATAGCCTAGAGGCAAGAAGACCAGTAAAGGGGCTGTAACGAAATCCTAGGAAAAAAAGATATGAAAGCCTAAACTAGGATGATTCAGTAGGAATGGAATGAAGAGAATAGAATATTCGTAGAAGCAGAATAGAAAGAACTTGGCAATTGCTTAGAATAAAAGAGGATAAAAAAAAGAGGAAATCTTTTTTTGTTGGGGGGGTTAAATGGAGGTTTTGAGCTCAGGTTATGGAACTGGGAGGACGGTGACAACAATAATAGAAAAAAAAAACAGCATAAGAAGAACAAGATTTCAAGAAGCTTATTTTTTGAGAATTAAGGTGTCAAAGGGATATCCAGGGAGAGCTATTCAATTGTAAACTCTGAGGGGAAAGTGATACAGATTTGGGAGTCAACTCTACAGTGCAGTAACTGAAGCCAAGAAAATAAAGGAGATCTCCCCAAGAAATAAAGGGGATGAGGCACAAGCAAAGTTATCTGCTGAGATATATGTGAACTTCACCACCTCCAGAACCACTACAATACCACCTAAGACTCACTTTTCTACTCCATCCCAGACTGTCCCCCTATTCCTGGACTGACAATCTCAGAGGGATATGTCCTATTATTCTGAATCACAGGGACTCAGGACACACTGACCCACAGAAACATTTTAACATCATAAAAGTGACAATTAAGTTTTGGAATGCTACTACTTCTATAGGCAGTTGTGGGCTGGTCACTTAGATACCTTTTGTAAGATTCTAACCTGAAATACATTTTCTAATGAGCAATTGATTTAAAGCTTTTGAAATATAACCCATTTACAATTTGGAGACTTCTAGGATTAAACGGGCAAAAAACAAAACACCGCTCCGCAAATCTAAATTACAATGACCAGGGAATCTAAGTAAAATACAGTGTGATTTTTACATACCTTTATAGTGACGTTACCTTTAGTTACTTTCCTCATGTTAAAGCCCACTGTTGGGATCATATCTTCACTGAACTGACCTGACTGAATAAAAGGAAAACTATGTATTAGACAAATCTGAATTTATACAGATTACCTAAGCATTAAAAGCTTCTCTCAATCATTCTACATCTGAAATTTTTCTTGGTAATACACACCAACAATCCAACAATATCAGTGTTGTTTCAAAAACAACACTTCATAATCACTAGTTTGAGAGTGTTATATCATTAAAAACCCACTTAGAAAAAGGAAAGGAAATATTCTAGAGATCAGGTCTTATCTTCTCCAAGACTGGCCTGGGGCCAGGTACAAAATTCTGCCATAGTTCTATGACATACCACAAGAGAAACAAAAAAGCTGATAAATGAATTAACCGTCTCCCATTTGATTGACATTATTAACGACTGACATTTGTGGTTGTTCAGTCCTTTACGTCATGTCCAACTCTTCGTGACCCCATTTGGAGTATTCTTGGCAGAGATACTGGAATGGTCTGCCCTTTCCTTCTCTAACTCATTTTTACACATGAGGAACTGAGGCAAAAAGGGTTAAGTGACTTGCCTAGGGTCACACAGGTAGTACGTGTCTGAGGCCATATTTGAACTCGGGAAGACGAGTTCCTGAAGTTCCTGACTCCAGGTTCAGCGCTCTATCGACTTTGCCACCCAGATGCCCTAATGATTGACTTTAGCCAAAGTCTATAATATCTATTATATAGCTATGTATACTGCCTGACAAAGTGAAAAAGGCTTTGGACCTGGGAGTGAAGAGACCAGAGATAAAGTTGTTGACACTTTAGTTATGCAGGTCTCGACATCTATAAAATTAGGGAAACATATACATTACTGACCTTACAGGTCTTCTAACTTGTGAAATGCTATACAAACATTATCTCAAATCCCCACACGGCCCTAGCATGCACTGAATTCCTCGTTACCAGTCAAATTCCATTACCATAAACTCTAAAAGATTATTCTAATTCTTCTATCATTCTCTGACCAATTCTGGGAAATCTTTGTCATGCTATCATAGTCTAATTATATAACATTAGTCTTCAAAGCGCATTCACATACATCTTATTTGAGATACACAACATGCCTGCAATGTAGGCAGAAGAGGCACTATCCCCATTTTATAGATGAAGAAGAACCACAGGGGCTAGGAACCCAAGGTCACAGGGCTGACAATCAGCAAAAGCTAAGACAAGAACCCAGATCTTCTGGCTAGACTCAATGATCATACAGCCTTTCACTATAGTAACTGTGATAACTGATCTAGATTGATGTCTGCCCTCTCCAATTTATCATCCACACACCTGCCCAAGTGATTTTCGAAAAATATAGGTATAGCCATGAATTTCTCTAAGGGTTTCTCATTACCCCTGGGATTTTCTCTAGCATTATTCCTCTGGCAAATAATTCCTCTGGCATTTCAAGCCCTTCACAACTTGGTCCAAGCTACCTTTCCAGCCTTACTATTCAATAGCTCCCTTCATTCACGTTAGGATCTAGCTAATCTTGCCTACCAGCTGCTCTTCACACACAACGATCCATCTTCTGATGCTATGTCTATACCTCTGCACAGATTACATCCCATTCCTGGAATGCATCCTCTTCTCATTTCCACATCTTGGTTTCTTTCAAACACAACTTCTAACATGATGCCTTTCCTAATCCCCTAGTTGCTAATGCCTCCTCCCTCCCCAACCCTGAAAAATTATTTGGTTATACAACTAAGGATAACATATACATATATATATATACAGGTATGTATGTATGTATGTATATATGAATAAGCATACATATGTCTCCCCTGACAGAATGTAAGCTCCTTGAGGGCAGGGATCTCATCATTTGTCTTTGTAAGCCCAAAACCTAGCAGGTACATAATAAATGCTTGTTGACTGATTGGATTTGTAACTGAGAATAAAAGGTGTATGTGTATATGTGTGTGTGTGTACATATATATATATTTCCCCAGCATAATTAGGGAATGGTCGGGATTTAATGATATCCAAAGAAAATGTTTGATCAGATATGAGTAGGTCAAGCACAAAGAATAAAAAATGGACAACCCAAGTAACTCAAGTAATATGAATGAAATACAAAAAAGCTTAGAAAAAGGTCTCTAGCACTCCGTATTAAAGCATAAACAACCCATATACAGCACAACAGCAATGTTTGTAATAGCAAAGAACTAGAAACAAAATATATGTCCTCTAAGTGGGGAACTGCTAACCCTATTTATGACATATGAATTAAACAGAACATGACATTCCACAGATAGTAAAATTGCATGAAATTTACCATGGACATAAGAGGAGGAGTCATGAACAGATGTAAAGTGAAGTAAGCAAACATCAGAAAATAAATTCAATGATTACAATCATATATATGAAAAAAAGACTAGTAGTAGCAGCAAAAATCAAAACCAAACACAATGTAATTATAATAATAAAGCTTAGCCCCACAGACTAGAGATGAGAATGTACTTCCCTCCATTCTTTGTATGGGGAATAATGGAGGCAGAACACAGAATATATTGATGTGTTCATTAGCTTTACTGACAGATACTAATTTCTTCCCTCTTTATTTTTTCTAATTTAAAAAAATAAGCATGGTCAAGAATCACAAGATTTGATAAGGTATGGACAAACCAATGGAGGAAAAACTCAAGTGTGATAAGATCACGAATTTAACTAAAATAATATTCAACGTCAGGATCTTTACCTAGTGGTAACCCTCTAAATGGGCTACTTATCAGAGAGCAGGACATCAGCTAAAAACACTTATTAGAACCGTGACTAAGGGGAACTCTTAACTGCCTCCTCCTCTGCTGCCCAGAGCTCTTTTCTACTTCCTATTAAATTGCACAGATGCAGACAGTACAGTTATTGCACAATAACAGGCACTCATATTTATTGGTCAAATTGCCTTCCTGGTTCTCATGCCTGTTACAGACAGTTATAATTCACCATTGGGGAAAAAAAAGTTACATTTTTATCAAAACCTTTCCCTGTGTCAATTTAGCTACAACTGCTAACATATGCCAATAATTTTTAAAGTGGGAAATAATTTGGTTTCATAAATACCAAATTGCCTAATCACTTGGAGACCCTCCCCCAATCTCTCTCTCTCTCTCTCTCTCTCTCTCTCTCACACACACACACACACACACACACACACACACACACAACCAAAATGACTCTCTAGTCTCCCAAATCTGTATGTCAAACTAATGTATTGCTGGTGGATCTGTCAAATGGTCCACTTGTTTGGGAAACCAATTTGGAATTACATGAGCAAAGTTACAAACTTTGTCATACCCTTTAACATATGGATCCCACTCCTAAGTTTAAACCCTGAGGACAAAAAGACTCATTTCTGTAAAGCTAGACATAGTAGAACTCTAAAACAGCAAAAAGCTTCAAAAACTATGTGTCCAACAATTTGATAATAACTAAATAAATTTTGATATAGGAATGTTATGGAACACTACTATACCATAAGAAATTATGAGTGAATTTTTTAAAGTATGTAAACATTTTTATAAAGTGATATTGAGTGAAGAAAGTACAATCATAACATACATTGTACATAAAATTAGTGTTAATCAGCAACAAAACACGTCAGACTTACTTGAATTAAAGTACACTCTTCCTTTTAAGAAAGAAGAAATTACAAAAGTGAAAGCCGACATATACTATCATCCACAACTGTTCATTTATGCTGTTTTTCTTAATTTTTCAAAATATATACCTTGTCTCAGGTTTGTGAGTTCTAGGGTTGATATCAACTTTTTCCATGATACTATCTGTATAGAAAATCTACTCTTACCAACTCCCCTTGTAAAGCAACTAGGAAATAAATTAAGGAAGAAATGGAGCACGAAAAATTTCTAAGTGATGATCCCCAGACACTTCCTTCACATTATTATACTGTCAAGAGATTAGATCATTTCCTCCTCTAACCAAATAGTATTATGTGAAAGATAAAGGTGACTTTGAAATTATCTGTGCTAACAATGGCATGCACAAGTATAAAAATTCAAAAGTTAACCAAACAACAGTCGTTCTTGCAAAGCATCAAGAATTTACTAAATTCTTTCAGAAGAAGCCTGTGGTACAGTGAAAAAGGGGACTGGCCTTGGAATCAAGAACACTGGGTCTAAATCTCACGTCTGACAGGGAAGAGACCTATGGCTCATCAGGTAACTTAATTTGTTTTGTATCTCAGTTTCTTTGGGGTTTTTTTTAGATGCTTCAGATTCTCAATTGACTGTGCACTCGATGTAGCCTCTGAGGCTGAGACGCAACAAAATACGGATTAATTCTCTGCTGCTTGTGTGCTAACTTTGGCCTAACAATTAACACCAAGGAAACTCAAGTTCTCCACCATCCAGCACCACTCCATCCATGGAATCATCAGCAAATGGAGAAGTTTTCGATACTGTGGATAAGTTCACTTGCCTCAGCGGTATACTTTCCAGGGATGCCCACACAGACACCAAGGTTGACGTACTCACTGCCAGAGCTAGCAGTTTGGGAGGCTCCGAAGGAAAGTGTGGGAGAGAAGAAGCATGAGACTGCCTACCAAAGTGAAGGTCTACAAAGCCTATGCCTGTGAAACCTGGACAGTCTACCATCACCATGCCAGGAAGCTGAATCACTGCCATTTGAATTGTCTAAGGAAGATTCTGAAGATCACCTGGTAGAAGATATCAGACTCTGAGGTCCTTTCTCCAGCTAAACTGTCAAGCTTTCAAACACTACCACAGAGAGCACAACTCCAATCAGCTGGCCACATTGTTCAAATGCCAAACATATATCTGCCCAAAAGACTATTTTATGGAGACCTCACACAAGACAAGCACTCACATGGAGGTCAGAAGAACACTTTATACATGAACCATCTCCAGAAGGTCTCTCTGAAAAACTTTAGAACCAATTCGTGACATGGGAAAGACTGGAAAAGGACTGCCCAGAATGGCTTACCTACATCAAAGAAAACCATAAGCAAAGTAAAATTGCAGTAGCTCAAAAGAAACATGAGATGAACAAATTTAGAGACATCTCCACTCCAAATATTCACACCATGTGCCCAACATGTGGTAAAAGCCTTCTGAGTTTAAGCTGGTCTAGTCAGCCACAGCAGACACACTGCACCTTGATTCCAACATAGTGGTGTCATTTTGGTCCTCTTTGCAACAACCAACCAAGCAAGGGCTCTCAATTTTTAACATATCTAACAATGCCAATAAGATAGTCACATGGGTTTAAAAATAATTTCTGTGGCAAAATTTAGGCTGTGAGACTATTCAATCTTTAAGTTGATTCTTTTGACATTAGCTGTTAAACTGCATTTAATAGATTAAGATTAAAATTTTCATTAAAAACTTTTTAAAACAGCAGCATGGCAGAGAAAATTTTCTTCAAGTACTAATTAAATGTACACCTGCCTTGCAAATTACACTATTCTTGACAGAGCTAGTCAATGTCTATAGCTAACAGCAATGTCTGCCTAGCAACAAATTCCTTGACAAAGAACTCTTCCTTCTAGCATCAAGTTTAAAGCTCCAACTATGAGCCAACCTGCTTATCAACCCAGACTGCTCAAGGAAGTTCATTTTAAAAAGCAGTCTGATGCCCTAATACATGTTTCATATTGTACTACAACTCGAGCTCACTCTCACCTGAAGAACTACTAACAAAAAAATGCAACCAAAGCCTGAAGAGCCTTAATGGTGGCACAGGAAATAGTCACTATTAGTAATAAGACATTTAAACAGTAGTTTATGTTTTATCAAATATTTTACATTCATTTTGAAGCTCAAAGGTTTTTTACTCAAGGTCAAAAAACCATTAAGTTACAGAACTGTGACTAGACTTAATTTTTGGACTACAAATCCAACACTTTTCTTACCCTGTGACAATAACTCTCACTCAGATCCACTGGGATGTTTCTGGTACTTGACTCTGAATACATCTGACTAATGTCCCTCCTAAGAATAGTTAAAAACCAATTCAAAGGTAGTCTAGGTTTCACAATATTTAATTTCAAGAAGCAGAGATGTTCTTTCTAATACAAAAAGTGTTAAGCATCAAATAGATTACTAAATTAGTACCTTACTAGATGTTTAGCTCCAATTTTTTTTTTTACTCTCCCACAGAACAAGGCATAACTAAATACTTGATAAATTCACGGAATGATTATCTAACCTCTGCAGCTAGTACCAGGCCATTTCCATTTTTTTCTTTTGGATCAGACCATTGATTTCACCTTGTAGGGAGCTCCTGGGAAGGCTTACCTAGACTGATCAGATCAGCCCCAATAGGGACAGACCTTTTTACTTAGCACTTTCTTCTTGGAAGCAGGTCATCCCAAATCTGATTAAAACAATTCTTGCAATGGACTGCTAAGGTTTACCAAAATTAGCATGAATCAGCTGTCTCAGAACTCTGCATTCCATCTCCATCTTGGTGACCACACAAGCACTGCCACATTCCTGAAATGCGCTCCCTCTTCTCCACCTCAGAATCCTTAGTTTCCTTCAAAAGTCAACAACCAAGATGTCACATTCTCAAATAGTCCTGCATTTCTTTATCTGCCAGGATGGCGCCTACTCAGTGCCTGGCACATATCAGTCATTTGGCTGAACTAGGAAATAAAGAACCTCATCAAATTCCAACTTGGCTTCTTTCTACCTGTATGATCTAGAGGAATTGATTTCATCTCAATGAGCCTCAAGGTCTTCTCATCCATAAAATACAGGAGTTGAATTGAAGGATTTCTAAGGTCTCTTCTAGTTCTAAAACCTATGTTTAAGCATTTAATGCCAGATTCAATGAGATTAAATATATTTTAACATAATACAAGGTTATTTAATCAATTTATATTCAAGTTATCCAATAATGTGTCAACCATCTCTATAGACAGTAACCACACATAACTGTTACCAATTTAAGCAATCTAAATATTGCTTTTTAGCATGGTCAGTCTTTTTCCTACTATTTGGACATCATTACTGTAGAAAGGGATGTCTAGGACCGAGGAACATTTGGTAGATGGCTGGTTTCTTGATTACTAGCCCTTAAAGAAACATCATCACCTATGCCAAACTTCTGGGAATGAGTCTCTACACACTTAATTCAATTCGACAAACACTGCTTTCCCCACTTGAAGCCAAAAACAAGGTTTCTGTATCTGACTGAAGGTGAGCAAGATTTGCATGAAAGTGGACACAGAGGTGCTTGACTGGTGATGACTTGTGCTATAACAAGGACTTCCCATCTACTAATATTCATCGATGCTGAGCCCTTAACACAGTCTAACATCACATATTTTGTGAAGTCATGGTTTTCCCCTAAGAAGTTCTATTAAGTTTTATTACAATGAATAGATTATTTTTAAAGGATTACTTCACATCTAATTTTTTCAACATAGGTTATCGTTGCAATAAGCCTGTTTAGTGAGTAGTTCACTAAAGAGCTATAAACTTCCAAATGATTTTAAAAGTATGCATTCAAATAAAGCTATGGTCAAATTGCAGTTATCAACAAGTTGAAGACTATAGAGCAGAAAAAATAAACAATATAAAATTGTGTCTTCGTGACTCCAAACAATCCTCATTATCAGTCAGAACAATTCACCTGTCTCGGGACAATAATCACTATAAAAGTGTTCTTTTCCCCCCTTCTGAGTACTCTCCTCCCACTATCACACGTAAAAAGGCACAAATTCTAATTAAAATTGCAATCTGTACCATGGTTATGGATTTCAACGCAAGACCAAAATAAAATAGAAGAAAAGTGGCCTAGTTTCCATTGAGAGCTGTTACAGCAAGCTAGATGCTAAAAGACACAGTTAAAATTTGTCTTAACTCCTTTTATAGTAAAAGTAGAAAGGATAACAGATCTAGAACTGAAAGGAACCTAAGAGGCAATCTAGCTCAGCATTTTCACTTTATGGATGAGGATGGTTAAATGATATGTCACACAAGAAGCAAGCATTAGAGGCAGGACTTAAATCTACGTCCTCTGACTCCAGAGCTCTCTCTAATACCATCTAACCAACCTAGTTCTTTTTTTAGATATACCTTAAGTCAAGAATAAGGACTGAGTATGTTGAAACCAATACAAAAATTTTCTTCCAATGTCTCTTCATAGAATGGAGGCGATTTATGGTTATGGTAACAGAACACAAGGTCAAAAGAGTTAATATCAAGCCAAAAAGGCAAAGAGCTGATGAAACCAAATTTAGAGAGGTTCATCACTTCAGGGTAACAAATGTTCAACCACAACAGCTCTCAAAAATTATTTAGCATGTGCACGCGCATATGTGTGTGTGTGTGTGTGTGTGTGTGTGTGTGTGTGTGTGTGTGTGTGTGTGTGTGTGTGTGTGTGTGTGTTGGAGGGAGAGTGGGTTACATCAGTGAGATTAGCCACACCAATGAAACCACAGATCCTCTAAATCAAAGCACTCTGAAAAAAGCTCTAATTAAATGTATATTATTATAATTATTATCACTTATAATTTGGTACCAAAGAGGAATGGTGACCTCTTTAATATCCATACCTATTTATTTGAGATCATTCATTAATTCTACATGTATTTTGCTTGGGACAGGGATAAGGTTGCTGAGTACTCAAGAAGGGAGTTACAAAACTCGAACATCCAAGGGAGATGGTAGGAGATATGCTTCCCCTATATCAGAAAGCATATTAACAGTATTTCCCTAACAATACTTGTTAATTCTCAAGAAGTTTTTACTATAGTACCTTTCAGGATAGAAATATAGGAATGGCAGCCCACATCACTACGCTACTCCCCATTACTGAATTACCAAAGATAAGAGATTCTTCTGATCATGAACCTCATTCTATACAGAGTATTCATTCATTCATACAACAAGCATTTATTAATCACCTTCTATATGCTAGGCACTGAAGATGGAGAGAAAAAGCAGCACCTGACCTCAGACACTCTTTTCAATGTAATGAAGGAAGGAAGGAAGGAGAAAAAGAAAAAACAAAAAATACAAAGACTCTGTCATAATACTTCTCATTAGTTTCGTATGGTATAAAACAAATCTGCATTATCAAGGAGGTTTAGTAACTAGGAAAAAAAATAAGCTCACAAAAGTTTTTCAACTATAGATGAGTTTGTACTATGATTTCATTCTTTAATGTGATAATTATAAAATTTAATAACCTTTATTAAAATAAAAGGATTCCATCCAAGGTCCCTGAAGAACAACATTATGAAAAGGATCCAATATTTTAAAATGTTACGTATATATGTATCTATCTATATGTGTGTATGTATATACATATGTGTGTATGTACATATATATGTAGGCAACTAGGTAGCTCAGGGAACAGAGTGCAGGACCTGGAGTCAGAAAGACCTGAATACAAATCTGGTCTTAGACACTTAACTGTGTTACTCAGACAAGTCACTTAACCTCTCTTCTCTCTTTGCCTCAGTTTCTTTATCTGAAAAATAGAAATAATAATAGCACCTACCTGCCAGGGTTGTTGTGAGGATCAAATGAGAAATAACTGTAAAACACTGCACGTACTGCCTGGCACACAGTAAGCACTGTTGTTTGTCCTTCATTTTTGAGGAGGACCAATGACACCACAGGGTGGTGACTTGACTTGTGCAGGAATTGGATTTAAGTGGGGCCAAGCTGCACAAAGTCATCAGTTTCTCTCTCGCAGTCATGAAAGCCCAGTCAAGTAGGCGCTATATAAATGTTGACTATTATTATTACTAATATCATGTACTGGTAGAAAAGAACCAGGGCAGTATTTTACAGAAAGAAAACAAAGTTCTTCTTTCTGTCCTCTGGCAATTGCTGGGACTACTGCCTGGGAAGGCCACCATCTCTCACATTTCCTACTTCTAAACTGAATGGACACAATTGTTTGAACTCAACTGAGATGGCTTTCCAAAATCCAAGCACGATTTTCTTGCTGCTCCTACTTTCCACAGCACCGCCATATTTGCAGGTAGGCTTAAATGGAGGGCAGCTTATAAAAGATGATTTCTTCAACAGTTACATTGTGCTGCTGACTAGCTTTTAATAAAAACAGTGTAAGCCTTGCTCATTATCCATGCAAGATAATTAACCACTGTTACTCAAAGCAGTCTAAGATCTATTTCTGGTCATCTCACTTGGCACAAACATAGCTCAGATGTACTAAGGAAGAAATCTCTGCAGAAGGAAGGTGACACTGTGGTATCTTTAAGTCCAAAAAGAACTGATACAGACCTAGGCCTGACTCGTCAATGGGAACCCACAGACAAAGTAAGCACATATGTGCGGTACCCTTCAAATTTTTATAGCTTTCTCTATCCTCAATAATAAAAATCTGACATGACCACTCACCTGTGAAGTATTTACCCCCTTCCCTTCTCAGGGCTAAGAGCTCCCTGGAAGAGCTCCAATTCCCAACTCTGCCGTTCCTTATTTATTTCCTTTTCTGTCCAACCACCAACCTTTCAAAGTAGTTACTAACTTATGTATATTGGGATAAAGATACCTCTTTTTTTAAAATCGTAACTGTTCAATTTCATTATTTTGTATAGATTATTCCAATAGAGATACGTGATTTTAAGTATAAGTTCATTTATTTAAGACTTAAATGTCATCAATATTTTATACAATTTTTCTCTCAATATCCTCAAAGAGGACACTTTGTCTTCTCTTAAAACTGCTCCATTCAGATCAGAACAATTTATACAATGACAATAGGGTAAAGAACAACTTTTTAAAGATTTCAGAACTCTAAATAACGCCACAATCAATCTTGCCTACAGAAGACTAACGATGAATTGCTTCCCACTCCTTGAGAGAAAGGAGCAGAATGAGGCACACATTCCAGAAAAAGTTGTATTTGTTGCAAGCAAAGGAGATTTTTTGGGGTGTGTGTGTGTAATTATTTGAGGGAATGAGGGAGTCATAGGAAGTAATGTGGGGGAGACAGGTAGAAGTGATATTGATAGTAAAAATGGGGCATCAACAATATTTTTTTTTTTAATTCACAGAAAACAAGAAGTTCAGAAGAAGTCAGATAAATAGGGCAGTGGGAAGTGTTGGTAATGCCATGTTAAACTAAGTATAAACACTTTTTAAAAACAAGCTGTTCATAAGTGATTCAGATTCATATACAATCCTCACTCTGTTCTTTATATATGAAAATATTAATGTCTCCTGATGTTTGGCAAGTTTATTATAAAAAATGAACTTTTTTAAAAAAGAAAAATGAAAAACCCTCAGCACCATGGATAGGCTGTAATCTATCTAATACACAAACTAATTCTTGTTCTTGTCTAACAATGAGGTACTTATGAAAGAAATAGCTGAAAGTAATACAATATAGCTTATAAATAAGGCCCCCTACCCCTAAACAAGGGAAACAAATTATAGTACTTAACCATGAGCTTCATATAGTCTCTCATTTAGAGCTCCCTTCAAACCTTCGTGAATTTTCAACTACTGTTCCCATATCTCTAATATCATAGCTTTCTGCTACAGTGATATGTAAAATTTCTAAGGGTAAGCCACACTCAAACTTAACCCCCTTATTTGTCACTATCACACAGAACCTTTCTGGACCTCACCACAAAATGTCTCAGAAATACTGCTTACTTGACTGTGTATTATGTTTCAATTATTAAAATCCACTATTTTCATGAATTGTTTGAGTAGAAATGGCTGCCTTCACACCATGAGAGTCATAAGGTGGTAAAGTTGTCTCTGAACACTCTTATAATTCTCTTACTCTGACCTAGAAGACAGACACTAAAAGGAGGTCCTCACACCATACAACACTGGGGTCCAATATACGGCCCCACAACACTCAAGAGTGCGGCCTGAAGCAGGTTAAACCATAATTTGGAAACAGTTAACGAAATAAAGAAAACTACAATAAAGTATAGACAGTTACATTTTTAAACTAAAAATCATGAAATTTTCTTTGCATTTTTAACTATAGAAATGAATAATTTATTATCATGTTAGTATTGATTGGTATGGCAATTACTGATCTTAAAGGAATAATTTTCTACTCTCAAATATCTAATTGTTATTGGTAATTTTTAGAAGAGGGTGGGAGATGGGAGTAGGGGGTGAGGAGGGGATTTGTCTGACAATTTGGTGGTTGGCTGGGATGAAGCACTGGGCAGGAAAGCCAGGGGAAAAGTTCCATGTGGCACGTGTCAGACTAGGGCAGAAATATGCAGCACCTGGAAGGCAAAAAAGCACATGAGCAAAATGACAAAACGTCATAAACTAGTCTTTAGAGTTCACAGCTATTCTTTTTGCAAATTGCAACCTGTTTTTGGTGGAAAATGAAGAATAAGGTCTACTACAAAGAACTTTGTGATATTTTAATATTTGAAGGGCTATTAGTGAAAAGTAGAAATGTCCACTTTTCTTTGCATAGTAGCACGGTAGATCATATCTTTTCACATGACTAAGCACCTGGAAGCAGCACACTGTGCATAGGTCTGGATGCTCCTGTGAAGTACTGAAGCATGGAGCGGAGGAGGCAGCCTTCATTTTTTAAGTGGAAGTTTCATTCATTAGGAAAGTGTGATGTGGTTCTGGAGTTAGTATGGAAACCAAGCAGATGAGAGGCTCCTATTTCTGGAAAGGAGAAGCCCAAATTGGCATACAGAAAGTGGTCCTTCCTCTTTTTCCACTGCTGCTCTCCTGACAGCAAGCTTCACCTCTCTTGCACACCAACCACATGCAAACAACAATCCTTCACATTCTGAAATCACTCACTCCCTCACAGCAGCCTAGTGGGGGAGAACTTCATGCCACCTACTCATGTAAATTTCAACTTTCAGGTTCTTTTAGCACAGTTTGTGCAGATGATCTGTAAGTTTGATCCATGGACCCATGAAAGCCATTTATGTTAAATAGTACGCAGGAAATGATATTTTGTTGCTTTCATATTCAAAGGGTCTTCACTACAGTTATAAAGGGTTAAGAGAAAGAAGAGTCTTCAACTACAAATTATATAAGGTAAGAAAGCTATAAATTTATTTATAATTAGAAACATGAAATTATAATTTGTTTTAAAACTTATTTTAATTTTTACATTATATCTCATTCTAAGAGCAGTCAAAAAAGATCCATACAAGAAGAAAACAGAATTTTTCAGACAAGTTGGAAGCTAAATATTTCTTTTCTGAAGTAGAAAACAAGATTTTATATTTAATTGGTAGACACATTATTAGTATCTGCAAGGACTATAATTTAAAATGCCACCATGACATACACTAGTCTGAGTGTGATCAATACTTAGGCAAAATAAGAGAAGAGAAATTAAGAAATTTAAAAGCTACCCTTCAAAAACAACAAAAAATATTTACAAAAGTCCATTAAGATAGCAAGAGTGTGGCACATTAGTCAGAGGTAGGTATGCTATTTCAGATTTCATAACTAAACATTCAAAGTGTTTTAGTGAAGGTGATTTTGTAAAGGAACGTATGGTGAAAGCCACTGAAATTCTTTGTACCAAAAAAGTTTTTTCAGAGTATTTCATTATCATGAAATACTGGTACAGAAAGAATTAATAAAATTGCCACTGACATCATGGAAAACTTAAATCAAAATAGGAAAATGATCTTTTTCAATTGTGATCCAAGTATTAAAGGCCTGACACAAGTAGTCATATTTGAGTACGTGACAAAAATCTCACTGTGAGTTTCCCGAAGAACTGTTTGAGATTTTTATCTAAATGCTATATAACAGGTGAAGATATTTTAAAGAAAGTATGTGGACTTGTAGAAAAGTATAATCTTCCATCATCAAACCTAATGTGTGTGGCAATGGTACAGCAGCAATGACAGGGAAGACAAATGGATTTGTAGCTCAATTACTAGCTAAGCTGAACGAAATTGCTCCTGATAGTCAGTTTCACCATGTTCACTGCATTATACACCAGCAAATGGTGCATTCAGAAGTAGAGAAAATGGAAAATGTGCTCAAGATTTTAAAAACAGTGAATTTTAGCCCTTTCCCTTGGCTGGTCCCATGGAACCCACATGATGCCTGGAGTCACAGTGAAGGACGTGAACTAGCAGGAGTTCGTTCATGTGGGCCCTGGCCACCTTCCTGAAAAAGTCAGGGAAGCTGAAAGTCCCCAAATGGGTGGACACAGTCAAGCTAGCCAAGAATAAGGAGCTAGCACCCTACGACAAGAACTGGTTCTACACACGGGTGGCCTCCTCCACCCAGCACTTCTCTGTGGCAGCACTGGCATGGACTCCATGACCAAGATCTACAGCGGGCACCAGCGCAACGGGGTCATGCCCAGCCACTTCAGCTGGGGCTCCAAGGGTATGGCCCAGAGGGTCCTGCAGGCCCTGGAGGGGCTCAAGATGGTGGAGAAGGACCACAATGGGAGCCAGAGGCTGACACCTCACGGACAGAGAGACCTGGACAGAATTGCAAGACAGGTGGCAGCTGGCAACAAGAAATATTACGACAAACCACACCAGATTTATTAATAAATTGCCTTGTTCTTTAAAAAAATAAAACAGTGAATTTTATAGGTTCTCAAGGATTGAATCAATGACAATTTTCTTCACTACTCTTGGTTTACTTCATCACACAGAAGTTGGCTGGCTTTGCTGTCATCAGGTTTTGAAGCAATTCTGGCAACTTCACCAAGAAATCAAAATGTTTTTAAAATTTAAAAGGGAGTCACCAGAATAGTTTAATAATGAGAACTGTTTTCAGGATTTGGTTTTCAATGTAGGTATTATGGGGCATTAAAATGAGTTGAATTGAAAACATCAGGATCAAAATCAGATTGTAACATTTATATATAACTGCATTAAAGCATTTAAGCTAACACTTGGTCTTTGGAAAAAGAAACTAAAAATTTTTTATTTGACTCATTTTCCTACATGTAAAAATTATCAAGTGTGATTTGGGTCTTGTAATTTCAGCCAGTGTCTCACATATTCGGGAATTACTACTTGCATTTAAAAGGAAATAGGAAAGATTTGTATGTGTGAAAATAATTGTTTCCTATGAATTATCTTTTGATGTTGAGAATGAAAAGTAACATTCAAATAGAACTTGCTGAAATTCAACGTAGCAGAACTAAAAGAAAAATATAATGAAGTTAGTGTTCCAGAGTTTTATTCTTACTTGCCAAAACATTTGGTTGAAATACGTATGTTTACTGCAAGCATCTTAGCAATGTGCTTGGTAGTACATATCTAAGGGAGCAGTTATTTTCACTCATGAACAATATTAAAACTTCATATAGTTAAGATTATCAAATGAGCATTTATTATCCATACTGAAAACTGCATTTGATAAAAATACAGTCTTTGAAAACTGAGTGATAAAATAGTTTCTGGCAAAAGATGCCAAGTTTCTAGCAAATAGTATTAAATTAAATTTCAATCTTCTTGTAATATAATTTGTGATAATTTTGAATCTTTTTGTTATTAAAACATTGTATGTTTCTTTTTTATCTGTAACACCTGGATTTGTATACATGTAAAAAATATAAATACCCATAAATACTGAAAACAAATTGTCTAAGAATATCTAATATTTATATAGAGCTTATAGTGCACCAGGCACTGTGCTAAGCCCTACAAAATTACAATCTCATTTGATCCTCACAATAACCCTGAGAGGTAGGTGCTGTTATTAGCCCCATTTTACTGGTAAGGAACCCAAGGCAAACAGTTTACGTGACTTAGCCAGAGTCACACAGCTAGTAAGTCTTAAGACCAGATTTGAGCTCAGGCCTTCCATTCTCCAGGCCAGGTGCTCTATCCAGCTAGCTTCCCCTATAATATTATTATAATATCTATAAATTAACACATAACATAATGATGTAAGTTACCCCATAGTAATAAGAATATTTTATATATTAGTTTTATCTAATGCCTATCTAATATGAATGTAACATATATTTCTGAAATCAATATGCAGCCTGCCTGCTAGGAGGGATCCTTATTTGTGGTTTTCTTGGAGTTTGACATCAGTGCTGGTGAAAGGTTCAGTTTCGGTGGCTGACAATAGTAGATCACTTTCCATGTACTAATAGGCTATCCACACAGTCATGGAATACTACATCACTGAACATGAATCAAATGCCAAATGACAGTGTCTCCACGCTACTACACAGACAGCATTTACTCCTTAGCCATCTACTATCATACTTGCGACCATTACAATAAGCCTAGTGTGAGATAAAGAGCCAGAAAGATAGGGATGTTTTCTAGGAATTATTAAATTTGTTTCACAAAATCAAAGAAGTCGGGAGTTAGATGGGTCCCTCAGGGACCATCTAGTCCACTATAAGATAAATGACAAAAGGGGTTTGTTTCCTACCCTCTGCATGAAGATCTCCAAGAAAAAGCAAGGAACCACCTTTGTAGGAATCCTATACTAATTTTTGACAGCTATAATTGTTAGGACTTTTTTTCCTGCCATCAAGCCTAAATTTATCTCTTTGAAACTTGTCTATTTCTCCTAGTTCTGCTCTCTGGAACCAAAAAGAAACTGGATTAATCCCTCCTCCACAGAGCTCTTCAAATATCTGAAGATGCTTTCTCCCACCTCCACTACCCTCCCCCAGTCTCCCATGGCCTTATCTTCTCTAGGCTAAAGACAGCCCAGTTTCTTCAACTAGTTCTCAAAAGACATGGACTCAAAGTCTTTGACCATCCTGACTGCATTCCTCTGGACACTCCAGTTTGTCAATATTCTTTTTAAAGTGTGGCACCCTGAAATGAACAACCCAGATGAGGGCAGATGACAGTGGGACTATCAACTTCCTAATTCCTGGAACTTCCGTCTCTCAGTGCATTATTAACTTTTTGAGTCCAACATCATATGGCTGACTTGTATTGAGCTTGCAGTCCACTAAATACTTCCAGATCTTTTTCAAAATAATGATAATCATGCAATTGTAGAACTGATTTTTTTTAACCCAACTGTAGGATTTTACATTTATCCCAATGAATTTCATCTCAATAGATTCTACACTATCAAGTCCTTTTAGATCCTGTCACTCCTATATTAGCTACACCATGCAAATTAGATAAGTATGCCATCTTCACATTTATTCAAATCACTGACAAAAATATTAATCATCATAGGACCAAGCACGAACTCCTTAGGTACCTCCTGCCATGTTGACATTAACTCATTTACAACTACTTTCTGAATCTAGCAATCAACCAGTTCTAGGCCTTTCTACCTGAATTATCTAATCCAGGGGTATCCAAAGTAGAGACCATGGAATGACTCGAGGAGAATGGGGAGAGGGGGAGAGAGGCCAGTGCTTACTAACCCAATAACATGGTGAATGGTGAATGGACCCCAAGTCTCTGTCCTGAGTGATCAACTACCCAGAGGGTGTGATAGGTCATAGCTCACCCTTAAAGTCAATCAAGGGTTTGTCTCCAATACAACTACACTATTCTTTTCAGTAACTGTCCACTCTGTACCTTTCCCCTCACCTCCAGGCTTTCTATGGATTCACTAGGTATTGAACTTTAAAGGCAGGAAGGGTATAAATTAATTTGACCTAGCTACCTCCTGCACAAGCAAATTTCTACCCTACCACCACCACCCCAGTGTTCCCACATCTGCCCCTGGGTTACAACAGTGGCAGGCTCTGCACTGTGGCACAGTTGCTAATAAGTCAATCCCATCACACTTTTTTTCATTTTTCAATGAGACTAGGTAGCACAGAATCAACAAATGTAGATGGGTGGCAATTCTATTATTACCTTTCCCAAAAAAACCAACAGTCTTCTGAAATTTCCTATTTCCTTAGAGGAAATCACCATCTTTCCAATATCCCAGGAACTCAACATGCTTCTTATCCTGACTCTTCTCTCAAACTTCTCTCTTCAAAGCTACCCATCTCTTAATTGCCAAATCTAACAGCCTTTTCTCAATCTGCCTATTTCTTGACCTCTGAGCAGCATTTGCCCATTCTCTCCTCTTGGATACTTCCTGTCTCTACTGCTTTCTTGGTCTTCCTACCTTGTCTGACCACTCCTCAGTCCCCTTTGCCTCATGATAATCCATATTGTGTCCCCCAACCATGAACAGACCCCAAGTCTCTGTCCCGTCTTCTCACTATAAACTCTCTCGCTTACTTCATCAGCTCCCCAGGGTTTAAATATGATCTCAATACTGGGTGACTACAGAGCTATATATCTAGTCCTAATCTTTCTCCTGAATTCCAGTCCCACATCATAAACTGCCTAATGAACATTTCACACTGGACATAGGAGGGGAAGGATGGAGAAGGGAGGAGAAGGAAAAAAAAGCATTTATTAAGCTACTATTATGGGCCAGGCACTGTGCTAAGTGCTTTACGAAGAGTCATTTGATCTTTACAATAACCCTGAGGAAAAAGGTATTTATTATCTCCATTTTACAGATGAGGAAACTGAGGCAACTGTCAGTCAAGTGACCTGTCCAGGGTCACCCAAGTAGCATGTGTCTGAGTAAGAATTTGAATTCAGGTCTTCCTGACTCTAGGTCCAATGTTCAAACTCAACAAGCTCAAAAAAGAACTCACTACTTTTCTCTCCTCCCAAACACCACTCTTCCAAATTTCCCTGTTATTGATGAGCATACCAACATCCTTCTAGTCACCCAGGCTTGTAACCGTTTACCCTAGATTCCTCACCTTCCTTCAGTGTACATATCTAATCAGTTGCCAAATCTTGTCATATCGACTTCTCCAATAGCTTTCACATACCTCCTCTCTATTCACAAAGCTGCCACAACAGTTCTGTGCCTCTTTACCTCTCACCTGCACTACTGTAGAAGCCTCCTAACTGGTCTCCCTAATTCAAATTGCTCTCCACTCCAATCTCATCCTTCACACCGCTGCCAAAGTGATTTTCCTAAAGCCCAAATCTAACCATGTAATCTCTTGACTTAATACACTTCAACAATTACTTCATCTTATCTGTTTTTATTTCAGTTTCTTTAAGCTTTATAATGTACCATAGCGCATGCAAACAATTATAAATAAGTACAGGTACACTGGTGTTGTTTGCAAAAACTTTTTACTGACAGATACAAACACAAAGTTCAGAGACCTCTTATCTTCTCCACAAAAACAGTGCCAGCTACTTTATCAATGCTTTGCTAAAATTTAGGTCAACCATCTCCACAGGATTTCCCATGTCTCCTAATTTAATAATCTTGTTAAGAAAGGAAATGAGGTTGGTCTAGCTTGATCACTTCTTGACAAAGCCAGAGTGGCTCTTTATAATAATTATTGCTTCCTTTTCTAAATGTTTGCCAACCACCTTTTCAATGATATGTTCTAGAATTTTCCCTGGAATCAAAGCCTAACTGGCGGATAGTTTACAGACTGTTCTCTCTTTTTTTTTTAAATCACTGGGGCATATGTCCTTCTCCACTCTCACATTAGCTCTCCCATTTTCTGTGACCTTTCAGCAATCACTATCAGCAGCTTGGGGCTTTCAGTCCCTGAGGCTATGGTTCCCTAGGGCCAAGTGATTGCAAGGGCAGTTAGGTGCTCTTATTATCTCTCCTTTTTCATCTTCAGGATCACTCTCAGTAATCTTTGTCCAGTTACTTCCAGGACAAAGGTAATTCTCCTAGGCAAAAAAACAGAAGCAATAACAGGGCAGTTCAGTCTCCTCTTTACTGTGGGCAATCATCAGTCCATGGATCCTCCAAGGCTCCTTTCTAGTCTGATCTCTCTCACAAGCCAGGCTTAGAAATTCTTTTGAGTTGTCTTTAGCATCCATGCCTGCCTCAGCTCCTGCTGAGATCAGCACTGCTGACACAGCATTTACAGACCACATTCTTAAGACTCGTTTTCTTTTATCTGCTTTGACTCCATCCTCAGGATATTTTTTTGTTAAATCCAAATTGGTCAATTACCTGTGTATCTACATCAGTCTTGCCAGAAAATTACCATTGTTCCTCTTTATCAGAATTCTGTGCAAGTGATGAAACATCAAGAATGCTTCTTTCATCATTAGCTCAGTTCCATCACTTTGTCTTGGACTGGTTTTGTGACCTAAGGGAACACAGACCCTTACACATATATCTAAAGTCACAATGAGAGGTGCCCAGCATGGTGGATAGAAGCAGGCCTCAGAGCCAGAAAGGTGTGGATTCAAATCCCACTTCCAACACATACTGGTTATATGACTATGAACAAAATCACTTAACCTCTGGGTGCTCAGTAGAAGTTGCAAAGAAGTAAATTTTCTAAGGTTCAAAGTTACAACTTAAATTGGTAACAGGAGTTTCCTCACCTGGAAGATTCACCATACTAATGAAATGAAAGATGCTAGAGGTTCCTACTCTATTTACATAATGAAGAGCTATCATACCATGTTATTAAATAAGAATCACAGTTCTATGACAATTAAGAATTCTCAGCAGCTTAATATTGCATTCCACTTTGAATCACTGAAACATATCATCTCAGAAAAAATCAGGAGCTTTGGGAGAGGAGTCAAGATGGCAGCATACAAGCAGGAAAACTAGGCAGCTCCCCCAATAACCACCTCAAACACCTAGAAAATATGACTCTAAACAAATTTTAGAGCTCCAGAATGCATAAAATGGCAGAGAAACAAGGCTCCCGCTGAAGGCAGCCCAGCAGACAGACAGAAAGGGCTCATCACAGCACTCTGTAAGCAATGCCCAGCCCCATGCGGTTTTAGTCCCAGGCCGTCCAGGAGAAGCCCCAGCTGGAGCTTTAGGGAGAGCAAATCACCAGCAGCTGTGGCAGTTTTCAGAATTACCAACCCATAAGAGCCAAGGACAAAGGGAAAAGGTCAGTAGAACTCAGCTAAATTTGGGGGAGAGGGTCCCGCCCCTGTCTCCAGAGCTAGAAGCAGTCTGAAGCAGGGGCCCTGCAGCCGCCTCCACGTGGCTGCTTCAGAAGCTCTCGACCTGCAGATTGCAGGGGCGGCAAGCAATCATTCAGAGGCTAAGTGCTCTTGCCTTGAGCTGCCTGGATCAGGATCATGGTCTTGGGTGGTGGTCCTGAGGTGCGTGACCAGTGAGCCAAAGCTGGTGGGGGCTGCAGAGACAGCCTCCTAATAGCTCTGGCAGCTGTGAAAACCCCAACAATTTGGAACAGAACTCTCCCCTCTGAAAGCAGAGTTCTACTGAGCCCAAAAGTCAAGTAACTGACTGGCAACATGAGCAGGCAAAGGAAGCAAAGAAAGCTCAGCAATCCAACTTTAGATTCCTTTTTTGGGGACAAAAAGGATCAAAGCATGGGACAGGAGGAAGACAATACAGTGTTCTTCTGCACCAAAAGCTTCCAAGAAAAATGTAGACTGGTTACAAGCCATAGAGCAGCTTAAGAAGGATTTTGAAAACCAAATAAGAGAAGTGGAGGAAAAATTGGGGAGAGAAATGAGTATGATACAAGAAAATCATGAAAAGAGAGTCAACAACCTGACTGAAGAAAATAACACCTTAAAAAATAGATTAACTCAAATGGCAAAAGAGGCCCAAAAAACCAATGAGGAGAAGAATGCCTTAAGAAGTA
>CM053583.1:385684937-385734020 GCA_028627135.1 Pseudochirops cupreus
ATATATATATATATATACACGAGATATATAGATATAGATATAGATATAGATATAGATATAGATATAGATATCTATCTATCTATCTATATATATATATAGGCACTGAGATAGGGAGATTCATCTTGCTCTACCAGAAAGTCAGAGGGGTAATGGGGGAGGATATAGGAAAGAGTAGACTGGGGGAGGAGGTATACAGTGGGATCGCTGTTTTGGGGGGGTGGGTAGAGGATAGACAGGAAGAAAATTTGTAACTCAAAATCTTGTGGAAATCAATGATGTAAACTAAAAATAAACAAAAGTTAATTTAAAAAAATCAGCAGCCTTTCTACCAGGTTGAAAGTTGGTTAACAAAATTCGGCTACCCATATAAATAAAAAATCAACACTTTCCAAACTCACCTCATCCTCCAAAAGCTATGTTGCCATAAATAAAAGAATTTACTAGTGAGGAAGCACTTAAAGTTAAAGTAGGAAATGTGGATTTTTAAGAGTTAGAACAACCCTTAGGAGACTTGGAGTATTTGGATGCCACCAAAAGCCAAATGAAATTACAGATAGACAAGTTAAAAATATAAAGGATATAATTCATGAATAGTAACAGCCAATTTTTGAACTGGGTAATTCATTAAATTTATGAGTTCAACGTCTCAAATGATAAAAACTAGAACGTGCAAACACAAATCCTGGGCTACTCCTCTGTAGGTAACCTATTAAAACCAAGGTTGCTGTTCTCAGTGGGGACATGACCTCGAAGACCACAGGCAAATCAAATGGTCACCTCCAAGAGTCTAGAGCAGAATCAGGTCACTAAAACTAAGTCAGGGCATTTTAACTCAGCTCTAAATGAGCATGTGGGCAGGGTAAAGCTGCAAGAAAGACCGTCAACAGTGTCACAGTCAATAAGGGTACAATTATAAAGGAATTAAACCAAATGCTTTACAGTAACTGATTACAGTACGGGCTGACTCTTTTTAAGCAGTAACAGGATGCAAAAAGGAATGGCAGGGAATGGCTTTAAGGACCCAGAGTAATTAAAGAGAAGACCACAAACAAACCAGGTATGAAAAGGAGCAGGGATCAAGCAACAATCTTTCCAGCTAACTAGGCTCAAATGGTAAGGAGATCAGTGCTATAAATGAGTAGAAGGAAAATAAGGAAATGTAGGATATCAAAATACCAAGACCTAAGACTTAAAGAAACTCAGAAAAATCCCAAGCATTGACAACCTTTAAGTTTAAAATAGACAAATATGTCAAAATGGTCTTCTGTGGAAGAGTGGTATCCAAATTCAAGCTAGCTCCATGTTCCATGGGAGATATGACTATTTCTACTAAAATCTGATTTAAAAAACTAGCAAGCCTTCAAGCAAATGAGTCGTGCTAAGTCTATAGTCTTCAGAGGCAGCTAGGCAGCACAAGGGAGAGAACATTGGGGTCAGGAAGACCTAAGTTCAAATGTGACCCCAGACATACTAGCTGTGTGACCCTAGGTAAGTCACTTCACTTCTGTTTGCCTCAGTGTCCTCATCTCTAAAATGGGGATAATAAGAGCACCCACCTCCCATAGTTTTTGTGAGGATAAAATGAGATGTTTAAGGGCTCTGTAAACCTTAAAGAACTAAGAAACATTGATTATTATTATTGTCAACTCTATCTAGCATTCCTGAGGAATTAATGACCTCTTCAGTCAGTCTTAATTTTTGGCCACAGACAAATGTGGCTTTAAGTCACTGAGTATCAGCAATCTGATCATTCAAGAAGATACTCCCTTCACTGAGAATGGGAACACTTAGAAACTCACATCCCTCACACCACAAGTTTCTCCGAGGCCTTACCCCCCTGAAGGGTCTTATGCAGAAGATATCTCAAAAACTGCTATATTTTTCCAACCAGGCCTTCCATGAGGTATGAAAAAAAACTCTCCTCATAGAGGGACATTGAGTCACCCAACATTTAGGGTGGTAGTTCCAATGGCCTAGTTTATCATCATGTACTCACCATGGACCTACAAATGAGAAATCTGGGCCCAGGATGATACACAGCTGGACTGCCAGTTTCAGAGCCTGCAACAGCTATACCTACTAACATGGGGTCTGCTGATGTGACACCAGTTCCTTGGCAGACTTCAATAAATTTCACTTTATTACGTAGTCCTAAACATCTCAAGTAAATAATTTCCTGTACTTTGAAACAAAAGTGGTGACTGGTAAACCAATCAGATTAACACATCTTAAGTCAATAATTCACATACTATGAACTTTTTTAAGTCACTGGATGGAGAATGAAATCCACTGACCTTCTTTCAAGAGTCAATATGCTGTTAAAAGATGGGAAAGAAATAAAGATAGGAGCCAGTCTCACAGGGAAGTGTGAGTGAGCCTATGGATACAAGCATGGAACATGAAGTCAGGAAGACCTGATTTCAAATATGACCACAGGCAGGCATTTATAAACTGTGCAACCTGGTCAAGACACTTAACCTCTGTATGATTCAGTTTCCCACCTATAGAATGGTGATAACATGACCTCCTTGTTGTGAGGATCAGGTGAGATCATGTTTTAAAAGCTCTCTGCAAACCTTAAAGGACTATACAGAAATGCTGGCTATCTTACCTCCCCTGGTTTCTTTTCTAATAGATGTCATTTTAAAAGGATATAAATGCTATCAATTTGTACAAGCACACTGAAAATACAAAATTTGCTTTAATCGGGGAAAAAAAAGAAGACTCAGTAATCACAGGATTTAATCCAGAACTGAAACTCCAAGGACAGACAACAGGGAACATGAGTCAGAAAGGGTGATGGATAACACCCTGTCCTGTATGCTGTCCTGTAGGCATCAAATTTACATACACTCTAGCTTTTCTCCCTACTAACTAGGGAGATTTATTTAGGCAAAGAGGGTAGAGTCTCTGAAGGTTTAAAGGTGTAAAACATTTGCTGCCTCTTGAAGAGTCTCACAACTTTCAGCCTGACAATTTATGTATTGTTTGGTGGAAATGGGCTTTATCAGTAGTTTAATAACAAGGCGTTTCTACAGTGATTTAGGATTTGTGAAGCAATATTTACACTTACACATACACAAACACCCTGCTCATGCATCTGCACACACACATCTCCTTTGAGTCTCACAAATTATCCTTTGACATCTGTACTACAAGTATTATTTCTGGATGGAGAACTAAGGGTCTAGGGCGTTTTAGTGACTTTCCTATGAGCACACGGCTACTAAGTATCTTCAGTACTTCAAAGATGTATGACTTCATTTATATGGTTAACTCTTTCCATCAACACAAATTTCATCCTCTTCACACCTTAGTAAAGCGTCTTCATGAATTGCTGTTGCTGAAAATATCTATCACCTTTTTGTTGGAGAGCCTCTCCAGCCTTGGCCAGACTGACTCCTTGACAACAAAGGAGTCGTGGCTGGTCCCCCAGCCACATCATCTGCTCTAGCGCACACTCTTCAATTACCCAAGCTCACCTACACAGGATGCTGCAGCCTTTAGCACAAAGACTTTATCAGGAACACTACAAAAATAAAAAGGTTGTTGAGATCTATTCAGTATTCTGTGAAATAGCTGTTTTGAGAGGTGGGGTTTTTTTCCCTCCAATAAAATCTCAATGTTATTCTCTTAAGCTTCTATCAAAAACAAACACAAAAGCTGACTTCTCTGGAGAATCTAAATTCTACAGGTTCAGTAAAGTACCTCCAAGGACATTCCCCTTCTTTCAGTGCAGATTCTGAAATAGTCTACCTAAGGCATTACTGTTTACACAAAAACATTTGGTAAATAGGAAACTTATCCAAATTCTACTTCATATTAGCTCCTCTTTAAAAGAAAAGTCCTGGTGAAATGTCCTGGTTTCATGGTCAGTGTCTAAAATCACACACAGTATTGATAGTCTGATGGATCTATGATTTTACTGATGAACAGACTTTTCTACTTCTTCCCAGCAATATCAAATAAGCATGAATATAAGTCTTCCAATTGAAGTCATTATTAATAAAATCTTAATTAGCTGGATTATCAATTATTTACAAATAAAGCTTTGAGAGTTAGGGTTTAAATTAGTTTTCCTAAATCCTTACAAGTAGTCAATGGAAAAATGAGAATTTTCTACTTCTCTATTTCAATCCAGAGGAAATATTCATTAAAACAAGCTATTATTGCAATAGAACATCTTCAAATAATAAGTATATCAAGTCTTTATTTCATCCTCTAAGATAATCAAATTCAATGTATAATTATGTACCTCCCACAAATTACTACCACAACCTTGAAATATAATTTGTCTATCTTTTGCAAATTACCCAGTGTTAAGTTTATGCATGTTCAGAAATTTATGAATTAAAAATAAACCAAAATAATCCAATTCATAAACCTAAAAGGTAAATGCATTTTAAAAAAACAACTTAAACTGTCAAGAGTTGTCTGTTCAAGAGAATCCAAACTATTCTCATTATTGTTCAACATTTTCCAAATATATTGTCTCACAGAATCTTCACATGCTCAAATTTTAAGGCTCAAGATGAAAATTCCTATGTCCTTAAAGCAACTCTATTTTAACTGGCAAAAAAGCCTTCAATAAGAGCTTGCAAGTATCATCTTTGCCAATCACGTTGTAATGCTACAGAAATTAGGTTATGGCAACGCAGGCTCTTCGGTATTAAAGGACATTTTTCGTCCCTTCACGTGAAGAATAACTTCCAAATGCAAAGAGAGATCTAGCATCTGAAGCCTCTTTTACCAGAAGTTATTTAAAGCAGGAAGGAGAACAGGAAAACAGGATTATTTTTAAAAGAATACAAAAACTGATTTTTAAATTAAAAACAAAAAAAGACCTGTCCTTTGCAGGACATCAAAAGGATTATCATCTTGTTGAAAAAGGCTGGTCAAATGCTGAAATCAGATCCATACACAAGAGACATATCTAATTTAAGAAACAGGGCAAGCTTAACAGCATAACAAAATGGAGTGCTTGTTTTTTTACTTAAAGAAACTGACACTTGAACCTAAAAACTTTAGCCCAAAACAAGACTGTAATGCAGGTTCAAATATACCTTGGGAAGGTGTATCTAAAGCTATCTAAAACAATATTTAAAGTACATCATTTAAATCTATATGCTTTTGTACATAAGTCCATGTAGTTCTTAATTCACAAGACAAATACTTTCTACTTACTGTTTTTTCAGTACCAATATATTAATTTATTTGTAGAGTCAAATGTAACAGTCAAGTAAAATCTAGCACCAATTAAAAATACTTCAACGTTTTTTTCTCTTACTGATGAGGGAACTTCCTGGAGTGTTAAGGATTACAACACACTGTCTTCACATCCTCTCCAGGTCCCTTGTTAAATCCTCCATAGTACACCCACCCAACATACTGGGTGGTCTTCCTTCAGATCTGAGCATTTTGTACGGATACCAATGGAGCACACAGGTTGTCCATCTGTTAAACTTTACACGCAATACATGACTGGTTCCCTCCTTTTCAGGTTGTACAGCTCTCAGATATCTTTTGACATTCTTTCAGATGTACAATTCTTCAGTGGTACCATTATACAGCTTGTTTACTGCCCACCATCAATCTCTCCAATGCCACACCAACACCGTAATTTAATCCTTCAGAGATAATAGTATTGCAGGATTCCCAATCATATGGCATCACTCAAGGACAGTAAATGAAAGATTAGTTTAAAAATCCCAAATATTTTCAGAAATCAAGTCTGCTTTGGGAAACTCTTTGGAATTCATCAAATACTACAGATGCTCTTATGGTAAATCCCCAAAGCAGTCAGTGTGATGCTCCAGCCTCCACCAAACAGTATAAAGACAGGCAAGGGATGAAGAGAATAAGTAAAATTACAGTTCTGAAAGATGAACTAATATAGTCTAGTCCACTAATAATTTTAATACCAATTAGTGCTAATAGTACCACAACAACTAGAAAAAATAAGTTATATTTACACAGATTGTCTGCCAGTTTAACAAAGAAACTGAAAAAAAAGTTCCATTTTATAGCCCTAGCCTTATTAGTGAGAAGCTTTAGAAGAACCAATTTAACACAGAAGAGGGATATTCTCTATAAATTCAAAAATATTCACTGCTCTGCTACTGGGTTTTCTCCTGGAAAAATAAGCAAATTTTACCCTAAAATTCAAAAGTGCACAATGGCAAATCTAGTCTAACTAAAATTTATAAAAGCAAAATCTACTCAATCACCTAAATGGCCAAATTTCCTAGTTACCAATTTTATTTCCTATTAGAAGCCATGAATTTTTAACTGATGGTTCAGTGGATGGTCCTCTTAATGTGATTTGGGGCAACTTACAACGCACAACAGGCCGTGAAATAATCTCTTTAAGGAAGGTAATCATTTTAAATACAATAAAAGCCATTTTTTTAAAATTCAGACCTCTGATTTCACTGATAGGCTAGAAAACATGTCAACACAAAAGATAAACCAGCAGATGAATAAAACTGAACTAAGCCTCCTTGGAGACAAGGGCTGTTTCAGTCTTGCTTTGTCTTCCCAACACATCCAGCAGTGTAGCACATACTATAGCAGAGTGGGACATTTCCTGTATAATGCTGAAGGAAGCTCAGAGATAAAGAAACTTGATCCTTGCCTTCAAGGAGCTTCCACTCCAGGACAGAAATGGACATATGAACAAAAATAACTATAACACGAAATAAAAGAAAAGGCAGCATGGTAGAGAGGCTGGATCCGAACCTAGGTCAGAACCCTAGTTTTGCAGCTCTGTTGGAGCAAATCACTTTCCTTGTCCAGGTATAATCAGAAGAATTGGACTAGGACAGGCCTTCTTAACTTCCCTTGGGTAAAGTACCCCTCTGCAAGTCTAGTAAAACCTAAGGATGATTTCTCAGATTTTTTTTAAATGCAGAAAAGAAAATACAAAGGAATGCAAAGGAAATCAATTACATTGAAACAGTTATCAAAATACTGAAAAAAAAAAAAAGAAATTCCTGAATCACAGGTTAAGAAGTCCTACAGTAGAGCATCTTCTAAGGTCTCTTCCAGCTCTATACATATTCCCCTCATTGCTAGGAGAGTTCCAAAGAGAAAGGCAACTTGTGGCTGGGGCTTCGGAGTCCTAAAGCTCCTCAGTGCAGACTCCAGGATACCCAGAAGTAACAACATCCTGAACCTCTAGCATAAGCCACCTGCATCTTACACTCCATCAACATTCCACTCCTTAGTTACCTCTGGATTTGTACATGTCACTTAACAGGGATTTTCCTTTTAAAATGACTTTTTTGATGAAAAAATTGAGTAAACTATTCAATCCATAGTTAATTGTTGCTTTGAGGAAATAAAGGTAACACAGTAACTCAATAACATTCAGTAAGTTTCTATTCATAACATTCTAATAGGAACTACCTATTCTCTTCCTTAAATCTTTTCAGAATGGCCTCTCTAGGCTTCTCACTGTTAATCAAAGGATTTGAAATGTCTAGATTTATCATGCTACAGAGATTCTAATAAGTAGTACCAAAGGGTTTAGAGAGCAGTTAGGTAATACAGTTGATAGAGCATCAGGACTGGAAGGAAGACTTGAGTTCAAATGCAGACACTAGCTGTGTGACTCTAGGCAAGTCACTTAACCCTGTTTGCCTCAGTTTCCTGTAAAATGAGATGGAGAAGGAAATGGCAAACCACTCCATTATCATTACCAAGAAAACCCCAAATAGCATCATGAAGACTCAGACATAACTGAAACAACTGAACACAAGGGTTTGGAAAGCAATTAGTCTGTACATCTACCTAACACCTCACACAACTTCTTTAGCACAAAAGCAAAAACAGAAATGTCCTATCACTTCAGTCAAAGTCAATTGATACAGAATGTTTGAAGGCAAGAAAAATCAATCTTGATAGTTCAAATTTAGCTAGAGCCACAGACACAAAGGAAACTTTTGCCAAGATTATCTTGTAACACCAATGCTTGTCAAAGGGCTAAGGGAGATACCGATGAAAGCTTATAGAATTTCTAGGCTGCACAAGGCTGCACAAAGCTCTCTCATCAAATACATACTTCATAAGGAATTTGTGGCCCCATAAACTTCCTAATAATACAAGAATTCTAATTAAATGGAGATTACTCAACATACATCATACACATCACACTGTAAAGGGAGCACATGATGTATTGTGCAATAACTGCTTAAACAGAAGACTCTGAGTTACCTTTGAGTTTAGGAATCTTTCATTCTTTAATACCTTCATTATGAAATGTAGAGATCAATAAAACTTTTCTCTGTATAGAAGAAAAATGGCTGGACTACATTTGTAAAAATTTTCATTTTTAAATTCTTAATTTCCTAAGTCTAGAATCTCCCTCAATTCAGAGGTTCTTAACCTAATGTCAGTTAACTTGTTTTTGGTTTGTTTGTTTTTTTAAATAACTGTATTTCAATATAATTGGTTTCTCTTTGCAACCCTATGTATTTTATTTTATGCATTTAAAAACATAATTCTGAGGAGGGATTCCCCAGGAGCCATCAAATCACTAAAAGGGTCCATGACACACACAAAAAGTTAAGAAACCCTGCTCTAACTATAGTAATGCCTTGCCTTTAAAACAATAATAAGGATTATGAGCATTTCATCTTTACAAAAAAATTCATTAATTTTATTTAAAGGATTACCAATTAAAGCAACATTATTTTGATTTGACTGAAAGTTGATCTGGAAGTTTAATGACTTCAAAATGACAATTAGCTTCAATTAGAGCATTTAAGTCTTATGAGAAGCAAGTAATTAATATAGGATTGATGGATTAGATTAAACATTCAATTTTCACTTATGACATTATGGTCTAAACATCTGTATTTAAGTCTGAAGTCTAAAAATTAAACTTTTTAAAAATCACAAAACAGATATAGATTCCTAAAGTTATTTTTAAGTGTCTGAAAGACTACATAAATTGTTTTAGTAAGAAATTGACTTTTGAAATAAAAGTTCTAAAATTAAGTCTTGATATTAAATTTCATACTTAACATGAATAAGGTCTCCTTTTTTTAAAGAAAAATATATTACTATGAGTTAAAGTTATCATTCAGATTTTATCTCATAACACTGTACATCAATGATAGTCCAAAGACTATCATTCAACTGATTAATTTTACTTGCAGAATTCAAACTTCATTCAAGAGGTTCTAAAATACTGTAAAATGTTCTTCTGTAAAATTAGAAGATACCATTAAGTGACAACCAATCAGCTAAAAAAAAAAAAGTCAATTGAGAACTGAAAAAGAAGTGATTCCCTGGATATTTTTCTAAAATTGTCCTGCTTTTATATATAATACCTATACAGAATATCACCAGCTCTCAAAAAAAGTTTTTAGAGTTGCAAGCAGCTTTCTTAAGATTTCCAAAAGTTGGCTGCTTCTTTGGCAAAAAATTATCATATGACTAATATGCATTTCTGCAAAGGATTAGTAACCTTTTCAAAAGGACAAGAATCACAAAATGAACTCCAATTTTCATCTGTTATAATCAAAACAAAGTTAGGATGACCTGAAGAGCCAAAAAAAGGATTAATCTAAGTTCAGCTGGCCTAGAGCTTCACCTTTTTTTACATCACATTTAATTTTTGTGCAAATGTTAAGTCTTCTAAGTAACCTAAGTAACCATCTTTACTCATCTGAATGGCATTAAGATGTGTGTCACACAGACACAGACACAGACACGCACACTCTCTCTCTCTCTCTCTCTCTCTCTCTCTCTCTCTTTCTCTCTCCCCCCCCCCTTTCTTTCTAAACAGCGATTATTCCAAATTTTAAAAGTAACTTTTATCACTACAAAATGAGCTTTAAAAAGGTGTGAGCATTACTCGGGCTGGCAATAGTAATTCCCTCAAAAGAACTCTTATTATTGGGTTTTAAGAATTTCCTTCATATATTGAAAGGCTATGCTTTAATTTCAGCTAGATGGTGCCTTTGAAGTCACCAAGTGTTAGTCCTCACAGTAACATGACAATGGGAATGATTAAGAGTCACAGGTTACCTAGCTTCTTCAACATAGGAGAGGAACTACTGAATCATTCTTGTCGCCAAACCAGTTGAGCAGCTTGTGTTCTATCAAATGGCGATTTCTAAAGTCAGCTGAAAAATGCCAGATCTACTACTGTTTCAGTTAAGATCTTTCCAAAGCTCAAATACCTGGCCATTAGGATCCAAGGACCCTAACTTCTCAACCCTACATGAAGGATAACAAACAATACTCATTCCTGTGTCTTTCCTCCCATAAACATAAACTTCACAAGTATTCTTCCATTCACACACACACAGAATCAATACTAAATGGACATTACAACTGCTCACACATTAACTCCCAGGGGCCGCTCCTAGAGGAGACACCCCCCCCCCCAAGCAGCGGGAGGACACTAAGGGCCGGAATGGCCAGGCCCCACCTACACTCCCTCCTCCCCCTCCCGCAGGTCTGCACAATCCCGGACCCACACCCTCTTCTTCCAGCAAACTGACAACAATCACGTTAATGTAGATACGAATTTCCGCAGATTTTCTGTTATCTTCTTCGTCCAGACAAACAATTTCCACGAGAACTGAGACCTTTAAACCCTTGCATGGACTGACCCAATATTTTCATTGGCTTTCTCTCCCTCCTCATCCCTGACTCCCGGCCTCCCGAGCTCCCTCCTCGACTTCCAGCTAAAACCCCTTTTTAAAGGGAGCCTTCCTCGATCCCTCCCTTAAAGCTAATGCCCTCCCTCTGTTACCCCAATTTACTCAGTCTCTACCTTGTATATACACAGTTTGGTAGCGCAAACAATTACGCTTACATTGGCCCCCATCTCCTCCCCCCATTAGACGGGGGGGGGGGCAGTCTTTTGCCTTTCTTCGTAGCTCCTCCTAAGCACTGTGGCTCGACGGCACACAGTAGGTGCTTAATAAATAGGAGGTCTGACTGCCAGCATCCCTCCCCCACTCCCACAAGCCCAAAGACGTAGACAGCCCCCGGCATGAAGTGGCAGAGGACGACGATTAAAGGGACGCGGGGGCCGGCCCCTGAAGGCGCCGAGGGAGAGAAGATGCCACCGCGACCATCCGCATTCACTACTACGTGCTGGGCGTGGGACCCCGGAGTTTCTCTCAGCCAGGCAGGAATGGCCACCCACGGGGAGAGGGGAGGAGGGGCCCGCCCTGTGTCGGCGTCTCGCCGGGGGGCCTGGCAGGGCGCTCACCGCGATGACATTGACGAAGGTGGTCTTGCCCGAATACTGCAGCCCCACCAACGTCAGCTCCATCTCCTCCTTCCAGAAGAGCGAGCGGAACCAGTCCAGGAGCCGGGAGATGAGCGCCAGCATGATGGCGGGGGCGGGCGGCTTCCACGCGAGCGACACGGACCCCCCACGCCAACGGCTCGGCCGGCCCCAGCAAGCGAAGCGGACGGGGACGGGGACGGGGACGGGGACGGGGACTGGGACACACACAGCACTACGCGCAGAGGCGGCGGCGGCGGCCGGAGCCAGGAAGCCGAGAGAGCGGTCATATGACTCGGCCTCCCCTCCACGCCTCGCCGGCCTGCGCGCACTGCAAGAGCGGCACCCCTGCGCCGCGACGCCTGCCTCAGAGCCCACAGCGCCCCCTGCCGGACAGCCCGTCGCGGGAGGCCCGAAAGTCATCCTGCGCGCCCCGCCCCTCGGAGAGCGTCACCGCGCGAGCTCCTGTCCATCATCCCTGCCTAACTCCCGCAGGCAGAGTTGTAGCTAACTTGGTTCTTGCACCTCTTCCTTCTATGCCGCTAGAGGAGAAGGGAGAGAAAGGGAAGGAGGAGGGAGAGGAGGGAGAGGAAGAAGAGGGAGTCCAGCAAGCAATTACCCTTCCTAAGAGTAGTAGTGCAGCGTCAGAGGCTATGCCCCGTTAAGTAACTTTGGAGACATTACTCCAAATTGCTTTCCAGAATAGCGGCACCAGTGGACGTGGCCAGTGTGACTATGAATATTTGTTAAAAGGCTTTCTTTTTCGATTTTTTCCTGGAGGTAAAGGGAAAGGGGGGAGGGGAGGAGGAGAGAGAAGGGAAGACATGAGAAAGAAAAAAAATAAATGCTTGTTAGCTAAAAAAAAATAATTAACGTCCCCCCCAAATAATTCCTTGTTAATAAAAGATACGGAGAAATGGAATAAAAGACCATCAAAAAAATACAGAGCTCTTTCCCACAGCACTTTCTTCGTATATAAAAAGCTGGCAGTTAGATAGTGCTTGAAGGTTCCCAAAGTTATGCTCTTTATTTGCAGTTGTAAATTGTGTTATTCATCATCTGTAAAGCTAAGTTATTTGATATACTGTTTGTTTGCAAAGTTGTATCATTTGTTATTTGCAAAGTTACATTTTATATTAAATGTTTATTTGCATAACTGTGTTATGTGCTGTTTCATTTAGTTCTCACAGCAATCCGGTGACATGGAGTGCCATCATGATCCACATTTTGCAGATGAGGAAACTGAGGCTGAAAAAGATTAAGTGATTAGTTCCAGGTCATTCACACAACTCATAAGAGTCTAAGGCAGGATTTAAATCAGGTCTTCCTGACTCCAAGTCCAGAGCTCTATGCATTATGCCACTCAGCTACCACTAAATGTACTGGACTGAATGATATGCTGACTTCAAATGCCAGCCCTACCTGCCTTTCCCGACCCACCCCCCAGAAAGGTGATTATGGAAGAATCACATAAATTCACAAAACTTCAGCTTCCTTACTTGTGAAAATGGGGAATGAATATGTCTGTAGCATAGCATGATGAGTAGAGAACAAGTCTTGATCTAAGGACCTGGGGTCCTCTCCTGTCTCTTGAAAAATTTTTGCACTTTTTTCCTAAAAGAAAGGAGCAAAACAGAATGAAGCAGAGTATGGAAAGACCATGTCAACTTTAAAGGGCCATAGAATTATTGTAACTGCTGTAATTATTGCATGTAATCTGCGATTTGTACAGTGGGAAGAACCCTAGTTTTAGAGTCATGAAACCTGAGTTCAAATTTTAACTCCTATGGCAGTTAGGTGGTGAAGTGGATAGAGTACCAGCCCTGAAGTCAAGAGGAATTGAGTTCAAACACAGCCTCAGACACTTGATAGCTGTGTGACCCTGGGCAAGTCATTTAACTCCACTTGCTTTCCCCCCCAAAAAAAAACTTCCCTGTTTGATTTTTGTGAGATATTAGGAAAGTCACTAAACCTCTCTAGGCCCAAGCTTCCACATTTTTAAAATCCATCCAGTCTTGCTCTTGTTCTTAGTCTTTCCCTGTGGGACCAAGCAGAACAAATCTAATCCCACCATTAAATCTGTTTCCTTTTAGCCCTCCTTAAAAGAAACAGAAGTGGGGGGGCTACAACAATTCTGTATATGTGGTTGATTATATATGAGAGTGTTACATATTAATATATATTAATAGGTCATAAATAAAAGTGCCTTGGTAAAAATCCTACTCGGATGTCTTATTGACATTGGGAGGTACTCTGGATTCTTGCAGGCTATGGTAGAGGAGCCCAAGTTCTGTGCTTTAGCTTACTGAAAAGGCTGTTAACACCTACTTAACCAGATGATGAGGCAATGGTTCTACCTAGCACAGTGGGAAAAGTGGTGAATTTGGGGCCAAAGGACTTGGGCACAAACCCAGGGTCTGCTACTTATTATTATGTAATGGGGGAGGGGAGGGGATGCGTACACAAAGCTCCTAGGAGAGTGTCTGAGAAATGGCTACTGTGCTTTCTCCAAAAGAGTTATGGTGATGATATGTAAAGAAAGTTCCTTATACAGCATGTGTAGACATTCTATAACTGGTTGTAGTTAGCTAACCACTTAGTGGAGAGGAAGCTCTTTGGCTACAGAGGCATTCAAAAAGGCCTATTAGCTTCAGTCATTCTCTCTTGAGCCTCCTTTGTTTTGGGGAGATCCCAGTGACTCTTTCACTCACCATATCCAATGAGAAACTCTGCTATCAGGGGAGAGATGCTTAGTACAGGCCCTTAATAAATGGTGATTGATTGGAGACCTCAAGGGCCTTCTCCCTTTTGAGGCCATATGGCCCCAGAAACAGGCTTCAAAACTTTGGCTTCTGTGTTTGTTTGTTTTTTCCATTTTAGCTGAAGAGGGGATAGGCTCCACTGTTGGAGAGCTGTGAAAATACTAGAAAAAAAGACTAGACTAAAAAAACAAATCTTTTTATTAAGGAGATTTGTTCTATGAAGTTTGGATTCAGTAAAAGGGCCACACTTGAGGACCTAGAGGGCCACATGTGGCCTGGAGGTAGCAGGCTCCCCATCCCTGGACTAGAAGATGCCTTGACTTCCTGGAGATCCAGGATTCTCAATGCCCCATGGAGCAACCTTTAGGACTAACCCCAGACCAGCAATAGCTAAGACAAAGACTCATCAGAGAAAGCTGCCCCCTTTAGGCATGATCTTGATGGGACAAATGCTTTGTGGGAACTGAGCTAAGTTAAGCCTATTTCCCCAGAGACCAATGTGCCACAGGGGAGAGTAATCCCAAGGTGTTGGAAGGGGAATGCTTGTACTTTAGTTCTTTGAAGTAAAGGAGATATAAAAGTTATTCAATGTAAAGCATTTAAGTATAACTGAGACACTAGACACAAACTCCTAATAACGCCAGGGTATAACTTATAGGGGTAAGTTGATAGCAGTAGAGAATAGAGAACCTTTGACTCCTCAGGCTACCCTAGAGCCCTGAAGGGTGGGATGTAGCAGGCATGGCTCTGGGAGAGAGGGACCTACCCCTATGTGCCTGTGTGACCTTAGAGAAGTCACCAAGCTCCTATGCATCTCAGTTTACTAATCTATAAAATGAAAAGATTAGACTAGTCCTTCAAGCTCTGAATCTTATAATCTTGTGTCTTGGGCAGTTAGTGCAAAAAGGAACCAGCAGGAAGACAGTACTAGTAAGTAATGACCAACCTCGTTAACTACAAAGAGGTTGAGGAGATTCATTATTTTGGCCATGAAGATCCAGACTTATAGGCTACTTAGAATGTTCACATGTGCCCATCATGAATGCTTTCTTCAAAAACAGATTCAGAAGGTGATAGACCTGGTGGGATTCTAATGACATCATGAAAAATGAAACTGAAATTGACTATGTCTTAACAGACAGAAAGTGACAGGTTAAAGACATGGTTATCATTTCAGAATCATCTGTCTGTGCAATCAGGTCTTTGACTGGTTTGTTTAACCATCAAAGTAAATGCAAAATTGGAAGAAAGAAATCACGTAATAAGAAATTGTTTGCAATTGTGGGAGCTCCAACTTATCTGTTTAAACAAGCCCTCTCTATTTGCAGTGGCAAAAAGTTGGAAATCAGCTATGTGTCCAACAATGGGGAATGGTAAAATAAATCATGGTTCCTGAATGTAATAAAAATATTACTGTTGCCCTAAGAAAAAATGAATGTGAAAAAATTCCAAGAAAAGGGAAATTTTGTATGAATCAATTCGGAGGGAAGACAGCAAATCCAAAAGGACATTTAAACTAACTATATTATGTCAACAAAGACTACATAAAATAAAGATAAAAATCAGAATAAATATTATGGTACAAACATGTTTCTTTTAACAAACAGTAAATGACAAAAGAAAGGAGCTCTGTGTATGGAGTAGGGCCAGCATTAGAGTCAATATGACTTGCCTTCAGGTCCTCCTCTGACAACACATTAACTGCTGGTGGACCATAAGTTTGTACTGAAACACTCGTTGCACCGGATGGACTGTAAGTCTTTTAAGTTATAAATGTATTGACCAGGAAAGTTTCTTATACAGGTGAAATAACAGGTTCAGACCAAAAAAAAGTGACAAAAGTGTGCTGTTTTGTGTGTTACTGGTCATAAGGGGTCTCTGGGTGTTTAGGAAGGCTAGTACCTCTGGTGTGAGGGCTGCCAAGCCTTTTTCAGAAACACTTTCTACCTTTGCTGTCCATCTGGCCACCCATTCTCTTTTCCCAGTTCTCCCTAGGTTCTCACCAAACCTTCACTTGTTCTCCATACTCTGCCTACTAGAGTTCACCTTGGGTTGACAGGAGGTGGTCATTGTTCCACACAAGACCAACTTTCTGTCCTCTACACTTTTACCTCTTCGTTTGTTGTCTTCCAGAGCTCTGCCTGGGTCCTGCATACAACTAGGCACTCAATAAATGTAGGCTGAATGGAGAAACTCCATGGTATAGGGGCTAAGGCTCTAGACTGGGAGTCAGTGTGACTTGGGTTCAAATTCCCATTTGGACACATTGGCCATGTGACTCTAGGTAAGTCATTCAAACTCTCTGGGCCTCAGTTGTTTCATTTGTAAATTATAACTTGATAGATTCTAAGGTCCTTTCTTGCTCTGTCTTATAAATTAAATTAAGTCACCACTCTCTAGCATATGGCATTTTTCACTTTTCCCCATGAGAACAGCTCTCTAGCAGCTGGTCTGTATGGAATAATTACTTTGGAATGTGTCTATAGTTCTCAAACACCCCCAGAGTGTTTCCATTCCATTGCTTTTGTCATTCAGGTCCCAAAGCACTTGCCCTCCAACTCAGAGTCTCTAAGGAATCTGGGAATGTTCTTCTTGAGCTGCTCAAATGAATACCTATCTTCAAAGTGATGTAAATCAGTACCTTGGCCTCCTCTGTCCACTAGGACCTGGATGGTATAGTATATCCTCCTCTTTTAATCAACAGCCTACCCCCATTAGGTCTCAGAATTTAGGGAAGCACTTTAATCTCTCTCCATTTCTCTCTCCATCCTTAGACATCTCTTGGGATGGCTGGGCTCAGTTGTTGAAATTACTGCAGAGCTGCTTCTCCAAAAAGGGGAAGGGAGGGGCAAAGATACTTGTTTCCAAGAAGAGCTATGTTTGGGAGAGAAACATTTTGTATTCCTTGATATAGAAGCAACATGAAAAATGCAATCAGAGAGAAGTACAACCAGAAAAGATGAGTCAGTTATGTAACTGGAGATAATCAATGCACATCCTACATGATCCATTGGTATCCACAATAATGTAAAAAGATTTAGAAGGCTTTCCTCTCCAAGCTCCAGCCCCGGCGCCGCTAACATGGCTAAACGAACCAGGAAGGTTGGAATTGTTGGTAAATATGGAAGACATTATGGTGCATCCCTCAGAAAAATGGTGAAGAAAATTGAAATTAGCCAGCATGCCAAGTATACCTACTCCTTTTCTGGCAAGACCAAAATGAAGAGACAGGCTGTGGGTATCCAGCATTGTGGATCCTGTATGAAAAGAGTAGCTAGTGGTGCATGGACCTACAATACCACCTCTGCAGTCACAGTCAAATCTGCCATCAGAAGACTGAAGGAATTGAAAGACCAGTAAAATCTTCTTTCCAAATATCTATAGCCCATAGTCCAACAATACATGGGTTAATTTATGGAATAAAAAAAAAAAGATTTAGAAGAAGGCCCTGCCATCTGGGTGGACTCCCTGTGAAAGGTCCATAGAAGTATACACACATGTGCCATTCAGGACAAAAAATGCATGGATGGGTTCTGATTTGCATCCTTGGAGGAAACACATCAATAAGATCACAACTCCATCAGATTTTAGACATATATATGTAAATATATAGATATATACACACATGATATTTATACAGTGTGTATATATATATATATTTTTACTAATGTGTATACCAAATATATATTGAGTCCTATGAGAATCCATAAATACATAAATACGCATTTATTAAATAACTCTCATATGTTAGCATTGTGCTGGGCACTAAGGATGCCAAGACTAAACAAAACTGTCCCTGCCTTCAATAGTCTTCCATTCTATTAGAGGAAATAATATGAATGCACATAAACATATTCAAGATTCATACAACATAAATATAAGGTAATTTCAGGGAGGAGGGAGAGAGGCACAAGGAGCTGGTAAAATCAAGGAAGGCCTCATGCAGAAGGTGGCATCTGAGCTGAGTTCTGGAATAAGTGAGAGATTCTAAGAGGCTAAGGGATGAAGGGAGAGCATGGAGGAGGGGGGGGGAACGGTGAGTGGACAAAGATATACGCCAAATTCAGACATATATATGGAAGATATGTGTCCCTTAAATGTAAGTGTACCTTTTACAGGTTCTATAGATGAACAACAAACCAGACCCAAAATTTAGTAGGAAGATGGGACTTGGCTACATTGCATTTGAGAAACAGGACAGAGCAATCCATTCAGTGTTTGCACATTACTTGCTATCATAAAATTCCTTGCGTTTAGCACCAATATTTTCCTGATGATATCTTGTGGCTACAAATAGTGGACTGCTACAATCTCATAAGAATCAAATCACCAGCAAATCAGTGGTCAGTGGAATAATTTATGGAGGGCATAAATAGGCTGTAGCTACCAGGACTGGCTCATGTCCAAGAAGACCAACAAAAGATCAGCTATTCATGTATCAAGAATGAGAGCTTACAGATACCAAGGCAGAGCAGTAGACCAGTATTACATTGAGATCTTAAAAGAAACAGAAATGCCTCTAGCATGTTGTGTGTGTCCTCTTATGGCAGATTTTTTTTTTGAAAAGTATCATCCTTTAGCAAAGCTTTGGCTGACCACAAAGACCCTGGAAGTTACCATTCTTACCCACTTGGGAAGAGAGGAAGTTAACACAAGATGAGGATTGGGTGGAGGGGGAGAAAGGGGAAGGGAGAAGAGGGGAGGGGAGAGGTGTGCCTTTTTTTTTTTTAATCACAAACTGAATTGCTGAAAGAAAAACAGACAGAAGGAATGAGGAATTAGAGTTTCTTACTCCTCCCTGTCTTCCACTTAATTGGATTACATTATTCTACTCAAGAATACATTTGATGGGTTTAAGATTATTTCTCTGAAACAACTGCGGTTGACCCTGTTGCTTGGTCTCCCTTTGTTGGAGGCATGAGGGTGCCCTGGGACAGTGGGAGCCACACAGGAAAAGGCCACCCCTCAGTCCACTGTTAGCTTTTGCTCTCAAAGTGTGGGCATAAGAATGAGCCACTTTATAACTACACGTCCAAGGGCAGAATCACTATGAATGCAGGCTATTTTTTTAAAAAAATAAATCCGCCCCATAGTATAGCAGCCTAATAGTAACCAAGGATTGCAGAAAGAATAACAAGGGCAGAGAGAGGTCACAATCTGTATTATTGAAATAAGGGTTCCCATAGTTGACATCAAATGTTCATTAATGTATCTATATTCATTAATTTATCTAAATTCATTATTATATCTAAATTAATGTATGAAGTGCATAGTCCCAACTGTCTTGTGAAGAGGAGGGAGAAGATGGAGGCAAGTTGGGAAGTAGAGGCACCCATATTCCCCACAAACACCACAATAAAGTCTTTAGAATGTTCCCAAACAGTGATAAAACAAACAAAAAAGGAATCTGCTATCAATTCTTCCATCCTATCCAAAGCTGCACAAAAAGTCTGTCAGAGTCCTATGGAAGTCCAGAGCAGAGATGAAGCCGGGGAGAAGGAAGGCACACTGCAAAGAAACCTGGTCCCATAGACACGATGGTGGCCCCAAAGCCCCACGGAAGACAAGCCCTGAGCAGCACAGGGAATTCCCAAGGTCCCAGATGCAGCCAGAGATGGGCCCAGAACAGCAACTAGGCAGCTGTACCTACTAAGCATCCAGGGACAGGAGGGAGATAGACAAAGGAAATAGAATCCTTTGAGTTATCTCTGCATATTGTCACCAATGTTGTCTTAAATTGCTAGCAAGGGCTTTGTTGGACTCTGAGCCAAAGGCCTGCATAGATCAGTTACTTAATAAATGTTTGGGGATTAGGACAGCTTTGAGGTGGGGGTATGTGGGACAGAAACCAGGCATTGAAGCATCACTGGGCCCCCTACCTAAACCCTGGAGAAAGTACTGAGAGGTTATATTGTGCTTTTCTTAAGAAGCACTGATGAGGTGTAGGCTCTGGGACTCCACATTGAGTTCTCCTTGAATCTTTGAGGTACAGGCTCTGGGAAACCCCTTGAAGTCTGATGGAATCTTCCCACCTGATGAGGCATTTGCAGAGGCCATAAGTATTTCATTGTGGCTGGGCCCAAACCTCTGTTACTAGCCTGGCCCTCCATTGTCCATCTGATTCCCACCCTTAAGCCTATCAAAATATCAATCCACTCTTGCATTGGCCTCATTAACTCCTCCTGAAGACCCTCCCCAAACTCATTGCTAGAGTTTGACCTCATTGACTCCTCCTGAAGACCCTCCCCAAACTCCTCCTCTAGACCACCCCTAGCTTCCTCTGTATATAAGAATCCCATCTGCCTTCCATGTCGTGTGAGAGCACCACAGAAGGCCCAAGCACAGACTTATTCTGTGACAGACTTACTCTGTTCTGCTTGCCCAATGCAAGCATCACAGATACCTAGGCTCCTTAAGAGTCTACCCCACATGGCGAACTATTAATAAACTTTACTTTTCTTTGGCTGAGAAGACTTGAGTCGAATTCTTTCAGCAGGACCAGGCGTGTTGGTATTTTGGGCAACCCTAACCCTCTTTATGGGTAACCTCTTCAGCGCCATAGTTATGTTAGAGTCTAAAAAGAATTTAGAGGTGCTCTTGGCACATGATAGGTACTTTATAAATCCTTATTGATTACATAATCTTGTGCAATTCCATGATTTCATAGATGAGAAACTGAGGCTGAGAGACATTTCAAGCCTGAGGATCTAAGATGACCAACTCCTCAAGGACATAGACCATTCCCATATATCCTAATCTCCATGGTGCCCAACTCAAATGGGTACTTAATTAGTGCTATTTTTGATTGATTAGTGGATTAGTTGATTGATTGAAACCAAGAAATCTTGGCTCTCAGGCCTCCCAGTTGGTTTGTCCTATCAAAGGTGATAGCGGCCCTAGCTGAAGAACAAAGCTTGTTTGACATATCCCATATAGTCTTACAGACATGATGCCATCCTAATGGCATCTTAAAGGGGCAGAACACATACTTTTTTGCCAGCATGACTGCAACTTGCTAAACACTAAGGCACCAAAATGTTTTATTATTCAGGTCAACACTTTCTGAATTGATGTCAACTCCTAATTAACTATAGCTACTATATCAACTAATCTTTCTGCCACCTAGCCTCATGGCCCTTTGCCAGGAGTTACACTTTTAAAAGAAAGCATGGTATTTCAGAAAATTTGGGAGACAGTAAGAAACTTTGCAAGAGGCAGAAATGAAAAGGGAGGGGGGTGTTAAAGCAATGAAATAATAATAGATTTAGAGGTTTATTTCTCTTATTTTCAATCTCTTCTTCTCTACTGACTCCTTCCCTAATGCCTACAAACATATCTATGTCTTTTGGAGACACCCTGTTTTCCAGAGCCAAGGCCCAGCAAGCAGACTGTGCCCTGAGCTTGGCATAACAACAATCCTTTGCACTCTGGATGACCTCACCCTCCGGCAAAGTGTATTGCTTGCTCAGAGATTAATCAATAACTGTTTAGATTTGTTGGCACTCCCCGCTTTTCCCAGGGATCTGAGAGCCAGAAGTAGGAGACATGGTGCAGCCTAAAGCCATACATTTCATCTCCTGACATGCTCACATGTTTCCTGTAACTGCTGAAGTTACCAGTGATCTCTCTCTCTCTTTTTTTTTCTTTTTGGAGGGCAGAAGGCAGGGTAATTGGGGTTAAGTGACTTGTCCAAAGTCACATGGCTAGTAAGTGGTAAGTGTCTGAGGCTGGATTTGAACTCCGGTCCTCCTGACTCTAGGGCTGGTGCTCTATTCACTGTGCCACCTAGACACCAGTGATCTCTTAGTATCCAAACCCAGTGACCTTTTCTCAATCCTCATTCTCCTTGACTTCTGCAGCCTTTGACACTATTGATCACTCTCTCTTCCTTGCTACTCTCTTCTCCCTAGGTTTTGCAAATGCTGCTTTCTGATGCTTCTCCTCTCTGACCACTTCCTCTCAGCCTCCTTTGCAAGACCCTCATTTGTATCACCCCCTCTAACCATAGGTATCCCTCAGGGTTCTGTCCTGGGCCCTCTTCTCTTCTCCCTTTAGACCTCTTCACTTGGTGATCTCATCAGCTCCCATGGGTTTAATTACCATCGCTAGGCTATTAATTCTCAAATCTACCTATCCTGTCCTAAACTGTCTGCTGACTTCCAATCTTATATCTCCAACTGCCTTTCAGATATCTCTACTGGATTTCCAGCAGATATATTAAACTCAATATGTCAAAAATAGAACTTGGGTGGTACAGTGAATAGAGCACTGGCCCTAGAGTCAGGAAGACCTGAGTTCAAATTTGGCTTCAGACACTTGACACCTATTAACTGTGTGACCTTGAGCAAGTCACTTAACCTAAATTGCCCTGCCTTCCCTCCTCAAAACAAAAAAATCCAAAACAAACAAACAAAACAGAACTCATAATCTTTCCCCCTAAAACCTCCCCACTCAAACTTTTTATTAGAGTCAGTCCCATTCTCCCAATCCCTCAGGTTCACAACTAGGAGACCTCCTCAGCTCCTCATTATCTCTCACTCCTGACCCATTACCCACTCTATTACTAAGGCTTGTTGATTTTACCTTTGTATCATATCTCTTCCTATATAACCACACCCCTGGTGCCGGCCTTCATGACCTCATGTCTAGATGATTGCAATGGTCCACTGATGGGTCTGCCTGCCTCAAGGCTCTCACTCCAATCCATCTTCCATTCAGGGGCTAAATTGTTTTCCTAAAGTGAAGGTCCAACCATGTTGCCCCCACCCCCTACTCAATAAACGCCAGTGGCTCCCTATTATCTCCAGAATAAAAAACAAAAATCTTCTATTTGGCATTCAAAACCCTTCATAACCTAGCTTCCTCTTACTTTCCAGTCTTTTTATACCTTATTCCACAATAGGTCCTCTTCTATACAGTGACACTGGCCTCCTGTCTGTTTCACGAACAAAACGCTGCATTTCTTAGTATTTTCTCTGGCCTGGAATCCTCCCCCTCCTCAACTCCACCTAATGACTTCCCTGGCTTCCTCCGAGCCCTCAATGAAATCCCATTTCAGTCATATCTGACTCTCTGTGACTCCATTTGGGGTTTTCTTGGCAAGAGATATCATAGTGTTTTGTCATTTTCTTCTCTGGCTCATTTTACAGATCCGGAAACTGAGGCGAACAGGTTAAGTGGTCTGCCCATTGCTAATAAGTATCTGAGGCCAGATTTGAACTCACAAAAATGAGTCCTCCTGATTCCAGTCTCAGGACCCTATGCACTGTGGAGTCACCTAGCTGCCCTAGAAGGCATCAGGGTCGTCAAGTCCAGCCCTCTCATTTTACAGACAAGGAAAGCAAGACCCAGAGAGGTGAAACCACTCATCCACAATGACACAAGCAGGAAGTAGCAGGACTGAGATTGGAATTGTGTCTCTTCCTGATACAATTTCTGCAATATTGTTGTAGTCATGTTGCAACAGAGTAGTACAATAATATAATATAATAATATTATGTTATTGTAACAATAAGTGTAATAGGCTTCTAGAGACTGGGGTCCCCACTCTAATAGTCACAAGCTTTCATTTCAATCTTTTCAGTCAGTCAGCAAGAACTTCTTAATTATAATTATTAGTAATTATAATGATTGTAATATAAAATAATAATACCACACTAACATTTTCCACTCTCCCCTACAATCTCATCAGCCACATACAACTTGATGGTAAGTGTAACAGAAGAACAGTTTATAAAAAACAAACAAAAAATACTCTAAGAAGCAAATACTTTCCCATCAACCCATTCCCCCTCCCACCTTTCTCTAGGTTGCTATCTCAGTACTTCCCCACTCCCCTTATTTGTTTGTTTCCCTCACAAAAGGACAGGGACCCAATCAGTTTTGCCACTTTCTAATGAACCCTTGGATCTCCTAAGGACCTACCAGCTAGTACATTGGGCCTGGAATCAGGTTGACCTTTGTTCAAAACTGGCCTCAGATACTTATTAGCTGAGTAACCCTGAGCAAGTCACTTAACTTCTGCCTGCCTCAGTTTCCTCAATTGTAAAATGGAGATAATAAAAGCACCTACCCTTCAAGGTTGGAGGATGGACTTGTATTACTGTGATATTGAACAGTTTGCCTTGGATTCAAACAGATATCATCCAGTCATTTTTTAAATTATACCCCAGTACTACTTTTCTTACTCTTTCATTAACTACACACACACACACACACACACACACACACACACACGCACTATAAGAGCTACTCCATTTTTTTCTGAGGGATTCTTGCCCAGTTAGTGATCACCTAAATTAAATTCACCCATTCCTGTCCAATGACACCCAAGATCTCAGTGTTTAATCTTTCAATCTCCTGTTTGTTCATATCCAACTTACCTTGGTTCATATAGCTTATATTCCCGGTTTCTTTGCAGTATTGATGTTTATAGCATCATGAGATGAATGTGCAACTGAGATTCCTTTGGGCTTTAGCCCAGTCACTTCATTAGTATCAAATTGCCAACATCTGCTGGATTATGGAGAAAGCAAGAGAGTTCCAGAAAAACATCTAGAAAAACATTGATTACACTAAAAAGCTTTTGACTGTGAGAGTTACAACAAAATATGACAAGTCCTCAAAGAAATGGGAGTACCAGATAATTTCACTTGTTTCCTGAGGAACCTGTATGTGAAGCAACAAAAAGCAACAGTTAAGACTGAACATGGAATAATTGATTGGTTTAAGATGGGAGAAGGAGTACAAGGCTGTATTTTGTCATCTTCTTTATTTAAGTTCTATGCAGAATGAATGCCAGACTAGATGAATCAAAAGCTGGAATTAAGGTTGCCAGGAGAAGTATCAAAAACCTCAGATATGCAGATAATACTGCTCTGATGGCAGAACATGAAGAATCAATCAGCTTCTTGATGAGGGTGAAAGAGAAGAGTGTAAAAAGCTGACTTGAAGCTTAACATTTAAAAAAAAAAACAACTGGTCCCATCACTTCCTGGCAAATAGAGGGAGAAGAAATGTAAGCAGCATCAGACTTTATATTCTTGGGTTCAAAGATCACTACAGATGGCAACTGCAACCATGAAATTAAAAGATGCTTGCTCCTTGGAAGGAAAGCTACGGCAAATCTGGACAGCTTACTAAAAAGCAGAGACATCATCTTGCTGAGAGAGCTCCGTGTCATCAAAGCTACGGTTTTTCCAATATCAATGTATGCCTGTGAGAGTTGGACTATAAGGAAACTCGAATTCTAGTGCTAGAAAAGATTTCTGAGAGTTCCTTGGACAGCAAGAAGATCAAATTTCTCAATAGTTAAAGAAATTAATTCAGGCTATTCATTGGAAGGTCAAATGCTAAAGCTGAAGCTTACATACTTCAGCTTCATAATAAGAAGACAAGACCCTGATGTGGGAAAAATTAAAGGCAAAAGAAGAAAGAGGCAATAGAGGATGAGATGGACAGATAGTGTCGTAGAAGCAAAGAGCATGAGCCTGGGCAGACTTTAGAGATAATGGAGGAGAGAAGGGCCTGGCATCCCATGGGTCCATGGGGTCATGAAGAATGGGATGTGACTGAACCACAGAACAATAACAGCCTTTCTGGAGGATCAAATGAGATATTTGTAAAGCACTTAGCATAGTGCCTGACACATAGTAGGTGCTTAATTAATGTTTGTTCCCCTCCCTCCTTCCTTCCTTCTTTCCTTTCTTCTTACCCTCCTTCCTTCTTTCCTTTCTTCTTACCTTCCTTCTTTCCTTACCCAAAATAATAAAGGGAGAAGATATCTATCTGAGAAAAGTTATCTCAGTCACTCACAGGAGGAATGGGGAACCATGCCATTGTTCTAGAGTTCACCAGAATCAAATCAGAACCTTGACTGCTCCCCAGGTTCTTTCCCTAGCTTCCAACCTCTTTGCTTTTGTACCATTCCTATCTCTAAGGCTGACAATGCAATGGTCTAGTTGTTGCTGCAGCTGCTGCTGCTTCAAGTAAATGCCTCATTATCCAAAATCCCTTGAGACACAATCCAGGGGAAAAGCCCCTGGCCCCAAGGCCATTTTCTCTCCTTTCCTTTCTCAAAGCAGCTAAATGAAACAGGAGGTAAAGCATTACACTAAGGGTCAGAAGACCTGAGTTCAGATCCTTCCTCAATTGCTGTGTGGCCCTTGGACAAATCATAGGTGCTCCTAGCTCCTGCCTCATTTTATTTCGATGAAAAATATGAGTAACCATAGCAGCTGCCCCATGGTATTGTTATGAGTATTAAAGGAGATAATATACAAACCTTAGAGATCTCTCTAGATTGTACAAGAGATCTAGATTTAGAGCCCGAAGGAACCCAAAGGCCATCCAATTCACTTTCCAAGCAAGTTAGCTTGCTGTTGAATTGGAGTAACATGAACAAAATTATCAAACAGAGGGACTTACACACACACACACACACACACACACTTATGTATTTCATAGTTTAGTTTGAGTTGATAGATAAAGGGAAGCCTGCCAGGGCTTTGTCTGACAGGAAGTGAGTCAGAAGTGCTATTATTAAGCTTAGCAGCATTGTCTGTGGATCCTTGACAGGGTCTGTGTTCAGCATCCAGGCAGAATTCAAAGCCAGATGGGAGCTTTTTGTGGGAAAGGATAAGAAAAGCCCAGAAAACCATGGCTGGTGCAAATTAGCAGACTGGTGACCTGCCCCATGATGGAGTGCTGGAAGATAACTGTTTGAGAAAGAAAAAAATGAAGTGGTTATTAACAAAATCTAGTTCCCCAAGTGGAAGTCAGCCAACCATAGGCTCTTTTCCAACAGTGTAATTCACAATTTTAAGAGTCCTCTGTGGCTTTTACAGCGACTTTGGCAGATTGTGGGAAAAGGAGTCAGGGGGTGCAAAGAATTACATAATTTTTCAACCATCTGCAACCCTTCAAGAAACCTTTGTTTTCAGATGGTTGTTCTCAGGAGCATAGTAGTAAACAAAAGAAACTCCCTACCCTCAAGAAACTTACAATCTTGAAAGTGAATTTTTTAAAAAGTAATGTTTCTATGTTCATCATTGCCCTTTGGTCGAGCCCCCAGCTTTAATACTTGAGATGCTTTGGATACTGGAAGAAAGTTATTGCTACAAAAAAGAAGCTTCCTTTCAAGGAAAAGCACTGTGTAATACATTCAACCACTTACCTCTTTCTTTTCAGTTCTAGACCTACCTCATCCATTTGCAAGGTCAGGACAAAATATATAGGACTGATGGACTACCTCTATGGGTTGTCCATTCAGTAGCAATATCATAGTGTGGACAACAAGCATTCTTCATCTCTGTGATTTTTCCTCTGTGGATAGCTAGGCCAAACTCTTTTCAGTGATTATAGATCTCATTTACAAGACTATAATATTCTTGAGTTTGATAGTGGCAGTTTTCAAATGTAAATAGCGATTATAAGGGGGAATCTAGGTGGCTCAATGGATAGAGCATTGGACCTGAAATCAGGAAGACCTGGGTTTGAAACCAGTCTCCAACACTTACTTGACCTTGGGAAAGTCACATAGCCTTCTTCATCTATAAAATGAGGATAGTAATTGCACCTGCCTCTCAGGATTGCTATGAAGATAAAATGGTGGGGCAGCTAGGTGGTGCAGTGAATAGAGCGCTAGCCCTCAAGTCAGGAGGACCTGAGTTCAAATCCAGCCTCAGACATTTAAAACTTACTAGCTGTGTGACCTTGTGCAAGTCACTTAACCCCAACTGCCCTACCTTCCCCCCTCTAAAAAGAAAAAAAAGAAAAAAAGATAAAATAGCATATTTGTAAAATTCTTTGCAAACCCTAAAATACTAGTTATTATTAATATTAGCTATTACTATATTTGTACCCTTAGCATTGTGAATAATAATAATAATAATAATAACTAATATTTATATGGTACTTACTATGTGCCAGGAAGTGTGCTAAGCATTTTACTATCAGAAAAGAAGCACCTAGATTCCTACTGATTGATTGGTTGGTTATTCATGGGTTCATAGATTTGGAGCCAGAAGGGACAGCAATGGCTGAATCCAACCGCTTCATTTTACAGATGAGGAAACTGAAACACAGAAACATTATTAACCATGAATTGTGCAAGAAAAGCAATGAAAAACGTATCATCAAAGATATATGTTACTAGAAAAAAATGGCCTGTGGTGAGAGGGAGGGATAACTCATGGGCAGGCTAGGTGTTCCATTGATATCCATGTAATGTCAAGAAAAGTGAAAGCAAGCTCCTACTCCTTTGGGTGAACCCAACATGGAAGAATTATGGATGTCTATGGCCATGAGTTGTACAGGATGAGAGAGCAGGGATTGGGTATAACCTGCATCATTGAAGAGAATGCCCACATCAGCAAAATCCCAAATCCATCAAAAGTCTTATTTTAAGCTAAAAAAATATGTTGACACATTAATTTTCTTGGGTTATTTAGTATATAGCTCTTCCTAAAAATAACTGATATATTTACATTTATGTACATTGCATTTCAGAGATCAAATGGTCTATTGTTTGTTTGGTCATTTTTCAATCATGTCTGACTCCTTGTGACCCCATTTGGAGTTTTCTTGGCAAAGATATTGGAGTGGCTTGTTGTTTCCTTCTTCAGCTCATTTTACAGATGAGGAAACAGAGGCAAACAGGTTAAAGGGACTTGCCCAGGGTCACACAGCTAGTAGGTATCTGAGACCAGATTTGAACTCAGGAAGATGAGTCTTCCTGACTTCAGACTGGGCGCACTATCCATTGTGCCACCTAGTCTCCACATTTCCCGTATAGTAGCTACTTAGTAAAGTCACAGATTGGTTTAAAAACAAAACAAACCAAAAAAAAAAAAAACCCCTAAAAAACAAAACTGTGGATTTCAGTCTCTACCAGAGACCTTAAATTCCAGCCATTTCCCATGGTTTTTAAAGGATTTTGCCTATTTTCTTGTAAACAACAAAACTCTCTGACATCCCCTTCTGGTTCCTCCCTGTCTCTGCAGAAACAAAACCAGGACTTCAAAAGGACAGACTTCAGTTTTTTATTCTTTCTCTGTCTGTCTGTCTGGGTCTTTGTCTCTCCATCTCTCTCTGTTTCTCTGCCTCTGCCTGATTATCTCCGTATATCTCTGTCTTCATCTCTATCTCTCTCTGTCTCTATCTCTGTCTGTCTCTGTCTCTATCTCTCTCTGTCTGTGTGTGCCTCTCTCTGTCTCTCTCTCTCAACACAGCAGACTTATTGTGACTCGATAATTGACTTACGTATCAGCTCTCTTAAAGAACCCAAATTCGGTTCTGATTCATTCTATTGTAATTCTGTTCTTGAGCTTTTGCTTAAATGGTACAAGCTGCCGAAAATAGTGAAGTATCTTTCAAACTCCCGTACTCCCAGTTAGGACACCCCTTCCACTTGTCACTGAGACTTGGTGGACCAACATGTGGTGGGCAATGGGGACCCACAGGAAAAAGTTCTATCAATTTATTATTACCTTACATCATATGGTCCTCCTCCATACTTGTATGCCCGCATAGAATGTACATTCCTTGAGGGCAAAGATACTGTTTCTTTTTTTTCTTCATATCTCCAGTGCTTAGTACAGTACTTGGCACATAGTAGGCACCTAATAAATTAATACTGATTGATTGATCAGCTGTGGGGGGGGGAGGACTGGAGATGCTTTAGTAATGAATCCTACTTCATTTATTTATTTTTGCTTTTGGGGAGGGGGGAAGGCAGGGTGATTGGAGTTAAGTGACTTGCCCAAGGTCACACAGCTTGTAAGTGTTAAGTGTCTGAGGTCGAATTTGAACTCAGGTCCTCCTGACTCCAGGGTCAGTGCTCTATTCACTGCGCCACCTAGCTGCCCCTGAATCCTACTTTATGTTGAGTTAAATTTTCAGGAGCTCACAGTCTTCTTGCTGCAGAGATTTTAGGACTGTTTCAGAACCTCTGCCAAGTAAACTTTTCAGTGAAAGATTGCCTCACCCAATTACTGCATTTCTTCTTTTCATCAATCTCTAAATTGACAATCTTACGATCGTACAATTCTGACTTTTAGACCATTTTCACATGTAACAGCAGAGAAATTAAAAATGTGATTCAATTATTCAAATCAACCAGCACAACGAGTCACTGTGGTTAGATCTTGTAGTAGGAGGCAAAGGTTAATAAAACACAGTCACCTCATGGCTCTCAGAAATAAGATAGGGACAGGATTTGTGATTTCATCAGAATAGGGACTACCAAAGGAGGAAGTTTCCTCTACCTATGTAGGTCAGTACCTTCTCTGTAACTCCTAGTCTTAAAGCACCTAAAAAGTCAAGTGACTAAGTCAGGATGACATAATCAGTATGTGTCAGAGGTAGGAGAACTTGAACGCAACATCTTTCTGGCTTTGAGGCCAGATCTCCGTCCAATATGCCATGATGTTTATGATATATATTCACGTAATGATAAAGCTAAATTATTATCAATGGGTATATTTAATTATATATTTATTATATGAAGCACAGATAAATAAAATTTATTAATATATTTCTTAATAAACATATTAGTAAGAAATATATTAATAAACATGGAGAGGTAGTATCATTTTAAAGTTTCAAAAGGACTGAAAATAGTAACAATAACTGACATTACTATGGAACTTTGAGGCTTGCAGAAGGTTTTTGCATTGAATCCCATGAGATGAGTACTGTAGATCAATTCATTTAAACATCTTTAATAAGCACCTACTCCATACCAAGGTTACACAAGGAAACAACCCCACTCACAAGGAGCATACTCAGTATTGTAAGGAGGAAAACAATACACATATAGTATAAGTATAAAATATATTCAGACTAAATATAAAGAGAAGAAAAACGAAGTTGTTAAATAGAAGTAATTTTTTTTTCAAATTGGGAGAAAGCGCATTAGCTATTGGGGGACTAGAAAAGTTTTCATGAAAAAAGTAGCTGAAGGTAGGGAAACCAATTAGGGGGCTGTGGTAGTAATTTACGCCAGAGGTGAGAAAGTCCACCACTAAAGTAGTGGCTATTGGAGCAGAAATAAGGGGTAGAGGTAGGAATAGCGAGTTATGGCAAGTTTGGAAATGTGGGGTGGATGAGATGAAGAGTCGAGGGTGACACCAAGGTTATAATTTAGGAGACTAGAAGAGTAGGGGAGCCTTCAGCAGATAGAGGGAATTTTGAAGGGGTAGGGGAGGATAATGAGTTCTGTTTCCAACAGGTTGAGTTTGCAATGTGTCTGGGATGTCTAGTTTGAAGCTTCCAGTAGGCAGTTGGTGATGCTGGTCTGAAGTTCAAGGGAGAGATTAGAGGTGGTTATGTTGATCTGCATAGACATGCAGTAATCCTAAGATTACTTGAGAGAGGGTGGAGGGAGAAGAGGAATCTTAAGACAGAACCTTGGGGAAACACCTATAGAGGAAAGATATAGATAATGAGTCAGCAAGGAAGATGGAGAAGGAGTGGTCCTATAGGTCCCAGAAAATTCAGAAGAGGGTAGTGTCATGAAATCCTGGAGAGAAGGCAATATTCAGGAAGAGAGGAGACAGTCAACAGCATCAAATGAAGATAGATCGAAGAGAATAAAGATTAAGACAGGATCATCAGACTGAAGAGCATCAGGCTTGGAGTCAGGGAGTCCTGGGATCAAATTCAGCCCCAGATTCTAACTGTATGACCTTGGACAAGTTACTTAACCTCTGTCTACCTCAGTTTCCTCAACTATAAAAAGGACAATTATAGCACCTACTTCTCGGGACTGTTGTGAGGATCAAATGAGATAATAATTGTAACGCATTTAGTGCAGTATACAATTTTTTCACTTGTTAAATTTTGTTGGTTTTTTTGAGGGGTCTATGTTTTCTTTCACAACATGACTTTAATATGGAAATATGTTTTACATGACTGCATATGTATAACCTATATCAGATTGCTTGCCATCTAGAGTGGGGGAGGGAAAGGAGGGAGGGAAAGAATTTGAAACTCAAATTTTAAAAAAATTTATTTTGGAGAGGGGAAGGCAAGGCAATTAGGGCTAAGTGACTTGCCCAAGGTCACACAGCTAGTTAAGTGTCAAGTGTCTAAGGACGAATTTGAACTCAAGTCATCCTGACTCCAGGGCCAGTGCTCTATTCACTGCATTACCTACTTGCCCCGAAACTCAAAAATTTTTTTTAATTAATGGCACATAGTAAGTGCCATGTAAATGTTAGTTATTGTTGTTATTATTATTATTATCTGAAAAGAGCAGTTTCAGTTGAGTTTTTTGTGGCTAAATTCTTTGAGGTGGCTAAACCCTTGAGAAAACTATCTCTACTTCTCTTACTCTCTTGATAACTCTCTGCAGTCTGGTTTCCAGCCTCACCATTCAACCCAAACTGCCCTCTCCAAATTTACTAATGATCTTTTAGATGTCAAAACTGGGCTTCTCAGTCTTCATGATCCTCAACTTCTCTTCAGCCTTGACACTGATGATCACCCTCTCCTCTTTGTTATTCTCTTCTCTCTAGATTTTTGAGATACCACTCTCTTGGTTCTTCTCCTGTCTGTCCACTCCTTCTTAGGCTCCTCCCATTTGACCTTTATCCACATCGCTATGGCTGTCCCACAGGGCTCTGTCCTAAACCCATCTTCTCTTCTTCCTCTCTACTGCTATACTTGGTGATCTCATAGGTTCCTGTGGATTTTCATCTCTGTGTTAATGATTCTCAAATCTACTTATCTTTTCCTAATCTCTCTGCTGACCTCTCTGTGAGACCTGTCAATCTCACATCTCCAACCATCTACCAGATTTCTCTAAATGGGTAGCCAGTAGACATCTTAAACTCAACATGTCCAAAACAGCTCATTATCTTTCCCCCTAAGGCCTTCTCCCTTCCAGAATTCCCTATTACAATCAAGGGCAACTCCATCCTCCTAGTCCCTCAGACTGGCAACCCAGATGCCATCTTTAACCCCTATATCTCATCCCCCCCCATATCTAATCTGTTACCAATGCCTATAGCTTTTACCTTTGCAATGTTTCCTGAATATGTCCCCTTCTCTACTCTGACACTGCCACTACTCTGGTGCAGGTCCCCATCACCTCATGCCTAGACTATTGCAATAGCTTACTGGTGGATAAGCCTGCCTCAAGTCTCTCCCCACTGCAATCCATCCTCTTTTTAGCCAATAAAATGATTTTCCTAAGGTGAAAATCTGACAATGTTGCCCTGTCCTCCCATCCCAGTAAATAAACTCCAGGGGCTCCGTATCAAGATCAAATTCTTTTTGACATTCAAAGCCCTCTATGACCTAATCCTCCAACCACTACCACCTTTCCAGTCTTCTTATATTTTATACCCTCCTTCCCACTTCACCCCACCACATACTCTTCTATTCACTGCCATTAGTCTCCTTACTATTCCTCAGATGAAACCTCCAGATCTCGACTCCAGGCATCTCTTTGGCTGTCTCCTATGCCTGGGATGAATGCCCTCAAATCTGCCTCATGGTTTGCCTGGCTTTCTTTAAGTCCCAGCTAAAATTCTATTTTCTACAGAAAACCTTTCCCAATCCCTCTTAATTCTAGTGTCTTCCCTCTATTAGCTACTTCCTTATCCTGTACATAGCTTGCTTTACACACATTTGTTGGCATGTTGTCTCTGCCATTATACTGCCATTATACTCATCTTCCTGAGTTCAAATCTGACATAAACATTTACTAGTTGTGTGACCCTAGGCAAGTCACTTTACTCTGTTTCTCTGTGTCCTCATCTATAAAATTCTTTGGAGAAAGAAATGGCAAACCACTCCAGCACCTTTGCCAAGAAAACCCTAAATAGGGTCACAAAAGGTTGGACATGACTCAAAATGAACAACAATTCTCAAGAACAGGGATTATCTTTTGGCTTTTTTTTGGCTTTTTGGAGAGGGGAAGGCAGGGCAATTGGGGTTAAGTGACTTGCCCAAGGTCACAGGGCTAGTAAATGTTAAGTGTCTAAGGCTGGATTTGAACTCAGATCCATCCTGACTTCAGGGTCAGTGCTCTATTCACTGTACCATCTAGCCACCCCTTGTCTTTCTTTATATTGCCAGCCTTAGCAGAGTTCCTGACACATAGTAGGCCATTGACTGACTGACTAACTGATTTAATGATAAGATCAGAAACCAGATTGCTAAAGGTTGAAAAGTGAGTGAAAAGGGAAGTAGAAGCAGCAAATATTGTTTAATTTTTCTGGAATTTGGCCAGAAAAGGAAGGTGAACCATAAGATGATAACTTGAGTTTTGTTTTTGTTTGAAGGCTAGGGAAGACTTACTTGGGTCTGTTTGAAGGCAGGCCAGAAGGAACCACTAGTTAGAGAGAGCTTAATGAGTAGAGAGGGAGAATGAAATTGCAATCTGCTGGAGAAGGTGGAAGGAGATGCGATCAAAAGCACAGGTAGGGAAGTGAACCTTGACAAGGAGAAGGGCCACCATCATCAGAGACTGGGAAGAGGGGAAGGTGTGGTCTGAGGTCAAGGAGTTTTGTGATGAATAGAATGGGAGAAGAGGGAGTTCATGGCAAATGATTTTCATTTTCTCAATAAAGAGGCAAGGTCTTTAGCAAAGAGAAGAGAGTGCAGGGTGAAATCTAGGAGGACTGGGGAAGGAAAAGGTTTGAAACAGTTTCTCTGGGGAGACAGTAAGGAATCTGGAATCAAGAAGACCTGAGTTTAAATCCAGCCTCAGACATTTATCAGGTGTGTGACCTGGAGCAAGTAACTTAACCTCAATTATCTCAACAGTAAAATGGGGATAATAATAGCACTTGGCTCCCAGGCTTTTGTTAGGATCAAAAGAAATAAAATTTGTAAAGTGCTTTATAAATCTCAAAGTGCTCCAGAAATACTAGTTATCATCATCACCACCATCATCATCAGTATAACAATATACAACAGATAAGTAAATAAAATATGGTTAAAGTAATTTCGGGTAAGAGAAATCACAAGTGGAAGGCTCATCCAATGCTCCAAATAGCTACGTAAGCTATGTCTTAAAAGGAGCAAGTGATTCCCAAAGGCAAAGGTAGGGGGAAAGCATTCCCAAAGGAAAGATAGGGGACAGTGCCCTGTGCAAAGGATTTGGGAGATGGAACATCCCTGTAACAAAGAGAGGGGTTTGTTAACTTGTCTATGATCACACAGTTAGCAATTATCGGTAGGCAGTATTTGAATCCAGACCTTTCTGACTCCAAGACCACCTCTGACCGTTGTTACATCTTGCTACATCTCCTGATATAGTGGAAAGAGCATTGGACTGCGAATCAGAATTGCTTGTATTCCAGCTCTGCCCCTTAATCAGCTATATAATCCGGGACAAGTCACTCTCTGGACTTGGGTTTCTTTAAGAAAATGACACCTGCATGATTTATTTCCCTGGATTGTTGAGAGTCAAACAGAAATAATGAGTGTCCAGGGAAAATTTTAGAGCATTATACAAATACATGTTATTATTTTACAAGTCAACAACATAGTAATATCTAAAGGTCTACATTTGGCTTTCTTTACATGACCGGAGGTGAAATTGACATTTTTGTATTATTCCACCTTTTATTTTTTAAATAAGTGTTAGCCTGCTGGGACTATTTTTGTTGGTCTTTCTATCTCTAGCACTTAACACAGTACCCAACACATAATAAAGGCTTTTAAAAATATTTTTTGAAATAGTTATTGCAGCCCTCTTTGTGGTGGCAAAAAAAAATTGGAAATTAAGGGGATGCCCATCAATTGGGGAATGGTTAAACAAGTGGTGGTATATGAATGTAATGGAATACTATTGTACTATAAGAAATGGGGAGGAGACGGTCTTCATATGCACCTGGAAAGGCTTATACAAACTGATGCTAAGTGAGAAGAGCAGAACCAGGAGAAATTTGTGCACAATGACAGACACAACTTTGATAAACTGGACTCTTCTCAGCAACGCAAGGTTATAAGGCAACTCCAAAAGACTCAGGATAGAAGGAGATGTCTACATTCAGAGAAAGAACTAGAAAGAACAGAGTTTAAATGAAGACTGAAGCAATCTACATGCTCTCATTCTTTTCCATGTTTGGTTTTGTTTCCTCTTTCCCATTGTTCATTCCATCGGTTACAACCCTTCTATACAACCAGACTAATGTCCAATGTGAAAATATTTACAGATCCTATGCTTGATTGCATGCCACCATCAGGGGAGGAGAAGGAGGGGAGAAAATTTGAAATTCAAGGGATTGTGGAACTGAATCTTGTAAACTAAAAGTAAATAAATCAGTTTTAAAAAATATTTTTTTACTAACTCTAACAAAAACTCCCATGGGTATATAACTATCTCCCAAATATCCATACTAATAGTGTGTCAGGTAGGGAAGAGGGGAAGGCTAGGAATTGATCAAAGAGCTAATTTCAAATGCTGGAAAATCTAAAAGTAATTGGTTGGCTAATTGGTTCATTCAAAAGCCATTTAAATGTGTCTTTGGTATACCAGGTCCCACTCTCACTGTTAGGTTGAATCCTCAGAAGGTGGTTGACTACTTCCCCTCAGGATCTAGGGGTAACCCTGAGTGCTTGTGGTTTTGAATGCTACTACTGATCACGAGCCTCCATCCATTGTAGTTTTGTTGTCCCCCCCACCAATATCTATCAACCAGTTTTCATCAACAAACTTTTACCAAAGGATATTTGCTCCAAAAGTATATCAAGGACAGAAATTATAGAAACATCTTCCCTAAATTTGGGGGAGGGAGGGAAAGTGGGGTGGGGAGAGAGGTTCATTCTCCTCTCTGTACATGCTTGGTCCTTGTAGAGAGGTGAAACAAGCTTGAAGCACAAGTGTTGGTCAATGGGCATTTGTAAGTAACTCCACCTTTGGGAGTTCCTTTTTCCCTTTGAGGAGGTCCTACTTGTCCTTCTGGAGGTGGTATCCATGATCTCCTCCTTACTCAGCTAGGCTGGCTTCTCATGGGACTTAGCTACCGCTACTACAGACACTAATAGTCTCTGCTTCCTATTTTGTTGGTGAGGGGACCCTGATGACTCCTGTGACCTTTCAAGGTCCAAATTTGGTCAGTTTGATCTTTAGATACTCATTCACCTAAAATCAGCAGAGAATAAACAGCAAAAAACCAACACTATGCCTCAGAGCAAATGGTGACTCAATGGCAGAGGAGAAGGGGCACTTATCTGACCTTACTCGACTTGGCACTCATAGTAATCCTCCTCTCCTGAAAGCTGCCAAAGAAGAAAGGAAGATACAATCCATCTCCTCAAACCTTTGGAATGCACAATCAGTTCTAGCTTAAGCTCTCCTGAATCAACAATCCTTCCAACTCCTCAGCCTTTTTGTCGAAGTTTACAAAGGACTTTCCTTACAACAATCCTATGAGCTAGGTAGTACGAGAATTCTTATCCCCATTTTATAGATGATAATAATGAGACTCAGAGAGCTCCAGTTACCTATCCATATTCACATCTAGTAAGTTATAAGGACCAGAATATAAAATCAGGTCTCCTGACTCCAAGTCTAGAGTTTTTGCCACCACACTCCATTGCCTTTAAATGAATCTTTTAGTGGAGGTAACACTTCTGTTATGAAAATTGAAGCAGGTTCTACCATGCTAGAAAAGCTATCAGGTCATGTCCACTATACAATGACTAGCTGAGCTAAGACAGTAAGAGTCATTTTCAAAGTAACTGGCTCTACATAATAAACTCTTTGGCCATGGCAACCCATTGTTTTCTGAGCACAAACAAATAGAAATACATTTCCGTTATCTAGCTAATGCTGACTGGTCAGAGTGAGAAAGAAAATACAGCCTAGGAGTCTGTAGGTCCAGAAAAGCCAGCCCAAATAATCCACAGTAAAAACCAGATCATCAAAGTTGATGACTTGCATACAAATGATATAGCTCTGATTTTTATACTCAAGAAGAGATCAATTTCACGTCAAAGAACAAAAACACAAACCTAAAATGCAATGGTGTGTGACCTTCAGAGTAGGGATTGTCTTTTGCCTTTCTTTCTATTCCTTAGCAGAAAGCCTGGAACACAGTAGGTGCTTAAAACATCAATAAATTAAACAATAAGCATGTAGTCATGCAATTCATTCGTGCTGATTGGCCACTCCTCACTCTGCTCCCCTCCCCCAAAGGAGAGGGGACATTAGTAATTGTATTACGGACTTCACAGGGTTGTTTTAAAGATCCATTGGATGGGATGTAAAAGCACTTAGTGACAGCCATGAAGGACTCTACAACTGTAAGCACATTTTAATTCCTCCTCTCTTATCATGTATTAGAGAAAGAGGCAATGTTCTAGGAAATCCTTAATGAGATTACTCTCCAAGGAGCTAGGAGGAACTGCCTGTATTCTTGGAAGAGGTTATTGGGAAACAAATGAATAAGCAAATAGATTCTGCATTTCATGAAATCACTGGATGTCAGAGGCAAAAGAGATCATTGTGTTTTCAGTGGAAAAAAATCACCGGGTTTCACATCAGAAGGCTAGGCTTCAAGTGATGATTCTGCCATTGTGTGACCTCTGAAATTATTCAGCCTTCTGTGACTCGAGCAGGTTTCAAAACCTCTCTGGATTTCAATTTTCTTATCTATAAAATGAGAGAGTTTGTATTAAATTACTGCTAAGGTCCTTTCTGACTCTAAATTTATGATTGATTGTAGCACCATAGGGATTATCTAATCCAAACCCACCATTTTACAGATAAGGATGCTGAGACCCAAGAAGCGGGAAGTGACTTGTCCAAGGTCACATAAGTAGTCAGTGGCAGAACTGGGATTCAAATCTAGGACTCTTACTTACTAGTATAGTACGCTTTCCACTATACCACAGATGTCAAAGTTAAGCAGAAGGTATCTTCTGAGTACTCGTGCCACTAGGTGAATTAAAAAATGCCCTTCCCCAAGGAACTTACATCAACTTGAGAAAACAACATACATACACATATATATAAAATACATGCAAAGTAAACACAGCAATTGCAGGTATAGGGCAGGAGGCCCTACTAGCAGGGTTATCAGGAACAGTTTTATGCAGGAAGTGACACTTCAGTAGAGCTTTGAAAGAAGCTAGAAATGCTAAGAACTACAGGTGAGGAAGAAGTATATTCCAGACATTGGGAAAAGCATGTACAAAGGCTGAGGGAATGTCACAAATGAGAAACAAGTAGCCTAACTAACCAGAAGTTGTCTATATATAAAATAAAACAATAGCAGATCTGGGCTGGAAGTGAATGAAATGTAAAATCCACTGGCAAATCCCAAATCCTTATTTTCTACTTTCTACTAACTTTCCTCTTGAACCCATGCTAAATTCAGAAGTACCACAGCTGATTCCATGGTGACAATTTCTATAGCTCACAGTGACAAGGAACTATACAAAATTAGTTCCTGAAAATACTGCTGTCCCCTAAAATTATTTTGTTAAAATCAAACCCTTTAATGCAAGAGACATTTTGAAACATGTCAATTGTTCATCTGGAATCATCTAAAGTCACCAAGGAATAAATCCTTGGTATCATAGTTTTGTTTATTACTTTACTCGATCTGACCTACAACTCCATCTCTCTCCTGAGTAAAAAATATTCAAGGTAAAATAAAATGTGTTCTTTATATTTTAAAAAACTTTATTATTAGGAGGTTTTATTTTTATTCTACCAGAATGGCTCATTCCCATGATTGTGTGTGTGTGTGTGTGTGTGTGTGTGTGTGTGTGTGTGTGTGTGTGTGCATTTGTCTGTGTAATATACTGGACTCTGAAAGATTTTAAGAGGAGGAAGTAATTGCAATAATTTGCTCAATCTACCCTCACCCTAACCCACATGAAATCAGAAATATTAACCTTATAGAATGTTTGTTCTGGTCCAACTATTTATCCCTTAGAATCCTGAGCAGGAAAGATGATTTGACAGTCTTCTAAGGGTGACTCCTTAGAGTGACTCCTCCCCTTCTATCTTGGACTAAGAATGTTTGTGCTCCAAATAGCAAAGACACTTATGTTTTATGACTTAAGTGAACAGATGATAGAAAATAAGATGGTCAACCACATATTTTTCTCTAGCATTCTCTCTTTTAAAAAATATATATTTATGAGATAGATCTAGGATCTTTCTCATCAATGTGGATTCTCTCTCCAACAATAAAGATCGAAACCCATACATACTTGCCATCTTGTGAAGCTCTTGTTCATATCCTTCTAAAGCTTCTACAGAGGAGAGTCTACCTTGTGTGCTGAGGGCTGCCTCTGGGCTATGCATGGATACTAGTGGAACTCATGGGCTGCTCAGAGGTTATCTCTAATAGTTTAGACATGTGACCAGCCCATCTGTCTTTCCCATCACACACCTAGCTCATCCTTTCTGTCTATTCTTTTGCACAACTCTCATCTTTTAATGTGCTATAAGTTGTTTGTGTCCAATGTATATCAGCGGGCAGGGAGGTGGCACAGTGGATAGATGCCAGGTCTGGAGTCAAATCCTCGGACACTTACTAGCTGTGTGACCTTGAGTAAGTCACTTAATACTATTTGCCTCAGTTTTCTCAAATGAACTGGAGAGGGAAATGGCAAACTACTCCAATATCTTTGTCAAGAAAACCCCAAATAGGGTCATGAAGAGTAGGACATGACTGAAAAAGGACTCAACAACAACTGCAAATATATATACACATATACATATATACACACATGTGTGTGTATAAATATATATGTAACATATATTTATATACACATATAATCTCAACTCTGCCACTTTCTACCACTCTGACCTTAGACAACTCCTTGTGGCCTCAGTTTCCACATCTGCAAAAATAAAGGGATTGAACTAGATAAACTCTCATTTTTTCTTCAGTTCTAAATCTATGACTTCATAATATGTTGCATTTCCAATGACAATCAAAATGGAGAAAAATTGCTTTATTAATACATTTCATTTCGATGAAACATACCTCCAAATGATCACCTAAACAAATCCCTCTATAAAATATATTCCCTAAAAGAATCTAGAATTTGAAGTTTTAAAATCAAATGTTTTAAAATATTTATTATTATTATTATTATTATTCATATACAACTGGGAAATAAGATATACAGGCACTGGGGCAGGAAGATCCATCTTGCCCTACTGAAAAGTGAGAGGTCTGATGGGAGAGGATATAGGAGAGAGCAGATTGGGGGAGGGGGTATACAGTGGGATCACTGTTTTGGGGTGGTGGGCAGGGGAAAGATGGGGATAAAATTTGTAACTCAAAACCTTGTGGAAATGAATGACGTAAATTAAAAATAAACAAAAGTTAATATAAAAAAATATCCCCTAGAAAATTGTTCCATAAAACTGGTCAATAGTTGATAGTACCTTTGACTTTCTACTTTTTTAATGACAAATGTAATTATGATGTAATTACTGATTAAATTAAAATACAATTACTAATCATTAACAAAAAGGAAGCAACTGAGTATTTATCAACAATCTCACTATACCCTAATCTTCTCACAAACAAATTTCTTTAACAGGGGTTAAGACTTTCTCTCTAGTTAGACATAAGGTTCAAAATACAAATACTCCAGGGAGAAGTAACTTTTATTTAAATTCTCAGGCATTTATAATAATAGTTCATTTCCCAGGATTAGCTTTTGTCAGGATGTAAAGAAATATCTATTTCTATTTAAAAATTTCTCTGTATCTGTAAGTATGTGTGCATATAGGTATATATTGTAATGTATATAGTCTCTAAAATTGTGTGATCCTTTTAAAAGTGGGTTTTCTAACTTCCCAAGAGAGCCTACTAGAGTAGCTAAAGAACAAGCTTATACATTTTGGTGTGAATTCATTTTATACAAGTTTGAACTTCAAAGGCTTGGAAAGCAAGTAGAAAATTTGAGTAGCTTAAGAAATTTCCTGACTGGGAAAGAACAATTAAAGGGACTATGAATATGGATGCTCATAAGAAGGTCAAAATTTGTCTCTTTCCAGCTTTAAAAAAAAAAGACCATTTGAGGGGGGAAATTTCTTGTGAAATAGCAAAAACAGATTTTTCTCATGCAAAGATTGGGGCAGGGGATGGGGGTGGGAAGGAATAGGATAAAGTCACATAAAATCTTTCCTTGTATAACTTCTCCTCTAGGCTATTCCCTCCAATTTGTACTTTCAAAGAGAGGTGGAATCCCCACAGGATGGTTACTACTCTCAGATTCTAATGAGAGTGAGTCTACAATTCTAAAACTGTAGGTCACAAGCCCCCAGTAGTGTGTTTTACATTAATAACTCAAGACGAAGGCATTTAGTAAGAACAGTAGGTACTTAAAACACTTTCCCCATAAAATGGAGGTGCACTCTCCCACAAACAGACACACCATCCATCTGTGGGAAGATTGGGCAAAAATTTGGTATTGAAGCATATAGTTAGGGAGCACATGTAGTCAATGCTCCCTGTATAGAGCCACAATATTCTTTCTATCCTCATGGAGGCCTCATGATTCATGTCCCATCCCACTTCACCCCACCAGCACTGACTCTTTGCTGGGTGTATCACTCAGCCAAACTCCTAGGGCCTCTACTTCTCTGCTGCTTGACTCCCAATTGCTGGGGCTATCTCACTCTTAAGCATCTAAGCAAGGGTCTTATCTTTGCTGTCCAAGGTACTGTTCTTTGAAACTGTTAGAATGTTGCTTCCTAGGTCCCTTTTACTATAGCATGTGTGTCTATGTATTCTAATAGATGCATTGTCTCCAACTGGATGAAAAACTCTACTGTTAGATGTCCTGACTGATGTAGGAAGGAAGAAAGAAAATTCCCTCACTCCTCTCATACAGACATAGGATGTTTTCCATACAGCTGCTCTTGGCCTGTATTGCCTTTCAAGGTTGGCCAATATAACTCTTTTTTTTGGCCTTTTTTTGGGGGGAAGCAATTGGGGTTAAGTGACTTGCCCAAGGTCACACAGCTGGTAAGTGTTAAGTGTCTGAGTTTAGATTTGAACTCAGGCCCTCCTGACTTCAGGGCAGGTGCTCTATTCACTGCATCACCTAGCTGCCCCCCAATATAACTCTTTAAGGACCCTCCAGGCTGTACCCATTGTATTAAAGAAAAGTGTTCATATTCATTAAAAGGATAGTGTTAGCATCTTTTTTGTTGTTCAGTCATTTCAATCGTGTCCAACTCTTTGTGACCCAATCTCTTGGCAGAGGTACTAAAGTAGTTTGCCATTTCCTTCTCTAGCTCATTTCAGATGAGGAAACAGGGTTAAATGACTTACCCAGGGTCACACAATTAGTTAAGTTCCTGAGGCCAGATTTGAATTCAGGTCTTACTAACTCCAGGCCAGCACTCTATCCACTGGGACACCTAGTTGCCCCATTAGTATCTTATTAACATTTTAATACCACATCAATATGTAATTCAAGCTGGTTGAGGGAAATCATTTGGTGTGGTAACTAATTCCCCCTCTTACCCTAGAATTAGCCAAAAGTAACCATAGATAAGTTATTTTCCTGGGGGCAGCTGATATTCATTGAATATAACGTTTCACTATAAAAGCTTTAAGTCTCTATCAGCAGCCAATGATACCTGCAACCTCTAATGAACTATGGTTACTGATTCTGTTTGAGAAATGCATTTTTCTCATTTCCTTTCAGAGGCAATGAATAAAGCACAGCCCTTTCAGACTAATTATTCCTGAAAAAGTTCTAGGTTTGGAGTCACATTTTCTCTCTGAGTCAGTGACAATCTTCATGGGACTTTTCTTTCCATTACATACATATAGGATACAGTCCACCTCCATAGGGGATATGGTCTAGAGATGTACCAGGATGGAGAATTTCATCAAAATTGTACGAGACCCATTTTATTAAAAGAGATTTGTTACTAGTGCAAAATTTCTTGGACAGATGGGTATGTTTCTCTTCAACATTCTCCTCTTTTGATTTTTTTTTCAATTCAGTGAAGCTAACTCTATTAGCTACTCTCACTTCAACACGTCATAACTGATTATCTCCAACCAAAGAGGATTGCTCATCAACTTTTTAGAAAGGAAGACATATCTTGTTTCAGGGTATCTGCCAGCAGCAGGATTCATGTTGGGTCTGGGAGATCGTTAAATCCATGATTTGTAGGCAGTGAATTGTGGATATTTGAAACCCAAATCCTCAATCCTCATGTCTGCCCAATTTCTTTCCTTTGTAAACACTTTTCCTGTTATATGTCCCTAATTTTGCCTTTGATCCCTAATATTACCTCTCTAGCTTCTTCAGTCATCAGCTGTCAAATAGATATTGAATATGGGATGAAAATGTGACTCAAGGGATATCTCATATAGCAAGTGTCTTGCCTTGGTGAATTTAAAACTAATATTGCAGTACTCCAAGTCATTTAATATCCTCGAGAAATAAGCAGAACAGACCAAAGCACTGAGGAAATTGATTTCTTGGTACTTGAGAATAACTGGAATGCCACTTGGGGGAACTTGAGCTCTCTTGAGCTGTCCTAGACCCATGCAAATAGCACAGACTGTTCATTACTCCCAGGAGGCTGGGAATTGTCTATAGAGTCTCTATGAGAAGGTTTCCAATGCTTGGTGACTCACTTCAGACTTGTCCCCAGTTAGCAGATGGTGATAATGCCATGACTTAATGATGTAGCTTGGTTAATCAGCACGGAATGTTTCCCCACTTCTCAGATGCTTATTTCTAAACATTATGTAAAAACCATGTTTTGACTATTTCTTTCTTGGTTGAGTCATAAGGAACTAGCTAGCATCCCGCCTGTGTGCTGGATCTTACCCTCATGTTGGGAAAATGAATTAAAACATGCTGATCTGAAAGTAAGAAAGGTTCATCAGCCTCCATATTTTCATGGGTTTATAAATGCCAAACTACTAAACGGATGTGAAGCTAGAAAGTTATGGTTGAAGTGGTTTTCACAAGGTTGTCACCTTTAATTGTATATTTATCTATCCATATACATATATTCATGTGTGCTTACAAATATATGGGTATATGTATGTGTAAATAGGTATGTGCATATGTGTGTGTACAGACATACTAGGCCTGCACAACCAGGTTACTTATGACCCAAGCTGCTTTTGAAAAATGTAGAGGATGTAGCTACAGCTAAGGTCGTCATCAGTTCCCAAGGCTGTTCTCAGACAGAGAAGCAATTAAGAGGCCTAATATCCTTGGGCAGGTCTTCACATCAGGGCTGTATGTTGTAGAAGTCTGATGTATACATATAACCATGGAACTGGTGACCTGGCAAATAGCTGACATTTTAAGATTTGCAGTGTGTTATATATACATTATCTTATTTGAGCCTTTCAGCAACCAGGGGTAGGGGTTCTAGGGGATTGTTATTCCTGTTTTATTGATGAGGAAACTGAGACTCAGATAGGTTCAAACCATGGCCACACAGCTCATAATGGACCTTAGGCGGAATCAAACCCTGGGCCAGTGCTCTTTCCCCCAATTAGGCTGTCTCTTCACAGGGCCCCTTTCTTTGAACAATTCTGTATGACAGAAAGGTCATATACCCCCAAAATATTCATGGCACAACTCTTCTTTTTTATCTTATTACACAGCGTGTCTTAGCTATACAATATTTTAAAAACACAAATTGTGTCCATTTTAAATCCTGCTCACTTACATTCTTTTCTTCAGCAATTATTCCTCATTCATTCCCAAGCACAGTGGTAACACTAGCAGTTCTGCCCTATCAAGCCAGTGCACTGAAATACCTTTTTGAGTAAGAAGATGATGCAGGATATTTTTACCTTTCCTCTTTGATAGCGTGGTTTAGTACTTGAGTTTTAATTCAGAGCAACACAAATGCATAACAATAAATTATTTTGGGACGAAGATGGCATACTAGGATAAATATACATAAAAAGTAATCTGCCCCATCTCTGTTGAACAAACTTTTAAAAATAAGACAAAATAAGGCCTTCAATACATAGCTACGGCAAAACAAATTCCCACATTGACCATGTCGGGAAATGTATATTTCTGTCTTCATTTTAAGTTCATCTTTTCTCTCTCAGGAGGCGAGTGCCACATCTCATCTGCATTCTTTTGGATTCATGGTTTGGCCTTGTGTTTATTAGTTTTCAGTTTTTTCAGAATTGTTTTTCTCTGTAGCATTGTTGTTATTGCATAAATTGTTTCCCCAATTTTGCTCACTTTGTTCTGCATCAATTCATAAAGGTCATCCCAATTTCCTATGAAACTATCCATTTCATCATTTCCTATAAGGCAAAAATATTGCATTATATTCATTTACTACAATTTGTTTAACCGTTCCCCAAAAGGAGAACATCTAATTAGTTTTCAGCTTTTGACTACCAGTGAAAGTATTGCTGTAAATATTTTTGTACCTATAGTTCCTTTTCATCTTTCTTTGATCCCTTTGGGGTATAGGAGTATAGTTGGGTATGTAGCCACTTCAGTAACTATAGGGGCTTCATTCCAAATTTAGGGTAGCATTCGGGGGGGTAGCAAAAGCTGGGAACAAAGTCAGTACCCAGCGATCAAGAAATATCTAGATCAATTATGATTATAACTATATTATTATATATAATATATATAATATATATAATTATATTATATATTATAATTATATTATATATAATAGATAATTATATTATAATAGAATATTCGTGCACTAAGAAGCAATGATGAATATGAAGGATTCAGAGAAATATGGGCAGATTTATGTAGACTAATTCAAAGTTGAAAAAGCAAAACCAGGAAAAATAGAAAGAACAGAAAAATGAAACCAAACACTGGGTAATTATTAGGACCAACTTTGATCCTGAAAAAGAATTAAGAAAACGCCCCTCCCTTCCTTTATTGCAAATGTGGACTATGGTTGTATAATGTGATATTTGATTTTACAGGGCTATTTTTTTTCTTTTTCTTTTTCTTGTTTAATCTTTGTTACACTGAAATGCTTTCTAGGTAAGAGTGAAAGAGAAATATTTGGAAATTAATGTGATATAAAAACAAAAGGCACTAATCAGAAAAAACGTAATAGAAAACATTTTGTTTGGTATGCAGCTAAGGAGGAGTGTTTTGTTTTGTTGGGGATTTTTTCTTTTCCTGAAAAGGGTGACTGTATGGGCTGATGGAGAGAAATGAACATTTCAGACAATGAATAATTAAAAGCAAATCTTCCCTTCCTCCTCCCTTCTTCCATATATACATTTTAACTCCAACCTCCCCCCCCCCACTTCATTTTGTCCTTCAGTGATATCTCTTTCTCTTTAGCTGCTTTTTCCCCCTCGTCAACACCTTCAGGTAATATTATTGATGATAGTGGGTTGAAAAAAATAGACTCAGTAGGGGGTGGGGGGTAGGAATGAGGAGGAAATTAAGAGATGCTAGATAAAGAGTTCCTGAACTACTTCCCAATTTAGTGAAGTATCAGCCCATGTTTAAAGGATCACAGAGACATCAGTTTAAAGCTGGGAAGTGATAATTTTGAATATAGTCAGTCTTTTGGCCATGCTTACACTAGGTAAGAGACTTGGGAGGAGGAACTCACTGCTGCTGGCCAAGTTAACTTAACTTCCCCTTGCAAAAAAAAAAAAAGATATCCTGCATCATCTCAAGAAGATTTGTCAAAAAGTGAACTGTTCCTGTGCTAGGATCATGGCATAGTGAGAGGGCCAGGACCAGCAATCTATACCTCTAGAACGGTGAGAGATAATTGAGGAACAGGGCTGATCCTGAAACTCCTTCCACCTCCTAGGAAATCTGCTTATCCTTTTTTCACTTAGCTGGACAATGCAAGCTTGTTAGTTACTTATCTGTACTTTTCATCCAGATTTTGTTCACCTACCACAAAACCTTGTTGGATAGCAGAAATGCTAACTCAAGGACTTGGAACTAATTTAGAACAGCTGGGCAAAGAGGAGAGCCCAGTATTGGATTGTATAAGCCTGGCAAAGAATTCATAGTTCAGACACCCCTAAAAATAAAATTACTGGTAATGATGAAAGTCTGCAAAAGAGTAAAGTCAAGCATTTTCCTTCCTTTCCATTGCTTTCTTGTTAGCAGTCTTTTGCCATTCCAGGCTTTAAAAAAAAAATCCATGCCCTGAGAGGTGAGGGAGAGTGAATTGCTCAGAAGGAGAAAGCCATTCCCCTGAAATAGAATGAACCTCTACGGAAGTAAGTTAGTTGTATGTGCAATACTCAAGATTTCCACTGGCTTAATGAATGAATGATGGAGAATTCAGCCTGCCTAATTTTCCTGTATCACTTGTAGCTTCCATATAGATGAGGGAACTGAAGCCCACAAATATTAAACAAGTTACCTGTTGCTGGGATCTGAACTCAGTCATCAGGTGCACTGACAGCAGCATTCTTTCCAATGTGCCCTATTGCTTCCAGTGTCTGTCCCAGGCACTGTTTGTCCCAGCTGCAGTTACAGTGGCTTTTGGCCACTTTCCACAGGAGAAGCAGACTAGATAATGATGCTAAGATCAATAAACATTTGATGAAGCACGTTAGAGCTCACAAAGGAAAAAGCACATGAAATGAGACTTCATGACAATAAGAAACAATGAAGGGCCTGGAGAGGATGCATTAAGATCACAGTCATCTGTCTGAGAAACAGATGAAACCAAACCTCCGAAGAGACAGGCTTCATCCCCAACTTAGCCATAAGGGGGAGCCCAAGCCTTGGGTGAGACTATCTTGAGGCTTTGGCAGGAAAACAAACTCCACAATCAGGAAAGAGGCATCCTCTAGAGGGGCGGGGAACCTGTGGCCTTGAGGCCACATACGGCCTTCTAGGTCCTTGGGTGCGGCCTTTTGACCAAGTTCAAGTTTTACAGAACAAATCTTTTTATTTTTTTTTCTTCTTTTTTTTTTTAAATTTTATTATAGTTTGCATCATTCATTTCCACAAGATTTTGAGTTACATATTTTCTCCCCGTCTTTCCCCCACCCACCACCCCAAAACAGCCATCCCAGTGTGTCCCCCCTCCCCCAGTCTATTCTCTCCTATGTCACTTTTTGGTAGGGCAGGATGGATCTCCCAACTGCAGTGCCTGTGTAT
>CM053583.1:385734520-385755436 GCA_028627135.1 Pseudochirops cupreus
ATTTGGCTAATTCTATTTTTAAGGAGTTGTTTTCTTTAGTCATTTTTTTGTGCTTCCTTTTCCAAACTGTTGACTCTTTTTTCATAGTTCTCCTGCATAACTCTCATTGCTTTTCCCAATTTTTCTTCTACCTCTCTTACTTGATTTTTAAAATCCTTTTTGAGCTCTTCCAAGAGAACTTTTGGGGCTTGAGACCAATTCATATTCTTCTGTGAGGCTTCACACATAGGCATTTTGACAGTGTTGTTCTCTTCTGAGTATGTGCTTTGATTTTTCCTGTCACCATAGTAGTCTTCTATGGTCAGGGCTCTTTTCTGTTTCTTAATCATTTTTAAGCCTATTTTATGACTTTTAAAATTGAACTCTGCTTCTGGGGTATAGAGGGCACTGTCCCAAGCTTCTTATGCTGAAGGCCAGTGGCCTAATCACTGGCTTTCCTTGTCTGGGCTTCAGGTGTTTGTGCCTTGTCCACTATGCTGGGGTGGCCTGGCCTAGTTTTGCCTGTTGTTTCAGAGTATTGGGGCTTGCAATTTGCCTACTGTGGTAGGGTTGGAGGCCTCATAGGTAGCCTGCTAAGCCAGAATTGAGGGGCTTTAGTTGTTAATCTGTGCTGTGTCAAAGAGTCTTCTGTGGGCTTGCCTGTACACTTTCTGCACTGGGTTACTCTCCCCTTTTATCCAAGTGAGACAGACATTTCCTGGAGTCTTTCTAAGTTGTCTTAAGTTTGAAAATTGTTTTGCTCCATCTTTTTGTGGGTTCTGTCACTCCAGAATCCATTTAGAGGCTTGATTTTAGTATCGTTTCTGAGGGAAATTGGGGAGAGATCAGGCAACTTCTTGGCTTTTCTCTGCCATCTAGGCTTCACCCCCAGCTATCCTCAAAGCATAGCGTAAAATATAAATGGAAAGAATCCACCAATCATCACCTAAAACAGATTCTAAAATGAAAGCTCCTAGGAATGTTATAGTCAAATTCCAAAACTCCCAGGTCAAAGAGAAAATACTTCAAGCAGTCAGAAAGAAACCATTCAAATACTGTGGAACTACAGTCAGAATCAGACAATATTTAGCAGCTAAAACATTAAAGGGGTGTAGGGCTGGGAATATGATATTCTGGAAGGCAAAAAAGCTGGGAATACAACTAAGAATAATCTACCCAGCAAAACTGAGTATAATCCTTCAAGGGAAAAAATGGATATTTAACGAAATAGAAGATTTTCAAGCATTCCTAATGAAAAGACCAGGGCTGAATAGAAAATTTGACTTTTCATATTTAAAACTCAAGAGAAGTATAAAAAGGTAAACCTGAAAGAGAAATCATAAGGGACTCAATAAGGTTAAACTTTTGGCCATTCTATATGGGAAGGTAATACTTGTATCTTCTAAGAACTTTATCATTATTAGGGTAATTAAAATAATTCTACATAGAAAGAAGGTGTGGGAGTGATTCAGTTATGTTAGGATGATGTAAAAAAAAATGGATAGGTAAGTAAGAGGAATTCCCTAGGAGAAGGGGGAAAGGACAAGAAGAATAAGGAAAATTATCTCACATAAAAGAGATGTGAAAGAGCTTTTACTGTGGAGGAGAAAATGTCAGTGAAAGATGTAGGCAACTCTTGAACCTTACACACATCTAAATTGATTCAAAGAGGGAAAGCACATGAGTGCACACACACACACACACACACTTAATTGGTTATAGAAATCTACCCTACCCAACAGGGAAGGAGGTGGGGAAAAAGGATAAGAGAAGGGGACATGATAAAAGGGAGGACAGATAAAAGAAGGCAGTGGTCAGAAGCAAAACATACTTTAAAGGAGGGACAGGATAAAAAGAGAGAGAGAAGAATATAAACAGAAGAAAATCAGATGGAAAGAAATGCACAATTAGTTATTATAATTGTTAATGTGAATGGGATGAACTCACCCATAAAACAAAGGCAAGTAGCAGAATGTCTTAGAAACCAGAATCCACCAATATATTGTTTATAAGAAATACACTTGAAACAGAGAGACATACACAACGTTAAAATAAAGGGTTGGAGCAGAATCTATTATGCTTCAGCTGAAGTGAAAAAGGTAGGGGCAGCAATCATGATCTCAGTAAAAGCAAAAGCAAAAATAGACCTAATTTTAAAAATAAGCAAGGAAATTACATCTTACTAAAAGGAAGTATAGACAATGAAATAATATCAGTCCTAAATATAGAAGCACCAAATGGCATAACATCCAAATTCTTAAAGGAAAAATTGAATGAATTACAGGAAGAAATAGACAAGAGTATACATTTTTCTCAGCTGTACATGGCACCTTCACCAAAACTGACCATGTATTAGGGCGCAAAAACCTCACAAAACAAATGCAGAAAACCAGAAATATTAAATGCATCCTCCTCAGAACATAATGCAATAAAAATTGCATTCAATAAAGGGTCATGGAAATATAGATTAAAAGTTAATTGGAAACTAAATTATCTAATTCTAAAGAATGAGTGAGTCAAAGAACAAATCATAGGAACAATCAATTATTTAATTAAAGAGAATGACAACAAAGAGATGATATTTCAAAATTTGTGGGATTCAGCCAAAGCAGTGCTTATGGGAAAATTTATATCTCTTAGTGCATACAGCAATAAAAGAGGGAAAGTACAGATCAATGAATTGGACATGCAACTAAAAAAATGCTAAAAACAATAAAAAAAATGAAAAATCCTCAATCAAACACCAAAATGGAAAATCCTAAAAATCAAAAGAGATATTAAAGCAAGAAAACCATCAAACTAATAAATAAAAGTAGGAGCTGATTTGGTGGGGAAAACCCCAATAAAATAGATAACCTATTTGTTAATTTGATTTAAAAAAAGAAAGGAGAAAAACAAATTACTATTATCAAAAATGAAAAGGGTGACTGCACCACCAATGAAGACAAAATTAAAGCAATAACTAGGAGCTATTTTGCCTAACTATATGTCAGTAAAACTGACAATCTAAATGAAATTGATGAATATTTACAAAAATAAAAATTGCCCAGATGAACAGAAAAGGAAATAGAACACTTAAATAGCCCTCTCTTAGGAAAAAGGAATTTAACAAACCATCAATGAGCTCCCTTTAAAAAAAAAATTCCCCTGGGCCATATGGATTTACAAGTGAATTCTACCAAACATTTAAGGAACAATTCGTCCTAATTCTATATGAATTATTTTTTAAAATCTGTAAAGAAGGTAACTAACCCTTTTCATGACACAGAACCCTTTTACAATTTTAATACCTCAACCAGGGAAAGAAAAACAGAGAAAGAAAGCTATAGACCAATTTCCTTAATGAATATTGATGCAAAAATTTTAAGTCAAATTTAAGGAGATTGCAGGAATATATCACAAAGATCACATACTATGACCATGTGGAATTTATACCAGGAATATAGAGCTGGTTCAATATTAGGAAAACCATTGGCATCATTGACCATAGCAATAACAAAAACAGCAAAAATCATATGATTATGTCAATAGATGCAGAAAACATTGGTATTCCTATTAAAAACACTGATAAACATAAGAATCAATGTAGTCTTTCTTAAAATAAGTCGTTATCTATCCAAAACCAAAAGTAAGCATTATCTGTAAAAAGGATAAACTTGAATCCTTCCCAATATGATCAGGGGTGAGTCAAGGGTGTCCATTATCACTAGTGTTATTAAACAGTGCACTAGAATTGCTAGCTACAGCCATAATAACCAAAAAAAGGAACTGAAGAAAAAAAATAGACAATGAGGAAATAAAACTATTACTCTTGGCAGATGATATGATATGATGGTATACTGAGAAAAGCAAACAGAATCAACTGAAAAACTAATTGATGCAACAACTTCAGCAAAGTTGCAGGATATAAAATAAACCCACATAAATTATTAGCATTTCTGTATGCTGCCAACAAAATCCAGCAGCAAGAGAAATTCCATTTAAAATAACTTCAGGCAATATAAAAATACTTGAGAGTCTTACCTGCTGAGACAAACCCAAAGATTACATGAACACAATTACAAAACACTTTTCACATAAATAAAGACAGATCTAAATAATTAGAAAATATTAATTGCTCATCAGTAGGCTGAGCCAATATAATAAAAATTACAATTCTATCTGTTAATTTATTTATTCATTGCCATACCAATTAAATGAACAAAGAATTATTTTACATGGCTGGAAAAAAATAGTAACAAAATTCATCTGGAAGAATATCAAGGGAATCAATGGAAAAATATGTCAAGGAAGGTTGCCTAGCAGTTCCAGATTTCAGACTGTATTATAAAGTGGTAATCATCAAAACAGTCTGGTACTGGCTAAAAATGGAGTGATGGATCAATAGAATAGAAAGTACACAATACACAGTAGTAAATGACCATAATAACCTAATGTTTGATTAACCTGAAGATCCAAGCTTTGGGGGTAAGAACTCACCTTTTGACAAAAATTGCTGGGAAAAATTGGAAAGCTGTTTGGCAGAAACTAGGCATAAACCAATATCTCACATTGTATGCCAAGATAAGGTCAAAATGGATAAATGATTTTAACATAAACAGTGATAGCATAAGTAAATTAGGGGAGCCTGGAAAAAACGTGCCTTCCAGATCTATGGATATGGGAAGAGTTTATGATCAAACAAAAGATAGAGAATTATGGGAAGTAAAACAGATAATCTTGATAATTGTTGTTCTTGTTCAGTCATCCAGTTGTGTCTGACATTTTGTGACCACCTGGATCAGAGCACACCAACTCCTTCTGTCTTCCACAAAGTCTATTCAAGTTCATGTTAGTTGCTTCCATGACACTATATATCCATTCCATCCTCTGCTGTCTCCCTTTCCTTTCATCTTCAATCTTTTCTCAACATCAGGGGCTTTTCCAACGAGTCTTGTCTTCTCCTTATGTGACCATAGTATTTAAGCTTCAGTGTCAGTATTTGACGTTCCAGTAGATTAATTTATTTAAGTATTGACTGATTTGATCTCGATGTTCAAGTGACTCTCAAAGGTCTTCTCCAGCATCACAATTCAAAAGCATTGATTCTGTGGCACTCATCTTTCCTTATATTCTGACTCTCACAGACATACATTGTTACTGGTAAAACTATATCTTTGACTATACAGATTTTTGTCAGCAAGGTGGTATCTTTGCTTCTTAGTATGCTTGTCCAGATTTGCTAGAGCTTTCCTTCTGAGGAGTGTCTTTTAATTTCATGGCTGCTTTCACCATATGCAATGATCTTTGAGCCTAAGAATATAAAATCTGACTGCTTCCAATTCTCCCTTCATTTGCCAGCAGTGATAGGACCAATTGCCAAGATCTTAATTTTTTTTTTTGATGTTAAGCTTCAGACCAGCTTTTACACTACCCTCTTTCAAGATTTCTTAATTCTTCTTCACTTTCTGCCATCAGAGTGGTATCATTTACATATCTGTGAACTGTTGATATTTCTCCAGCCAACCCCAATTCCACCTTTTGATTCGTCCAGCCTGGCATTTCCCATAATGTATTCTGCATATAGACTTGTTATACTCCTTTCCTAATCTTAAATCAATCAGTTTTTTCTGTTTGGCTCAAACTGTTGCACCGGGGCCAGATACAGGTTCCTTAGGAGACAAGTAAAATGATCTAGTACTTCCATCTCTTTGAGGACTTACCACATTTTGTTGTGATCCACACATTCAGTGTAGTCAATGAAGCAGAAGTAGAGGCTTTTCTGGAATGCCCTGACTTTTTCCACAATCCAGCAAACATTTCCCATTCAGTCTCTAGTTCCTCTGCCTCTTCAAAAACCAGCCTTCTCTTCTAATAATTCTTACCTTAGCAGAATCTGAGGCATAATCTTGCTGGCATGTGAAATTAGTGAAATTGTTCAGTAATTTGAACATTCCTTGGCCTTGCCCCTCTTTAGGACTGGGATATAAACTGATTTTTTCCAATCCAGTGGCCACTGCTGGGTTTTCCAGATTTGCTGGCATATTGAGTACAGCACTTTAAGAAAAGTGCTTTTTAGGATGTTAAATAATTCAGCTAGAATTCTATCACCTCCACTATCCTTATTGTTAGCGATGTTCCCTAAGGCCCGCTTGATTTCATTCTCCAGGATATGTGGTTCTAGATTAATAACCGCACTATTGTAATTCCTGGTAATGTTACAATCTTTCTTGTATAATTCTTTAGTGTATTCTTGCCACCTCTTCTTAACCTTTTCTACTTTTGTTAAGTTCCTACCATTTTTGTTTTTCTTCACGCCCATTTTTGCATGCACCACTCCCTTGATATCTCTAATTTTCTTGTAGAAATCTCCTGTCCTTTCTATCCTTTTGTTTTCTTTAATTTTTTCATTGCTCATTTAAGAAAACCTTCTTATCTCTCCTTGCTGTTCTCTGGGATTCTGTATTCAGTTGGGTATAGTTTCCCTTTCCCTTTCCTTCCTTCCCCAACTACTTGTATAGCCTTTTCAGGTAGTCATTTTGGGTTTTTTGCTCTTCTTTTTCTTTGTAATTTGTTGTTGTTGTTGTTGCTGCGTATATCAGCAAGCACCGTAGCATACCCAGAATGGCTGCTAGCACAGGTTTTTTTAAAACTGCTCTTCTAAAGGAAAGCAACTCAAAAAGGGTTAACAATCTTACTTTAATCAAACATATATATCATTCACTTAGTTCAGGGGAAAAAGTTAGCACCCTGAATTTCAGAAAATACAAACAGAAATTATAAGCAGACAAAGAGAAAATAACACAGTTCAACAGACCAACAGACAGGGCTTCCAGCGGTCTGACCATTAGATACATATGTAGTTAGTTACCAGAGAGAGAAGCACCAACATCTGGGTTTTCAAAACTGGGGTACTCAATAGCTACCCAGAGTCTCATCTGGTCAAATCATACAACTCTTTTCATAAGTGAGCCCCAAAGCAAAACCTCACCTATATGCCCTTATTTAGGGTCAGAGGTCACCACAACCTACATGACCCACTGCCTAATTACAAAATAATAAAAGGTGTGCGTCTTCCTGGAAAAACAAGCCTCCCCTAAGCAAGCTTCTCTTGTTGGACTCCAAGTGAGGCCCATTAAGGGGTAGAGAAGATTTTCACATTCTCTTACCATCACACTGCCTCCTATATAATATTTCAAACTTCTGTCCATAGTTCTTTAGGTACTCTATCTACCAGCTCTAATCCCTTAAAATCTATTCATCACCTCTACTTCCTATTCATAAGTGATATTATTTATGTCATATCTGTACAGTCTGATGGTTTTCTCAACTTTCTTCTATTTAAGTTTGAGTCTTGCATTAAGAGAGTCATAACCTTTGCTATAGTCAGTTCCAGGTCTTGTTATAACGGACTATATTGAACTTCTCCACCTTTGGCTGCAAAGTATATAATCAATCTGATTTTTATATTGACCATCTGGTGATGTCCATGTGTACAATAGCCTTTTGGGTTGTATAAAAAGAGTATTTGCAATGACCAGTGAATTATCTTGACAAAATGCTATTAGTCTTTGGCCTATTTCATTTTGTACTCCAAGGCCAAACTTTTTCTTTTCTGTTGTTGCAATTATCTTTTGATTTCCTGCTTTAGCATTCCAGTCTCCTATGTTTTTTTTGATGTTATTTCTAGAAGAATATATATAATATATATATATATATTTTTTTTTTTTTGATGTTATTTCTAGAAGATGTTAGGTCTTCATAGAAGTGATCAACTTTGACCTCTTTGGCATCAGTGGTTGGATCATAGAATTGTATTGTTGTGATGTTGAATCATTTGACTTGCATTTGAACAGATATCATTCTGACATTTTTTAGGTCAAACCTCCAATACTGCTTTTCTCCCCCCTTTTATTGACTATGAGGGCTACTCCATTTCTTCTAAGGGATTCTTTATGTAGTAATCACCTGGATTAAAATTACCCATTCTTACCCATTTAAGTTCACTGACACCCAAAGGTATATGAAATTAAAAAGCTTTTGCACAAACAAAACTGATGCAACCAAAATTAGAGGGAAAACAGGAAAATGGAGAAAATATTTTACAGCAAGTTTTTCTAATAAAGGTTTTATTAGAATCAAATTTACAAACAAACAAAAAGAACCATTCCCCAGTTGATAAATGGTCAAGGGATATGAACGGGCAGTTTTCAGAAATCAAATTAAAACTATCAATAGTCACATGAAAAAATGCTTTAAATCACTAGAGAGATTCAAATGAAAACAACTCTGAGATACCATCTCATACCTATCAGATCAGATAACATGACACCAAAGGAAAATGCCAAATGCTGGAGGGGATGTAGAAAAATCGAGACACTAATTCACTGTTGGTGGAGTTGTAAACTAATCCAACTATTCTGGAAAACAGTTTGGAACTACACCCAAAGAGCTATAAAACTGTGCATACCCTTGACCCAGCAATACCACTACTAGGTCTGTATCCCAAAGAGATCAAAGAAAAGGGAAAAGGACCTATTTGTAGAAAAATATTTATAGTGTCTCATTTTGTCATGGTAAAGAATTGGAAATTGAGGGGGTGCCCTTCAATTAGGGTATGGCTAAACAAACTGTAGCATATGATTGTGATGGAATACCATTGTGTTATAAGAAATGATGAGCAATATGGATTCAGAAAAATCCGGGAAGACTTATATGAACTTATGCAAAATGAAGTGAGCAGAACCAGAACATTGAACACAGTTGCAACAATATTGTAAGAATGATCAATTGTGAAGGATTTAGCTACTCTGATTAAGACAATGATCCAAGACAATCCCAAATGACTCATGATGAAAGATGCTATCCACCTCCAGAGAGAATCGATTAATTCTGAATGCAAAGTCAAGCATACTTTTGTCTATTTTCTTTATTTTTATTGTTTTATTTCATTTGTGTTTTCTTTCTCAATATGGTTAATATAGAGATGTTTTGCATGACTTCACATGTATAATCAATATAAAGTTGTTTGCCTTCTCAGAGAAGGGGGAGGAGTTTTGGAATACAAAATTTAAGAAAAAAGTGTTAAAAGCATTTTTACATATAATTGGGAAATATTTAATGAAATAAAAATACTTTTAAAAAATCTAGTATGATATGGTTATAAGACCACTGGAGTTAGGAGACCTGTGTTCTTCTCTTGGCTTTGCCACTAACTAGCTGTGTGACCTTAGACAAAATTTAAATTCTTTGGGTCTCAATTTCCTCAGCTGTAAAATGTTTTTCCCCTACCAGGTTGTACTGCTAGCTACTTTCCTATTCAACAGGAAGCTCTAGATTTCACTGTTACTTTGCTTACTTTTAAAATTTTGCACATATACTGCACCATGAGGAAGAGCTTTTAAAAAGTGTCAAACTCTTTATGGCACTAGTATGGAAAACCTTCTCTCCCTTCGCTCCACTATCATCTCCTGGCAGCCTCTCATTCCCCAGGGTGGGGCGAAGGAGAGTGGAGGGGAGAGGATTATTGTGGATTTACCCAGTGATGACAGCTCTGAGTCTCCATTTACTGGCCTTCTTCTTGACCTTAACATATGTCACCAAGCCCCCGCCATGGAAGCTTGGCATAATGAAGCTTGGCTTCTCACAGACATAGACAGGTGTTCTAGGAGACTGCATGCAGTGTTTACTCTTCACGTAGGTACAACAAAAGCAATGACCAACATGCAGAGAGACATCCCTCTGTTTTACTGTGTGAGCCCTAAGCTTTTCCCAGAACCCAGTACTTTCTAAATAATGTGTAGCCATTTCAATCCCAGGAGTTATAAGAAATGTATTGTTTATTTCATTCCCCTTGACTGTTCCCCTGTGAATGGGCAAAGGTATGCAGAGAGTTCCCACATGATGCTCAGTTTTTAACGAAGGTTCTGGGGTTTCAGGTTCTTTGTAGGGCATGGGGACATGGACATGGGGGACAGAAACTTTGGGGACTAATTCATTTCTCAGTCTCAAGGATTCTGTCACAGAGCTATGTGAGTGGACTTCAGTGACTGGCCCCAGCAAGAAATGAATGGACCCAATCCATCCAATCCACCAAACATTTAAGTTTGAGGCACTGTAGTAGGTTCTGGGGATACAAAGACAAAACCAAAAACACTCCCTGCCTTCATTCTACTCTGGCCTCTCATTCTGACCTTGACCCCCTCTGCAGTAGGTATGTTAACATTATCAACTTCCTCTCTTGCTCCTTGGTCTGAGCTTCACTTCTAAGCACAGTGGGAGTGGGAAAGAGAGGACAGACAGAACTAGAAGGATGCTACCAGGCAGCTGGACTACACGAGCCCTGAGGTCCCTTCAACCTCTATAATCCGATGATTTTATGAAATACCAAGCAGGAGAAAATCATTGCAGAGTTGGATTAGTCGGGGAAGACTTCATGGAGGAGGACACTGAAAGACTCATAAATCGAAGGTTAAGGAGGCAGATTTGTCAGTCTACAAATCTTCATTGAATGCTACATTGCACACAGCCCTCAGCTGCATCATAAAGTGAAGGGGAGACAATGGGATTAGGACATGATCCAGGTGAAGTTCCTGGTGGTATGATTTCTTAAAACTAGGAGCAGTTTCTAATGGAGCCGAATAAATCAACTTAAAACTTGCTTCTACACGCAGATGTCGTGTAAAAGCTTCCTGGAGACTCAGCAAATCCATCCAGGTGTGCTTAGACAAAAGGTCCTCAGCCATCAGAAATTCTTTCTTCCCATCAGCCCACACAAGATGCTTGGTTCTCCCCAAAAGGGCTTTGGGAATTAAGCATAGACAGTCCCCATCAACCCAATGCATCGGATCTAAGGAGCATTGATGAAGAAGGGGATACAAACACAAAACAGACAAAAAAGGCAGTCACTGCCCTGAGGGACTTACGTTCTATTGCATAGGATGAGATGGATTCTATATACCCCAGCTTCTCAAAGATGGGAGGTACAGGTTCAGCTGGATTCCGGAAAAACCATGAAAAGGCAGCGTGGTGAAGTGGAGAACACCCTGGAATATGAATCAGTTTTGGCTCTGGGTGAGCCATTAACTAACTGGGTGACAGTGGGCAAGCTACTTCACTTCTGTGAGGAGAGCCTGAGTAAGACAAACTCTAAGGTCCCTTCCAGAGCAAATGTCCTTCTACATTTCAAACTCTCTTCAAAGACAAGCAACTGGGAGAAAAGGAAGGAAACAAGCACCTACTATGTTCTAGGCTCTGTGCTAAGCACTTTATGACTATTATCTCATTTGATCCTCACAACAATCCTGGGAGGTAGGTACTATTATTAGCCTCATGTTGGAGTTGAAGAAATTGAAGTAGAGACAGATTAAATGACATGCCCAGGGTCATACAGCTAGTAAATATCTGAAGAAGAGTTGAATTCAGGTCTTTCTGACTCTGGGCCTAGTACTCTATCCAAGGTGCCATCAAGTGGCTCAATGATAGAGTTTACCTTGGTGGAAGAGAGCATGAGTTAGTTGAGAAGCCATATGGTAGAATAAGCTCTGGAATCAGAGGACCTGGGTTCCATTTCTCTGCAAGACCTTGGGCGAGTCACCTAACATCTCTAGGTCTGTTTTCTCCTCTGAAAAATGAGGGAGTTGGTGTGGCTAGGTGGCTCAGTGAATAGAGCACTCACCTTAGAGTCAAGAAGACCTGACTTCAAATCCAGCTTCAGACACTTAACATTTAGTGGCTATGTGACCCTGGGCAATTCACTTAACCCCAGATGCCCCTATGAAAAAGCAAAAAAAAGAAAAAAGAAAAGAAAAATGAGGGAGTTAGTATAAAGGTTCTCCAAGGTCCCCTTCAGTTCTAATCCTGTGATCTGGTTGAACTGTAGTGAGGGATAGCATTTTATTTGAAGTTTATAAAAAAAAAAAAAGACCAGCCATGACCATATGGTTTTGTGGACTTTAGAAATGAAGAGAAGATCACAGTCATGGCAACCCTGCCTGAGGGGAAAAAATCACGCTGAAAAAAGAAGCTGTAATTTGGTTACTCTTTCAAGTTCAGACATATGCTGAAGTCTCCCACTCTTAAATCTGGTTGATTATTAAGAGTTTGCTGTCAATGAGTAGGGTGATAAGTAATAGTTTCTATGCAAGCTGCTGATGGTTTCTAAGATAATATCAGTTGGTCTTTATATAGCTCTTTAGAGTTTACAAGGCAATTTATCTATATTATCTTACTTGATTCTTACAACAATCTGGTGGGGTGAAGAGTATCATTAACCCTTACTTCATAGTCAAAATTGAAGCCCAGAGAAATAAAGTGACTTTCTGCTTGAAAGTGGAAGAGTTAGGACAGTGATTCTCAACCTGTGGGTCGTGACCCCTTTGGGAGTTGAATGACCCTTTCACAGGAGTCACAGCAGTCACCTAAGCCCATTCGATGGTCTTAGGAACTGAGACACCGATCCTCTATCTGTCTCCAGGTGGGTCCGCCCACATGCAGATACACCTACATACGAGTGTTAAAGGGCCGCAGCATTAGGAAGGTTGAGAACCACTGAGTTAGGAGATCATTAGATTTCATTGGATGGAAAGGACCTGAGAGGTAATCTAATCCAAGACCTCATTTTTAAGATGATACAAATGGAGCCCAGTGAAGGATGTGAAGTGGTCACACAGGTGACAAATGGCAGAGCCAAAGTTCGAACCCAAATCTTTAGGTTCGAAGTACTCTGCTTTTTCCCCAAAATTTCAAACCCACATCTTTAGATTCAAAGTACTCTGCTTTTCCCCCTGGCTGCCACATCTGGATTGAGGGCTCTAATATAACCATGGGGAGGGAAGGGATAGGGCCTGATGAAAAGTTATTGGAATCTAAAGGGTATAGTATTGGCTGTAGGAAAATTGTAGTACAGAGAGAAGTGAACCTGGTCTAAGTGTTGAAGGTTTCTAAGTCTGTGTTCATGTATATTGGAAACTTCTTTAGGGTTGAGTGGAATGGAGGGAAAAAAAATATTAATTGGGACTCAGTATATTTAGGCTCTGGTCTCACTTCTGCCACCAACTAGCTATGTGACTGTGGACAAGTTATTTAACATCTCTACATCATGGATAAAATGGTGAGGTTGGCCTAGAGGTGTCTAAAGTTCCTTCTAACTCTAATATTCTATGGTAAAGATTCTGTCTTGTGCTTTTTTGTTTGTTTGTTTGTTTTATCAGGACTGACACTAGGTACTCAGTAAAGATCTCACTCCAGCATCTGGCTTTCCTTTCCTCTATAACTTGAATTTTGGGTTATATCCCAATACAACAATGGACCTGTGATCTCACAGAAATGGTTACTCTCTCCAGTGATACAAATATGAACCCATCCATGCCTCCCTACCCCATGCAATTCCTTGTATCCCTATAAGGATACAAATGGCATGACTGCAGTTAGTTTTCTCTCTTCTTTTTGTCTCTCTCTCTCTCTTTCAAAATGACTGCCCAGGCTTAAGAAAGTCAGTCTATTAAAATTCAGAAAAATTAGGGGGTTATGCTTCACATTACAAAATATTTTTCTTTATTTGGAAGAAGAAGGTACTGGATGATTCCTTTAAATACCAGCTTCCCAAAATACATTTGAGATTTTGTTTATAATTATAAATCTCTTAGGGAGACAGAGCTGGTAGAGCCTTAAATGTTAAAGAGTCTTTGCCAATTAAAGATCAATCAGCAATGAACACAAAGCATCACAGGTGTAAACATCCAAGCACTCTCATTCTGGCAGAGAAAGTACTTTGAACTCACTTGGAGAAGTGGGCTACAGAAACATAACGTATCCCTACTGTTAAGATGATAGGTCAGGATCAATAAAGCTCCATCAGGCCCAGCAACATCAGCAGAGAAGAGGAAGAGAAAAACAGAGATGGAAAGAAAGCAGTTCTTTGGCCCAGTTCAAATGCTATCTCTTCCATGAAATCTTCCCTGATCCTTCCAATTTGAGACTAGTCATGGGTCCGTGTTTATGGAGAGGTTAATGATTATGGAAAGAAGCAGTGTGGTGTAGTAGAAAGAGTGCCAATTTGGGGACAGGTGACCTGGGTTCATATCCCAGAATGGTCACTTGCTAACTCTGTGTCTTTGGGCAAATTGCTTCATTTCTCTAACCAAGGGTGGGGGACCTGAGGCCTTGAGGCCACATGTGGCCTTCTAGATCCTTGGGTGTGGCCTTTTGACTGAGTCCAAGTTTTATAAAACAAACCCTTTTACTAATGAGATTTGTTCTGTGAAGTTTGGGCCATACTTGAGGACCTAGAGGGCCACATGTGGCCTTGAGGCCACAGGTTTCCCACCCCTACAAGCATTGATTTTCCATTTATACAAGGAGAGAGTTAGACTGAATAACCTCAAAGGGGTCTTCCTGCTCTGGATCTATGATCCTATAGCACCTTGCATTCCTCCCAGGGCCCTTTCATAGTTTACTCTGGATTGTAGTTATCTGGAGATGTGTCATCTATCTCCCCAGCTGCTGACCCCATGAGGGCAGGAATTATCTGATTCATCTTTGTATCTCCCGCTGGACTCAGCACAAATATATTTTATCCTTATTACTGAAGGAACCAGATACATTTAGATTGGAGAAGAGGAGACCTTGAGGTGACATAAAAATAAGTCTCAAGATTTTGAAAGGCCATCCCCTGGAAGAGAAATTAGACTGGTTCTTTTTATCCCCAGAAGAGAGAAATAGGAACAATGACTAGAAGTTGAAAAGAGGTAGAATTTAAGAATGATGTCAAGAAAAACTTGCTAACCATTAGGAATGGTTAGCCCAAAGTACAATGGGCTATCCTGGGAAGTAATGGGCTTTTTCTCAGGAGGTCTTCAAGCAAAGACTAGTTTACCAGTAGTGAGAAATATTATAGGTGAGGGATTCTTGTTCAGGTACGAGTTAGACTACATTCTCTGAGGTTCTTTCCAGTGTTGAGTTTCGAGGATCTCAAAAAGAAGTAGAGAGAGAGGAAAAGACAGAGAGAAAAAAAGAGGTAAATATAGTAGGGTATGGTCAAGAGAGTGACCCCAATAATTGAATTAGGAGCCTAGTAGAGTGAATAGACCAGTGGCCTGGGAGTTAGGAGACCTAGATGCTAGGCCTGGCTCAGCTACTTTACCTGTGTGAAATTGAACAAGTCACTAAATCTTCCTGGATTCAGCTTCCTCAGCTATAAAATGAAGGGGTTGGAATAACCACTGACATTTCTCCTGGATCTTTCACTCTTACGGTTCCAAATTTTCATTCAAGGTCCTAGCTTGCCTGTACCTAGTCTAAAGCAAGGAACATTGGTTTTAATTTCAGAGAACCTGGGTTTTAATCCTGCCATTAACACTCTGGGTATCTTGTTAAATTAGGGCAAACTTTATATTTTTTTAATGTGGATTAGATTAAATTAGAAACTTTAGATTTTTTTATGTAGATTAAATCATTTGCCCAGGGTCATATGACTAGTAAGTGTCCCAAGTGGGATTTGAACCCAAGTCTTGGTGACTCTGAATTCAGTTCTGAATCCCTTACATGTGATGAGTGATCTTCAGGGGCGAATTAAAACCCCTCCTTTAAAGATAGGCTTCCTGAGTCACAATTGGCAGCTAGTGGCACTACAATGGATAGAGTGCTAGCCCTGGAGCCAGAAAGAGCTGAACTGAGATCTAGCCTCAGACACTTACTTAGTTATGACAAGTCCCTTAACTTTTGTTTGCTTCAGTTTCCTCAACTGTATGATGGGGATCATACCAGCACCGCCTTCCCAGGGTTGTTGTAAGGGTCAAGTGAGAGATCTGTAAAGAGTTTAGCACATTGCCTTTCCTTCTTCCCTCCATTTTGGAATAAGAAAAAGTCCTTGACTTTAATAAATAGAAAATAGGAAGTATAGAGGTTTGCAGTCTCCTCAAAGGAACCTTCCTTTGGTCAATATTTTTCACAGGATGATAGTGTTCAACTAGTAGATTGTAAACTCTTTGAGGGGAGGGACTAGTCCTTTACCCCTCCCTGAATCTTTTCTTTATTCAACTAAAACAACTTGTGCATTATATATACTCAATAACTATTTGCTGCAATTAATTGAATGCAAAGGGCATGGCTATAAGTAATAAATTATCCTTCCTGAGAGAACCAAGGGAAAGGGATCATCACGTCTCTCCTGTTAAAAAAAAAAACAACCTCCCCCAAAATTCAGAAACTTATTTTCCTTTATAAATAGAGACACTATGCACTTGATGGAGTTACTAGAACAGGAAGTCTAACCCGAGACTTGGAGTGCTCAATCACTTTAAGAAAGGATATGGGACAAACTGAAATCAAGGACATACTCTAATCTGAATGCTTCTGGAACCAAATTGCCCAAAAATCTAGCCTTATTTTAAGCTACGCTCCCAATAAAAGGGAATTGATTTGAGATTTGTTACCCTTTCTCACCCTGGTTTCTTTTTATTAGGAGTGCCAGTGAACAGGTTAAGTTCCAAAGTAGTTGAAACAAGAGCTAGAAGGAAGTGTACGAGAAAGCCTGGGGTGTGTGTGTGTGTGCACACGCATGCACACACACTTAATGCTGAATACAAAGCAGAGTCTAGTCTGGCACACAGCGGTCAACAAGCATTTTTATTCATTTATTTTTAGTTTTCAACATTCACTTTCATAAAATTTTGAGTTCTAAATTTCCCTCCTCCCCCTCCCTAAATGGCATGCAATATGATATAGTCTATACATGTACAATCATATTAAACATATTTCCACATTAGTCATTCATCAAGCATTTATTAAGGATTACTGGGTCCCAGGTACTGCTTTGAGTACAGACACAAACAAAAAGAAAGACAAGCCTAGCCCTCAAGGAGTTTATATTTTAGTGGGGGAAGACAACACATAAATGGGACCTGAAAAGGGTGGTGAGGAGGAGAGAGAAAGTAGCCAAGGCTGTGGATGGTGGAGAAAGCCCAAAGAGTTAGGAATGGAGTCTGGAGAGGAATTAAGACTTGACTGGCCTGGACACTTCTCTTATAATGGAGGTTCTGGTTCTCACATCAAATATAGGAAGGGGCCACAGGAGCCTTTTAGTTGGTGCTCAGGACATGTGTGATGAATGAATGATATGAATAAAATTGGCCTATTTCCAAAATGTAGGGTAAGAAAGGGAATAGCTGCCATTTAAAAAGTGATTTAGAGTTTGCCAAGTAAGTGCTTTCCATAAATTATCTCATTTGGTCCTTTCAACAATCCTGTGAAGGAAATGCTGTTATACATGATGAAAGTGAGACTTAGAGAGGGTAAGAGACTTGGCCCAGGTCACACAGCTACCTAGTAAGTCTCTAAGGCAATATTCGAACCCATCTTCTGCTCTTCCCATGATTCCATCAGACCATCATGAGAAAAGCACTAGACTTAGATAAACCAGAAGCTGTGGATTCAAGTTTTAGTCTAGGATTACTGGCAAAGCACTTGACCTCCCTTGAAGCCCTTCAGGCTTCAGTTTCCCTACTTGGACAAATAGTGCTGCTTGCACTGTCTGCACTTCAGAAGCATTGACTAGAATGAAAATGCTCTATAAATTTTAAAGTCTGTTATAAACGTGAGCCTTACAAAATGCAATAAGCACTTATCCAGCACCTTCTATGTGCTTGCTGCTGTCCTAGGTGCTGAGATTAGAGAAACAAAATTGAAAACACTACCCTACATTCTGGTAGTATAAGAAGAATGAATTCAAGGTATCATACAGGCTGCCAGAGCCCAGACAGCTAGCTTCTCTCTAATAGAGAGTTTCCTGCAAGGATTCATCCAATCAATTTGCTAAATACCTGCTATGTCCAGATGCTGTGCTAGTCATGAAAACAATTGGATGTCTTTAATTATAAAAATGTTTTTTTGACAATTTTTTTTCTTTGAAAAGTTGCTCCAGGTCATTTCCAGTGGTGTTTGTGTTTTTAAAAATGTCTCTACCATTGGAATAAGGTTTTTTTCAGGTTGGAGTATTAAAAAAAAAAAAAGAAAGAAAAGATCTGACCTAACATTCAGCTCTCACTTTATGTGAACCATAAAAGGATTTTACCCTGGGAAATAGCCTGGTTCTAGGAACTTGTAATAAGAGCTGGGGCTTGTCATCACCAGGTCAGTGATTCCAGTCTAGCTCAGGAGATTTTTTTTTGGATCATCTGCCACTTGATCTATGGCCTACAGAGGAAAAAAAAAAGTTGGGTTCTATCCATTCCAGCAGACAGGTGTTCTTCTCATAAAGGTCAAGATCTGGTTCATTGGGTGGGGCGGAAAGGTCAAAAAGTAAATGGATTTGAGGAGCAATGGATTTTCCTCTTTAGCAATGGTGTTTCCAGGTCAAGGTGAGCCGAAAAAATATTGGGAAATCCATCTGCCTTTTTTGGCATTTGGATAGTTGTCAGAGAGGCTTGGTTTCTAGGATGCTAGGGCCTGCTTTTTCCATAATAAATATGGCAGAGAAATGGCATAGAATATTTAACACATGGAAAGAAAAATGAAGACTTGAGAAGATAATTTCCAGGTATTGACATTGGTTCTTCGTCTGAAAGCAAGGAAATTATAGCTGTGCACCAAGAGGAGATTTTTGGTTTTCGATGGAGGTAGTAGGCTGCTGAAGGTGGCCTTTGTTGTTGGTCTTTTTTGTTTGTTTGTTTCTCCAGGTAAACATTCTCTCCTTAGTGAATTTAGATATTGAATTTGGAAAAGGCACTGAGTTCTGGGTCCAACACCTTCCATGTAATTATGCAGGTGAGGAAAAAGGTGGTGAAAAAAAATCAGATGATTTATTCATCTGCCACTTCAAGAATCCTCTCTTGGGAGAACATGTCCAAATAAATTGTTTTTGCATGTGAGTTAATTGTTAACCATTGGATGGTTATTATGAAATAAATATTCACTTAGAGATGAGGGAGACCTGGTCTTCTTTATGTTGACATATTTTCAGTAACAAAACTTACAAGTATCATCTCTATTTAGGGCCCAGCAGTTCTATTCCTAAATGCCAATTCCAGCGTCATAACAGCAACTTCCATTTGATGGGTTGTAGGATTTCATAGAGAAGGGAGAAACAGTGTGGTCTAAACCACTGTTTTAAATCACTCAATTTGATTCTCCCCATAACCCTATAAAGTAAATAGCTTATTCTCATTTTACAGACAAGGAAATGAAGGCCCAGAGAGGTTGTGACTTACCCAAGGTCACATGGCAAGAGATAGTTGTCCTTTGACCAACAAGAGAATCTGAATGTTTACAAGTGAGTATTTTGCCTGCAGCAGATTGTTTTGACCATCACCAGTGAGGGTGACTCTTCATCCTTCAATTCTAGGCTAGATTGTTTTGGGGAAAGCTGTTAAAATTATCTGGAGGCAAGTCTGGTGAAGAAAGTTAGCAATTAAATTCAATAATATTATTTAGGGTAAACAAAAAGAAGTCAAATAAAACAACATGCAACTACAAAGAAATGAGGCTGGTTTTCTTGTATGGTTCATTAGCTGGCTCTGAAGATAATTCCCAGTCTAAGGATATGCTATTTTTCAGACATTAGCAAATTTGCAGGTCATAAAGGGTCAAATTACAGAGACAAAGAGATGTAATGATCATCTTACCCATTTGCACTTGTGGAAGGTGAACCACTTTTCAGATCTGAGTGGATCATTCTAAACCTTGTAAAGGATATGGAGGTTTGAGTAACTTGTTTGCTTGTGAAAAGGCTAAATTTTCTGTAGCCATTCTTTTGCATAAAGAACTTTAGAGTTAAAAAAAAAATCTAGAGAATCTTGAACCCCAGAGCTATTTGAGAGATTATTGGTCATGTGACCATTGCCTGATTGTGACCTAGATAACAGAGATGAAGAATTGGGAAATATATCAGATGGTCTCCATAAATTAGGGTGAGGTCTCTGTCCAAGGGAACCCAGTCCTGAAAAGAAAATGCCACGGGGGGGCGGGGGGGGGGAGGAGTGGCACAGACAAGATGGAAGCATAGAAGCAGCAAGGTTTCACACCTCACACATAGTCACCTCAAATACCCATAAAATATGACTCTAAACAAATTTTAGGGCTCCAAAACCCACATACAAATACAGAAAAACACATCTCTCACTGAAGACAGCTTGGCATGAAGGGCTCAGCGCAGCATGCTGGGAGCCAAAATCAGCCCAGCCTGAAACCGCAGCTTGGCCCCTGGGGTGGCCAGGATGAGCTGCAGCTGGAGCTTCAGGAGAGTGGATCAGCGGCAGCTGTGAGAGTTTCCAGAATTATCAAGCCATAAGAAACAAGGACTAAGTGAAAGGTCAGTGGATCTCAGCTACATTTAGGGAGAAAAGTGATCTGGCCAAACTGCCTCCAGGGCAAGGAAGCAGCAGAAGCAGTGGCCCTGCAGCCACTTCCATGTGGCTGCTTCAGAGGTCCTGGCCTGCAGACTGCAGCGGGGCCAAGTGATCATTCAGAGGCTAAGTGCTCTTGTGTTGGGCATCCTGGATCTGGATTGTGGTCTTGGGTGGTGGTCCTAGGCTGTGTTTTCAGTGAGCCAAAGCTGGTGGGGGCTGCAGCAGCCTCCCAATAACTCTGGCAGCTGTGAAAACCCCAGCAATTTGGGACAGAGCTTTCCCCCCTGGAAGCAGAGTTCCACAGAGCTAAAAAAATCACATAATTGACTGGCCAACATGAGCAGGCAAAGGAAGCAAAGTAAGAATAGCAACCGAACTCTAGAATCCTTTTTTGGGGACAAAAAGGATCAAAGTATGGAATGGGAGGAAGACAACACAGTCAGAACTCCCACACCAAACGCTTTCAAGAAACATGAAGACTGCCTAAAAGCCATAGATCAGCTTAAGAAGGATTTTGAAAACCAAATAAGAGAAGTGGAGGAAAAATTGGGAAGAGAAATGAGAATGATGCAAGAAAATCATGAAAAGAGAGTCAACAACATGACTGAAGAACATA
>CM053583.1:385755936-385774820 GCA_028627135.1 Pseudochirops cupreus
AGATTGCTCTATAGTTTTCTTTCTCTGCTTAATCTTTCCTGGGTTTAGGTATCAAGATCATATTTTGATCATAAAGAGTCTAGAAGGATACAAATTTCCCTTTATAGTTCATAATAAAGGATTTAATTATCCTTTGAAGACTTGATAGAATTAATTTCAGGATCATTTGGTTCTGAAATTTTTTTGTTTGGGATTTTATTTGTGACTTGTTCACTTTTTTTCCTGATAGTTACTTAATAATCTATTTCTTATTCTGTAAATCTGAATACTTTATAATTTTTTAAATACTGATCTACTTACTTTGTTATCAGCTTTGTTAGAATATGATTGGGCAAAAGAGCTTCTAATAGTGTGCTTTATTTTGTTTTCAGTTGTTATGATATCTCTTTTTTGATACAAGTAATTTAGTTATTCTTTCTCTTTTTTCTCTCTCTTTGTAATTAGACTAGCTGCTTATCTATTTTTTTTCCAGAAATCAGTTCAATTCCAGTTTTATTTGCTCATTCAAATTGAGTCTTATTTGTTAATTTGATGGGATTTTTTGGCTTTCGACTTTGTTACTCTCTGCTCTGATTTTTATAATTCTATTTTGATGTCAAGTTTGATTAATTCTTTTCAATTTTTTATTATTGCATGCTCAACTCATTGATCTGTTTGTAGTTTCTTTGTTGATGAAAGATTTTGGAGATGGATATTTTCCCCTAAGAAATGTTCTGGCTGAATTCCATAACCTTTCATTGTTGTCATTTCTTTGATGAAATTTTCTGTTGTTATTTTTTTCCCTTTAACCAATTCTGTAGGATCAAATTATTTAGCCTCAAATTAATTTTTAATCTTTTCTTCCAAGTCCCTTTTTGCATATAATTTTATTGCATTTTAGTAAAGTCAATAGAGGATGTGCTTAATATGCCTCAATACATGGTCAGTTTTTGTAGTGGTGGTATGCATAGCTGAGAAATATGTAAATACCTTTTCCTAGTCAGTAGATGCCAGAGAGCTATCATCTCCAACTTTTCTAAAATTCTATTCATGTCCTTAGCTTCTTTCTTGTTTTCTTTTTGTTATATTTGTCTACATCTGAAGGGGGTACATTGAGGTCCCTTACAATTATATTTTCAGTATCTGTTTCTCCCTACAATATTATTAGCTTTTCCTTTATTTAGATACTATGCTGTTTGATGCTCATACAATAAGTATGTACATTTATTCATGTTTCTGGTGTTTTAATGATAATTCTATTTCCCTGCTTATCTCTTTTTATTTATATCTATTCTTATAATTTCCTTGTCTGAGGACATGATTGATACTGTAGCTTTTTTTTAGTTCACCTAATTCCTCATTTCAGCTCTATGTAAATCTTTATGTTTCAAGTGTGTTTCTTGTAAATATTGTTGAAGTTTGATTTCTAATGCATTCTACTACCAGTTTAAGGGCAGCTAGGTGGTACAGTGGATAGAGTGCTGGGCCTGGAGTCAGGAACACCTGAGTTCAAATCCAGCCTCAGACACTTATTAACTGTGTGACCTTGGGAAAGTCACTTAACCCTGTTTGCCTCAGTTTCTTCATCTGTAAAATTAGCTGGAAAAAGAAATGACAAACAGTATCTTTGCCAGGAAAACCCCAAATGGAGTCACAAACAGTTGGACACAACTGAACAACAAAAAAATCTTCCATTTTATAGGTGAGTTTATGTCATTCATGTTCATGGTTATGGCTGCTAACTGTGGATTTCCCTCTATCCTTTCTTCTTGTACTTTTTTATTGCTTTGCCTCTGACTCTCCTCTTTACAAAGAAAAAGAGGAATTTGTTTACTATTAGTCTTCTATAATCAATCTGTTTCCATTCCATTGCCTCTCTTTTCTTCCCCTTGCTCTGCCCTATTCACAGGTTTTCTACTGTGTCTTTATTTCCTTTAAATCCCTCCTCCAATCTCACCCACCCATGTTGGAATTTGTTTTGCTTATGGCTATTCTCTCACCTATCCCGCACTCCCTCATAAAATCTCCTTCCCTTTCCCTATCCCTGCCTATTTCCCTGTTGAGTTTAATATATATATTTTATGTGAAACATTGTGTGTGTGTGTCTGTGTGTTTGTAATATGTGTGAATGTGTTCAACCTTTCTTTGCCTGATCAGATGAAAGTGAGATTCATTGGATGCCCAATATCCCTTGTCTTTTCCTCCATGTTTATATATTCTTCATTTCATACAGTCCTGTTATGCGAGATACTAAGTTCCCTCTCCTTCCTTCTCACTTCCTCCTCAGTATATTCCCTTTTCCATCTTATTTCCTTCTTGTCCTGAGACCAGAAAAAGAGGGAGAAGGAACACTTTCATGCCCTTTGCCAGTTTTATTTATCTTTGTCTATGAAACTTGAAGGTATTAGAATTTTTTTCTCTTCCCCCTAGTAGAATGTAAACATTTTGTCATCATACAGTACTTTATAATACAGTGGTTCTTAACCTTCACCCTTTAACACTCATATGTGGGTGTATCTGTATGTGGGCAGACCCACCTGGAGACAGATAGAGGAGCGGTGTCTTGGTTCCTGAGACCATTGGAAATATGTGTTTTCTGATGTTTTTAGGCAACCCCTATGACCCCTGTGAAAGGGTTGTTCAACCCGCAAAGGGGTTGTGACCCACAGGTTGAGAACTGCTGTTCTAGTAGATCTAGTTGATCTCATAGAATGTAAACATTCATTATCATATGGTACTTTTCAGTTGATCAAATTACCTTTCTGTGTTTTTCTCAACTCCTGAATTTGCTTTTCAAAGTTTGTTCTCTATTCTGGTCATTGGGAATACTTGAAAGTCCTCTATTTCATTAAAGATCCATTTCCCCCTTATAGATTATACTCAGTTTCCCCAGATATGTTATTCTTGGTTGTAAACTCTTGTCTTTTACTTTAGGGGATATTTTCTTGTGAGCTTTCCTCTCCCTTGGAGTAGCAGCTACCTGGTCCTTGTAATCCTGCATGGGTTGGAGACCCAGTACTAAGCTCCCACTGGAATGCCTATGCTAAGTGTTAAGTGCTAAGTTCAAAATATTAAAATATAAAATCTAGAGTCTGAACATAGTTTGTGAGTCACATATAATGGAGGTTCAGACATCTCCTGGATGTATAGTCCCTACTCTTATAGATTTGGAGACTTAGCACTTTGTGATCACGTACACTATTGTACATCGCATAAAATGAAAGAAACATGGCACTGGAATTATCTGCCTCCAACCATCTCCTAAACCTCCTACACACTGCCCTGACCAGAGGGATTCCCAGACACACACAATAAACAGTTCTTCATTATTATTATCGTTATTATTATTTACTTAACAGTATTTTTCCAGTTACATGTAAAGACTATTTTCAGCATTCACTTCTGTAAGATTTTGAATTCCAAATTTTTCTCCCTTTCTCTCTTCCCTCCCCAAGCAATCTGGTGTAGGTTATACATTTACAATCATATTAATCATATCTCCACATTAGTCATGTTGTGAAAAAACAATCAGAACAAAAGGGGAAAATCATGCGAAAGAAAAAAACAAAACAAAAGTGAAAATAGTATGCTTCAATCTGTATTCAGACTCCATAGTTCTTTCTCCGTATGTGAATAACATTCTTCATCATGAATCTTTTAGAACTGTCTTATCATTGTATTGCTGAGAAGAGCTAAATATATCATAGTTGATCATTGCACAATGTTGCTTTTACTGTGTACAATGTTCTCCTGGTTCTGCTCATTTCACTCAGCCTCAGTTCATGTAAGTCTTTCCAGGTTTTTTTTGAAATCTGCCTGCTCATCATTTCTTATAGCACAATAGTATTGCATTACATTCATATACCACAACTTGTTCAGCCATTCCCCAATGAGCAGATAGCCCATCAATTTCCAATTCTTTGCCACCACAAAAAGAGCTATAAATATTTTTGTACATGTGGATCCTTTTCCCTTTTTTATGATCTCTTTGGGCTACAGACATAGTAGTGGTACTGCTGGACCCAAAGGTATGCACAGTTTTATAGCCCTTTGGGCATAGTTCCAAATTGCTCTCCAGAAAATTTGGATCAGTTCACAACTCCACCAACAATTCATTAATGTTTCAATTTTCCTACATCTTCTCCAACATTTATAATTTTCCTTTTCTATCATATTAACCAATCTGGTAGGTATGAGGTGCTACCTCAAAGTTTTAATTTGTATTTCTCTAATCAATAGTGATTTGGAGCATTTTTTTTATATGACCATAGATAGTTTCCATTTCTTCCTCTGAAAACTGCCTGTTCATAACCTTTGACTATTTATCAACTGGGGAATGATTTCTATTCTTAAAAATTTGACTCATTTCTCTATATATTTGAGAAATGAAGCCTTTATCAGAAACATTGGCTGCAAAAATTGTTTCCCAGTTTTCTGCTTTCCTTCTAATCTTGGTTGCGTTGGCTTTACAACAAACAGTTCTTGGAAAGGAAGGAAGATATTCACACCCCATCTCTAGATTACAGACTAGAAACAAGGGGAAAGAGACAAGATGTCAAGAAAAATTAGTTTCTCCTCTCCCTCCCTCCCCCCTTCCCCCACTCTAGCTCACCAATCCAACAATTCACAACAGCTGGCAATCTCCTATCGTTCAAGGTTTTTCTCCATCATGATTTGCAATCCCTCTGCACCAGGATTAGAATCTCTCCCATATCACTGGTTTTTAATCATCTAACTCTTCAGGCAACGTAATTTCAGGACCACACTGGCTGTGGTCTCTGCTACCCCAGTGGGTTCCCAATCAACAGCAATTCACCCCTTGTACCTCTTTCAAGAAGTCTGACTATGAGTTAAGAAGGCTATGGAAGGAAGACAGGAAACTATCCATGGATGCCATAACAAACAGATCCCCCTTAATCCTATCTCACGGCTTCCTGCCTAAGAGCAAATTTGGTGCAAGACAATATTTGCTTTCCTTTCTTTGTTACAGAATCAGAGCAGCCTCACTTCTGCTGATATATCTCAGAAATTCCATCTGTTTCCCTGTGTGGAAACTTCCTTGGCCCCAGGTATCCCTGAGATGAAAAGACATTACAGAATCATCAGACACAGAGAGAAAACTGAAAAGGTAGGGTAGCACCAGATTGTAGAAACTCTTGAATGCCAGGCAAAGACATTTGAAATTTATGTGGCAGGAGAAATTGAACTAATGAAGTAGAAAGTATTTTACATGTACCTATATAGGAACACGTTATTTCCCTCTGCTGGCCTATCAGCTTCTTTGGAACAAGAACTGTTTCTTTTTCTTTATCTGTTTTTTTTTTTAAGGACAGAACTCGGAGCAATGGCTATGAAGAAGCAAATAGAGGCTCAATGTCAAGGAAATCTGCTTCAAGAATCAGTACTATCCCAAAACACGAAATGGGCTGCTTTAGGAGGTCATGGGTTCCCCTCTCTGGAAGCGTTCAAGCAAAGGCTGGGTGACTGCTGATGGAATGTGCTGTAGAAAGAATTCTTGTTCAGGTGAGGGCTGAGATGCTCTCTGAAGTCCCTTCCCATGATTCTCTAAGAAGAGAGGCGAGGAGAATAAGGAGATAGTTTGAACAATAGAGAAGAGGAATATTAAAGTAGCAGACCATGGAGAAGATCTGGAAGTATGTAGAGACAAGCAAGCAGCTGGGGCACATAGAAGGCAGAAGGAGGAAGAGTCGAATCACTTTGAGTTGCGGGGTGTTGGTTGAAAGAAATAGGAACATAGCAATGGATGGAGGGACTGGAAATCAAAGAAGAGAAAAGAGTAAATTTAGTGTTGGTGAAGCAATAGCCTCCTAATGGGCCTCCCTGCCTCAGTTCTCTTCTCTTCTGATCCATCCTAGTATACAGTAAGTGTTTAATAATGGTTGTTGAGTCATCAATTTTCAACACAGCTGTCAAAATTATATTCCTAGGCCCCAGCTCTGACCATGTCAGTCCCCTGCTCAATAAAGTCCAGTGGTTCCATGTTACTTTTGGATTAAATACAAATTCCTACCATGTAAACGAAGAAAGGAAAGAAACGCACATTTATTAAGCACCAGTTAAGGGCCAGGCATTGGGCTAAGAGCTTTACAATATCTCATTTGATCCTCATAATTGTCTGAGGAGGTAGGTACTATTATTATTGCCACTTTACAGTTAAAGAAACTGAGGCAAACAGGGGTCAAATGACTTGCCAGAGTCACATAGCCAGGAAGTTGTTTGAGGCCAAATTTGAACTCAAGGCTTCTGGACTCCAGGTTCGAAGCACTAACTGCCCCTCCAGGCACCTTAATAAATACTTGTTGACCAAGTTAATACAGAATATATGCAAAGTAAAAACCAAATCATTGGAGTGTCTGTATCAGCAAGCACCCCAGCATACCCAGGGTGACTGCTAGCACAGGTTCTTAGATCTGCTTTTCTAAAGGAAAGCTACTCAAAACGGGTTAACAATCTTACTTTAATCAATCAAACATATATCATTTACCTAGTCCAGGGGAAAAAGTCAGCACCCTGAACTTCAGAGAATACAAACACAAGTTACAAGCAGACAAAGAAACAAATCAGCAGACAAGAGTTTCCAGCTGTCTGACTGTTACATCCATACCTATTCAGTTACCAGAGAGGGAAGCACCAACATCTGGGTTTTCAAAGCATGAGGGCTCAACGGCTGCCCAGAGTCTAGTCTGGCCAAATCACACAACTCTTTCCAAAGTGAGCCCCAAAGCAAAAACTCACATCAGGGTATATATAGCATTCTCAAAGATCAGAGAATGTCATAGCCCTCTTGACCCACTGCCCAATCACAAAATAATAAGGTGTGGGCATTCCTGAAGAACAAGCTTCCTGACACAGGCTCCATGTAACCACATTCATCCTATTAGGGGGCAGAGTATATTTTCAAATCAGGGAAGGTTTTCAGTCACTTAAGCCTATTAAAGGGCCTAGGGGCAGGGAACAGATTCCTACAACAGTATCCTAATTTATGTACCTAACTAATCATGCCAGGACAGTTTAAAGAAGAGAAAGTCTTGAGGCTGAGAGGCCCATTAGGAGGCTATGGCCTCACCCCAAATCTATTCTTTTCTTTTTTAACTTCCAGTTCCTTGACCTACTACTGACTGGGAAGATCAGGAAGGGTCTCACACAGAAGATATCATGACAACTGATCTTTGAAGGTCACCTGGGATTCCAGGAGGCAGAAGTGAGTAGGGAGAGCAATCTAAGCCTAGGGAACAGCCAACACAAAGACACAGGAAGAAGGTTGACATCTGTGTTCTGAAAACAGTAGTAGGGCAATTGGTACAAGAACAAAAAGCTCATGAAGAAGAGTGATGTGAAATCAATTTGGAAAGACATTGGAATCTGAGAGCTTTAAATGTCAAACAAAGGACCGTGCAGGTTAGTTTAGAGGGAATGAGGAGCTATTGAAGCTTCTAGAGCAAGAGAGTGGAGATCAAACCAGTGCGTTAGAAACAACAATTGGGCCACTGAGCTAAGTGAATTGCTTTCAAATGATAGTGTCTATACAGGGCCATTAGGCACTTTATTATCAGTTTTAAAAGAATTTCACTTCACCAGCATTTCCCAAAGCAGCCACCAAAGGAAGCACAGTAATTAATTCCTCCCCAGTAATCCAGCATTCTGGTCCTACAAGAGATCATTTCCTAGTTCACTGGAAAGAAGAAAGAAAAAAAGAAAAGAGACTGGCATGTGAATCGGAGAAAATCCCGTTAGCAACACCCACCAAAGGCACTCAGAGGATCCAATTAACACTTGGAAGTTTTACTAATTAGGAGGGATTGTTGAGGAGACTTGACCTGATCAAACCAGGACCAGGACCTCTCTGACCTCAGGGGCTTTTTCTCCTTCATTTAGTTTGGTGGGGATTAGGCAGATCAAACTCAGGAGCCGCTCACTCTCCGGGCTCCTTCCAAAGGCAGCCTTTCCTTTGGGTTTGACCTGCTCTTCACCCCAGGCTGACTAAGGGCAGCCTGGGGAGTCTAATGAAAGAGAAAGGAAGTGAGGGTCAGGACTAAAACAGCTTTTGCATTTACATGAGATAAGCCGCCTCTGAGTGTGTTTTTGTGTGTGTGTGTGTGTGTGTGTGTGTGTGTGTGTGTGTGTGTGTGTGTGTGTGTGTGTGTGTGTGTGTGTGTGTGTGTGTGTGGTTTTCTTTTCTTCCCCTTCCTTTCTTCCTCCTTTTCTTTTTCTTCCTTTCTTTCTTTCTTTCTTTCTTTCTCTCTCCCTTCCTTCCTTCCTTCTTTTCTTTTTCTTTCTTTCTTTCTTTCTTTCTTTCTTTCTTTTCTTTCTTTCTTTTTCTTTTATGTGTATTAACCAGAAATCCAGGCTAATTGGCATTCCAGGAGCTCCAGAGCCCTGAGCTTGCTGACTGCCTACCAGGAGATGCAGGGGTGCTGAGTGGTGACCTACAAAGGGGAGAGAAGAACAAAAAAAACCTGCTCCCTGTGCATCTATATCCAGAGGAAGGAAAGGCAGATGCCAAGGGAAGGAGGAAGGGGAGGAGAACCATCAGTCACCAAACTTCCTTAACTTTAACCCCTTGTCCTCTAAAACTCCCAAAGAGTGCAGACTCCTTGAGGGCAGGGAAGGCTTTGTTTCTGCTTCTATTTTGGATTTGTTTGTTTGTTTTTGTCTTTTTTTACTCCCAGTGCCAAATACATTTCTTTTTCTTTTTGAAGAACCAGTCTTGGGTATAGGGAACTCCCAGTGAGAAATCTTCTAGCAATGCAGATCAGCTCCTGTTCAGCAATTTATATAGCATAGGAGCCAGTCAATCAATACACATTTATTAAGTACCTAATACATTCCAGTCACTGTGCTAAGGGATACAGAAAGAGGCAAAGGTAAGCCCCTCATTGGCAAGGAGGTTACAATTTAGAGTTGTTATTTAGAGACAGAAATAATAAGTGATTTACCCTGGGTCTCAAAGTCTGTAAGTATCAGAGGCTAGCCTTGAGCCCAGGTTTTCCTGATCCCAAAGTCAGCTCCTTATCCACTTCCCCAGACTGTCAGCCTTTTTGCTGGGCACATAATAGGAGCTTAATAAATGTTTGTTGCCCCAAGCCTGCTTTGGAAAGTAAATCGCCCACTAGATGGCAGAATGGGTAGAGCTGGACTCAGGAGTTCCTGTAGTTCTCGGTACAAATTCTGCCTCAGACATTTATTAACTGTATAACCCTGGGCCAGTCACTTAACCTCTGTCTAACTCAGTTTCCTCTTCTGTAAAATGGGGTTAATAAATGGCACCTACCATCCAGATTTGTTGTGGGGAGAAAACAAGATAATATATATAAAGCACTTTGCAAACCTTAAAATACTATTTAAATTGGAGTCGTGCTTATTATTAAATATGAAGTAAGTGGACACCAAACAAGTGTGCACACCACACATGGGGCTGGTGTTCAAGGATGTCAAAGTCTCAGAACTCCTCAGGGTGGCTGCTGGCTCTGTGTGAAATCCCCTGCTGTCCCTCTGCATGTAGATAAGCAGCTGCTCAAGGTAGAGGGGAGGGCCTGAGCCCTTCCCTCCAGGCTCCTGTGCCATTGTCATCCCTACCCCCACCCTCCAGGTGTGTGAGCTGTGCCCAGGAGACCATCCCTGATCAGTATCTCTGGGGCAAGTATCTATGTCATCCAAAACACTCTCCCTGCTGATGGGCCCCAGACTGGCAGCAAGTTCAGAGTTTGTGAAGATTCAGATGCTCCCAGAATTCTCTTCTCCATGAGAGTGAAGACCCAAGGGGTAAGGAGGGAGGGTAGGGCAGAAAAAGCTGCAGTACCTGCTCCTTGCACTATTTCAGGGGTTCTTTTGTTTCCCCCATATGAAAGCTAGTTATTTTAAACCATAGGCTTATGATGGGACTTAGAGCTGACAAGAAACCTAGACATTATCTAGTCTACCTCCACCTATCAGATAAAGGAAACTGACATCAAAAGAGGTCATAACTTACCCAAAGTGACCGAGGTAGCCAGTACCAGATATTTGGGATTTGAACTGAGGTCACAGGGTCCTAGATTTAGACCTTGCAGACCATCTATTCAAACATCATCATTTTCTAGATGAGGAAACCGAGACTGGGGAAAGACAAGTGACCTGTGCAAGGTCTTGAGGGACTAAGTGGCAGAGGCAGAATTCAAACTCAGATCCTCTGACAAATCCCAGACCCTTTCCACTGTATCATCTTGCCTCTTCTAACTCCCCAAGTCTTCCTACCATATCACCACTTGTCCCTCCCATACAAAAAGGCCACCACAAACCTCAACATTCATTTGGATGAGCTTTTCAAGTAGTGGGAATAGGCAGCATTCAACAATCCACACTCCCCTACCCAATCCTCCTGCTAAGTCACAGCAGGCTTTTGTGAGATAGCTGGCCAAGATTGAGGAGAGTCTGATGTCACGGACCCAAGTTTTCCCAGCTATTGGAAGCTAAGCCAGGCCCATATGAAGATCAAACCCACACCCTCTTTATAGCCAGTCGTAACTACCTGAGCTAGCCAGTCCACAATATTCAGCCAAGAAAATAAGCATGAGCCCACAAATCAAGGGACTGAGAAAGGAGACCACACCTCCCAGAAAGCAAGCTGGGAGTTATACGTGCCTGACTGGATTACCCTTGGAACTCAGGTTAACCAATAAATCAACAAGCATTTATTAACAGAGCACAGATACCACAATTGTTTAGGGATGTCTTAATAGCTCTCTCTTTGATGCTCTTAGCTAGCACACCCTTTATCACCAGTGAAGGCAAGCTGCCAAGTGTCTCTGGGGAGTAGGGCACTTTTGATTGCCCCTGGTTTTATTTGCCACTCACTAGGGGTTTTCAAAGCCTTGGCTCACCCATATCTTATCCACCTAGACTTCCTTATGAGTTACACCCAGTGTAGGTCCAGAGCTCAGATGTACTGTGTCTGAATAAGAAATGTGTCAGTCCATGCCTTTGCAACAGGCCGAGGGTGTGGAAGGTGAGACAAAGAAAAGAACCAGGCCCACCCTGGATATAAGACTGGATTGAGGGAGATTAACTCCTCTGGTTCTGATAACTCTTAAACCTTTGGGGAATTAACCAAAGGGCTCTTTGACAATGCTACCCTTCACTCCTTCAGTGTGGTATAATCAAAAAGGTGCCAGACTGGTAGGAATAAACTCATTCTTGTCTTAGCATTGCTTTAACTGACTGTGTGACCTTGAGCAAGTCACCAAAACTCTTCACTTCCCCACGCCTTTTCCTTCTCCCTCTCTGTAGCTCTCTCTGTCTCACTGTCTCTCTTTGTCTCTGTCTTCTCTGTATCGCTGTCTCTGTGCTTCTGTCTTTGTGTATAGCTTGTTTGTACATACCTGTTTGCTTGCTGCTCCGCCACTAGCGTGTGAGCTCCTCGAAGGCAGGGACTATCTTTTGCCTCTTTTTATGTCCCCAGTGCTTAGCACAGGGAATGCATGTGGCCACATGTGTCCCTCTAGGTCCTCAAGTACAGCCCTTTGACTACATCCAAACTTCACAGAACAAAGCCCCTTAATAAAAGGATTTGTTCTGTAAAACTTGGACTCAATTAAAAGGCCACACTCAAGGACCTAGAAGACCGCAAGTGGCCACAGGTTCCCCACCTCTAGCCTAACACATTGCCAGGCACATAGTAGGTACTCAATATTTATTGACTGATTTCACTTCTTTGTTTCTCTCTCTCTCTCTCCCCTCCTCCCTTCCTCTCCCTCCCTTACTCCCTTCCTCTTCCTCTCCCTCTCCCTCTCTCTCTCTCTCTCTCTCTCTCTCTCTCTCTCTCTCTCTCTCTCTCTCTCTCTCTCTCTCTCTCCTCTTCCCCCTCCCCCTTACTTCTAACAGCTATGACTAAACCCTATTGGTAGGGAAGGAAATCATTTTCAGAAACTCCCTGTTGGTTTTGGCTTTTAAAAATCAAACAACTCAGTGTCTGTCCATGCTTTGAACGTGAGAACTTCTCTGTTCAGAAAACACAATGGCTTCAAGCAGTCATATTCAGAAACAGCCAGGGAACTGGGTTCTAACCTCTATCCAACTCATCACCTGGAAACTATTTGTTAAAAAGTAAGCTCTCTGGGTTTTGGCTGACATACCTTCTAAATATGAGAAATGAGAAACTCTGGGCACCATTCTTTTGCTGTTTGCAGAACTGAGAAGGGGAGCTTTGTTTAGGGGTTCTTATGTTTGGTGTGTTTGCTTTTTTTTTTTGTAAGGGATAGATAGTAGGACATATTTCACTTTCCTGGCATTCCACCCAAATATGACTGAAATAAATAAAATTAATAGTCTGAGAAATGAAAGCTGAAAGGGAGGAATTTTCATGTACAATCAAAGGAGTGCTATTTACTGATACAGTTTGGAAGTGTGTAAAGTCAATCATTCAAAGCCCTGTAGATAAGGGAGGGAATTGAAAATTCAATTCAATAAGCATAGCAAGTTCAAATCCAGCCTCAGACACTAGCTGTGTGACCTTGGGTGAGTCACTTAACCTTGTTTGCCTAAGTTTCTTCATCTTTAAAATGAGCTAGAGAAGATAATGACAAACCACTCCAGTATGTTTGTCCAGAAAACCCCAAGTGGTGTCATGAAGAGTCAGGCACAGCTGAAATGACCAAACACTAAGCTACAACAACTGCATAGTAGGTACTAGAGATACAGCAACAAAAGTGAAGCAGTTCTTGCCCTCAAGGAGCTCACAGTCTACTAGATAAGTACATGCAGAATATATAGAAAGTAATTCAGGAGAACAGGGAGAGTGGTGGGTCTGGGAAAGCCTTATGTATGAGATGGGCCTTTCAACTGAGCCTCTAAGGAAGCTGGTGCTTCCAAGAAGAGGAGGTAAAGAGTAAGGGCGCTCCAGGTAGGGAAGAGAGTCCGTGCATAATCATTGGAGGTGGGTGGGAGATGGAAGGCTGTGTACTGAAAACATCCAAGCAAGTGAAGGAAAGGGGGAAAGGAGGAGAACTTCTTTTGTGGGTGTTGGTAAAGGTGATATGGGAGATGGAAAAAGAGGAGAAAAGCAATTAAAAACCTGATAAATTAGTGAGAGGGAAATGGAGAAGAAACTGGGAAAGGGAAAGAAAGAGGAGAAGGGAGAGAGAGAAGGAGGAGGGGAAAGAGGAAGAAATCAAAGGGGAGAGAAAGAACATAAATTGATACTAGTCTCATGACTTAAATCCCAAATCACGTTTCACCCTTTTCCCCCCTCAGGTTCCAAGCTCTACTTTTCTTGAGTGGCTATTAAAGACAGAAGTTTAGCTGCTTGTCAGGGGCTTGTCCTTAGAACTATTTCCAGCACGTTTTACCTATGTCCCCTCCCCCCCAGCTCCACCCCTTTCTCCCTCATCATTCTCAGAGGACAGGGGTTTTAAAATACTTTTCCACACAGTGTACAAGTATTGTTTTAAATGAGAAGGGAGAAAAGAGGAAACAGAGAAGATGCAAAGAAATAGAAAGAAGTTTCCTATAAAAATGCTAAAATGATTGGCAATAGTATTTTATCCCTTTAGGGGAACAGGGGTTTCTGAGAGGTAGAGATAAAAAGTCCAACCACCATTTGTTAAATCTTCACTGTGTACAGAACACTGAACTACTGGGCACCCAAGGGAGAATCAAAGATGAATAAGATCCTATCCCTGCCCTCAGGAAACCACTTAAAGCACAAACTCAAGTCTGTGGCAGGGACTGACACCCCAGGGTGTACCAGTTAGGGGCACCACTTTTGAGATGACAATTGAGTCTTTGAAACTTGAATTTCCACAGCTCTTGGATTCAGAGCCCTATTGTCTGTCCTGGGTTGGAGTGTGGCCCCCACCCTCCTGCACTACTGGCTTCTGGGGGCATGAGGAGGCAGCTGATGAGGAGAGGAGGTTCTTGGATCTGTGGACACTGGAAATGACCTGAGGCTGTGAATCATGGGATTGAACTCTCATGACCAGGAAGGCAAAATTGGTAGTACTGTCTAAAATTCCTCAGTTCTTTTCTCATATCAAGACTGCTTTTGATGTCTGATTTCACAGAATCAAACATCTAAAGATAAAAGGGGCCTCAGAAGTCCTTTAGTTCAACCCACCCCCCTCACTTTACTCATAAGGAAACTGAGGGCCTGGGAGATTTGAATGACTTGCCTTACTTGACATGGGTAATGGACAACAGAGGCTAGATTTGAACCCAGAATCTTATGACTCCAGGGCCAGTGTTCTTCTATGGCATCCTTATTTCAGCAGCATAAAAATGTGGTAAGTTAGGAAAGTAACAGGATTGTTATTGCTTGTCCTTCATTCTCAAAGAAGACCAGGACATCAGGAAGGTGATGCCATGACGTGCAAATGAATTGGATCTAACGATCGAGGGCTCACCAGCCTTACTATCTCCTCCAGAGCCACGTGGATCCAGTGGCCAGATATAGATCCAAATGCATGGAGATGGCCCCGGGCGGGCTGGGATGAAACAGGCCAAGCATGATTCCTAGAGCCCTAACACCACTGCCTCCACTTGGGACAGACTTCAGGTGGTGTAGAGTGACCAATTAGTTAGTAAACTGGAGACTAGAGGGGACTGGAGGACAACCAGTCTGAAACACACAGGCTCAGTAATCTTTCCATAAGGCTTCAATTGACCAGATGATTGCCCATTCATAGTTAAGCTGGAGCAAGTTCATTGAACCTTGAAATGCTCATACAGGGTCTTTTGGATTTGAGAAGCACTTGAGATTGGGGAGCAGGAATGAGCAGAGTTGTTTGATATTCTTTTTTTTTCTTTTGTTTAATTCAAGTCTCAAGATACTGACTCCTAGGTTTAGCTACTGTGATTCAGACTAAGCTTGAGAAGAAATTTCCTTCACTACACAGTCTCTTCTTTCCTCAAATTCCCAGTTCTGCTTCCATCCTTTCTCTTTCAGAGGATGGCCTCCTCTCCTACTTCACCAAGAGGTTTAAAGCCATCCATCCTACACCCCCTCATTTCCCTTCCTCCAGACCTATCTCTACAGGACATCAGTGTGGGTCACTCAGGGTTGCAGCATGTGCATAGATAAGCATAATTAATACAACATAGAGTGGGAGGGGAGAGTTGGATGGGGAAGGCTCCTCCACTCTCTCTGCCTCTCACAAGTCTCAGAGGACAAGGCTGCCCTTCTTGGCTAGGTCCTTGATCTAGTCCCTTCCTGTGTCCTTTGAGAAGCTTTCCTTTTAATCATTCCTTCTCTCCTCATCTTTAAAATCTTCCTAGCTACCAGCTCCTTCCCTGTTGCCTAGACACAGGCTCAGGTCTCCCCTTCACTTGACACAGTCATCCATCCCATTAAACTATGCTCCTATGGTCTCCTCTCTGACCTTTAAATTTCTGCTCAGGGATCACCCTCCTCTGGGAAGCCATCCCTGAGATAAGTGTTCTCTTCTCTCCCGGCACTTTGTCCAGACTAAATCTTTGTTTCATTGGAGAAAAGGGAGTAAAAAGGAATAAACATGTATACAGATAGCACCTACTAATCACTGCCCTAATCGATTTTTACAAATATCTCCTTTGATCCTCATAATTCTGGGAAGTAGGTGCTATTATTTGCCCCATTTCACAGTTGAGGAAACTGAGGTAAACAAAAGTGAAGTGACTTGCTCAGGATCACAGAGTTAGTAAATGTCTGAAGCCGAATTTGAACTCAGGTCTTCATGACTCCAGGTTCAGCGCTCTATCCACAGCACCCCTGGCTGCCCTATAAGGATTGTAGTTGAGAACTAAAAGAAGTCTTAGAAACCATCAAGTCTGATTCTCTCATTTAACACATAGAAACTGAAGATTAAGTGACTTTCCCAAGGTCACATAGCTAGTAAGTGTCTGAGGAAGGATTCGAATTCAGCTCTTTTTGACTTCAAGCCCCAAATTATCTAATGTGTCTCCCTGTTGCCTCTCACCAGTGTCCTGCTGTACTTATCTGTCCACAGGTTGTATCTCCTGGAGTAAACCGGGATGATGATGGTGGTGGTAGTGGTGGTGATGGTGAAGATGACTAAATGATAGGCCTGGCACATAGTGGCTACCATAATCATGCCAATATTTTTATTATTATTATTAGTTTGTACAACATGTTATCTCATTTGATCCTCATAAAAGCCCTCTGATTTAGGTGTTATTTTTATTTTATTTCCCCATTTTAAAGATGAGGAAATTGAAGCTGAGCAATTAAGGGAACTGTCCAAGGTCACACAGCTAGTAAGAATCTGAAGGAAGATTTGAATTCCAGTCTTTTTGACTCTAAGACCAACATTCTAGGTATTATATCACCTAGCTGCCACTATAAATTCCTTGAGGTCAAGCACTGTATTGTTTTTTGTCTTTGCATTGCTGTAATGCCAAGCAAAGGCAACTTCCAAGGTTCGGATTACCAGCATAGCAAATCCCATTTATTCAATGACAGATTAAGGAACAGAGAAAATCAAAATACAGTGTAACTCATTCATTTACCAAGTAAGTTCTCAATTCAATCCAGGTACTACTCCACCCCTGGACAGTACTTTCATCTAGTCAATCAAAGTCTCTCTTCTCAAATGGAGATTAGTTTCCAATCATAGACAAAGTACATTCATTTGGTCAATCACAGAGCACAAAAAAGTCAAAGGTTTCTCACCCCCTGGATCACTGCTGAATTGCAATACCATCCATTAACACCAAGCACTTTCTCAAAAAGGGCAGGAGAGCACAAAAGGCCATCCACCCTTAAGTTACAACAAGGTTAAGATATCATCACAGCACTGAGAACCAAGAAAGGCCCTTCCTTCATCTTGACACGAGGCAAGCTCTCAGCAATCTCAGTTCCTGGGGAGACAAGGCTCAACAAAGCCATGGCCAGTGTCCTCATCAAGTCATTCTCTGTATGCAGAACAGTCCAAGGACCCCTGAAAACATCAGCAAGGCCCTCTTCCAGGATTTCTGTAAACATAATACAAGAAAATCCTCCTTCAGGGCTTCTGAACCAACAGCAAGGTTCCAAGATCTCTACAACAGCAGCACTGTCCTTCACCAGCAGGTAAATCTGGCAAAACAACATCAAAACAGACAAAATACTGGCATCACAGCCATGCCTCCTCAATTCTTGGCAGCTCCGGGTGACAGTTCCCAAAAGTCCTTCTGGCCTCCTCTGCTTGGGCCTTCTCTCTGCTTGGGCTTCTCTGTAAATCCACAGCTCCTCCCAGTTCAGCCCTCTCTCTTCATGTCAACAACTCCATCCCACAAGTGGGATTCATAAGCTCTGGGTTTTAACACTCAACCCCAAAACCAAGCCAACACAGGGGGATCTCCAAATTCCACTGCCATTACAATTGCGAAGAGCTGGTCTGGATGGCCTCTAACTCTACCTCTCCCTGACCATTCTCATAGGACAAGAGTTTTCACCACCATGTATAAGGAATTTTGTTAAGGTAGCTAGGAAATGTAGAGAATACATATAGACAGAAGTCATCGAGCAATTTGATAAGCCAACCTGGAGCAGCAAGGTGGCACAGTAGATAGAGTGCCCACCCTGGAGTCTGCAAGACTCATCTTCCTGAGTTCAAATCCAGCCTCAGACACTTACTAGTTATGTGACCTTGGGCAAGTTGCTGAACTCTGCCTCAGTTTCTTCATCTGTAAAATGAGCTGAAGAAGGAAATGGCAAACCACTTCAGTATCTCTGCCAAGAAAACCCCAAATGGGGTCATGAAGAGTCAGACATGACCAAAAATGACAACAACAAAACACCAATCTCTCCTTCCTCAGTCTGATGAAGTTTTAGGATGTGACAATGCATCAGGCACCTGAAGAGCTGTTCCCAGAGAGACAGACTTGCATAATGCTCTAGAGGTCGCGGCTGCCTCCTAATGACTAATTGACTGAATCTCAGGAAAATGTACTCTTTTCAAAGGATCCAACCTCTCTGTGATCTATAAGAACAAACTGTGAAATGTTTTGCTCCTTTCCCTTTTTTCTTTTCTCACGTTTAGTTTCTTCTGAACTCTCAGACTAGTGACCAGAATCAGTGGTAGCATGGAGAAGAATGTCTCTCCCATTCCAGGGAGAAGATGATAACTTGTACAAGAAGCACATAGCAAGCGGCCTCTGTCTCTCAAGTGGAGCCAAGGAGGGGAGTTCCTCACTCTCCTATTTCTGGCTACCTTCTTCTGTCTTTCTCTTTCCTTTTCTTAGCACAATTCAGAGACTAGGGATCCTGAGAAAGGCTTTTTCCTACCTTAAGGATTACCCCATGGGTTGAGTATTCCCACAATCTAAAATGTCCCAGACATAAAGAGTACTTGAATTTGGGACCCAGGCACCAGACTCTTAGAGTAAGAAGATTTCCTCAACAGCTTACTTAGAGAAGGAAGAAGGTCCTCAATATCCCTTTAGCCAGGGGTCTAAAGACATGTCATGGAGACAGACAGATCTGAACTCACCAACCCACCGTGATATTACTGAGTTGCTTAGTCGGTCAGTCAACAAGCACTTATTAAGCAGTCCTATGTGCTAGGTACAATGCTAAGCACTAAGGATGCAAATGTAAACCAAAAGAAAGGAAGTCCTTGCCCTCAAGGGGTTTACATTCTAATGAATGAAGAGGACACATAAAGGGGGAGCTGCAAAGAGAGGTGGCACTCAGGCAGGAGGGGTTAGATGGCTAAAGTTCAGAGAATGAAGTATGGACTGTCCAGGGTCCCTCTCCAATGGAGTTCTCTGTGAAGGAGCCAGGAGGTGGCTGAGGCTTGGTGGGCAAATCCAGAGAAGAGAACTTTTTAGACAATGCAGGTGAAATGTAAATGGGGAGTATTTGTTCAGCAGTCTCCCAATGTACATTTATCTTCAGGAGGGAATCTAATAGACTACGTGGGTGCTTTCTTTCT
>CM053583.1:385774920-385823109 GCA_028627135.1 Pseudochirops cupreus
AGCACGCTGAACTTCAGAGAATGCAAACAGAAGTTACAAACAAACAGAAAAACAGATCAGCAGACGGCTTCCAGCGTCTGACCATTACATCAGTTACCTATTCAGTTACCAGAGAGGGAAGCACCATCATCTGGGTTTTTCACAGCCGGGGGCTCAACGGCTGCCCAGAGTCTCGTCTGGCCAAATCACACAACTCTTCTCAAAGTGAGCCCCAAACCAAAACCTCACATCAGGGCATATATACAGCCTTCTCCTGGCTCGGAGAATGTCACAGCCCTCTTGACCCACTGCCCAATCACAAAGCTACAAGGCACGGGCACTCCCGAAAAACAAGCCTGGCGCCACAGGCTCCACGTGACCACATTCAGCCTATTAGGGAACAGAGTATACTTTCAAATCTGGGAAGGTTCTCAGAGTCAAGTAGCCACTTTAGCAAATGGCCTAGGGGCAGGGAAGATCTTCAAGATTCCCATAACACATGGGAGTGAGAAATAAAGGGATTGGTTGTACAAACACAACAAACTGGAAAGACCCATACTGGTCTGGACAAAGGCTGAGGTGCAAGGTATGAGGGTGGTGGGGAGCGGCCACACTGCCCTCCGTGGCCATGGGCTCTGGTCATGGGGTGAGGAAGGGCGTGCCCCCAAGTCCCCTGGCACCTGCCAGGAGGCAAAGCCACCCCTGCTTCAGAGTTGCCAAGGAAGGGCAGGCACCAAATTTTGGAGAAAACATGGGAAAAAAACATCTATAAGGGGGAGCCCAGTTACACAAACACAGACAACACACAATCAAGCAGATGCCCCCCACAATCAGGGCAGGGCCATGGAAGGGGCTATGTATGTCTGGAAGCGCTTACGGCGCACTGGCGGGTGAGAAGCCTCAGGGACATGGTGTCCACAGCTTCGGTCAGCCCTGGTTTCTGGGCAATCTCCACAGTATAGTCATTGGCCAGCTGCAGGGAGGCCAGCATGGAGCGGCACACCTCAAAAGCAGGCTTGCCAGCCACCAGATCCACAAAGGGACACCATTCGTTGAGCTGCGGAAAACTTGCTACCATTTGGTCCCCATAATTGTGGATGTCAAAAGGAACGTGTTCCTCCTGTTCCTGGAGCAGGGGCCCAATGGTGTCCTCCCAGTCCCGGATGCGCTGAGATAGCTCCGTCTCATACTTCTGAGAGTTGGCAATAAATAATTCCACATTTCTCTGGACCAACTCCTCGAAGCTCAGCAGAGCGATGGCTTCTGGCTCTGGAACACCCTCCAGCAGCTCCTTAGGCTCCTCATCCTCAAGCTCCAAGAAGCTGTCTCCATCTCCTAGATGCTCCAGGGACTCTTCCACTTCCTCTTCTTCGAGGGCCCACAGTCCTTCATGGGCCTTGGGCAGCTCCTGCTCCACTACCTCTCCCCTCTGCAGCTTCCGAAGGGCATCTACCTGCTCCTTGACCGGCTTCCTGTAGAGCACTTCCAGGTCTGCAAATGTGGGGCCTCTGTGCCAAGGTTTCTGGGAGCTACCACAGCCATTATAAGCAGCCAGGTACCACTCATGAAACCCCTGGAGTCTGGAAGAGGTCTTCCTTTTTCGTTTGCCAGACTTGGTTTCCTCCAAATGCTGTGGCACAGAGTAAGGCCTACCTTTCTTGAAGGGCTTGCCCTCCAGGGAGTCAAAGGAGCCCAGGCTCTGCCAGGGATCTAGGGGCTCCTTTTGGTGGTACGATGGGCGGGGGGTGGTGGCTGAGGTTCTGCCCCGGAGCATGTACCTCCTCAATTCCAGGCCACCCTGCTGCTCGGCCCCCTGCTCTGGGGACTTTGGAGAGGCTTCAAGGGCTTCTGGGTCAAGAAGCAGATCTCCCAGCTCCTCCTCACCTTCCGGTAGTGCTGCCTCTGGCTTCTGGTCTTCCTCCTGGGATAAGTTGAACACTGCGGCTGGGGACATGCATATAGCCAAGTCCATGGGGATCTCCTCAGGTCTCTCAGCATCTTGGTGGGTCCTCAGCAGTTTCTGTTCCATTGGGAACAGGCCTCCTAGCCCCAGCAGGAAGGCCCCGCTGGGGTGGGAGATGGAGGTGTTCATTCTGAAATCCTTGCGGCTGGCCAGGACCTCCCCTCGGGGACTATAGAGTGGGTTGCTCTTCTTCTCTTCTTCATCAGGGGGCAGCAGGGCCTTGGGCACCAAGGGAATAACAGGAACGGGACTGGGAGGCTGATCGTTCCTCAGGTCTAAGTTTGCCCGGGGAGTCTGGGATGTCATGGAGGGACTGAAACTCCTCCCCGGGCTCTGGGCGAGTTTCGCAGCTGCTGTCAGCACTTTGGCCATCAGGCTGCACAGATGTAGCTTGTTTGTTCCGCCTTTTGGCTGAGATGAAATCCAGAGCCTGGTAGACCAGCGAGTAGAGGTGCTCCACCTTCTTACTATAGACACAGGCAGACCCCTGGATCAGCAACGCAGCCTCAGTGAAGTTCACGGTGGTTTTGCCTTCATCAAAAGAAATGCAGATCTGGCCCAGGTACTCGTCCAGCTGCGCCGCCACATCCACCTCCCAGTTCTTGGTGAGGTCGCGGATGGGCCGCAGTAGGTGAGCGAAGCGGCTCTCGGTGTTCTCCATGGACTACCCAGGCTGTCGGGGCTCCGGCTCCGGGCTCCGCTTTCTGCTCAGGCCACAGTACAGGGCGCTCGTCCCCGCTCAGACTACTCCACCCGGCGCGCGTCCGTGACGGCACGCGGGTCAAGGCCAATCGGCGAGTGGGAAGGAGGGAGCGGAGTCTTCAGTGGGTCCCTGCTGACCAACCGGCCTTTCCCCCAGGGCTGTATGGGTGCTTTGTTTCTTTATTTGTACTTGGCTTTGGAGAATCCTGTACGGCTTACATCCTTTCATTGGTAGATGAAATAAAGGCTGTCCTACACCTTAGACCTATCTTGTACCTTGAGGGTGTGTGAAGGAATTAGAGACCCTGTAACCTACTTTTTGAAAAACATTCTCTGAGCTTCATTTTAGAGGTTTTCCTGGAGAACTCCAGTTGGGAGTACAATGAACCAAAGGGAGAAGGCCTCTCCGTAATGAGACTGTGCCTCCAGGACACCAGTTATATGGAACTCAGAAATGGTGATGACCTTCGATAGTCAAAATCCCTGCACTGGTATTAGCACACATATTGCCACATAGCAATGGGATAACTTAGTGAGATGACCCCCTTTTCCTCTTCCCTCCCAAGAATGGGCCTACCCAACCTGGAACCTAACCTATGCATAGTTAAGACTATTCCCCCATCTTGACCTTGTAAAAAGATGAAATATAAACTGTATTTCCTGTAGGAAGTAGCTACGGAGAAGGGAGGAATTATTGTTGTTGCTGTTATTAAGTCGATTAATCATGTCCAACTCTTTGAGACCCCATTTGGCTTTTTTTAAGCAAAGATACTGGAGTGGTTTGCCATTTCCTTCTCCAACTCATTTTGCAGATGAGAAAAATGAGAAAAACAGGGTTGAATGACTTTGCCCAGGGTCACATAACTACTAAGTGTCTGAGGCCGGATTTGAACTCAGGTTCTCCTAGCACCAGGGCGGACACTCTATCTACTGTGCTGCCTAGGATTGCATGAGAAGGATTGCATCACTAGAATTCTGTTGTAAGAAGTGTTAAGACCCAGTTCGAATCCAGGACAAGGAGGAGGTCCTGTGATGGAAGGAATTCGTGACTTGAGTGGGGATTGTCACCCTATGGTGACAGACAAAGGCCAAGCCAAGCCAGTCCAAGAGAATGGGGAAGGAAGAACTTTTATCAGTAATAACAAGAATTGAAAAAGGGAAGTTTTTTTTTTTTAAGTTTAGTAAGATATTGAGGCTTCCCATGAATTCTTCATATCTCTATTACAGCAGGGTCACTGGAAAGCTTTGACTTCAGAAGTCTCTTGGTAGGAGACAAGGGGGCAGTGCCTCCTAGGAGTTATCTTCAAAGTTAGGCCTGATTTTAACAAATGAAGGAAATGTGGTTTCATGAAAGAGAGACGGATTTGGAATCAGGAGAGCTGAGTTCAAATCCTATTTCTTCCTCCTCCCAGAATGACCTTCAGCTACTTATTTAATTTGTCTGGGTTCAGTTTCCAAGTTTATGAAATGAGGGGTTGTACTAGATCATTTCTGAGACCTCTTCCAGCCAGAAATCTGATGAAATAATCTAGCTAAAAAGTTTTGAGCCTGTAAAATGGGATACTTTTATATTGGTTAAGACAGTTCCACTTTTCCTTTTTACCTGTGTTGCATTGTCCTGTTAAGTAAGAATGATACCTTGCCTGTGGAGAGTATTTGACACTTTTCCCAGTATTATCTCTTGCTATCTCTGTGCTGGTCATCATGATAGCCCTGTGAGGTAGGATAAGGACTGTCCTCTTTCTGCTATATCACATTGTCCCCCAGAATGTCTCTAAGATAATATAATTAGGTCTTCAAATTTGAGGATTAAATATCTTTCATTGTATTTAATACATTTGTTTCTAAGGAGCTCCCAGATGGCCCCCAAAAGCAAACCAAACCTGGAAACAAAGTGGGTTGCCCATAAATTGAGGAATGTCTTGGATAAATCGTGGTATGTGAATGGAATGGAATATTATCATGCTGTTAAAAGCCAGTGAATGTGAAGAATTCAGAGACTTAGGGAGATTTACAAATTAAAGTAGCGAGTGCCAAGAGCAGGACCCAGAAAACAGTGACTACAATCATGCAAAGGAAAGCAGCATTGAAAGGCATAGTTGGAATGACTCATTCTGATCATTCCGGGCCGACTCATCTCAGCACCAAGGTGTTAGACTCCTGGTACAGAATGAAGCATACACTGTCAGAAATAACGATAACAATCAATTAGTTGTTATTATAGCCACAATGACAGTTCATGTTTATATGGCCCTTGACTGTTTATAAAATGTCTTACATAATGTCCATCATTTGAATCCTACAGGGCACCTATGTTATTTTCCCCACTTTATAGACAAAGAAAAAAGCTCAGACTTGTCAGGAGTTACAGAGGGTACAGCTGCCAATCTATTGGTTTAGTTTCCTTAGTGATATTTTTGACAAAAGAGGATTCTCTATGGGGTAATTGGAAAGTAACAGTGATATTTGGCAAAGCATTGATAAAACATGTATAGAAAAATAAACAGGGGCAGCTAGGTGGCACAGTGAATAGAGCACCAATCCTGGAGTCAGGAGGACCTGAGTTCAAATCCAGCCTCAGACACTTGACACACTTACTAGCTGTGTGACCTTGAGCAAGTCACTTAACCCCAATTTCCCTACCTTCTCCCCTCCAAAAAAGCAAAAAAAGAAAAGAAAAGAAAAATAAATATAATGGGGGTCTGGTGTAAGTTCAGACCCCATCAGTTTGAAAAGATGGCAATTAGGACGAAACTTTTCCATTTTTTAAAAAAGCCACCAAGGCTTTCAGAGATTTTTCCAATCAATGTTCCTACTGGTAGACCACCATCACACACTGCTCCCACCCCCACCCCCACTTTTAACATAGGGATGGAAGAGTTTACCTGCCTCTATATTCTTTTTTTTGTGGGAGGTGGGGGGAAAGGCAAGGCAATTGGGGTTAAGTGACTTGCCCAAGGTCATACAACTAGTAAGCGTGTCAAGTATCTGAGGCTGGATTTGAACTCAGGTCCTCCTGACCCTAGAGCCAGTATACTACTCATTGCGCCACTTAGCTGCCCCATCATCCTCCCCATTCTTACAGAAGGTTTTCTCATTTGAGGTCCCCAAACCTCTGGTGTTATACTGTGTAAGCCCCAAAGGGGACAATTAAGCTAATTATCTCATTAAATGTTGTGAGGCACCCTTGTAAGGGAGGGAAGGGAAGATTATATCCTTTTTATAAGGATATTTTATATCCTTTTATATCCATTTTATAGAGAAAGAATTGGTGGCACAGGAAGGTCATCTAATTTGACCAAAGTCACAGAGCATATTAGAAGTATAATCAGGACTAGAAACCAGGTTACTCTCCTAAGGTCTCTAGCTCTACCTAGATAGTATGCCAGCCCCTGGCCTGTATAAATCTCTGCTTCCCTATGCTGGGAGATACAAGGATGAAGAAAGTAAAAGTTGATTCTTTTTTTTTTCACTTTCCATTGAGCTTACTAAACCTGGTAGCTCACAAATTAGAGCCAGAGCTCAGCATTGGGGTTTGGGGGTGCCCAAATATTACCAGGATGAGTAAGAAGGATCTATGTCCGCAAATGAGGGGAACTGCCCACTCTGAGATATCCCTCCTCCAGCGAAGTAGGGGCAACCCATCTGGAATGTAGTAGATAGGCCCTAGGAAGTTTCCTGAGGCACAGGTAGGATTGGAATTGAAGTCTTCCTGGTGCCAAGCCCATCTTTACATCCTGCCGCCTCTGCTGTTTTCAGATATACATTTCAAATATGTTCCAAGGTGATTCCTCTACAACTAATGAAGTTAGGAATTATTTGAGAAACAACTCCAAGGAAAAAAAGATCCTTCGAATCCTAGGGAACCTAAAGATTTGAGAAAATTTAATGCATTAATCTGGCTATTGAATATAGGCTTGTGACCATAGTCACACGGTCAGTAAGTGTCCGACTTAGGGTTCAAAACTCAGGTCTTCTTGATTTTATTCCCATTTCACCTAGTGACCTCAAATAGGCACAATTTCTAGTTCCTAAGCTTGGTTTGGAGTAATTTTGTGACTTTTTGGCCTTTTATTTGTAGCTCTGGTAATTAAGATAAAATAGAGAACTAGTGGTGGATTGTCTGTCTCTTTCCTGTGGACCAGCTCAGCTAAGTTCAGGTGGACCTAGGGTGGTGAATTTTTTGTCAACAACAACTCCCTAAGACTATCTATGAGCTTATAGAGGAGTTGCAATTAGGAGCAGTAGCTAAATCACTGATCCTTAAAGCACTGAATCATGTGGCATGGCTATTTTGAGAGAGCCTTTGTTTTTTAGTCAGTGACAAGCTAAAATCAATACCTCAAAGCATTCACACAGAGCCTTTTTCCAGGTAGGGTCATGCTGGGTGCTGAACAGAGCAATTAAGAAGGCCATTGCAATGCCTACCCTCTACAAGTTTGCAGTCATAGGCAGACTAACCGGGAGCAACAGGGACAGGATATGTTCTGATTCAGTTCAATGAGGTGAGATGATGGAAAGAAACATTACTTCATGATGCATATATATGTATATATACATGTATGTATATGTGTGTGTGTACATATACATATATACCCATATAGGTATATATGTATATTAGTAGAAAGCAGTTAGGTAGTTCAGCGGATAGAGGGCTGGGCCTAGAGTCAGGAAGATCTGAGTTCAAATGTGACCTCAGACACTTACTAGCTGTGTGACTCTGAGTAAGCAAACCTCTGTTTGCCTTAATCCACTGGAGAAAGAAAGGGAAAACCATTCCTGTATTTTTGTTAAGGAAACCCTGTGGATCAGTGGTTCTCAACCTTCCTAATGCCACAACCCTTCAATACTCGTATGTGGGCAGACCCGCCTGGAGATGGATAGAGGAGCGGTGTCTTGGTTCCCAAGACCATCGGAAATATGTGTTTTCTGATGGTCTTAGGCAACCCCTGTGAAAGGGCCATTCAACCCCCAAAGGGGTCGCAACTCACAGGTTGAGAACCGCTGGTGTGGATGACAGTATTGGGAAGCTATGATCCATGGGGTAAGGAAGAATTGGACATGATTGAACACCAACAATAATGTATGTATTATGCACATATATATATTATATACACATATATATACATACATATATACATGCATTCATACAAATGTGTGTAAACATACATATATATGTATATTTGTCAGTCAGTCAGTCAATCAAAAAAGTTCTAAGACTATAAATTGCAGAGGAGCCAACCTGCGTTGTGCAGAATGAGTCTCCTCAGCTGGAAATTCCTTATACTGATAAAATCATAGGTCCAGTTCCTATATAGTTTATACATAAAGATGGGAACATGGGGGTGTTGAATCACTCACTCAAATTATCCAACCTCACCTAAAGCAAGTGGTAAGATGCTTCTGGCCTGATACCTAACCCAGATGAGACTACATCTCTAATCAATCAATCAAAGACTTTAAATAGAAAAGTGCTTGAAAACCATTGGATGAGCTGGAGACTGGAAGAACAGAAAGTGTATTTGGACTGGTTGAAGTGACTCAGTTACACCTTATGGTTCATCTATAAAATATAGAGCCAGTTCTGGAACCAGGGGATTTGAGCAAGTGGCAATCCAGGAGGGAATATTCCAGCAAAATTCCTTAAAAGGAATGGATTGGGGTGGGGGAGAAGAGTGCCTCAGCCTTGGTCTCCTCATCCCACCTCCACCACCCACCCCCCCACCTCCCTCCTCCTTGGCTGGAGGAAGAACTTACTTTGAAGGATCAAGAGGATTTTGGACTTTCAATCTCTTTGCTGACGTTCTGGCATCATCTCTGGGAAAGGCTGGCAGCAGTTTCTGCACTAGGAAGAAAGAACAGACTGGATGTTGTGTATGAAGAGAAGAGGGATCAAGGCTGTATGGAGAGCCTGACAGAAAAGGTATACCATAGCTAAGGGAACATGTTGAGGACTCCAGCAAAAGGGCCTCCAGGAGTTGCAAATTACTCCTTCTTCTACATGTGCTCCAAGCTTGAGCTCACTTTGTCCCACACTCTGTATGTTCTTATGGGACAGTGTGTCACAGACTTTTCAGGGGGATGTTTTGTACCAATTGTCCTTCCTATACCACTTTAGTAACTACCCTTTTCTAAAAACTTACTGAGTTTGGCTGACTGATGCCAAATACCAATCATGAAAGGAAGCACACTGGTGGGGGCTTACAGGCTATATAACATTAGAAAGACACCCCCCCTGCCCACACACACATGCCCAATCCCTCAGTAATACTTTTTGACTGGGGAGATGGGAAGTAGCCAAGCCATGAGCACTTAACCTTTCAGTAGAAGTGGGGCTCAGGAGAGCAATTCACTTATATTTAGATAGAACTTGTGAGTTCCACAATATAGAGATCTCCCACTGAGGAAATTCAGCAGATCAAGACCTGCTCTACATTATACCATCTTTGAGAGCTACCTGGGGCACTGAAGGGTTACAAGACTTACCCGAGGTCAGAAAGGCAGTGTGTTTGGGGGGCAGGACTTGAACCCAAGTATTTCTAACTTTGAGTTGGGTTCTCTGTCCATTACACCAGACTGCCTCTCTCCAGTGCAAAATCTATATTAAGTAAACACCAACAGAGAAAAAGTGGGGTATCAGGAAAGGCCTCTTTTGAGTGGGGGCCCATGAGCTAAACCTTGAATGGAGGAAAGCGTTCAAAGAGGTGGAGGTGAGGAATGAGTGTATTTCGGGATCAGGGAACAGCTTTGGACTTGGAAGTAAGAGATGAAGTGTCTTGTTTAGGGAACAACAAGTCAGCCAGTTGGTCTGGAACAAGGAGTGATGAGGCATGGGAAATCAAGCTGGAAAGAGAGATAGTGAAGGGCTTTCCATGCCAAACGAAGGAGTCGGCATTTTAGCTTAGAGGCAACACAAACATGCAACGTCGTGCATTCTGGTAGTCCCTGTATTTTATCCCCCTTGTAGATGGCAAGTGGACCACATCAATAATACATGTCTTTTTCAGAACTTGTGATTTCATCTGTGCAGGGAGGTCTCCTGAGGATATACTCCCTCCCAGAGCAGATAGGCCCTTGCTCTGCACTTGGATGCCTAGAAAGTTGCCCAGGGCACAGAGAGGTTAAGTGACTTGCCCAGAACTACATAGTCAACATGTCTAACAAGAATAATTACATTATTTATACATATTCTTAGAATCACAGACTCTCAGAACTAAAGAAACTCTCAGAAGTCATTTAGTCCATAGATCGCTAAAGGGGTCTGTGGATAGATCTCAAGGGGTCCATGAACTCAAGCAGGAAAAAAAGGACATCTTTCTTTTCACTAACCTCGAACTGAAATGTATAGCATTTCCGTCAGTTATTGAAAGACATTTATTTGGAGAAATGAGCCCATAGGCTTTGCCAGATTGCTTAAAGGGATCCATGACATACACACACGCAAATTTAGAATTCTCAATCTAGTCTTTGGAGATGGGGAAACTGAGGCCCAGAGCAGAAAAAGTGAGTCCTCCTAGGTTGAGTTGTCACAAGAACCTAAATATCCTGACAGAACAAGCAAATGTGGGGGGGGGGGGGTGGAGAAAGAGAGGAATTGAGAAGGAAGGAGGCCAAAGAGGAAACAGCTCTTTTATCAGTTGATTTTTATCAGCAAGGTTGGCAAGAGGTTATTTGGGGGGCCATGGAGATGGTCCAAAGCAGGACAAGAGAGAGCAGAAGGCTTTAGGGTTTCCAGCATGGATCCCGGCTCTTTTTTGCTTCTCCCTGGTTTCACTCGCTCAAGTCACCATCTGAAGCCAAACAGACCTTTACTAGCAGTGGTCCCTGGAAAACTTTCAGGCCCAAGGAGAGTAACTACAGCAGCTAAACCACAGGCAGTCAAATAAATATCTGTGTGCATGCATGCATGCATGTGTGTGCGTGCGTGAGTGTGCATGAGTATGTGTGTGTGTGTGTGTGAGAAGTGTCCATGTGCGTGTCTCTCTGCTTCCCTGGTAGAAGGAGGTCTGGGTGACCTGAACTCACCCGCCAAGAGTTGGGTTTCCTCTCCCTGGGAGCCCATCTGCTCAGTCACCAGCCTAAAGAGCTGGGCGGGTGGCCCGAAGCAGTCTCATATGGGGCTAGCTAGGGGTTTTCCTGCTTCTTGGTAAACAGCAGCCACTCTCATTTCATGAAGCCTCAGGTCTTCAATCTCACTGCCCTAGTTGGAAAATCCCTCTGAGCCTAGCCGGCTTCATGACTGAAGACGCAGGAAACCATGACATGCAAGGCAGCCAGCCCTACTTCATGTGGTGCAGAGTGGGAGAGAGTGTGGGAGGGACCCAGGCACAGGTGGAAAGGGACAGCCAACAAGTGTGAAAAGGAAGAGACCCTCTAAAATTCCCAGGCCGCCCTTTCCTCCAAGTCAGCCTCTCCCTTCCCTTAAGCCTAAGGCTGTTCCTTAGCACCCATACCCCTCCAAGTCCACAGAACCCTTTTTAGCATGCTTTCTATCTTTTCCACAGTTCAAACTTAGGCAGCAGGGAGCTATATGATATAGATTTAGAGGTGGAAGGATCTTAGAGGCCATTAAGATCACTTCCCTTCTTTGACAGATGAGGAAGAGAAAGGGCATGAAGTAAGCATTTAGATAGAGACTACTGTGTGGCTGGCACTGTGCTAACAACTTTTACAAATACTGAATTTGACCCTCACATCAACCCTTCCTGTTATTATCCACATTTTAGAGTTGAGAAACTGAGGGAAACAGATTAAATGACTTGCCCAGGGTCACACAACTAGCAGGAATCTATGGTTGGATTTGAACTCAGGTCTTCCTGACACTAGACCCAGAGCCCTTTCTATTGTACCACCAACTGCCTCTGAGTTCACAAAGTTAGTAAGTGATTTGCACCCAGATGTGCTGATTCCAAATCTATTGTGGATCGAATGGTGTTTATCTGACTACAAGGGGGCCCAATACCTAGAATTCTGGAAGATTCTCTCCCACCCAGGAATCTGCTACCATTGTTGCCTGACCCTGGCCCCAGTTTGGCCTTTTCTCTGCTCCCTAAGACCCTGGGCCCCTGGCTCTGGCCTTCACTTATTTAGTGAAGAGCTCCAGCTGAATGACAATGACCATTTCATAGAGTAAAAACAGCACCTGCTCTGGAGTCTGAGGACTTGGGTTCTAATCCTGACTGATCCTCCCTGGGTGACCTAAGGTAAGTCACTTGGGTTTGCTGGGCTAGAGATAAGACTAGAAGGTCACTGAGATTCCTTTCAGCTCTGAATCTAGGAGTTTCACATAAGGCTTTGTCCTTTGAGGAAGATCTGAGCCAGAATCCTACCTCAGACATTTACTAGATAGGCAGTCCTTGATAAGTTATGACCTCTCTATCCTTACTTCCTCATCTGTAAAATTAGAGGGTTGGCCTGGCTGACCTCTGGGATCCCTCCTAAATCTATGATCCTACAATCCGGACCTGATCTGACCTTGTTCAGCAGAGCCACCCCAAACTGCCCTTATTTCTCAGCCCTGGAGACTGGGTGAGTTCTTGGGAGTTTGTGAGAACCTCTCTTTAATCAACCAGGAGGATCATGGTTGAGTAACAAGAGGCAAACGCTCCCTTTGCCCTTGGGCAATTAGGGTGCTTACTCTGTAGCACTCCCAAAGAACACAGGGTTTAGGTGTTCACAGTTGGAAACAGGTTTCTGAACCTGACTGCCCTGCTGCATTCTCCCTAAGATTTTTGAGCTCCTTGTAGCCCTGGGGGATGGAGATCTGCACTCCCTTGCCCCCCGGACCACCGCAAGCAGCCTCAGGCACTCGGCGTGCTGTGGGGCAGCAGGCTCTTAGACCTGTCCAAACCCAAAGCCAACCCTTCTTTGCTTCCCCTCGCAGAACTGAATGCTACACTTTCACAGCTTAGCTACCCAGGGGGCTGGCCTGTGCTGGGGCTGAACCTTTCATAATGCTCAGGATGTAGAAAATAGGGTGGTAGTTCCAGTAAGCCAGCCAGGGTTCTGGGTTGTGGGGTGAGAGGGGGAGGGAGAGGAAGGGAGTGCTGGAGAATCTCAATGATGGTTATCACTAAGCAGTGGATTTCCTTTTCCTCCCTGGCCTGAGACACCCGCTCTACATGAGAGGGCTCTTGGAGTATGTCCCTTCAGGTTTCACTGCTCAGAATCAAATTACCACTAAACCTCTCCGAGGGAACAGTTTGGCTCCCTGAAGGCCCAGCTTCTCAAGGCAGCGTCCTGTTTGACTTCTTGGGATAACACTATACATACAGCAAAACCTACAGCAAGCCTAGGTTCAGTAGAGGGGCACCTCTACAATGCTATCTCAGGAGCCCCAGGAAAGGCCTCCTACCCCGATTGCTGTCCCCACCTCAAGCTGATGCCTGAGGCCCCGATTAGAAAACCATTCTTTTTAGAGGCCATGGAAATCAGGCTGATTTTAGCATTGGAGGATCCAGCCAAACTCTGCCCTTGAGGAAATCACTCATCTTCTCTGAGACTCAGCTCTTCATCTGTACAACGAGAGGCTCAGACTCCACAGCTCCTAAGGTCCCTTCCATCTCTGAATCAATGACCTTAAGCCTAAGACTTATCCTTTCAGGAAGACCTAAGTTCAAAGCTGGCCTCAGATACTTTCTAGTTCTGTGACCCTGAGTAAGTCACCTGGCCTCTCTAGCTTTAGTTTCTTAATCTGTAAAATGGGACCACTGGACTAATATGACCTCAAAATCTATAATCAGACAGTTGTTTCTTAAAACCATTGTAAGTTTCATCCATCAGATAGACCTCAGTATGAATGAGTTTATGTCTTTCTTAAAAGCAGGTTTTAATTAGGGGGTTGGAGTGGGGGGAAGACAAGGTGAAAGATAATTGGGTTTTTGCGTGGCCATGGGCTGTCAGAGCACCATGGAGCAAGGGACTATTAAAAGCTACAAGAGAAGACTGGGGGAGGCAAGGGAGAAGTGAAGAATATGGTAGATAAGAAAGGTTGCTGACTTTGCTGGCTTTGCAGCATCTGGTCCCTCTGCCTCAGAACTCTAGGTCATGGCACGAGCTGGGTAGGTCTCCTTTTCACACACAGAGACTGAGGAAACATCTTACCTCAAAGGATTCCAAAAGGGGCAGCAATTAAGATCTCAGGAGAAACAAGGCTCCAGGTTCTATGTAGCCCCCCCACCCTATTCTCTAGCAGAACATAAGCACCTTGAGATCAGGGGCTATGGTAATAAAAAATGGTTTTTCATATCCTCAGCACCTAGAATAACATCTCACCCACAGAGAGGACCCGATAAATGTTTGTTATAATAAATTAAGGCTAGCCTAGGTCAAGAGCCCATGGAATCTTGTTAGTCAGCTAGGATCCTGAAAGACCTTTCTCCATAAGAACCCTACAATGCCCTCTTCCAGAGCAGCACATTGAAATAGAAAGAATGCTGGTTTTAAGCCAGAACACCTGGCTCCCTAATGCTGTCTCTGCCATAGAATTACCACCTGTCTGACTGTGAGTAAGTTGGTCATCTCACCTGTACCCTGTTTCCTCAGTTTCCTCATCTGCTCAGTGAAGGAGATGAACAAGGAAAATGCATGAATGTAAAAGCATTTATTAAGCATTTGCCATATGCCAAGCACTAGGGGTACAAGTAGCAATGCAAAGAGAGCCTATAACAACACCAAAGGGACACCGAGAACTCAGAGAGCTAAAAGCCACAGGTCACCCACGTTGGCCCAGGTAACCAGCGTTCCCAGCTTCTCTCTGAGCTGCTCACAAACCAGAAGATATTAAGTCACCTTAAGTGAAGCCTCCAATAGTCAGAGGTTGTCTATCCAGTTTGCTGGGCACTTTGCTGATTCCTCTGGCTGCCCACTTTGGGGGACCTCATTACTCATTTGTATCTCATGAGTAGGCATGGCTGAAGAGAAGTAACCTGCACCCCCCATGGCCTCCCCCAGCCACCAGGTACTTTCTCACAGAGCAGGGCTAGGAGTGGGGAGGGTGGAGAAGGGGACTTAATATTGTCATCCAAACGATCATCTCTGTCTTTGTCCCACCCACCCACCCCTATTAAAAATAAATAAAGGAGCCTACTTTTGCACCAGAAAGACCTTTCTTTTTCATCTTTTAAAAAAAATCAGCACCTTGAGAACTTTTGTGTTGTTGTTACTGTTGTTTTATAAAACAAGACAAAATCTTTTACAAAATGTGGCAGTTGTAGAGTAATGTAAGGAATCCTAAATTTGGAGGCAGAGGACCTGGTTTCAGATCCTGGCTTTATTTACTGTGTGATGACCTTAGATGACTTACTTTCCCTTTCTGGGCCTCATCTGTAAAATCAAGTGTTAGGACTAGACAGGCACTCAGGACCCTTCCAGGCCTATGATCCAATGATCTTTTCTATATGACCCTGGACAAGTAACTTTGCTGGGACTCCATTTCTCTGTATGTCAAATGAGAGGGTTGTGCCAGATGACCCTTGAGGTACCTTTCAACTATAGCTGTATGTATCTGATCCAAATCAGAGACGCCTTCTTATATGGACAAAGGCTTCTTTTCCCTGGGTCACCTCGTAGAAGACTCATCTTTGTTGAGGATTAAGTCCCTGAAAAAGAACTAAAAAAGTAATCCTCTAAGCTTCCTGGATGTCTCAGCAGCAGTCCATAGTACCACATTAGGGCCAGTGGTAGAAAGACCCAGAGTGACAACCTAATCCAAGCCCAAATTGGAATATCCTGCAGGATCACTAGCAGTCCTTGAGACCTCTCCCTTTCAACTCCAGTCTCTACCAGGGCTTAGGAGTCAGAACGAATATGTCTCTTCTTGCCTAGGTTTTGGCCTGGCCCCAAGGCTAACAAGAGAGGAGTCCCTAAACCAGGGTGAAGCAGATTACTGCAAGATCCTCCGTGCTGATAGACGGTGAAATCTAGTCTTAAAGCAAAGGCAGACAACAGATAAAGTTACTCAGCCTAAGCAAGGCTCTGATGTTGGAGCTGGTCAGGCGCCCAGAGGAGCTCTGAGGCACCACATCTTCAGTCACATTTGGGTTAGTTTGGGTGAGGTGGGTTAAGTATTCGGTCATAAAGCACTTGAAAATAATACCCCACAGGATGGCAAAGAGAGAGAGTCCAATCTGTTCCTAGGTACTCCACTTGGGACCTAGGAGAGAGATGTCTTTATTTGGGATTAACAGTCCTTCACAACCCAGACTCTATCTACCTTATTATAGTTTATTAGTCTTATTATAAGTTCAAACCTGACTGTATGACACTTCCTAGCTGTATGACCCATGGTCAGGCACTTAACCCTGTTTGCCTCAATTTTCTCATCTGTAAAATGAGCTGGAGAAAGAAATGGCAAACCACTCCAGTATCCTTGCCAAGAAAACTCCAAATGGGGTCACAAAGAGTCGGACGTTAGTGAAATGACTGAACAACAACACCAAGCCTTATTATACGTTATTCCCCTTCACACGGCACATCGTAGGTACTCCCCTGCTCCTTTGGTCCATGGGACCACTGCTTGGGATTTGGGTGGGCAGCTAGCCTGAGGTGTTGGAGGGAGAGGTTCCAGCTTCCTGCAGCACATTCACACATTCTATAGTCTAGACCAGCCTTCTTACTCTTCCTCATACACAAAACTCCATTTCCCATCTCTGTGTCTTTGCCCGGGCTGTCCCCCTTGCTTGGAACATATTCCCTCCTCATCTCTCCCTCTTAGAATACTTCATTTCCTTCAACACTAAGCCCAAGTGCTACCTTTTACATAAATCCTTTCTTGATTCTCTTACCTGCTAATGCCTTTCCCCATCACCTTGGCCGTGTTTTATATGTTCCTGTGTATATAATACTGTCATTACTTCCCAGTTGAGTAGTGTTGTGAAAGGATTACTGTTTTATGTGTTAAGCATTTTTTATTTCTCATATGTGAATCTTCTGTGTTTCAAACATTTATTTTGGGAGGGAAAAAACAAACGGCTCTCTTACTGCTGATGTCTATTTTGTACATAAAGTACTTTTTCTAGAAGCAACTTTTTGTCCCCTTTAGGGAAGATTATAGACATGAGCCATTCCTAAACTTTATTGATGTGATTTTTCCCTGGAACTCTGGCGTGGGGCACATAAGGAGCTGAAGAGAGGAGAAAAGACTGATCCCCTCTCTTTGGGTGGTTTTCTCACTTCAGCTAAGTGAAATGCCAGTCATTCAACAAAAGGCCAATACTCATGACCATCCTCACAGATCCAAATCACATGCTCACTGGGGTCAGTCCTGCTACAAACAGAAGCTCTCTGAGGGTAGGGACTACCTTTGTTTTTGTCATTCTATCTCTACAGCCTAACACAGTGCCTAGTATACAGCAGGTGCTTACTGAAGTCTTGTTGATTGATTGAGAGGAGCCTACCTTTTTTTTCAAATACTTTTATACTTTATTTCTAAATGCCTACATTTCTTTTTTTTTAATTAACTTGTTTATTTATTTTTAGTTTACAACATTCAGTTCCAGAGTCCCTTGAGTTTCAAATTTTTTCCCTGTCTCTCTGCCCCCTCCCCACCATGGTGGCATGCAATCAAATATAGGATCTACAAATCCCTTCACATTAAACATTAGTCAAGTTGTAAAGAAGGATTATAACTGATGGAGCGAGCAATGAGAAAGAAGAAACAAAACAAAAAAGAGAGAGAGCAAGTAGTTTGTTTCAATCTACATTCAGACTCCACAGCTCTTTCTCTAGATGTGGATCTCTCTTTCGATCACAAGTCTTTTGGAGTTGTCTTATAACTTTACATTGCTGAGAGAGGCCCAGTCTATTGAAGTTAGTCATCACACATACATGGTGTTTATGACTGTGTACAGATTTCTCCCGGTTCTGCTCCCCTCACTCAGCATCAGTTTATATAAGTCTCTCCAGGTTATTATGAAGTCCATCTGCTCCTCATTTCTTATAGCACAGTAGTATTCCATTACATTCACATACCACAGCTTGTTTAGCCATTCCCCAATTGATGGGCATCCCCTTGATTTCCAATGCTTTGCCACCACAAAAAGAACTGCTATATATATTTTTGTACATACAGGTTCTCCTCCCACTTCTCTGATCTTTTGGGATATAACCCTAGAAGTGGTATTGCTGGGTCAAAGGGTATGCACTTATTTATGGCCCTTTAGGCATAGTTCCAGATTGCTCTGCAGAATGGCTAGATCAGGTCACAACTCCACTAACAGCACATTAGTGTCCCAATTTTTCCACATCCTCTCCAGCACTGATCATTTTCCTGTTTTGTCATCTTAGCTAATCTGGCCGGTGACATGTGGTACTTCAGAGTTGTTTTGATTTGCATTTCTCTAATCAATAGTTATTTAGAGCATTTTTTCATATACTTATAGATATCTTTAATTTCATCTTCTGAGAACTGACTGTTCATGTCCTTTGACTATTTATCAATTGGAGAGTGGCTTGTATTCTTACAGATTTGACTCAATTATTTGTATATTTTAGAAATGAGGCCTTTATCAGAGACACTGGTTGTAAAAATTCATTCCCAATTTCCTACTTTGCTCTTAATCTTGGTTACATTGGCTTTATTTGTACAGAGCCTACCTTTCTATTACCTTTTTACTCTCAAAATCTTTTCTAGCCTTCTAAGGTACGACTTGCATGAAGCAAGTCAATCCTATATCTTTCTTTGGTCCATACCTGTATAAATAAACAAATAACTATTTATTAAGCATTCACTATGTGTCTTGACATAGTAAAGCATTTGGGATGAAAACAGAAAAGTGAGACAGTCTCTACTCTCAAAGAGGTCACATTTCAATTAAAGGAGATCATACATGTGGCATGGGACAGGACAATGGTAAGGCAGATAAAAAGGTCTGGTAGTCCTTAGGGTTCACTCCAAGATGGATGGCAAGGCCTAGAAGTCTTTAGGATGCAATGGTAGGTCAGATGGCAATGTCCAGGATTCCAGAGGGCATAACAGTGGGGTAAATGCTCATTCACCACTCCACCATCTTACTAGAAGGATTTTAGATGGTGACTTCCTGTTCATCAAAGCAATGTAAGTAGTCAAGTTCCTGATTATAGTGAGCCTCAGTGTTGGGAATAAGTAAGCTAGTATGGGAGAAGGAAAGAGAGGGTTAGCATCTAGCCAACAGGTGGTGTCTAGTGCCCAACTTGAACTTGACAATAGGGACTGGGATTGGGGGAAGGTAAGGGATTCCTACCACCTGCTTCTGGTTCATTGGATTGTTACTTGGGATTTGAGTAAACAGGTAGCCTGGGTGCTGAAGGGGAAGGTCCCTGTTTCCTGCAGCATTTATTTCTGCATGAATATCAGTACCATGCTGGGACTATTTATCTGTTATCCTTTTTTATGGTATGAGCAGTCTGCCTCCTTTTTCAGTCATATATGTCCTTGATGAAGACTGCTGTACCACTTAGTCATGAGATTCTAGTTTAGCTAGGACCTCCCTCTCCTCCACTCTAATCCACCTAACTGTTTGGATCCCAATGGACCTCCCCAAAGTTTTATATCATATATTATTATCTACACAGCTTATTTATCACTTAGCATTAGCAGCCTTTGTAGAATATTCTAGCTAGTTTTGAATGTTTATGCACCTAGAAGAAAGGCATAGAGAGCTGGCCTCAGAACCAGTAAGACCTGGGTTCAAGTCTTTGACATATTATAATTTCATCTCTTATGTTATCCCTCAGTCTCATAACTAGACAAGTTCACCTCATTTTCCAGTTATATACATCCTGGATGAAGACTGTTACACCACTCAGCACCATGGGTTCAGAAGGGACCTTAGAGGCCACCTAGTCCCAATGCTCTATTTTATAGATGAGGAATTTTATAGAGAGGCTCAGAGAGGCTGTTACTTGCTCAATTAAGTGCTAAAAATAGGACTTGACCTAGATCCTCTGACACTAAATCTGTCACTCTGATGTAGTCAATCAATTAGTTTTTTTTATTAAACACCTACTATGTGACAGGCACTGGGCTATTTTTCTTGCATTCATGTCACCAACTGATAAGATAATCTAGCCTACTTATAACCCCCATGGTTCTCTCTATTGTCCTTGACTCATTTATAATTTTGATGCCTTAGAGATTGTGGTATTTCATAATTAGTAGTCATATAACATCATTTGAAGAATTCTAGTATTAAAGGGATGAATCATATGTAAGCGCTTGTTATTTTTTCCCTAAGCAACTGTGAGCAGCTAGAGATCAGGAATTATGTTTCATACTTCTTTACATTCTCCAGGTCTAAGAACAGGACTGACACTTGGTATCTTGTTGGTATTGTGAATGGTATCCCAAAAAAAAATGATTGTTGACTTGTTACATTATGGGAACATTATAAGCCATCTCTGAAATTTAAATCTTGGGCTTCTGGTCAAATTGTCAGAAAGAACCCTCTTGCCCATATATATATATACATATATACATATATACACACATATATATAAGTTTTATGATATCTTATATACTTTATACTGTAGTTGTCTTGTGTATTTCCCCTCCATCTAGCGTTTAATAATATGTTGCCACTTTACATGCTATAGCAGAGAGACAGTATGGTACAATGAAAAGGGTACCAAATCTAAAGCCAGAGGACCGAGGTTATCTTACCTCTGCTACTCACTACCTCTACGATTTTGAGCAAGCTACTTCATGTCTTTTGGCCCCAATTTTTTCAGCTGTAAAATGGGAAAGTAGGGGATTTCTGGGAACATTTTCAACATGAAGGACTTTCAACCAAGGCTGGCTCTCCTGAGAAATGATAAGCAAAGATGAAAAAGAGTGCCAAATACAGCAATGATTCATTAAAATTCAAGAGGAATACCAATGAGTTCCTCCTCCTAGTCCAAGACTTCAAAAGAATATATCTTTAAACCTTATAGACACCGGCATGATCTGTGGAGATCCTCAGTCAAAAGACTGAAAAATCATTGAATACGTGAAGAATCTACAATTGACATGAAGAAGAGATCAAAGAGACGATATTTAAGAATTGTTAGATTCCTTTAAAAAATTATGAGTAAACAAAAAAAACCCTGGATACCATATTTCAAGAAATCAAAAAAACCAACCAACAAACAATTAGAACCAAAGGACAAATGAAAAAGAATCCACACGTTGCCCCCAGAAAGAAACCCCAAATTGAAAACACTCAGAAATATCATAGTCAAAATATAGAGTTTCTAGGTCGAGAAAAAAAAATACTGAAAAAAGCCAGAAAAGAAGAATTCAAGTACCAAAGAACACAATGAGGATCACATAGTAGGCTTTAACTATAATCATGGAAGGGAAATCTTGGAATATGAAATACCAAAAGGACAAAAAAAAATTTTATTACTAAAATCAACTTATTCAATAAAATTAAACATAATCCTACGGGAAAAAGAAATGGAACACTAATAGAATACATAATTTTTAAGCATCGCTAATGAACATACCAGAACTGGATAGAATCTCTGAAACACTAACACAGGAGACAAAAGAAACATTTGAAAAATAAATACATCAAAGCAATTTGAAGGGGGAAAATAATAATAATTCTAATAGAGAGGAATGAGATAATTTTCCCTTCAGAACAGAACTATCTTCAGGGGTCATAGAGGCAGTAAAAAAAGACAAACAAAGGACCTGGCATTTTATTCTGTTTTGTTATTTTGTTTCTTTTAAAAGAAAAATGAAAGGGTGGGAAAAGTGAATACCCTAAGGGAAAAATAAGAAGATGAGGAAGAAACTTAATATTTCTCATATTTGGGGGAAGCCAGAAGAATATACAACTATGGAGGTGAAGATGGGAGAAACAGGCATCTCATAAACCTCACTCATTGCAAACAGATAAAGGAGAGGAGAACACACACACAGACAGATTTTGGTATAGAAATACATTAAATTCAACTAGGAAATATGAAGGGACAAGAGAGAGAGAGATTTAAAAGGAAAGGGAGAGTTGGGGAGAGAAGAGTCATGAATAAAACAAATTTCAACTACAGAGGGCTGACTATAAAAAGGGAATTAAAAGGAAATATAAAAAATGTAAGAAATAGTGATCTGATGGTTGCTTCCTTTTAGACATTCTCCAGTTTATCAATGCTTTTCTTACAGTGTGGCACACAGAATATAACACAGAACTCCAGAACAGATCTGAAAAGGACAGAAAACAGTGGGATCCACTATCACCTACTATTCCTGAAAGCTCTGACTTTCTTAATTTTCATTAGAATTAGATTTCATTAGACTTTTTTGGTTGCCACATCACACTGATGACTAATATTGAACTTGGAGTCCGCTAAAACTCCCAAAATTTTTTAAAGAACAATTTCTATTTAATCATTTCTCCTGTCTTCTACTTTGGAAGGTGATTTTTTGTACCCATGTATAAAACTTTACATTTATCACTATTGAATTAATCCTATTAGATTTAGCCCAACCCTTTAGCCTGTGGAGATCTTTCTTTACTTTTGTAGTTCAGTGTTTTAGTTATCTCTCCCTATTTTGTGTACTCTGAAAATTTGATGAGTGTGCCTTTCATTCTTTTTTCAAAGTCGTTGATACAAATATTCCACGGTCCAGAACTATTATTATATAAATCTCATCCCAAACTCCTTTTATTCTCCTCCTCCATTTTCCAAGAGTGTGCATCCCAATATAAGTGTTAAATGTATTAAAGTTCCCCTCACCCCACTTAATGAGCTCAATAAGCTTTATCTACCTACTTGCATCCATGATGTAGCCCTCTAGATTTATGGATGATACAAATTATTAGCGATTTGGAATTCTAATCAAATCCCCCAGATGCATAGCTGTGTGCATATGCATGTATATATACACATATACATATATAAATATACATACATATATATATATATATATATATATATATATATATATACGTGTAGATGTGTATATATAGTATTTCTTTACTTGTGTATATTCTGTTTTCTTCCATATAATTTAAGTTCCTTGAAGAAGGGGCTATTTCTCTTCTACCTCTGTCTCACCAGCAATTTAGTAGACACTTCAGAAATATTATTTGTTGAGTAAATGAATGAGTAGGAAAGGTTGGACAATAGAAGGTTGTGGTTATAGACTATAATAGGAATTTAATAAATTATTGACTGATTGGAGATCATTAAGATGCCTTATTTCACAGAGAAGGAAACTGAGGCACAGATCATTGATGGTGACAAGGATAATGTTTCTCTTTCTCTAGTACTTTGAGGTTTGCAAAGTACTTTCCTTCCAATACCTTTGGGAAGTAGGCAGATGAAAAAGCTAATTAATCTTAGGTCGTATTAATAGATGCATGGTGTTCAGAGTGAGGGAAGCCTCTGCCTTGGCCAAACGATATGTAGATGTTGTGTCTAGCTGTGGGTACCATATTTTAGGAAGAACACTGACAAACTAGAGACCTTCCAGGGAAGGGCAGGCTAGAAAGTGACAGAATTGGAAACAGGCCATACGAATAACAATTAAAGGAACTGGGGTGTTTGGCTAAAAGACTTTTTCTCAAGGGGTGATGGTGAGTGGATAAAGATAGAATGGGCTAATGGAATGACTGTTGAAGATATAGGTGGGGTTCCTGTATAGGAACCCCAATGTCAACGTAGCCCTTTTGAATAATGGCATAAACTTTCCCCCCCCCTCTCCACAACCTACCTTAATTCAGTCCTACTGGAAAAGTCCAAGCCCCTTGAGAAAACTGTAGGAGAGCCTGACCCCTGACAAGTACACCTTGTAAGATGAACAGCCCTGAAACCAGATCCTGGGCAGTGAGCTAGAGGAGAGAGTTCATGAAAGGTAACGTTGCTTATTTTAAAATGCAAGGGGCTGGAGCATCGTTTTTCAGAAAGGCTCCTTCAGATGCCCGGGAGCAAAATTTGTCTCAAACACCACACACAAGGATGTTAGTTTGCCAGCAGTGGGCTTGGGGTGGTTTGGCAAATGTGGATTTTGCTGCTGCAGGTCAGGTTTTTGATGTGGATTTGGTGGATGGAGAAAACTGGATGGAGAGCTGGTCCTAGGTATCTGCCACTGCTTTTTGATGAGTCATTTTCCCCTTCTTCAGCACCCTTTTCCCTCTTCCATTTCTTTGGTTTCCTGGTGCTCTCATGCTCCCTCTACCAAAGAGGAAAGTGATTGATTATCTGGGTCCTTTTGTAGACAGATATAGCATTTATTGAACCCCACGATATGCCAGGCACTGTGTAAAATGTTGAGAATACAAGTATGAGCAACCAAAAGACGGTGTCTAGCCTCAAAGGAACTTACATTCTAATGAGGGCAAGACAACACGTTAAAGAAAGGGTAACAGAAGAGGGGCAGGGAAGGGTATCCTTGGTTGTTGAGGGAACAAGGTGGAAAAATCTGTAGAGTCACTAGTGGAGTCAGGAGAGAAGTCTGGACTCTGCAGCTAAGGAGCTGTGTGACCTTATCCAATTTGATTTGATCCATTTCAGTTTAATTAAGTGAATACTAATTAAATCTGCCTAGCACTATTAGGGCCTGCTCCAAAGTCACTTCTTTAAGTCTCAATTTTCTCTGCCATAAAGTGAGGATGCTGGATTCCATTGATTGCTAAGCTTCCCTCTGGTTTGAAAATTCTAGAATCTAATGACTGGGTGGTAGCTGAGGAAAGAGTGGTTTTGGCAAAAATAAAAAACAAAAACCACCTAGGAAACAAGATGGGTGCCCATTGGTTGGGGAATGCAGGAGTAAATCATGAAAACAAAAGCAATGGAATACTACTTTCCTGTAATCAGCAATGAGTATGAGGAATTTGGAGAAACTTTGGAAGACTCAAATGAACTGATGCAGTGAGAAGAAATCAGAACCAGGGGAATGATAGCTACAATGCCTTCAGTAATGTGAAGAAAATGGTGCTAAAATACATCTGAATTAATAGGAATATAATTATCAGTCATTCCAGATTTCTGAAAACACCAACCCAGGAAGCTCAAACTTTGAATTTTTCATCAGACACTGACTGTGTAATCTTGAGCAAGTCTTTTTACTTTCTCAGTCTCAATTTCCTCATCTATACAGTATCTACTTCATAGCATTGTTATAAGGATTATTAAATGAGGTCACACAGGTAAAGCACTTCAAAAACCTCAAAGCATTATATAAATACTAGAAATACTAGTTGAGTGACCCTGGGAAAGTCATTTACCCTGAAAGCACAACTATCTAAAAATATAAATAGCAGATTAGGTACCACATCTGCATTGGTAGGGGGAGTTTCCTCATCAGGGATTCCCTATACCAATGAAATCAGTTAGTAAAAAAACCAAAGTACTTAACTCGTAAGACTGTTGTGAATATCAAATGACAAAATAATTGGAGAGTTCTCTGCAAATCTTAAATGCTACATAAGTGTGAGGTATTATTATCCTCAGAGAGGTGGGGGACAATGGGTGTAGAATGCTACATAAGTCATCAGAAAAATCAATGTGTCTATTTTGCATGGATTTTTTTTTGGTTGTTGTTGTTCCTGAAAGAGAAGATTTTTGTTTGTTCTTGATTTTAGGGTTTTTTTGGGGGGGAGGGAGAGAAATACAATTACTGAGCGCTGACAATTTTGTTTTAAAAAATCAACAACAAAATACTCAAGAAAAAAAAAGGAGGATTGGGACATCGTCCCTATTTCTTTCTGCTGGCTGGCTCAGGCTAGTGCTGGTGACTTGGAACATGCCCGGACAGTGTGCTCCTTGTCTGAAAGTCTCTTTTGTGTAAGGGCACAGTTCAAGGGATCCTGCAACACCAACGTTGGTAAACACCCAGCGTGCAGTAACTTGCCTGGAGGATGAGAAGGAGGGCAGGGAGCTCTGATGTCTCTGGGTGCCCCCTGTTCAGCTTCCTTCCTCAGGGATAACTGTTGGAAGTTGTGACTTGGGACCAGAGCCCACCTACATGCAGAAAAATGTCTGAGTGGTGGATGCTTGTCCAGCCCAGCCCCCTTTTCCCAGACTGATTCCTTCTCTCCCTATAGGTCCCTAGTGCCCTTTAGCTCTCTCTCCCTTTCCTTCATCAAAGCACCCAAAGAAAACCTTGCTGTAGTAGAAAAAAAAAATTCAAATAGGCTACATTCTGCCTCCCTTGTTTTACTGAAAAAAACCCAAATTCTTAGGGCAATACCCCTATTTGCTGTCTCATTTAGCAAGTTATTTTTTTTCTTAGGGACTTAAGTTTTTCTTATATTTAAAATAAAAGAGTCAGACCAGAAAGAGTTCTCAATCTTGGTCTGTGAACTTGATTTAAAAAAAAAAACACTTTGATAACTATTTCAATTAAGTAGGTTTCCTTTGTAATCTTATGCACTTTATTTTATGCACTTAAAAACATTATTCTGAGATGTCCATAGCCTTCTCCATACTGACACACAAAAGGCTAAGAACTCCTGGACTAGGGAACCTATAGTTCTATGATCTAGGTTTTCAGAAAAGTAACTGAGGGCAGCCATTTATACATTTATATAATGATTCTCCCAGAAGAATTTGCAATTTATGCATTACCTAAATTATAGAATGAAGCACATTGGTTCTTTCTGAATGGATTTCAATCTAGACTGTAGAATGAAACATGTTGGTCCCTTCTGAATGGATTTTGGGCATTAGGAAGTGGGCAGGGAAGACACTTGAGGGGCAGGAATGTTTCCCTGTAGCCTCTCCAATCACACCAAGTAGTCGGTTGCATTGTCACCTAATTTCCCTGAACCTCAGTTTCCTAATCTGTAAAATCATGATAATTAGTATGTGGCACACTCTCTACCTCATGGGTTGTGAAGAAAGTGCTTTGAAAACTTGGCAGCATGATAGAAATATGAGCCATTACCTCTAAGATTCTGAACTGAGCATTCAATAGCTCCCCAGTGATAGAGGATAGGTGATAGATTCAAAATCAGACATGCATTTTTGGAAGTGGCCAATAAGGGAATTTGCTTTGCCTGACTAGGTATATTTATGAGGACTTTCTCCTTCTTTCTTCCTTCTTTCCTTTTTTCTTTCTTTTTTTGCCTTCCCTTTTCTTTCTTCTTCCTTCTTTTTCCTTCCTTTTTCTTTCATTCTTTCTTCCTTCCTTTCCCCCTCCCTTTCTTCCTCCCTCCCTTCCTTTCTCCCTTCTTTTCTTCCTTCCTTCCTTTTTTCTCTTTCCTTCTTTCTTTCTTCTTCTTCCTTCCTTCCTTCCTTCTTTCTTTCTTTTCTTTCTTTCCCTCCCTCCCTCCCTTTCTCCCTCCTTCCCTCCCTCCCTCCCTCCCTTCCTTCCTTCCTTCCTTCCTTCTTCCTTTCCTTCTAAAAGAGGGTAAAGGGAAATGGCAGAGAAAATAAATACTTTTTTAAAAAATACATTTAGTTCTCAAAGACCCATAGAAACTATCTATAGCATTTTCTCATTTTAGAAAAAAGAAAATGAACTCCAGAGAAATTACATAACCTCCAATGTCATTCAGCTCACAAATGGTTGACTCTCTCACTCCAAATCCAGTGTCTTTCCCACTGCTCTACATCACCTCCCTATATCCCAACCCTAGTCAAGACAACAAGTAACAAATGCGTACTATGTGGCTGGCACCATGCTAAGTGCTGGAGATACAAAGAAATGCAAAGATAACTGCTCAAGGATCTCCTAATCTAACATGGCAAATGCTATACAAAAACAAGACATTGGGTCAATTGGAGAAAGAAGTTGCCCACATCAATGGAGACTGGGAAAAACTTCTGGAAGGCAGAACTTTAGCTGAGTCTTGAAGAAAGATGGGAAAGTTGGAAATCAGAAATGAGGAGGGAGAGAGTTCTAGGCATCAGGGACAGCCAGTGAAAATCCTGGAGTCTGGAGATGGATTGACCTATTTGAAGAACATTAGGAAGACAGTGTCACTAGGCTGAAAAATATACTGAAGGAAGTAAGGGGTGAGAAAACCAGAAGGACAGAGAGGGGCCAACTTGTGAAGGGTTTTAAAAGCCAAAGAGAGGGTTTATATTTGATCCTGGAGGTAACCGGGAGAAACACTATTCTGGGCTGTTCCTCAACCACATCACAAGACAAAAGTGATAGCCATGACACAAAATGTAACTTCCATGTCCAATCTGAGATCCTTGCCTAGACTAAAGTTCAGTTATGATAGTGAGCCAAACAGATAGCAAAGGGATAAATATCAGGAGGGAGGTTTCAATGACTTCAGCCTTGTCCAGCAGCCACACTTATCAAGAGGAAGGCAGTAGAGCCAGGTGGGAAGAGGAGATTGTGGCTGGGAGCCTGTCAAGTGCTATGCACTCTTGTTTTAAAGAGCATTTTATAAAGAATTATTTGGGCACACAATATCCCTCTCTCCTTTTTTAATCACCAAGCTCACTAGAAATGGCCTTTATCAGAGGTAAAATCTGACATTTCAAACTTAAGGTCACTAATTAGAGATCAGTATCTTTTTTGTAGGGACAAGTAGGCCTCTTCTTGCCCTTCAGCTGGCAAACCAAGCTTTGCCCTTGAGACCAACACCTGGTATCACACCACTCACCATCCCCTCACATACCTCTCCTTCCTTTGTAATGTTAAGTGTCAAAGCCTATGGAAGGCCTCTTGGCATTCCTTCAATTTCATTTACTATCCCCCCAAAATTACAAGACAGAGAGAGAGAGAGAGAGAGAGAGAGGGAAAGAGGGAGAGAAAGAGAGAGAGAGAGAGAGAGAGAGAGAGAGAGAGAGTGTGTGTGTGTGTGTGTGTGTGTGTGTGTGTGTGTGTGTCTAAGACTAGGAGGGTTGAGTAACTTGCCCAAGGTCACATCACAAAAGTGACAGAACAAGGATCTGACTCTAGATTTCCTTCCCTTCTTCCTTCCTTCCTTCCTTCTCTCACCCTTTCTTCTTCCCTTCCTCTCTCCCTCCCTCTTCTTTCTTTCTCTTTCCACTGTACCATTTTTTTTGCCTTTGAATCCCTGGCATCTAACAGTTCCTAGTACAAGGCATTTAATAAATGTATACTGAATTGAACTGCACTGAATTTTAGGATTCTGGAACAAGGCTAAAGGAAACCCAATATGGATAGGCATTGCCCACAAACACTAGAAGGCAGCGTAATCTAGTGGAAAAGGCAATGGTCTTGGAGCCAGCAATTCCACCCTCAGTTCAGGCATTTATGAGACTTGTGCCAGAGGGCAGGTAATTTAATTTCCCTGAACCTCAGTTTCCCAATCTGTAAAATGATGATAATTAGTATGTGGCACACTCTCTACCTCATGGGTGTGAAGAAAGTGCTTTGAAAACTTGGCCACATGATAGAAATACGAGCTATTACTTCTAAGATTCTGAAGTGAGCATTCAATAGCTCCCCAGCTATATCCCCAAAGACCCAGGTCCTGTTCTCTTACCTCTACCTTTGTCCTCATTTCCAGCAGTCTCACTGTCCCCTAGATAGGATCTTAAAACTGGGAGAGACTTCGGAGCAATTGTCGCCAATGGAAAATGGAATGGTTCCCCTTCCCTTGAGCGCTTGGAAAATAAGCTGAATGATGCCCGTGGGGTATTGTGTGGGTCCAGGGAATCCTAGTCCAGAAGTGGGTAGGACTGGATTGAGACAGAAGTTCCATCTAACTCTAAGAGGCTGTGCAATTTAGTCTTTAGAGGTCATCCAAGATTACTGACTGAGGCCAAACTTTCAAGCCACTAGGTGACTCAGTGGATAGGGCAGTGGGGCTGGAGTCAGGAGGACCTGAGTTCAAATCCAAACTCACTGGCTGTGTGACTCTGGGTAAGTCACTTAGCCTCAGTTTCCTTACCTGTAAAATGGGCGAAATAGGAGCAACCTCCCAGGGTTGTTGTGAGCATCCAAGGAGATCGATAGTAAAGCACAGTGCCCAGCACATAAGTAAGCATCATATATATATATATATATTTATACACACACATATATATATATTTATACACATATATATATGTATTATATATTGTTAGCTATCATTATTAGCCCAGAGCCATAAGATAATAAGATCACAGATTTAGATCTGGAAGGCTACTCAGAGGCCCTCATTTGACAGATGAGGAAACTGAGACCTAGGAAGGTTAAGTGACTAGTCCAGAGTCACACAGGTAATTTTTATTAAAGGCAGGATTTGAACCCAGGTAACCCACAGCCCCATGGGCTTTCTCCCGTACCATCAAACAGGTCATGTCTCACGGTCTCTTCCCAAGAACAGGCCTGGGAGTGGAGATGACTCATGGGTCCATTGGGGGAGGATGCAAAGTATTCTGAAGTGCTCCCTTCCCCATAAGCAAAAGCTCCTAAGGCCTCCTTCCTCGTCGCCTCCCTTTGATTTCCTTCCCAGCAGGTTCTTTAATGTCGCATGGTGGGTGTCAAGGTGCGGAGGATTCCAGGTGCTATTTCTAGGGGTGCAAACCCCGGGCTGAAAGGTCCGATGCCTGCAGTGGTATTCCGCCTGGGCTGTGCCAAGCCTCCCTGGGGATCGGGTTTCTGCTGAAGTGGTGCCAGGCACGTCTGCTTCCAGGAACCGACAGCCGTATTTAGCCCCGGGCTGCACATGAAAGACTGCAGTCGGAAACGTGACATTGTGTCAACATTCGAGGCAGGTCAGAGCTGGGTGAGACCATCAAAACAAGCCGGGGGAAACTCAACACACCCTGTCTGAACAGAATGAGCTCAGAAGCCCAAGAGCAAGGCGTCCCTGCGCTCCCAGTTGCAGCGACCTCACCTCCAGCTCCTGTCCCCCAACGCCTCCGGCCTCTGTCCCCCAACGCCTCCAGCTCCACAACTCTGAGTGCCACTGTCTCCCAACTCCCAGCGCCAGCTCTCAGCCCCCAACACCTCCAGCTCCCAGACCCCAAAAACTCCAGCTCCTCCTTCCCAACACCTTCAGCTCTCAGCTCCCAATTCCAGCTCCCACATCTAAAATTGAACTATCCCTCTGTCTCCCAGCTGCAACCTGCTCTGCCCCAGCTCCAGTTCTTGCCTGCTCAACCGTAGTGAGCCCCTGAGCTCCTGGGAAGCTCATAGCATCATGAATCTGAAGCTGGAAAGGACTTCCGAAGCCATTCAGTGCAGTCTCCTAATTTTATAATTGAGGAAACTGAGGCCCAGGAGCCTCACTTGCTTTCAGCACAAAGGTGATACTTTCCACAGAAAACACTGGACCCAAAGGCTTGAGCAGGACTAGAGGGAATATCACAGGTAGGATTGGAGGACCTGAGACCTGAGAGACAGGCCTCCACCCTCACCAACATTTTTTCCTGGATAAAAATCCTTCTAATGAACATCGAGGGCAACCTTGAAGGGGGAGAAAATGCCAAACTAGCACTGTGAAGCCAGAGGGAGGGACGTGTGGAAAGTAGGTGGTGATTGGTCAGGGAGGACTCTATGGGCCGATTTTTGTACATATAGGAGTCTGGAGTCCTTTTTTAGTACTAGCTGGTGGAGCCACCTTCACCCCATCCATTCCTCCCCTCCCCCCCTCCAACCAGCTGCCTCCCTGAGTCACTGGCCAACCACCTGCCTCCCTGAGTCATTGCCCAGAACCAAGGAGTGGGAGGTAGGGTGGGGCTTGGGAGGCTATGGTACCACCACAGTGCTGTTCCCAGGTCAGTCACCCCACTCTGGCTGGCAAGCGGGTCAAAGGCAAAGTGTCTGCCACTCTTTCTTCACTTCTCCACTTCAGGCCCCACCACCTTAACTCCAGACTGTTAGTGCTATTATACTCACTTTCCTGAGGGAGACCTGATGACTCACTCACCAAACCAAGGTTGGAATGGGTACATGGTAGGAAGAACACTGGATTTGGGGTCAGAATACTCGAGTTCAAAACCCACCTCTGCAATTTACAAGCTCTTGTGCAAATGACAACCTCCCTGGGCCTGTTTCCTCTTCTGTAAAATGAGGGGGTTGGGGAGTAAATGGCTTTAGATTTGTGATCCCTCTTTACTTCCACGGCTGCACATCATCTTAGAGAGCTATCCTGCACGCTCACTAGCCCAGTAAATAATGATGTAAACAATTCCTGCCTTAGGTGCCTAGCATGCAGAGGCAAGCTATTAAACCAGTTCTGTTTACCCTGGGGAGATTGTCATCTGCAAGGCAGAATGCAGTGTCCCTTAAGGCTCTCCTAGAATCAAAATCTCCAAACAGCAAGAGACTTTCTGAAATCATCTCTAACCCAACCCCTAATTTTGCAAGTAAGGCAAAAACCAGACCCAGCAAAGATGATTGACTCCCCACAAGGTAGCTGGGCCAAGACCAGTTTGCAGACTCCCACTCCCTCGAAGCTCTTTCCACTACACCAAACCTCTCGGATTCCTCCATGAATATTTTAAGTGGGAGAATAATGACATTCAGAATGTTTCCTTCCTGGTTTTATTGAGAGGAAGCGTCCCTACTCTGTCTGCTTCATCAGGAGGCTGTGGAGGAGACAGCGAAGGTGACATTTGAAGACAAGAACCATGACGAGCCCGTGTCTGGCAGGTGGCGTGAGGTTGGGTTTTTTTGCCTGGATTTTGGCTCCCTGAGGTCATTTTCACTGCATGAGAAGTGAATCTTCTGTCTGGCAGATGACTTTACAGGCTGGAGTGTGTGGGGCAGCCCGGTGATGGGAGTTCAATCTTACCAAACATTTAGAACCCATACTACTGATCAACCTCAGTCAGGCATGCTGAAGGTTAAAAGTAAGATATACAGCCTCTGGTTGAAAACCCATAAAGCCAACGGCTCCAAGCTCAAGCTGTGCCCAGGAGTTATTCTGCCTACTGCTCAACATACTTGCCTTGTGTCATTTTTTTTTTAAACGTCTATGACTAAGCAACACTGATATTCATTCACACACCAACACACCCAATCTCAGGAAGTTCAGGAAGGATGTAACATAATTAGGAAAGGTTTCCTCCAGCAGCTTTTGCTGGATATGGTCAATCCACTAGCCCCTGCTCTATTAAAAAGCTAGTATGAGCCTCATCCCCAGCATCAATTAAAACATTTCATAATCACTGCTGATGAAGTCCCTACTAGCAAGGGTCTCACCCTGTTCAAAGCTTCTCAGACATTCTGCTGAGTGACTCCATGCTCTCATTTTCTATGGGGCTTTAACTCATGCTGAAAAAGAAAAAAGAAAACTTTGCTTGGCATCAAGATAGAGACTATGAAACATCAGCTAGAGTCAGTTTAAAAAAAAAAGGAAACCAAATATTTACCTATCAAGTTGACTAAGCTCTTTCTGACTTAACACTATGCATGTGAAAAGTGAATTATACTCTGAGACAGTTAACCATTTGTGACCTAAAAAGAAAGGAAAAATGTCAGTTACATAAAACATCTGGTCCACCAATGGCTCTCATCCGAATTAACTCAGTATTTAAAAAACACAGGAGACCAACCTTATATTCCACAGGAAAAGGATTATTTTTATTCAGTATTTTAAAACAACTACTTAACATTTACTCATAGATAAAAATATTTACAATTTTACACCTTCAAGGAGGTTCCAAAATATAAACACTGTACCTCTCTCTAGAGAAAATTATTCTTCTCTCTGAAAACAGAAATACATTCATGTTTCTCACTTGTTTTGATCAAGTAATTATACAAATAAACATCTGAAACATTTTACTTTTTAATATATTTATATATAATATATATTTATAACAGTTTTACAAATAAAGGCAATAACTTTATATCCCAAAAGAAGTTAAAACACAATCAGGCATAGTGCATTCAATAGCTGATGTGGTCGTGGACAGACAATTCAGAAAACAATTACTCTGGACACAATTTTTTGGAAAACTAAGGAGATATGCATTTTTTTGCTTTTTTTTTTTTTGCAGTTCAGACAGTTGCTGTAAGCCATCAGACAGGGGCACTATCACTGCAGAAACAATCTGGTCTACGGTGGGTGGTCAGGCAGTTGAGGGGCTACGACCGATTAGCAGGAGTTTCAACGCAAAAAATAAACTATGTTCAAATTTGCTCTTTTAAGGTAGCAGTTCATGCCCTGGCATAGTGGATGGTGATGTACTCTAGTAACTTAAGCAGCTCTTTTAAATCGGAGCTCTCTGCTCTCCTGAACTTCAGACACCTGTGCAGGAGGACGAGCCTGGGTGCCAATGCCATCTCTAGGGATACTCCTCACTTGTTCTTTGGCAGTTCAGGCTGTCCAACTGGGCACATTTTAGTTCCTTAGATAATTACCATATAAAGCTTAAGCAGCAACTATGCTCACTGTACTCATTCAAGGCCAAGGTGTGGAAGAGAAAGCCATCTAAAGTCTCCCTGAAACACTCAGGGACAATGCCAGTGGGGGCCACTTTACAGCTTTTGGATGGAGATGAACAAACACCAGTACTCAGACTGACTGCCCTTTGTGTGTGAGTCACTCGGAAAATACTGGGAGATGGGTGGGGTGGAATAAGTCCGTCTCAAGCTGTGGGCCTGGTGGGGAGCTGTGCTTTGTCAAATCCTCACATGAAAGTACCATATTCCAGTTCACCAAGGAACAAAAAAAATGCTCCCCCTATAGCCCTCTCCCCAAATTTAAATGTGGATAACTGAAAAAATACAAGTCACAGTTTGGAATAATTCAGTTGACTTTGTTTTCAATGGCTATTTTCTGGGTGGGTAAAATCTGGGAGGTTTTATTCAAACAAAATGATGCCGAAGAACCCATACCCTACATGTTAACTTCGGTCCATCCTTCATGTTTTCTCTAAGCTTTCTGACTGTTGGAGCAACATGAGGCTTCCGTGTCCTATACTTATGCACACTAACCCACTCATACACTCACACACACACACACACACACACACACACACACAAAAACACACACACACACACACACACACACACACACGCCAAGCCTAATCTCCACACCTCCCTTTATGTGGATATACAAACTCAGTCTCATTAGACTTTCTTATTTTTAAGGGGCAAAATAAAAGAGGGCAGAGTCACACTAGGCTTAGTCTTTGGTTTCCAAGTTTAAAGGTGGAATCTGTTTCAGAGCCTGGAGCAGAGCTGAAGAGTCGATGGAGGAATGGGATGGCAATGGAGAAGGGAGTCTTTGGGGCATTAGCAAAGGAGGAGGGATCTTCTCTGGGTTCATGAAGCCGGTGAGAGCTGTAGCTGAAGCAGGGAGCCCAGGGTACAAGACTGGGACAGAGGTGGGATACCAGCACTTCTCCAACATAGGTAGATAGGCTGTTGCTGATGGAGGAATCAAATAAAAAGGCAGGCAGAAGGGGGGTTGGTGAGGGTGAGGGCCCAGAAAGGAAGATCCGATCAGATCGCTGCTAAAATGGCTTTCCCTGTCAGACATATCTAGTCTGGTCTTTTTGGCAGGCGGATCTTCAGACTCTTGTTTAATGGTGCTTACTCTTTCTCCCAGGGGATATTTACGTTCATTATCATTCTTAAAATACTGCTGGTCAGCTTTAGAGTCACTTTTCTCCAGCTCCCCTCCATAACCACTGTCAGTGTCTGTATCACTTCCACTCTGCTCACCACTAGAATGGGCAAAAGTCCTCTGGATGACTGGGACACAGTTTTTCCCATGCCCTTCGGTGCCTTTGGTTAGGGAACTGGGTTTCTCTTTGAAGTCCGTCATTTTGGGAGTGGGATCACCAGGCTTGTGGACAGCTCCACCCTGTAGGACCTCAGAAACCATTCGGTGGAGATGACTGACTAGTTGTGAAGACTTCAGATCCCGACTACTTTCATGCTTTGCCAGGTACTGAAGTACTTCCCTGGCACACACCTGGAAACCAGAGCAGAACATCTCCTGGCCAGCATCAAGGTTTCTTGAGGATAGTTCACCTGGGGGAAACAAAAACACAAGAAATTTTAGAAGGGTGCCTACCGTAGGTCCATCCACCAAAAGAAAAGCAACTCAACTAATTAATAGAAGGGAACTTCCTAATATAAGGGAATGGGCCATGTAGTACAGTGGAAAGAACGTTAGGTCTTGAGTCAGAGTACTGCAGTTTGAATCCCAAGTCTTCCACTTTTGTTACCTTGGATAAGTCACTTCCATTCTCTTGGGAAATTTCCTTATCTGTAAAATGTGGGGTTTGAATTAAATGACCTCCCAGGCTTCTCCAGTTCTAAATATAAGATCCTATGAATATTAGTTTCCCTGTGGACAAGAGATTGTTCAGCTTTTTATGACATAAGAAGCTGGACATATTAACCCCAAGAAAACTTATTTTCGATGGTCCATCCCACGGCAAACAAAAACGCTTCTCTTTATCTGTAAATGTTGCATCTTGGAGCAATTGTCCTAAATCTTCACACTGTTCACCCTGCCCCCCCTTCCCAGCAGATAATAAAAATATTTGTATCCCTAATTCAAACATGAAAAAACTTAAGGAAAATTGTTGTGATCTGTTCCAAATGCCATGGTTGACACTTGCAGGGTCATCATTAGATGAGCTCTAAAAATGACTATACAAAAGTGAGGCCATAATAGAGGAGGGGAAAAGATGTAAAAATTGGTCTATCAACCTAAATATTATTCCTTGGAAGGTACAAGGCTGGAAGAGCCCTTCCAACTGCTCTCTGGAAATCAATGAAAATGGATGACTAAACTTGGGTGCTTTGATCAGATTTCCCAACTTCAACAATATGCCTAGTGGTTATTCAAGGAACAGCACAAACGAACAGAAAATTGCTCTTGTACCACTGCCAGGCACAGACTTATGCCACACACAGTGAGAAGAGAATGAATAAATCAAGAATAAGTATATGTCACTGGTCTTCTTACAAGTGACCCAGGGAATTGTGACTTGAAATTCTGAAGGACCCCCCACACACACACACACACCAAAAAAAGTGACTAAAGTATTTTCAAAATGATGGGGAGATGAAGCTAAGTAAGGGGGAAAAAAGTCATAAATTCCAGTGTGTACTAGGTTGTTATTCTAGTATAAAAAAAATTCCCAGAACCCTAAGATAATAAAGCAAAAATGGGCATGTAAATATTTCCCCAATAATCTGCATTCATGTCAGGTGGCATAGTAGAGATTCTTAGATAAAAACTAGTCCTTTTAGGAAATATAAAATGGCAGGGTCCACATCAATGTGTGCAAGTAATTTGTCGAAGAGATGTTCTTACAACAGATGTTGAAACTAAATCTCTCCTTGAGCTAAAACTGTTCAGAGCCAAGCAGGCTTGAGTCCTCACCCGCTTGTAAGCCACTCTGAAGAGCCATAATCTTCTGTTGTTGCTGTTCAATCAGGTTGGTGAGTGCTTTCACATGCTTCAAGGTAAGCTCAAGAACGACTGCCTTCTCCAAGTGACCCAAGGTCTGAGGAAAAAAAAGCAAATGGTGTGAGCCCCCTACCGAGGAGACGGCTTAGCAATGAAAATGACTCTGGGGTGGGAGCAGGGGAAAGGCTGTCCTTTCCCTTCCCAAACTACTTTTGGTTAGGTTGGAATTTCTGAATGTTTCTTCAGAAATGTACAGCTATAACTAAAAGATAAAAAAGGAGGTGACAGCTATGCTTGGAGGTATTTTGGGAGCAGTGACATGCCTCAAGAGAAAGCATTTGACAAATATGTTTCTCCAGCCCGGGCTGGTACCCTGACCTTAACTAGGGGGAATCCAGAGATAACGTTTCTCTGCAGTGCTGTCACACCAGAGAGGGAGTCCTAACAGAAGGCAAGCCAAAACGGCTTTCCCCGGGAGATTTCCTTCCTTTTAAAAAACTTCCTGGTTTAAAACAAAACAAAAAAACAACCGAAAACCCAATACTGGTTTCGTCCCTTCTCTCCCCACCTCCCGCAATGCTGTAAAACCTAGGAGTCCTATAGGCTTCAGTTCCAGACTGACAGACAGAAGAATCTAAACCATGTGATATTCATAGAAAATAGTAAAGAAGGCATCTTTCCCACCTTGTGGGTTCCTTAGGGTAAATTGGGGAGCAATGGGCCAGCAAGTAAAGTCAGTGAACTTTGGAAAACACCAAATTTCTAACGCCCGGGGAGGAAAAAAAGTCTCAACTTGCTGTAAAAATCTTTCACAAAGCCCAATGTGGGGCCTCCTTCACTTCCACCCTTTCGGAGGCGCCTTTTATCAATCCCTCTCTTTTGTGGAAGGGGGCAGCTTCCATACCAGGTAGGATACGGACTGAGGGGACCAGAGCCGCCAACCTGCTCCAGGGGGCGGCTTCAGAGCTGCAGTACCGAGCGGTACCTGAAGACGGCGGGGAAACCTACGCACCAGCCGCCCGCTCGCCCGCCCTCCCCGGTGAACAGAGTTTGGAGAGAGTCCAGGTTTTCACTTACAGTAAGTTTGAGATGTTCGGGTAAGAGGTCTTTCAGTTGGGCGATGCACTCATTAATCCGATCACGTCTTTTCTTCTCTATCAGTCGGTGCGGCAATTTATAGGTCTCCTGAAAGGCAAAGGAGGTGGTGGGTGACCTGAGCAAGGGGACGGCCAGGGGGTTCCCGAGAACGCAGTCTTGCACCTGGGAGCAGGCGGGGAGAGCCAATATAATCCCGGAAATATGGTCCAGGGCTGACCCGATCCTGAATCCCCTTGCTGTCTACTCTTCTCTCCTCCTCCTACCGGAGCCGGGACAATACTTTTTCATTCAAACTCTAACGGTGGGCTCAGGGGGAGGATTCTGAAAAGGGAGAGAAGGCGGGGGGGGGGGGGGATGGTGTCGGCACCAGGGATGTTCTTACCTTGTTATCCTCGCTCCTCTTTAATCCCCTTCTCGGTTTGTAGACTTGGTACATGTGGGCAAAATCCATCCTGGAGGGAAAGCAAACAGGATGCAAAATGAATAAGGGAAGGAGGGGGAGACCCGCGCATCGTCCGTTCTCTTGGGCAACAGCTTATGATGCGCCGGAGCTGAGCCAGAGTTCAGGGGACGCAGGAGGTCAAGTCTGGGGCAACCTAGGGGAAAGGGAGCTCGAACCGACTTAAGGGGCAGCTGGGGAAGAGGCTGCTTATGGACACCGGGATCCCCGGGCCATCCCGTCTGGCCCGCACCCCGTAGTCCCCGGGGGAGCGCGGCTGGCAGCGGGGCGCCGTAGCTCCTAACTTCCTTACCCTGCCATCTCGCTGGGCTCCAGTCCCGGCACTTTGCCCAGGCAGGCGGGGGGCGGCTGGGCGCTGGTGATCCTTTCCATGGCAAGGCGATGGCGCGGAAAACTTAATGCCCTGCTTGTCTGGAACTCGCGGACCTGGCGGCCGTGGGATTCGCCCCCCTACCTGAGTCGCAAAAGCGCCAAGAAGTCTCTTTATTTCTTCTCCCGGCTGCTGGAAGTCCCCAGCGCTTAACCCGCTGGAGCCCGGGGATAGAAAGATGCGCCCGGTTGCGACTAGAGGTGCGAAGGGAGGGATGCTCGCGGCTCAGCTCGCAGCCTGCAGAAGTCCCCCCTTTGCCTCTGCCTCTCGGGTCTGTCTGCCCGCACAGACTGTCTTTCTGTTCTCCCTGCGACGTCTGGACCGTGCAAGCCAAGTGAATGAGCTGGTGGGGAGGGAGGGACAGAGGGAGGGAAGGAGAAGTAGGGGGGGAGGGGGGAAGCTGGTTGGTGGTGGAGGGGAGGGGAGGGGGGGACTGAGCCGAGGAGTAATTGGGAGGCTGCAGGCTGGGTTAAATGTGAGCGAGTGGGTGGATTGGAGCTACGTGTTCCACCCTGTGACTCCAGGCACGTCTGGTTGCTGCCGGGGAGGGAAGGAACGACCTGCCCCCGCCCCCCTCCCCCTGCACCTCCCTCCCCGCCACCTTCCCCTCCTCTCCATCACATGAGGCTCACGTGTTGGACAACGCTTGGGCTGCTGAAAGGGAGCCCTCCCCCGACACACACACATCCTCCTTTCCTCGCCCCCAGGCTGATCGCCCCCCCCATCTCCCGCCTCCCCTCTGCGCCCTAGTGTCTGCGGCTGCTGCTTTCCCCGAAAGGGGGGGGGCGTCCAGGTCCCAGCCCTCTGTGGGGGGGTGGTGTCCTAGCAGGCAGGCGGGGGGAGGGGGCTGGTCTAGCATTGGCCGTGTGGGCGAACCTGCCCTAGGGAAATGAAGTAAATTCCAGTCTCCGGGGAGGGATGGGGGGGTGGGGCGGGAATGGCCAGATCCGCCTGCCTGTGTCTGACTCAAGCTGGGAGAGGAATATCCCCTTTCTCCCAGCCAGCCCGCTTCCTCCCCCGCTCCCTGCTCCCCCGCCGCCCCAGCCTCCCTCCGGCTGGAACCGGGCCGGGAGAGAGAGGGGGACGGAAATGGGGGGGGGGCCACCACCCAGCCTCCTTGCCCCAGGGGCTTTGGTTTCTTTCCGTCCCGTCTTCTCCCAGCCCGAGTCCAGGAATTACCCGGCGTGGGGAGGGGCCGAGGGGAGGGGCGGATGTCACCCCACTGGAACAGCTCAGCCGGGACTCACATCACGGAACGGGCAGCGCTCCAGCCTCAAGGGCAGCGGAGGCCGCAGTCGCCGAGCACGCCGGCTGCACCTGATGGCCGAGTGCGTCCGTCTCCGCCACTGCGCCCTGAGTCCGGGGGCGCGCCCCACGCGCTGCCTGATCAGCGTGCCCCCAGCTGCATCCCCCCTCGTCCTACGTTCGGATGCCCGGCTGTCCGCGCTAGGTTGCGGGTGGATCGGGGAAGGAAGGGAGTCCGCTTGCTGGCCCGCCCGCCAGCCTGCCTTCCCCCCCCCCCCCCGCCCCCCCATTCCGTGCAGCCGACGTTACACAACCGCGGTTGCTCCCAGCAGGAGCGCGGGGCGTGAACCTTCACGTGGCCGGCTGGGAAAGCCAGCTAGCCCTTCCTCCCTGCCCCCGTCCTCCCCGGACAGGAGCCTCTCTGCAGTTTCCTGGTGGCTAGTCCAGGGCTCTGGGGCGAATCCCAGGCAGATCCCGACGGTGACTTGGCAGGGGCACTCTGTTCCTGCCAAGTTCCCTTGGGCTGCCGTGCATTTCGGCTGGCCCTCACCTGGCACGGGGCCCTCCCGGTGTTAGGACACCGGAGCCAGGAGAAAAAAAGTAAAAGGGCTGATATCTAGGGTCGCCAGACCCAAGCCACTCAGGAACTCCCAGCGTGGTCAATGTATGCCCCTGAGAATGGGGCGGGAGGTACCCCACCTGACCTTTTGCTACCTATCGCGAGGCTTTAGGACTGTCCTGGGAAGGATTCCCGGCTAGCTGCGCCCAAAGGGCAAGAGGGAGGAAAGCTGCAAAGGCTTAGCGAGAATCCCAAAACGGGGGGAAAGCAACAGTAAGGTGGGCTCCGACTTGCAGTTTGGAGGGGGCTTCCTGGGGCTGGAGCTTTGGAGGGGCTTAGCCCTTTTCCTAAGTCGCCCTTCCCCCATCCAGTGACAGACAAAGTCTTCATTTAATATCCCCCTCCCTACCTCCAAGGACATGGAAAAGTCCAAAATTTCCATACCTTTTGCTCAGATGAGAGGAAACCCAAATCAGGCGAGTTTATTCCTTCTTATCAGCTCTGATTTTTAAAAAAGTGTGGTGGGAGGGAAGGTAGAGACTAATGAAGAAACTGAATTTGGGAGATTTCAGGAACCTGTGGCCCGATTTTGGATAGGTGATTGAGAGATGATTGTCCATTTCTTTATTGATCCATATGTCAAACCCATGACTTCAGGGTACCCAGATTTAAGAGGGAATGACCTATGAGGATGATCTTAGGTGTCCCTTAGGGCCCTTCCAGTTCTAAATCTTATAATCCTATAAAAAGCTTGGAAGGCAAGGGAAATGAGGTCAGTGCTTGTGATACATAGATCTTCATTTGGGTTCAGTGCGAAGGCTACCCCTAGTTCTATAGTACCAAAGAAGTGTGGCACACAGGCTTGATTTCTGACTCCCTGCAACCTTACTTAGGCAAATTTCTTAACCCTTCCACGCCTTCAGTTGGGGGAAAACAGTTGGCATAGTAATTAGAAGTCTGGATCTAAAGTCAGAAAAACCAGGGTTCAAATCCTGCCGCTTATAATTTAGTGGTGGTATATGAACCAATCTCTTCACCTCCATTTCCTTATCTGTCTAATGGGGATAATCCCCTTAGCACCTGGCGCAAGTGATTGTTCCGAAGCTCAAACGAGATAATGTATGTCAAGAGCTTTGTAAACTTCAAAATGCAGCTGTCGCCTAAATTGATGTAATTGTTACTGTCTCTGAGGTTTCTCCCAGTTATGGCCGTGGTTCGTGGACCTTGCCCCGATAGCCTGAGCACTGGAATGCACACATTGACGACATAAGAGGGAATGAATTTCCTTCACGTTGCTTTGGAGAACTCCAACTTCCTGTTTATGTTTCACAACTGTCAAATTCATTAGCAAGTGTGAGAAATGCCTGCTTTAAAAAAAATAGTTTGTTCACTGCTTTGTTGGCTGAGTTTGGGAAGGGAAGTTGTTCCTCTTGGAATAAGGTAGCCTTCTTCATGACTCAGTTGCTTTCTCAAGTGAATTATTCTAGAGCTTCCTTCCTGAAGGAGAAACCTGCTACCCTGATTGTGTTCATCCTCTTGAGTAAGCTTGGTTCCCTTGGAAGAGTTCGATAAGGAGTAGAAGAATTGTCATTTTGTCACAATTCTAGAGTTTACCTAGCCCAATATTATTCTGTCTTAAGGAGACAGGTGTTTGGGGCGATGTAGGGGAAGGAGGGTTAGAGTGTAGGATTATCCTCCTTTTTCAATTTTGGAGTAATAATCAACAAGAATATATTAAAAATATATTAAAAATTATTTATTAAAAATAAATATATTAAAAAATAAATATGCCAGACACTGTGCTAAATTCTGGACACACAAAGACAGAAAGGATCCTGTGCCCTCAGAGAGCTTATATTGTATTGATATGAGGCACATTTAATAAGTTAATAGGTAATGACTTAGACCATCTATTGCTTCTGACAATGCAGAGATAAAGCCAGATTTTCACCTTCCCTCAATAACGTCTCCTGCTGGCTCTGTCATTCCTAAAATTAGGCACGACGGTTGAAATAGCCTGGTGCCACAGGATGGCAGCCACTGATGGAAAGGCTTAATGTATAAATCCCTATTTCTGACACTCTGGGTGACCGTGACCAATTAAGCCTCAGTTTCTTCATTGGTAAAATGAGAATAATAAAACTCTTTGTATTGTGAAGCTTAAAAAAAATCCACATGTACAAAGTACCGTAAACTTTCAAGCATTATACAGACTTCAGTTATTCTTTTTCATATTTTCAGCCTTGACACCTTTGGGGTCAATGAGTTCCATACATCGACTACCTCATATACACATTTAGTTGTTATAACTTTTAAGGATTGTCCTCTGGTTCTGCTATGTCAGGATTTGATGAAAAAGCCCGTGCTAACCTTGTCTATATCCTGGTATGATTTTATCCATTTTAATCAGAGCCATAACTAGTAATTTTGACACCAAGGGCAAGCACAGTGAAATGTGCCTGGACTCAGCAGCTGAAGTGGGGAAGGGAGGAACTGAGGAAGCAGAGCAGCAATTCCTCTGGAAAGACCTTAGTCTCTGGGATGCTACCCCATTCAGGAGAAATAGAGAACTAAGAAAGACACTAAGAAATGATCCTTGCTAGGTGCTAAGCTCAAATGTTTCTACAATGCAGTAAAATCTAGCTCTTATTAGAGTAGAGGGGAGGAAGTCCAGAGACTTACTGCAATAAAGTTGTGTACCGGGTGCAGAAATCTGATATAGCTTTAGAGAGAGGTAGCGTGGTGAGGGCTAGCTCCAAATTTATCAGACATCTTAGCTTGCTTTTGTCAGTGGTTTAAATTTTTCTTGAATTGTTTCTCTGTGATAGGAGAGTTAGGGGGATCTAATGAACTTTGGCTTGACCATACCCCATTTGGAGAATTATGCTCAGTTCTGGGCCACACATCCTAGGGAAAATGTGGATATCTTTTAAAATGTCCAGAGGAAAACAATGCAGATGGTGAAAGTTTTCAAGCCCATGCCATATGAGGCTTGCTTGAAGGAAGCAGGAGTATTGAACCTAGAGAAAAGTTATCCATTCCAGCTCAAGGCCTGTGATCTTATTCTTTTAAGAGTGAGAGGTGAAAGATGGGGTGCAGAGGGAGCATGAATGCTGTCTTCAAGTATTTGAAGGGCTATCTTATGGAAGAGAGAGAAATTTGTTTTGAAGGTAATCTAAGGTTGGGGTTTGTCAAGACATGAGTCTCCACAGGAAAAGGGGCAAAAGATTTCACCAAGCTAGTGACGTGTTTCTCTGGAAAATGCTTTGAATTAACCAAATCTGTATTCATTGTTACTTCTGGAATGGGAAGCCTTCCACATCTTTACATTCTGAAATCTATCCCTTCCTTTGAGGCCCACCCTACTTGTCACTTCTACAAGAGGCCTTCCTTGTACCGCCTCAACTGGTTTTGTTTTCCTCTTTCCTTCCTCCTTTCCTTGCTTGTTTTCCTCTTTCCTTCCTCCCTGATTTCTCATTTTCCCAATAACTGGAATTAGGCTAGCAAATGATTGGTTGGTCATATGGAAGATAAGAGATTAAGCATACTTTGCTTAGTTCCACAGGTTCCAAATCAACAGAGGTGAAAATTTAGTAACAATCACTTCTTCTCAAAATGAAATAGCCAAAGGGGAAGAAGGATAAAGTGGGAATCTGAGAATTCCCTACCAGTGGAGATCTGAAGCATCTGGCAAAGTGGGTAGAAGAATGGATTGGGAAGACCTAAGTTCACCTCTTGTTTCAGTCAGTTAGTAGCTTTATGACCCTGACTAAGTCCCTTAAGCTGAAGCCTTAGTTTTCTTATTTGTAAAAATGGACATGATAATAATAGCACCACTTCACAGACTTGTGAGAATCAAATAAGGTATAGATATATAAAGTACTTTGATAATCATAAGGTGCTACATAAATGCTATAATTATTATTGACATCTTCAAGCAGAGACCAAGTGACCATGGTTGACCATGGAGGCATGGTCCATGATCTAGACAGAGGGGGGAGTTTGATCTGTAGAAAAAACAACAGACTTTGATTCAGTAGACAATGAGGTTCATATTCCAACATAGCCATTTCATTGCTGGGCAGTCTCAGGCAAGTCAGTTAGGAGTTTTAATTTCCTCATCTTGAAAATCAGAATAATATTACATGGGGTGATTTTAAGAGTAGAAGAAGGCAATCTATGTAAGGGTTTTTCAAAAGTGCTGTAGTAGAGAGAAGGTATTTTCTTCCTTGATCTCTGAGTTTCCATTCAATCTAGGATTGCAATGAATGATTTGTTACCAGCGTATTATTTATATGTAAAGAAAATTTCTAAGCTTTGGCTCTTGTAGGCTCTTTCCCTCTTTGTTCATTTATATTATTAATTGACTAAACAAACCTCTTCCCCCCCTAAATAGCTATAGACATTAGCCAATTAGTCAATAAACATTTATTAAGCACCAACTCTCTACCAGGCACTGTTGTGAAGCACTATTCGTATGAGTTAGGTTCCGCGTTAACCAGGCATTGATAAAGGAGGGCAAGGCTGACTGCAAAAGATGTTGGAAAAGAGACAGTAAGTTGAGAAACAGTATTTCCATAGCAGACTTCTAAGTATTGCAAGAAAAATTGAATCACTCAGATATGGGAATGGGTGGCAGAGCCCAATTTTTTCCTGCAACCTCTTTTTGAAAGGGGAACCCAGGATTGAAGACTAACTTGTTTTGTATGCAAATAGGTGATTGTTTTTGGGGGAGCCAGATGTAATTTCTTAATAAGGAAATGGTTTAGGGTGAACTTTTAGCATGAACTGTGGCATGAACGTTTTGGATCATCTCCAATGAGTAGAAGCAAGGTTTGAGGTGATTATTACCCAGAACTTCCCCTAGAATAGTAGAGGTAGTGTGGGATAGTGTGGTCTTTGGGGTATATGATGTGTTCAGGGAAGACTAGTACTTCTGGTGTAAGGGCTGCTGAGCCCTTTTCAGGCCCACTTTCTACCTTTGGTGGCCACCTGAGCTACCTAACTCTTTTTTGTGACTCCAGGAAGCTGTAGCATGCACAGTGGTTACATCCCAGCAGACTGTATTTACAGACAGGCTAAACCAGGTCAAGGGTAACCAAAGGGTCTTAAACCTGTTGGTGGTTTGGTGTCTACACAGAGCATTCCCCTGGTGGAATGGGTGGATGAGAACAATTTGTTTCAGCAGCCATGAAGGCAGCTGAAGCAGGTGCTGTGTAGGGCTTACAGTTTGGTTAGACACTGAAGACACCAAAATCATTCACTGCATCTTGAACCATCACCAGTCATCTTGATTCTGTCCTGACACTGGACTATGTTGATTCTGGAAGTGTCTGACTACTTCTTGCAACTCTGCCTCACTTAAATCCAATTTGCATACAAATCAAAAGACATCACCTATACCATTTCCATTTTTCAAAATTTGCCCAGAGAAGTTCATCAGTATTGTACATCAGTTTCATGACAGCATGCTTGTCTGGGTTCTGGATAATGGACGATGCTCTTGAGCTTTTGCAGTCACCAGTGGAGTGAAACAACAGTAGGCTATGTTCTTGTTCCCATGCTTTTTAGCATGATATTTTCAGCTGTGTTGTCAAATGCTTTCAGTGAGGATGAACACGGCAATCAAGGTCACCTGTCCCACTGATGGTAAATTCTTCAACTTGAAAAGGCTACAAGCCAAGATTAAAGTGGAGAGAGTATTAGTGCATGTTTTTTGTTTGCAGATGATTGTGCGCTTAGCCTCCGAAGCTGAGATTCAGCAAAGTACGGACCAGTTCTCCACAGCTTGTGCTAATTTTGACAACAGTTAACATCAAGAAAACACAGGTGCTCCGTCAGCCAGCGCCACGCCATCCATGCATGGAACCATCATTTAGAGCAAATGGAGAAGTGTTGGATACTGTGGATAAGTTCACATGCCCTGGCAGTATACTTTCCAGGTACTCCCACATAGATGATGAGGTTGATGAATGCATTGCCAGAGCTTGCTCAGTGTTTGGAAGGCTCCAAAGGAGAGAAAAGGTATTAGACTGACTACAAAACTGAAGACTTGCAGAGCCTTTGTACTGACCTCATTGTTGTATGCCTATAAAACCTGGATAATATACAGTGCCATGCCAGGAAACCGAATCACTTCCATTTGAATTGTCTTAGGAAAATCACCTGGCAGGATAAGGTACCAGACACTGAGGTTGTTTCTTGAACTAAACTGCCAAGCATTCAAACTCAGCTACAGAGAGCAAAGGGCTGGTGTTCAAATGCCAAATGTATGCTTGCTAACAAGACTATTTTATGGAGAACTCACACAAGGCAAGTGCTTACATGGTAGTCAGAAAACACTATACAAGGACACCCTCAAGGTCTCTCTTAAGAACTTTGTAATTGTTTGTGTGACTTGGAAGACACTGGCACAGGACAACTCAACATGGTGTGCCCTCATCAGAGAAGGTACTATACTCTATAAGCAAAGCATAAGTAAAGTAGCTCAAAAGAAATAAGAAAGGTACAGATTTAGAAAATCCACTCCAAATGTTCACACGGCCTGTTTATGCCCAACCTGTGGTAGAGCATTCCGAACTCATATTGGTCTGATCAGCTACAGCTGGATACACCATAAATTGACTCTCATATAGTGATGTCATTTTGGTCCTCTTCAAGAATGAAGGGCAACAGATTTGGAATCAAGAGCAGGGATCTTTTCTTCCTTCCTTCCTTCTTTCCTTCCTTCCTTTCTTTTTTTCTACATGATTAATGAGGACATTTATTTTGCCCATCTATACATATTTGTAATAGGCTTTATTTTTCTTGCCTTCTCAATTTAGGGGGAGCAAAGTTGGAACTAAAAATAAAATAATTTTTTTTTTAAAGAAGAAGGTCTCAGGGATAAGGAGCCTGTAGCCTCAAGGCCACATGTGGCCCTCTAGATCCTCAAGTGTGGCCATTTGACTGAATCCAAACTTTACAGAACAACACAAGTTAATGAAAGGATTTGTTCTGGAAAACTTAGACACAGTGAAAAGACCACACCCAAGGACCTAGCAGGCCACATGTGTCCTTGAGGCTGGAGATCCCTCACCTCTGGTCTAGGTTCAACTCCACCTTCTAAAGAGTTTTAGCTATATGACCTTGGGCAGGTCACCTTTCTAGGCCTCAAATAACTAATCTCTAATAATTCTAATATGTAATAATATAGAAATAAAAATAACATAGATAATTATATATAACTAATAAAAATAACTAATGCCTGCTTATAAGGAGGCAGCTTGTGGTGCAGTGTTTATTCCCTCTCTTTGCTTCCCTAAGACTTCAGCTAAGTTACAGATAGAAAGGGAAGAAGGGAAGGAAGAGAGGTTTCTACTGCTAAGAAATCTTAGCTACTTGATTTAGTGACCCATCCCTGAAAAATGTCTAAGACAGATTTGAGGAATTTTTTGTAGTTTATTTTTTAAAAAATAGAGGAAACTGGGGGGCAGAGCCAAGATGGCGGCGTAGCAGCAGCAACATATCGCAGCTCTCACATAGCCACCCCAAAATACCCATAAAACAGGACTCTAAACCAATCCTAGAACTCCAAAACGCACACAAAGATACTTCCCACTAAAG
>CM053583.1:385823609-385970347 GCA_028627135.1 Pseudochirops cupreus
AATAGACTGGGGGAGGGGGGACACACTGGGATGGCTGTTTTGGGGTGGTGGGCGGGGAAAAGAGGGGGAGAAAATATGTAACTCAAAATCTTGTGGAAATGAATGATGCAAATTATAATAAAATTAAGAAAAAATAGAGGAAACTCTGGAGCTAGGAGAATCTCTGGCATGTGAGAGAGCAGTTCTACTCTCCTTGGTCATTTTAAGGTAACAGGTGATTTAACATACGCAAATGACCTTTCAGATTTAGGATGAGTCCTGGGATATTTTTTCAATAAATTGTGTAAATTAGAATACAAATTCATTTGTTTAATGATCATACAGTACAGTCCGGATGATGAATACCTTGTTTACACAAGACACCTACACTCCTGGGCTCAAAAAGCTCTAATGGCTGCCGCGTAGTAGGTGCTTAATGTTTGTTTACAGACTGTGTCTTCTAGGATCAAATATAAACTGTTCTGTTTGACATTTAAAGTCCTTCCCTCTATGGCTACAGCTTCCCTTTCCAGACTTATTCCATAATTCCTTCTCCCAGACCTCCCATTCCCAACACACACACACACACACACACACACACACACACACACACACACACGTATGACCCAACCAAAATGGCCCACTGGCTGTTCCTCCCATACTACATTTTATCCCTCATTGTTATATTTTTGCATAAGGTGGTCCTCCCTCCCTCCCTTTTGTCTGTTGGACTCTCTAGCTTCCTTCCAAGTAGTTGCTCAAGAGCCTTTCCTACATGAGAACTTTCCTGAACCTCCACAACTGATAATGCCTCTCCCCCAAATTCACTCGTTTTTATTCTCTCTGTATTTTGTATTTCCTCACCGGGACTTCACAGGCCTTTGTGTGTGTGAATTTCATTCCCCACTACCCTCATCCCCCAATCAAAAAAATTCATATTTTTACTTAAAACCATCATAAAACATTTATTAAGCACCTACTGTATGCCAAGCACCATGCTGGGTATTGATACCTGCAGACAAAATTGAAGCAGTCTCTGACTTCAGGGAGCTCTCATGGTACAATTTCCATTTCTTCTCTAGACCATAAGACCCTTGAGGGCAAGGTGTTTCTTGTCTTCTATACTTTGGAAATGCTTGTTAATTGCTCAGTTAATTACACATCCCAACACATCTGATCAACTGAAGTCAATTCCTAAAAAAAAAAAAAATTAGTCTGTTCATTTAAAAAAATCAGACCACTCATTTGATAGACAAGTCAGTGAGGAGGTCTTACTGGTAAGTCACTTCAGACTGAAAAGCACCTCTCAAAAAACAAACAAGAACATTTGTTGTGAAGCAAGATTAGGTGAAAGAATTTAATAAGGCTCTCTATTACCATGTTCACACCTAAGAAAAGAAAATCTCTACCCTCTTCTGTAGTGTCACTGCCAGTTCCCACTTATATATAGCTGGTTATCTCCCATCTTGCTTTCAGCTTCATGACCATTTGGTGGCTATTCGGTTTGTGAGTATCCCCCTGGGCTATGGTCCTATATATTGAAATATGCTATGCCTTTGTTGACATCTCAGCTCTTTATGCTCAGAGATAGAAATAGGGAATGACTTTATTAACCTCATTCATGTAGAGAATTGTAGAATGAGGAAACTCCCTCGGCCAAAGATGCTTGGTGTCTTCTCTGCTAGTTGCCTGGAGCTCTGACAGGTTGAGTAATTTGTTCCGTCATCTAGATAATATGTGCTGCAAACAGGACTTGAACTTTAGTCTTCATCAGTTCCTAGCAGTGAATTATGGAATGAGTCAAATGGAAAAACTAATGATAAGGTCAGGATGAGGAAAGGAGAGGTTATTCTTAGTCTGATCTCCATAGTCTGGTTTCAGCGAATCCCAGGAATATGAACTTGCTGTTCTGTGACCATCTTTATACCAGGCCTCCTCACCCGTGACCCAGCTGTCCAGCTGGCCCTCACCGTGGGCACTGAGGACCTGAGTGGGACGAGTTCTCTGTAACTAGCCCGACTCAGCCTCGTCACCCTGCTGGCTGCTCTTGTTGGTTGTGGTCATGTAAAGGGACAGATCCAGGCCAAGCGGCCTCAGAACTTTGAGTCAATCTGTAAGACTATAAGTAAGAGGCAGCTAGGTGGTGTGGTAGGTAGAGTACCAGGCTTGAAGTGAGGAAGACCAGAGTTCAAATCTTTCCTGAGACATTTGGTAGATGCTTGACTTTGGGCAAGTCACTTAACTTCTGCTTGCCTCATTTTTTTTTCATCTCTAAAATGGGGGTAATAATAGCCCTTACCTCCCAGGGTTGTCACGAGGGTCAAAAGAGATAATAATTGCAAAGGGCTTAGCAAAGTACATGGCACATAGTGGTTGCTGTCTTTCATTCTTGAAGAGGACCAAAATGACATTACTGTCTTACAGTCAAGTTCCAGTGTGTCCAGCTGTGGCCAATCAGGCCAATATGAGTTCAGAATGTTCTCCCACAGGTTGGGCATGAGTAGTCCACGTGAACATTTGGGGTAGATTCTCTAAATTTGCACGTCTCCAGTTTCCTTGGAGCTGCCTCAATTCTGCTTTGCTCGTTGAGCATAGCACCTCTTTTTTGATAAGGGCACACCGTGCTGGGTGGTCCTGTGCCAGTGTCTCCCATGTCACACAGTCAGTTCCAGAGCTCTTAAGAGAGACCTGGAGAGCGTCTTCATACAGCTTCTTCTGACCACCCTGTGAGCTCTTCCCTCGTGTGAGCGGCACAGAGTGAGCACCATGTGAATGTCAACTATTGTTGTTGTTCATTCCTTTCAGTTGGGTCCGACTCTTTCTGACCCTATTTGGGGTTTTCTTGGCAAAAATCCTGGAGCGGTTTGCCATTTCCTTCTCCAGCTCATTTTACAGATGAGGAAACTGAGGCAAATGGGGTGAAGTGACTTACCCAGGGTCACCCAGCTAGTAATTGTCTGAGGCTAGATTTGAACTCAAGAAGATGAGTCTTCCTGACTCCAGGCCTGCACTCTATGCACTGTGCCGCTGAGACTGATGATGATGATGATGATTGATGATAATGTGCGTAGGCAGAGGCTCTTTCCCCACTGGGGATTCCTTATACAGAATCACAGAATCTGAGAACCAAATAGGACCTCAGGGGCCATCTGGTCCAATCCATCCAGGAGAGGAATCCTCACTATAGCACCTATTTAGTGCATCATTATTATGACAGCTACAAAGTGACATGTGTAGACAAAAATAAGCCCATCTTCTCATAAAATTGTAGGTACATTTAGTATCAAAGATTGTGAGCTGGAAGCGATATAATCTGGTCCAACCACTTCATTGTACAGTTGAGAAAACTGAGGCCCAGAGACACGACTTTCCTAAGGTTAGATGGATAATTAGATTAATGACAGAAACAGGATCTAAACCCACTTCCTCTGACTCCAAAGCCAATATTTATACTCTCTCCCCTCCTCCCCCAACCAGTAGAATGTAAACTCTGTGAGGGCAGGGTCTGCTATCTCTAGCATGGTATGTTACATAAAGTAGACACTCAATGTCTTTGTCTCCCTAGCACATAGCACTACGGCTGGCACACAGTAGGGGTTAATAAACATTTGTTGATGGATTAACAATTGTCCGATTCATTGAATTGAATCACCTTACGTTGCAAGATTTGTCTTTCAACGGAGTACAGGGGACTTGTGATGTTCGTGGCTGTTAACAGCATCCTTGAGAGATAAAAATATATTTTCCTTCAGTTTTTTGCTAATGTCCTCAGCCCCATCAAGCGCTTCAAGAGCAGGATGCTGGCCCTGTGAGTCCCGGCCAGCTGCTCTAGGCCCTGTACTCTGCTCCAGTCGACAGTAGGGAAATGACCGCTAGAAATGTGGCAGTACAAAATGTACAAGGACACTGAAAACCCTCAGCTTTTTGACTGCCAGGGAGTTGGAACTGTGTGTGAGGTTTGGAGAGTGAGGCTCAGTGACCTCTCCAGCAGTGGTCCTTGGCCTGTCTCCTGATCCCTTTCAGAGCACTGAACTATGGGTAATATTCAATAGATCACTGGATATTAAGTGCTATTGGAAATGTTTAGTCATCAAGGTGAAAAGATGTTTTGCTGTTTAAACGGAGCTGACTTGGCCAGATGCAAAGGAGTGAATGAGAACGAATATTTGAAAGTTTATGAGCAGAGAGATGTGATGTTAGATTGATATGAAACTTTGTCTGTTAGTTGATGTTTTAGTTTGCTTTCTAAATTGGTGAGAGTGCATTTCCTTTTTCACTGGATGTGTGATTTCATCTGTTCAGGGAGCTCCCAATTAGGAACTTCCTCTACCAGTGCAGATGGACAACTTCTCTGTTGCCTGGTGCCTGGGGAGATAAAGTGATTTACCAGGGTCACATAGCCACAACCACATGTGACCACATGCATTAATCTGATTATTTATCCTCCTGTCTGTCTGACCAGTTGTCTGTCCCTCTATCTCTGTCTGTCCATCCATCCGTCTAAATGTCTGTCATCAATCTACTTGCCTATCCCTTTGTTTGCCTTTCTGTCCATCTATCTAGATGTCTGTCATCTATCTATCCATTTGTCTTCTTTCTATTTCTCTGTCCATCTGTCTAAATGCCTGTCTGTCTGTTGTTCATCTTCCTAAATGTCTCTATCATCTCTCTACCTATTCATTTATCCGTTTGTCTTTCTATCTAAATGTCTATCTGTCATCTGTCTTTCTGTTTGTCTTTCTGTTTTTCTGTTCATCTGTGCATCTTTCTAAATGTCTGTCTGTCTGTCTATCATTTATCTCCAGTAGACCAAGAGTCGATATGACACCCTATTGCTGATCGCTTAAGACAAGGGTATCTGAGTTTCTATGGTTGTTCAGTGAGAGCCTTAGCTAGGTATAACCAGAGCTTGGCTTTCAGTGCCAAAATTCAGGGGTACTAACAGCACTTGCATTTCGTCTGCATCCTGTGAATGAATGATTGGATGGATGAAAAGACATTGCACTTACTATGTGCAAAGCTCTTTGTTCAGTCCCACAGACACCAGACAACACATAAAGAGGAGTGTTGGCCAGGGAGGGGCGGTTGAGACTGGAAAGTCACTCGGATGCTCACTGGAGCCCTACAGGAATAGATCAACTCAGCCTTTCTAGTAGCAAAGTTGTATTAGTTTGGTTCTGATCTCAGAGTTGGAAGGTGGGGAGGTTAGGGGAAGCAGTAGAAGATGAGAACAGGCAGGGTTGCAGGGTGGTTGGAGAGAAGATAGGTGGCACAGGGGGTAGAACAGTGGAGCTGGGATCAGGAAGACTTGAGTTCAAATTTAACCTAAGACAGTTACTAGCTGTGTGACCCTGGGCCAGTCACTTAACCCTGTTTGCCTCAGTTTCCTCATCTGTAAAATGAGCTGGAGAATGAAATGGCAAACCACTTCAGTATTTTTTTGAAGAAAACCCCAGATGGAGTCACAAAAAGTCAAACACAACTGGAAAATGACTGAACAAAACAATCATAGGAGTCAATCAAAGCATAGCTGGAATGGGCTAAAGGAGGTGTAGACCTGAAGGGGTTAAGACTTCCAGGGCATGACCTCTGGTGTGTATGTGTGTGTGTGTGTGTGTGTGTCTGTCTGTCTGTCTGTCTGTGGATGGAAGGAAGATGACTGGGGTACCAAGTCAACCACTTCTTTTCTTACAGGTTTAAAAACTTTTTCCCAAGTCATTTCATATGGCTCCAACTTCGGATGATTTCTATTCAAATGCTTCAGGTTACTTCATGTGATTAGGATGAATTTGCCTTCCATCTATTTTTATAAATGAAAATTATGGGCAAACATCTGTCACGATGGTGTTGAATCCAGCCATCTTCACGATGCTTGAGCAGATTTCGTTTTAGGACACTTTCTGGTAGGGAGCTAAGGTGCTGATTCAGCAGCACACACATTGGGATGCTTGAACTCCACAAATGGATTCTAACCCACATATCTTTTTCTGTGCTCCTATCTTCTTTCCCATATTCCAGCCAGAAGTTTCTCTTAGTTCATCACATTTCTGTATTTTCTGAAAAGCTTTTGTCTAGATCAAAGACTCTCAGTGTGAGGTCCATGAAGCTGGGTTTGTTTTGTTTTGTTCTTTAATGCACAGGATATCCCAGAGACTTTTGGCTATTAAGATTAACAATGAAAATAGCTATGTTTATATAGCTCTTAATATGTGCCAAGTGCTGTGTTAAGCGCTTTATAATTATTCTCTCGACATTCCTGGGAGGTAGTTGCTATCACTATCTCCAATTTACAAATGAGGAAACCAAGGCAAGCAGAAATTAAGTGACTTGCCCAGGGTCACACAGCTAGTAAATATGTGAGACTAGATTTGAACTAGGGCCTTCTTTACTCTAGACCCATTGCTCTGCCCATTGTGCCACCTTGCTGCCTTAATAGAGGCCTCACAGTATAGTATCTTGGGGAGAGAGTGGGGATATCTTTCCCACCATCATGGGCCAGTGCCTTCCTTGCTCTCCCAGATTGCTTACAGTATCAGCCTTTATACCTAGATTGTACACCCATTTAGATGTTATTTTGGTATATGGTGTAACATATTGGTCTATGCCCAGTTTCTGCTGTACTATTTTCCAGTGTTCCCAGCAGTTTGTGTCAAATAGTGACTTCTTATCCCCAAAACTGGGGTCTTTGGGTTTATCAAACAGTAGATTACTATAGTTATTGACTGCTAGGTCTCATGTACCTAATCTATTCCATTGATCCACTACTCTATTCCTCAACCAGTACCAAGTAGTTTTGATGACTGCTGCTTTATAATACAGATTAAAATCTGGCCAGTGCCTTCCCTCCCTAAACCGAACAGTTCCATGGGTCAAAATAGCTATTTTGCGGTTCTGCTTTCAGGGCTCCATTTTGAGTCTCCGTAAAGATCATAAAGTCATAGATGCAGAACTGGAATGATCCTTAGAGGTCACCTAGTCCAGTCCCCTCATTTTACAGATAAGAAAAACAAGGCCCAGAAAAGTTAAATAACTTGAACCAGGTCATATAGATATTTTCCCCCCACATCAGCAGAATCCTCTGACTTAAAATCCATTATTCTTTCCATTGGCACCATGTACCTTCTCTCATGGACAATAATGGAACAGAGTGAAAATATACCGTCCTTGGGTTGCAGGGTGTTTCTGCTTTACTGATTGGGCCCTTTATTCTAGAATCTTGGGAGTGGAGAACCTGTGGCCTCAAGGCCACATGTGGCCCTCTAGGTCCTCAAGTACAGCCCTTTGACTAAATCCAAACTTTACAGAACAAATAAGTTTGGATTCCATCAAAGGGCGTCAGTTGAGGACCTGGGAGGCCACATGTGGCCTTGAGGTTGCAGGTTCTCCATCCCTGTTCTAGATTCTTTAACTCCACCCAGTTTTAATCTTCAGATTTAAAACTAAATACAAGGATTTTGGATGAGAGAGTCATGAGAGGAATGGAGAATTAGAAGGGAGCAGAGATCCCTGGATTGTTAGAGCTAGAAGGATCCTTAGAGGTCATTTTCTATAGCCTTCCTCCTTGTGCAGATGGAGAAACTGAGGACCAGAGAGGTTAAGTAAATCAGAGTCACAACTAAAAGTTAGTGATGGAGCTGGGGAGCTACAACACAATTTGGCATATTAATCAATACTGAATAGAGGGCAAGGCCCCAAAAATCTGCTTTGTGAAGGCATGTGCTTTCAGTGCTCCCTAGTGTTCTTCCTTCCTTCCGAGAGGGGAAGGTAGGGCAATTGGAGTTAAGTGACTTGCCCAAGGTCACATGGCTAGTTTTGTGTTAAGTGTCTGAAGTCACATTTGAACTCAGGTCCTCCTGACTCCAGGGCCGGTGCTCTAGTCACTGTGCCACCTAGCCTGAGAGACTGAATTTAAAAAGAATAGAGATTGAAGAGACTGTGAAAAGGTTAAGAACTAGGTGGCACAGTGACTAGAGCACTGGCCCCTGGAATCAGTAGGACCAAAGTTCAAATCCCAGCCTCAGACACTTAACACTTACTAGTTGTATGACCTTGGGCAAGTCACTTAACCCCAATTGCCCTGCCTTCCCTCCTCCAAAAAAACAAACAAACAAAAAGCCAAAAAAACCCAAAACAATAAATTCAGTCTCCCTCTTGCAAAAGCCCACTCCTTGCTCTGCCCCTTTCCCTCTGCTGGTAGCAGGGAAGCTGCTGTATCTGGGCTTGTGTTGTAACTTTAACATGGCCACAGATGGACCTTCTACCCACCTCAGAAGCTTTACCAATTCTGATAATTTTTCCATTGTTACAGGGATGGGGAACCTTAGGCCTGGAGGCTACATGTGACCCTCTAGGTCCTCAAGTGCAGCACTTTGACAGAATCCAAACTTATTTGTTCTCTCTCATCTCAAAGTCCTTGAATTTTGTTTTAAATCTGAAGATTAAAATTGGGTGGAGCTAAAGAATCTAGAACAAGTTCCCCACCCTTTTATAAAAGAATCTTCAACGAAAGAATCACAGGGAAACCTTTCTCAGTATCTGTGTGCTCCAAGTCCTTTAACTTCTGTTACCTTCCATTCATCTGTAAGATTTGAGAACACTAATACCTATCTCAAATGAGATAATCAATAAACATTGGTTAAGCTCCTACTATGTGCCAGGGCAAGTGTGCTAAGTGCTAGGGTTACAAAAAGAGGCAAAAGATCATCCTTGACCTCAAGAAGCTAACAACCTAGTCAATGGGAGTGTCAACATGCAATTATATAACAAGCAAGCTATATACGAGATAAATAGGAAATATTTAACGGACGGAAGCCATTGGAATTAAGAAGGGTTGGGGAAGGCTTCCTGTAGAAAGTGGGATTTTTGTTGCGACTTAAAAGAAGCCAAATAGTAGTGGACAGAAGAGGGAGAGCATTCCAGGCATGGAGGACAGCCAAAGAAAATGCCCAAAGCTCAGAGAGGGAGTGTCTTGTTTGTGGAACAGCCGAGTCAGTGTCACTGGATCAAAGCGTACCTTCCAGGAACAAGGTAAAAAGACTGTAAAGGTAGGAGGGGATTAGGTTCGATAGGACTTTGGATGTCAAAAGAGCATTTTGTATTTGCTTCTGGAGGCAACAGGGAACCACTGGAGTTTAAGGGATGGGGAATGGGAGGGAAGTGACATGATCTGACATGTTCATTAAGAGTTTTGTCAGCCTTGTATAAATGTTAGCTATTATTATTATTATTATTATTATCCTAAATCACCTGAAAGAGAAAACGTAACTTCATTTTGAAAATCGCCCTCCGTGTCCAATACATCAGTTGTAACTTCCTCACCCCCATATAGGTCACAGATGGTAGCAGCTGTTTAATTTTTGTCTATCTCCAGTATCTAGTGTAGAGTGGGTGCTTAATAAATGTATCTGAAGGAGAGAACAGAATGAAGTTGAGAAGGGAACAGAGGCAACCAAGATAGCTCTGAAAGTTAACATCGAATTTGTTGAATTTGTTAACAATCTTTTGTTGAAATAAGCTGTATGTAATTGTGAGTCATGGTAACCAAAATCCCGGGTAGATATCCAGTGCTCTTTCCACTATTCCAGCTACTTTCATATGGCACATGTGTCTCTCCCAGTAAAATGATTTGCCACTGATCCTAATGTCCTGGATACTATTCTTTGGTTATGACTAAACAACTTGAAAAAAGACCCTGTAACGAGTGAAACACAATTCCTTAATACTCTCCTACATTAGATTAAGATGCCTAGAATGCACTAGGCAGGAATGGTTTTCACCTTGTTACCATAGACACAAGAATACATCTCACATCCATCCTTTTGTCCATAAGAATAAAATTACTGAAATACCACACTGATGTGAACTCTGGTATTGGGGGTTGTACTGATCTGCCCACACTTTCACTTGCCAGTCAGAAAACTGAGCTCAGGGATGCACTGTGAAGCTGGGGAAAGCCCTAAAGCTTGTTGGAGCAGGGAGCTACCATCTGTATGGCATGATATGACTTGCATTGAAAGGTCTGCTCACCTCAAAACTTCCCACCCACCTGTGTTCCACATGAAATTTCTTTTAGAGTCTTTTAATCTATTGGGTTAAGACAGAGTTCTCTAAACTGTAGAACATGCCCGCTGTCTTTGGTAGGTGAGAAATGCTGGGGGCAGGAAGGCAGGGGAGAGAGGAAAATGTAGCAGTCACCAAAATTATTGGATACTTTAAAATACAATTCTTAACATAAGTTCATATACTTTTTTTGCTCCCACAGAAATTAAGTTCAAGTGAAAGTCAACAAGAGGGAGGCTAACATGGCAAATTCATATCAACTAATAATAGTGCAGCAGTTATTTAATACAGATTAGGTAGCTAGGTGGTGTAGTGGAGAGAGTGAGGGGCTTGGAGCCAGCAAGACCTGAGTTCAAATGCAGACTTAGATATTTACTAACTATATAACCCTGGGCAAATCACTTAGCTTCTGTATGCTTTAATTCAGTAGAGAAGGAAATGGCAAACCACTCCAGTGTCTTTCCAAGAAAACCCCAATGACATTAGGGTCTTTGAAGGTCAGACAGGACTGAACAACTGGACAACAACAACAAAATCATCTAAAAAACACAATATAGTTTCATTAGGCAGTTAGGTGGTACAATGAATGGAGCGTTGGGCCCGGAGTTACAAAAACTCAGTTTCTAAAATTCAAATTTGGCCTCAGACACTTACTGGCTGTGTGACCCTGGGTGAGTCACTTCACTTTGTTTACCTCAGTTTCCTCATCTGTAAAATGAACTGGAGAAGGAAATAGCAAACAGTTCCAGTATCTGCCAAGAAAACCCCCAAAGGGGTCACAGATTTGGGCACAAAAGCAACCCCACAAGGATATGATGAGAATATGATAATGTATGTAGAGCACTTTACAAACCTCGAAGTGCTATGTGACTGCTAGCTATTCTCATGGTCATTATTTGCTGCTTAAAAGACCTTCCCAATTCCCCCACCTAGGGCTGTCCTCTCTCACAGACCACCTTCAACTTGGCAGCTTTGTATATATTTATATGTATTATCTTTGTGTTTATGCTGTATGTATTTCGCATGCACTGGTCTCCCCCATTAGAATGTAAGCTCATTGTAAGTTAGGATTATTTCATGATTTTTTTTGTATTGGTGTCTAGTACCTGGCCAAGTGCCAGGCACATGGTGGACAGATAATAAAGAACTGCATTTGATCAATTTCTTAAGATCCTTAAATGCAATATGATCAGCTGTTTTCCTCAGTACCAAAACTTTAAAAAATTGAAATAACACCAAAATAATACTAGATAATTATTGGAAATTTTCAACAATTAAATTAAAATTTAATTAGCAGAATTTTATGTTCTCATTTTTTAAAAAAGAAATAATTCTTTTTTTAAAATTAACTTTTGTTTATTTTTAGTTTACATCATTTGTTTCCATGAGATTTTGAGTTACAAATTTTCTCCCCATCTTTCCCCTACCCACCACCCCAAAACAGCAATCTCACTGTATGCCCCCTCCCCCAATCTGCTCTCTCCTATATCCTCCACCATCACCCCTCTGACTTTCTGGTAGGGAATAATAATTCTTAATAATGGCTAAATGTATAATGAGTTTGAAGAGAAAATTCAACAGAACAGTTAAAACTAGTACAAGAGACAGTTTAAAATAGCAGGAGTGCAAAAACAAAGTGTACATTGCAAAATATATTGGCAAGATAAAAAATTTTCCAGAGAAAATTAAATGATTTTTACATAAGCAAAAACAAACTTAAAAAAAAACTGTATCTTTAACTCAAAAAGCAATATGTTGAGATTGTTTACAGATTTACTAACCACATACCGTTCCATTTGATAGGAGACACATTGGTGTGGCTTTACTCTGGTCAAAGGTAGGCTTATAGGATCACTTAGAGAGTAATTTAAAATGGTTCCATTTGTAGACAAAACAGTGGACAGGAGAGTTGTCTAAATATCTGAAGACTTTGTGGATCAATGAACTAATTGAGACACTAAAATCATATCTTACATTGCAAGTGATTGAAACAACAGATCTAATTAAAGATGCTCATTTAATTATATATATGTAACACATTCTTGAAACTGTTATTAGGAAAAATTTCAACATAACATGGAATTCTAATTGAAAATGATGTAATGTGGGAGGATTGCATTGAACTCTGCATTGTTGAAGCTCAATTAATGTAAAATATAAATCTCCAAGCGCTAGTTATAAAAAAAGCCCTCCTGTAATGTGGAAACTATATCATGCTTCATAGACAATCACTCATATTGTGATATATGTACAAGGAGTTCTGTCTAGTTTTTCAAGTTATTATAAAAATAATCAACTTTATAAAATACAATCCTTTAAAAAGAAGGCTCTTTGGAAAATTATATGATGTGCATAGGATTTATATATAATATTGTGATACATGCTGACCAAAAAGTACTTTCAAGAGCCGGGGTACTCTCCAGAATGTTTGAGCAAAAGATAAAATTGCTATTTTTCTTGTGATTATGATAAAGATAAAGCAAATCGATTTTATAATACTTATTTTCTCTTGAAATTTGTGCACTTGATGAATATGTTGGAAAAACTAAATATTCAAGCTCAAATCAAGGTCCTCAAATTCATACTGTGATCCAGAAAGGTAAAGTGATTGCATTGATGAAAAAGTTAGAGATATAGATAACAAATTTATTTATAATAAATTTACAAATGCTTTTACTGTTTCTTAGCTTAGAAAAATCTGTCCTACAAAGTAGAAGAAAGTAAAGATCAACTTATTAATCACTTGACTAGTTTACAGAAGCAATTCCCATTTTCTTTAAAATTCTAGATTTTTCTAAATATGAAGGAATAAGGAACCTGTTTGCCGTGGATAGATATGAACCATTTGGCCTCAGTCCATCTGAACAAGAATGGTTAATAGATTTGTCTTGCAATAATATGTTGAAACAACATTTTAACCCGAGAATCTTATATCATATTTTAGCTGTGGGTGAATAAAGTGTTCTTTGGTTTATGAAACAAAGCAATTTTACTACAATCCATAACACCTTATTTGTGTGAAATGAGGTTTTCTGTTGTAGCTGTTACGAAGACAATATTGATCTTGATTTGTACTTGAAAAAAAGAATTTTAAGTAGCAATACCAATGAAGATACCAAATTTTAAGAAATTCTTCATTGAAAAAGCAAGCTCACCCATCTCCATCATATTAATAATAGTATTATGGTTATTATTTTTTATAGATATATAAATTATAAATTTTTATCAATATAAACACCTAACAAAACCTACCAATAAGCACCTGTTGCATTATTTCTATTGTATAAGATTTGTTTGTATATTATTTTAAAATTCTGCTTTTTATTTGAACTAAATCTGAGCTAATAATATTGTCCATTGTTTTATGAAAAATGTAGGGAGAATGATTTTTTTGTGTGTGAGAAAGGAAGGAAGAAAGGGGAAACTTGGTATCACTACATAAACCTTGGAAATCTACTGGTTTAAGGCATGTTCTCCAGAGAGCCTCCCTACTCTTTGTATTTTAAATAAAAGTATGCTACCTGAGAAGGCAAGATATTAACTCATTAACAGTCATTATTAAATTAGTACACATGCATTTATCGAGTTAGTAGAGCTATCATTTAGCTGAAATCAGAGCCCAAAGGGAATGGAACTTGGACAGGGAAATTTCGGCTGAGGATGAGGAAAGGTAAAAAAGCAGGAGGGGTGCCAAGTGTGAGATACTGTTGGTGAGAGTAGACCAAGATGAGTCAAAGCAAGGTGGGGCGAAGAAGAGAGGTGGTATGGGAAAATCAGGGGATAGAATAAAGGCATTAGATGAAGGAGGAGTGTGTGAAGCAAGGTACCAACAGATTTTTGCTTATTCAGGGCTGGATGCAGAAATATTGTGTAAAGGGGTCTTCAGTAGATTAGGAAGTACATAAAAATGCACCACATTGTAAGTAACTAGGCATGGGGTATATAATGCCCTGGGGGGAATGCCCCCAAATGCCTTCAATATACTTAGACCTTTTTATTTTTTTATACCTGACTTTGTCTCTGAAATAAAACTGGCCCATCTGAAAGCTAGATGCTTGGATACTAGGCTCCAAGAGATCAGTCCCACTAACTGTTGTTGTTGAGTTGTTTCAGTCATGTCTGACTCCTTGCAACCCTATTTGGGGTTTTCTTGGCCAAGATACTAGAGTGGTTTGCCATGTCTTTCTCCAGTTCATTTTACAGATGAGGAAACTGAAGCAAACAGGCTGAAGTGACTTACCCAGGGTCACACAGCTAATAAGTATCTGAAGCACTGTCCTGGGTCCTCTTCTCTTTTCCCTCTATCTCTACATTATCTCACTTGGTGTCTCATCAGAGACAATTCAACTGGATTCAACTATCATTTTTATGCAGAGAATTAAGAGCTCTACATATCCATCCCTAGTCTGTCTCCTGAGCTTCAGTTGCACACTGGAGCTCATTATCTTTCATCTCAAACCTTTCCATTTTCTGAATTTGCTTATTTCTGAGGTATCACCGTCCTCAGGCTCATCCAGGCTCAACACCTCAGAACCATCCTTGAGTTTTCAGTTGCACTCATCCCATATATCCAGTCTATTTTCAAATCTTGTCATTTTTGCCTTTAATTCTCATATATGTCCCCCTTTGCCCACACAGAGCCACTACAGTTGTGCAAGTTTGCGTTATCTCTCTCAGACCATTGCAATGATCTTCTTTAGTGGTTGCTGTTTTTCAGTAGGTTTTTACTGATTTCTTTTTTTCATATCACTAATGTCCCACAATATCATTCCCCTTCTCACTCCCAGAGAGATATTTCATATAACAAATAGTATTTTTAAGACAAAAAAAAGAGAAAAAAATCAACGTAACTGACCAATATATTTTAAAAGCCTGAAATTATGTGCAATGTGCACTGTTTATGGACCCTTAACTAAGAAATTTAATATGAAGATTTTTTTTCCCCGTTCAACTTCTCCCTTTTTAGCTTGCGTGTGGTAAGCAACAACCTTTTAATTGGTTCCCCAGGCCTAAGTCTCTCCCCAGTACAATCCATCCTCTACTTAGCTGCTAAGGTCATTTTCATAAGTAACAAGGTTTCCATGTCACTCATCTACTCAGTAAACTCCAGTGGCTCCCTGTTACCGTCAGGATCAGGTATAAAGTCCTCTGTGTGGAATTTAAAACGATCTGGTCCCTTCCTACATTTTTAACATGCTTATACTTTACTCCCCTTTCTGAATTCTAAGATCCGGCTACACTGAACTGCTTGCTGTTACTCCCAAATCACAGTACATTTCCCAGCAAGCAGTTCATGTATTTGCATAGCTACTCCCCATGCCTGGGATCCTCTTCCTCACCTCTGATTCTTAGCGTCCTTAGCTTCTTTCAAAACTCAGCTCAAATCCCACCCTCTGCAGAAGGGCTTTCCCTATACACTGTCCTTCCTCCTCCTAAAATTACCTTCCATTCACACTGTATGTATCTTAGACATACAGAATTGTTTGCATGTTGTTTCCTCCATTGGAATACAATCTCATTGAGAGCAGAGATGAAATTTTTGCCTTTGGTTGTATCCCTAGTGCTTAGCAAAGTACTCGGCACACAAAAAGTACTTGATAAATGCTTATGGATTGGTTGTCTCATTGACTGATAAATAGATGGGGTTGACAGGCACTTTCTGATTAGTCAAACAAATTATCTTTCAGTACTTGCATGGCTTTCAAAGTCATTCTTGAATCAAAAATGCCATCTTAGTGACTTCATGAGCAGTCTTTCAACCAGTAGTTGTATCCTATTGTAAGCATTCATTTAAAAAACTAAAAAGAGATAAATTGCTTAGAAGACGATCTCTTTTGGCTCAAAAACTCATGAGAACTGATTTAATGAAAATCTTATACAATTTTCAAATTTATAACAAAATAATCAGTTTTATTATTAATATGATTAGTGGCATAGTTTTTTTTTCTTGCAAAGGTTTTCAAAATGTGGTGTTGTTGATAACTGTTATTTATAGTTCTTTTTCAACCACTAATCAAGATGGGTGCTTGTCTTCATAACAGCTCCCACAAAAAATCTCATCGCATATAAATAAGATGTTACAAGTTGTAGGAAATTAATGTATTGCTTTGATTTCTAAACTAGCCAACTCTTTATTCACCGAAAGGCCCCAAAATAATGAGATTTCCAGATTCAAATGCTTGTGTCACACGTTAAAGCCAGACAAGTCTATTGACCATTTTTGTTCAGAAGCCATGAGACCAAATGAATCATGTTTGTCCATAGCAAATGGGTGTCCCATCCATTCATATCTAGTTAAGTCTAGTCAGTAGGCGTACGTTAAGATCACTATGTGCCATGCATTGTGCTAAGTATTGGGGATACAGAGAAAGGCCCCAAAAAATTCCCTGCTCTCAAGAAACTCAGACTCTTATTTAGAAATATCTAGATATTTAAAATAAAATGAGACCTACTTCTGTAGACTGGTCAAGCGACGAAGTAGCGGAGCTTGACTTTCTTCTATTTCATTTGCAGGACAGATTTTTTTTTTAATTGAGAAGCATATGAAAGCATTATATTGCAGAGTTAGGATAGCTAGCATATGTGCCAAAGATTGCAAGGGACGTTACATGTTTTCTCATGGGAGCCTCCCACTAGCTTGGGGAGATTGGTGCTATTATCCCCATTTAACAGATGAGGAAACTGAGGTTGATAGAAAGTGACTTGTCCAGGGTCATGTAGCTAGTAAACACAGGGCCGAACTTAAACTTAGGGCTTCATGACTCCAAGCCTAGTGCTCTATTCATGTACCATCTAGCAGCATCTACCTTTTAAAAAATAAGTGCAGTCTTTCTGCATCAGAGACCTTGCATAGATTTACCGAGAGCCATTCTTTGCGGTTAAGGCTTTAGTGTCCAGATTACTGTCAAAATGTACACATGTAAGTGATACAGTGGAAAGAATGCGGGGCCTAGAGTAAGAAAGACCTGAGTTCAAATACAATATCTTACTAGCTATGTGACTCTGGGCAAGTCACATAACCTCTGTTTGCCTCAGCTTCCTTCAGTGTAAACCAGGGATAATAACAGCACTTACTTCCCCAGGTTGTTGTGAGAGGGATGAAATGAGACAATATTTGTGAAGTCTTTAGCACAATGCGTACATAACACATCGTAGGTGCTATATAAATGCTAGGAATCGTTATTATCACATGTTAAAACGTACACATTCTCAAAGGGAATGGGGCACAGAATAGGTAAGATTTGGTGGTAAAAGAAAATGCAAGTGGAGTTCCAGGAAAGCACACTGGAGGAGCAGGCTCGGAACTCTTAGGGTCCATTCCTCTGAAGGGCTGCTACCATGGGTTGGATGGCCACTTATCATTCAGGTATAAGACTAGATGGTCTCTGAGGTTCCTTTCAAACATGGGTGCCGTACTGCAAGGGGCAGAGGTGGAGGAAGGATTGAGGACCAGGGGAGAAATAGACTGCCTAAAAGGAAGCCAGGGCTAATTGGGCAAACAATTTCTATTAAAAGTAATTTTGTCTGAGACGGGTGCTGGCATTTTCTTATTGAAGACAACTAATTGCAGATGATGAAAATTTCCACGTAGCCAATAATAAAAAACCAAAGCGTAGGATAGTCACACGTAAATTCGTCGTTTTCCTACTTCTCTGTCAGGAGTTTTCTGGCTACTCCAAAAGATGTCTTTTTTTTTTTCAGTTCCGGTTTTGCCCTGTTCATTACTGAGTCAGAGATAAATCTGTATGACAACCTCTCTCCCTTCATGGTTTTGGTTTTCATATCTCATGTGTAAAAGATCCTGGAGAAAACATGTTGTTTCTTTGTGTGTCTAATTCCTATAAGGTTTTGGTGGGTTGATTTTTTGGGTTTTTGCCATAACAGATGGAGAGAAAATAAGTCTCCCTAGCCGACACTTTTACCACTCCACGTCTGTGTGTATGAAAGACTCTTATAAAAATCCTTAATGTAATACCAAAGGGGCCAGTGAGAGCTGTTCATCTTGATTAGAAAATTTAACCAAAAATGAGCCTTTAGAACATAAGCTTAACCTCAGTGAAAATACCCTTCTATTTGAATCCTTAAAGCTCTATCACTAGCAAATAAAGGATTATTATTATTTAGGCCTCTCTGGGAGAGAGATAACAATGTGAATTAAAGTAACTGAGTAGGGACTATCTTATATTCATAAATATGGGTTTTATTTTCTTGGTTTTTGATTTTTTTCCCCCATTACGCAATAACTACTTGCTCATAATTGGCTAAGAAGTAGCTGTGGAATATATGCGGGTGTCCTGGTAACTTGGCTGCACTGCGTCGCTGAGCTTTAGACTTACATAACAGTGGCACAGTGTAAAAGACATCATATGTTTAAGAGGATGCAGTGGGGTGGAAATTAACAGTTGCATCGCGGTGTTACCTAACTTCGGGGCTGGCAGGCAAGCTGTTTTTCTGTCTCAGACAACAGTTCACACTCCAATCCGACAGCCAGGTTCTCTCATCATTCCTAGTGGTTCAGTTTGGAATCTGTGCCTTCAATGGTGTAACTCAGAGGGAGAGGCTGTGTTTATCAGTTCCGATCCCCTTCCTTAGGGCAGCCCCTTTACTGTGCTCAAGCAGGAAGAAAAAAGAAGGGGGGGATTCCTAGGGGTATGACTGAATTAATGAATAGAACACAATGTGTGATAAGGTAAGGAGTAAATTGTCTGAATGGATACCCGAATAAACTGGGTTTTTTTCCTTCTCATTCTGGTTTTCTTCTTTTTCAGTTCCCTAACCCATACTTTATTTTTTAATCTTTGTATCTTTTCATTTGCTCAAGAAATGGTGAGAAGCTATTCATTTCAAGCTAAGTGTTAGCATCTGGAGCCTGCTGGAAAGAAAGTATAGCAACCTACTTCCTGGTTTTGTTCCCTTTTTTATTTCCACATTTGCCTTATCATAATTCCCTGTTCAATACTTCATATCTGAAGCCGCTGGGGGTATGTATGGATAGTGTTCATGCTGCAGAAAGGGTTTTACTTTTTTTTTTCCTTTGCTCCAGAACAGCCTTTCTCATGAATGCAACATCTGGACTTTGTGTTTTCATCTCTCCCTGGACACCCAGGAGATGAAGTACCTCATCCTTAATTCAGAAAAGTAATCATAACCTTATAGGATTATTATCCTGAAGGAATGGACCCAAGTGATTGGTCTTCAAAGTAGTTCTTAGGGTTTTGTTATAAGAGAATATGGTTTCCATAACAGTTAAACACTTTAAAGACCAGCATTTGAGAATGGATAAAGAGGGAAGAAAAGTAGGACAAGGATGTGATTATAAAATGAAAGTAGTTCTCTACAGAGGACACAGAAAACAGAAATTACCTATAAGAATAGTATAGATGACATAGTATAAATATTTATTCCATTTCTCAGTTATGGTACAGTGGTGCACTTGGGAGTCCAAATCAAGCCTGTACCACTGTAGAGATGTATGTCTAAGTAAAGGTTTCTTAGGTATCCTGGTCCCAGGGGAAAAGTTAGGGAGGCTAATTCAGCTCTTTCCTCTTGCTCAAACTGCTTGCTGTAACTTTTTATAATCCCAGTGCATTCATAAGTAAGGACTAGATAGCTTGGGTTGGAAAATTGATCCTGGCACATACTTCCGTCCCTTTCTACCATCAGCATCATGGTAACTAGACTAGAGAGATCTGCAATTACCTGCTAACTCTGGCCTGGTTGGTGGCCTGTAAAAGTAGTTGTTGGTCTATGGTCCAGTTCCTAGCAAATGATTTCCCACATCACAAAAATTGGATTTAAAGTCATCATCCATATCAATAGTTTGGATGAAGTCCATAACTTAATGAACCATGAAAACTAAGACATTCTTATTGAGCCAAAGTTGAGACCCATTACTCGGGTAGAAGGTGGGGAGGGAGGGACTTGTAGTGACATATATCATGTGGTCTAGGGAAAGTATCATTTTAAAAACTCTTAATCTAGGACATTTAAAAGGGAAGAGAAATAAGAACCATAAGCAGGATCACTGTCCCTCCCCCCTTTAATTGTGCTATATGCTGTAAAAGGAAGTACAGAAATGCACTGAAGAAAACGTAGCCGGGAAAAGCATCTGGAGTAGCCAAAGTATACATGGAGAAAGCCCTTATTGGAGCTAGTACAATTATGAAGATGTTGAAACCTAACTCCTCAAGGTATATGAAAGGGGAGGATACCAAAAACATGGGGAAAATTTCAGAGAAAAGCAACCAAGAAAACATCAATAAATAGAGACTCGGGGCTACTTTCCTGTCCCTGCATTTTTTTTTTTAATGACAGTAACCTACTCATGCAGTGGGGGCAGCCTAGATGAAGGCAAGAGAACAGTGGTCTAAAGCAAACCACAGCTTTACAGACACACAACGGACTGAAAGATATAGACAATACAAGAGCATTTGATTTGGTACAGCAGAATGCCACCCTAAAAGGTCACTTCCCAAAAGGAGAAGGGAGCAAGCATTTATTAAGCACCTACTGTGTTCTAGGCTTTACAAATATTTCCCTTCATCTTCACAACAACTCTCTGAGGTAGGTGCTATTATTATGCTATTATGAAGAAACTGAGGCAAACAGAGGTTAAATGATTTTCCCAAGATCACACAACTAGTAAGTGTCTGAGGTCATATTTGAACTCAAGTCTTCCAGGTGCAGCACTCTATCCATTATGCCACATAGCTGCTTCTAATGCCAACATTATTATACAATATATATATTTATGTAATCTATTTTATATATAATGTGTATTATATATCGTGTATATGATGTATATATTATATAATGTATGTAATTTGATGGAAAATATAAGAACAGAGATTATCTTGTTTGATGCTAGGTTTAGAGTCAGAAAGGCTTGGGTTCAAATCCCATCTCAGACCTTTGATTTGTGACCCTGAGGTAATCACTTAAACTTTCTGGAGCTCAGAAAAGCATAGGTCTGATCATGTCACCTTCCTGCTCGATAAACTCCAGTGGCTTCTTATCACCTCCATAATCAAATAGAAAATCTTCTGGCATTCAAGCCTAGCATTTAAACCTAGCTCCCACCCCATCCCCCACCTCTCTATTCTTCTTAAGCCTAATTATCGCCTCTACCCCCACCCCCCTCAACATACACATGTCCAGGAACACTGGCCTCTTTGCTATCCCAAGGGCAAGACGGTTCACCTCCTGGCTCCCAGCATATGACTGAAATGCTCTCCCTTCTCATTTCTACTTCCTGGCTTCTTTAAAATCCCATGTTCTACAGGAAATCTTTCCCAATCTCTCTAAATTCTAGAGCAGTGGTTCTCAACCTTCCTCATGCTATGACCCTTTAATACAGTTCCTCATGTTGTGGTGACCCCCAACCATAAAATTATTTTCGTTGCTGCTTCCTAACTGTAATTTTGCTACTGTTATGAATCTGTCTGATATGCAGGATGTATTTTCATTGTTACAAATTGAACATAACTCACAGATTGAGAACCGCTGTCCTAGAGACTTCTCTCTGTACCTTGTTTTCCTATTGATCCTATACATAGCTTGTTTGTGTATATTGGTTTGTTCATTTGTTGTCTTCCCCATTAGACTGTGGGCTCCTTGAGGGCAGGAACTATCTCTTGCCTTTTGTTGTATCTCCTTGCTTGGAGACAGTAGGTATTTAATAAATGCTTAATGACTGACTAGGTCAGTTTGGAGAATCAGACTCATTGATCTCTAAGGTCCTTTAAGCTCCATGTGAAGAAATAATCTGACTAGTTATAGAAGCAATTATGAATTAAATGAAGTTTGTTTTCTCACCCTCACCTTGAGAACCTTTTCAGAATCTCTTCTCCAGGTACCTCATGTCCCCAGGAAATCTCTTGGCCCAGAGAACCTCAGTAGATTAACCTTCCCACCACAACATACCTAAGAGCCCTATATTCACCTACCTGGCTAGAGATCATTCTTATGAAGCTAGGTATCACTCTTATCACACAATCATTCTTACTGGGGTGATTAGAAATGTATGTTACGTAACCTGGACTGAGCCCTCACTGCTGCTAGGCGATCCTTCCGTGCCTTTTTCATCAGCTCTTTACCCCACTTTCCATAGCAGCTCTTCCTGACCTCCTCATCCCTCCTCACATCTTCCGTGGCTCCACTCTTCCCCACTTTCTCAACAAAGAAACTCGCTTTATATTTTACAGAAAAATATTGAGGTCATTTGCCATGATTTCCCTCTTCTCTCTTCCTCATCTTGCTCACTCAGATGCCATCTGTCCCTATCTCCTCCTTCATTCCTGTCTCTTGGAAGAGATGACCTTACTCCTTGCAAAGGTCAATTTTTCTGCCTGCACAAGGGATCCCATTGCATCCCAGATTATCCCCACTGTATCACTTCTTTTTATTTTCTCTCTGTTTACTGGCTCTCCAGTACTGCCTACAATTATGTCTGGGTCTCTCTCATACTCAATAAACCGTCATTTGATCCTTCCATCCTAGATAACTATTGTCCTAGATCTCTCATGCCCTTTGTGGTTAAACTCTTGGAAAAGGCCATCTACAACAGGCGCCACCATTTTTATCTCCTCTCACTTTCTGCTTAACCCCTTACAATCCAACTTCTGACCTCACCATTCTAGTGAAACTTCTTTCTCCAAAGTTACCCATGATCTCTTAATTGCCAGTCTCAGTCCGTGTTCTTCTCAGTCTCTCTGCAATTTTCACTGGTGGTCACCCTCTACTCCCCGGTCATCTCTGGTTCTTTTCCTACCTAGAAGGCTGCTTTTTCTTAGGTTCCTTTTCTGGTACCTTATTCGGCTCACATCCTCAAACTATAGGGGTCTTACACAATTCTGTCCTGGGACTTCTCTCTATATTACTTCACTTGGTACTCTTATCAGCTTCCACCTTACTTACTATTTCTATGCTAATAATTCTCAGATCTACCTATTCTGCCCTAATCTTTCTGCTGACCACAAGTCTTTTTTTTTCCTTAAAAATAATATTTTTATTTTGCTCTGCTGGCACACAGCAGGTACTTAATAAATGCTCAGTGACTCAACTTGAAGAAGGAACTGAGGTTCTGAGAGACAAATGACTTGCCCAGGTAGAGGGCATGACGTGAGGTAGAGTCATGATGTGAACTCATAACTTCTGAGTTCTAATCTATTTCTCTTTCTTTAACAAAAAAAAGAAGTGCATTTTTCTTTTATTGAACATACATACTTGTATATGTATTTCTTTATATATTCCTCCCCATGATCACCTTCCATGTCCTTCTTCTCCTCCCCCCCAATAAAAACATCCCTTGCAATAGCACAGTACAGGTAGGCAAAACAAGGCACCACATTGGCCATATCTGATGACCCATACCTTGTCCTGTACCCAGAATCTATCACCTCCCTATAGAGAGCCAGCAAGTATATTACAGCACTATCAGTGTTCTCATAAAGATCTGAATGTATCCAAGTTCTGATGTTTTTCATTTAGTTTTTCCTTACATTGTTAAGGTCATTAGACATGTTTCTCTTTCCACCATTCTACAAAACCATCTCTTGTTTCCTCATGTAGGCAGGAATCTGCCCCTTCTACAACTGTCCAACAGTCTCCTGATGGATGCTTCTATCTTGATACCCAAATGGGCAGAGTCCAGCTGAAGCCTGACCTGAAACATCTGGGGGACAGGCTCAATCACTCTGGCCCTATTGGGCTTCCACGTGGAATCAGAGTGGGAAGGCAAATGGGATTCCACCTAGGAATTAGGCTAAAACAAACTGATGAAGTACACAGTTCATCTATAGTGACTTCAGCACAACTTCCTTCATCCCCTTTCTTTTATTTTGCTTCTTTCCCACTTCTCACAGCCCACATACTACCCCAAAACCTTGCCACCCCCAGGCATCTTTTTAGACCCAAGCATACCTAATGGATCCATTTCTTTCAAGGCCCAGCTGGCTCAGGTGTTAGAAAAATGGTCTCAGAAAGGTATGTTTGTGGCTATCATTGAGTTGCTTCATTATGTCTCCCAAGGAAGGGATTTGCCACGTTGGTTTGTTTTTTAAAATGTCTTAAACCAGTAGAATGACTAATGGTGGAGAGATTCAATCCTAATACATCCTTTTGGGAGAAAAAAACTGGAGACAGATCCTTTTTAGTGTCCCCCATCCTCCCAACCCCAAGCATGCTGATTACCTTCTAGTGTCCAGATGCCATTCTTTTGGGAATTTCGTTTTTTGAATGAACTTCTCTAACCAGGAAGTATCACTCTTCTCATGCTTCTCTTGCTTCTTGTATTTGAATGTCAAATTTTCTATTCAGTTCTGGTTTCTTCATCAAGAATGCTTGAAAGTCCTCTACCACCTCATTGAATGACCATATTTTCCCTTGACACATTATACTCAGTTTTGCTGGGTAGGTGATTCTTAATTTTAATTTTAATCCTAGCTCCTTTGACCTCCAAAATATCATATTCCAAGTCCTTTGATCCCTGAATGTAGAAGCTGCTAGATCTTGGGTTATCCTGATTGTGTTTCAACAATATTCAGATTGTTTCTTCTTGGCTGCTTGTAATATTTTCTCCTTGATCTGGGAACTCCAGAACCTGGCTATAATATTCCTAGGAGTTTTCTTTTTGGGATCTTTTTCAAGAAGTGATTTGTGAATTCTTTGAATTTCTATTTTGCCCTCTGGTTCTAAAATATCAGGGCAATTTTCCTTGAGAATTTCTTGAAGGATGATTTCTCGGCTCTTTTGTTGGTCATGGCTTTCAGGTAGTCCAATAATTTTAAAATTATCTCTCCTGGATCTATTTTCCAGGTCAGTGGATTTTCCAGTGAGATATTGCATATTGATTTCTATTTTTTCATTTGTTTGGATCTATTTAACAGTATCTTGATTTCTTATAAGGCCATTAGCTTCCATTTGCTCCAATTAATTCTGAAGGAATTATTCTCTTCAGTGAGCTTTTGAAATTATTTTTCCATCTGGTAAATTAGGCTTTTTAAGGCATTCTTCTCCTCATTGGCTTTTTGGGCCTCTTTTGCCATTTGAGTTAGTCTATTTTTTAAGGTGTTATTTTCTTCAGTTGGGTTGTTGACTGGCTTTTCATGATTTTCTTGCATCATTCTCATTTCTCTTCCAAATTTTTCCTCCACTTCTCTTACTTGATTTTCAAAATCCTTCTTGAACTCCTCCATGGCCTGTTACCAGTTTATATTTTTCTTGGAAGCTTTTGATGCAGAAGTTCTGAATGTGTTGTCTTCCTCCTGTTCTGTGCTTTGATCCTTTTTGTCCCCAAAAAAGGAATCTAAGGTTTGATTGCTGCGTTTACTTTGCTTCCTTTGCTTGCTCATGTTGCCACTCAATTACTTGACTTTTGAGCTTTTTGCCGCAGTAGAACTTTGCTTCCAGAGAGGAGAGCTTTGTCCCAAATCTCTGGGATTTTCGCAGCTGCTGGAGCTATTAGGAGGGCACCATCTCTACACATCCCCACCAGCTTTGGCTCACTGGTCACACACCTTAGGACCACCACCCAAGGACATGATCCAGATGCAGGCAGATCAAGGCAAGAGCACTTAGCTTCTGCTCTGAATGGTTGCTTGCCCCCCCCTACAATATGCAGGCCAGGAGCTCTGAAGCAGCCACATGGAGGCAGTTGCAGGGCTGCTGCTTCTTCTGCTTCTTGCTCCAGGAATAGAGGCCCAACCACACTCTGTCCCCCCCAGATCCAGCCAAGTTCTATGCTGAGCTTTTACTTTGTCTTCAGCATTTATGGGTTGATAATTCTGGAAACCACCACAGCTGCTGGTGATCCACTCTCCTGAAGTCCAGCCGCTGCTGGTCAGGGCCACCCTGGGGCTAAAACCACAGGCTCACATGGGGCTGGGCTCTGCCAGGCTCCCTTCAGCAGGAGATTTATTTCTGTCACTTTGTTTAGTTTGTTTAGAGTCATATTTTATAGGTATTTGAGGTGGTTATGCCGGGAGCTCACAGAGTTTTCCTGCTTCGATGCTACCATCTTGCCTCTAACCCCCACGTTTATAGAATTTCATCTGAATCCGATTCAACCCAATGTCAAGAACTTTTTGGATCCTAATTCTGTCTTTCAGTGTTCTGTCTTCCCACTTCCAACTTTTTAATCTATTAATATGTATACATGTTTCCCATGATAAAAGTAAGGTGTTTGGAAGCAGGGATTTAATTTTTGTTTTTGCATCTCCAGTTGACCTAGCACAGTACCTTTTGTATAACAGGTGCTTAATAATGCTTGCTGTGTACCAAGAGTCCTAACATCATAGATGTCAACAAATCAATTTTTAATTGTACTGCTTCAGTTAAGAAGGTAGCACCATGAAGACTAGTAGAACCATTCTGATGATTCTAATTCCACTCTTCCAGGAATAATAAATATTCTACTACATTACCGCTAATAAAATCAGCCTTTACAAACACTTCATAAATTCTGCCATCCTGCTTAAGTAATTAATTAGTTTTCCATTTACAAATTTGTATGAATAGTAGCAGTGCCACTTGACAACTAGACATTTTGTTGTTGTTCAGTTATTTCAGTCATGTTTGTCCCTTCGTGAGTCCATTTGGGATTTTCTTGGCAAGGATACTGGAGTAGTTTGTCATTTCCTTCTCCAGTGGATCCATTGGATCCATTTTTGTCAGGCAATCAAAGGTTAAGTAAGTTGCCCAAGGTCACACAGTTAGGAGGCTCTATTTGAACTTGGATCTTCCTGACTCCGGGCCCAGTACTCCATCCATTGTCCTACCATATGCCTCTAGACATTAGGTGAATCTTAATTAAGAGTATAAAGTAACAAGGTTTTTGGTTTTGGGTTTCAATGAGTATATATTCATTTTGTTTACATGTTTGCATGCATAGAAGTATACCAATGCATACGACATTCAGTTGACTGCTTTTATAAAATCTAATCCTGAAGAACAAATTCATTAGGAGGAGCCCTTTGGAAAACAGAGCCCATTGTTTTGCTGAAATTATAGGACTGGTGGTAGAAACTACAGCCCCCAACAACACTTCCATACTTTCTTGGTAATCTAGGTGCTATTTAAACCTCTGACAAAACCTCTGTTCTCATCATGAAATTGTGAGAGTTTCATGATAGATGTGTACCTTGAATGGAAATATGGTCACACTGACCGTGGCAAAATTTTCTGCTTTTGGAAACAGGGAGAAGGGAGAGTTTCCATTTTCTTTTCAGAATTTACAATGCAACATACACAAATTACTTAAAGAACCAGATAGGAGCTTTTACAGGCCTATAGGACACAGTGCTGAATTTGTTCACACTAATTATTCCCTTTAGATTCTTCCATGGAGATTCTACTGAAGATGGGTAGAGTCATGATTCCAGGTACTCTCTCATAAAATGATTTTTTTCTCTGAACCTCTTTATGGAACTATCAGAGCTTTTTCTAAGAACTCTGCTGAAATTCAATTCAGTTCTGTAATTCAACAAGCATTTATTAAATGCATACTATTCACCAGATACTGTGCTAAAAAAAAAAAGAAATTACCTCTGCCCTCAAGGAGTTTACATTCTACTGGGGGGAAATACCCAGGAAAAACCCAGGAGTCCTGGGAGGAGTGATGCTAAAAAAATGACATTAAAGAAGTATTAACCTTTGCTTTGCTGCTGCATGCTAAGGGTCATGGAAGTTTTCCATTTGACTTTCAGGGGAACTTCCCATATGTATTGTCTTCCCCATTAGAATGTGAGCTCCTTGAGAGCAGGGACTGTCTGACAAAGCACAGTGTTTGCACATAGTAAGGGTTTATTAAGTGCTTTATTCATTTATTCAATAATACATACACAGAATATAAAATGAAAACATGCACAGTAATTTCAGCAAGGGGAAGGCACAGATTTAATATGAAGGGCAGTTAACTCTAGATCAGGAGATCTAGAGGACATAGTGAAAGGATAAGGCAGAGTGGAATAGGACTGCCATGAACAGGTATGAGGAAAGAGGGAGAAATGGACAGGAAAGAGAACTTCTACCTGTGTAATCTTATCAGAATCAGGGATCCTGAGTCAAGATACAAATTGTCATACCCTTCATAGAATCAATAGAAATTGATTTGACTATCATTCCCTGAGAAATAAAGAAGTAAAAAGGGTGAGAGGGAAGACAAGGTGCATGAATGATGATGTTACTTGGTCCTGTATGGTGGTCAAAGGAAGGACCTATAGGATCCTGGGTCCTGGATCTTTAGAGAGATGAGGCATGTTTGAGGGACTAGACTCTCCTTCCAATCCAAAGTCAGACCAGCTTCTCCCTAGAGCTCTCTGTGGTTTGAGCAGATTATCTTCCTGGGGGAAAGGAAGGCCTCAGAGTCCTTGATCCTGGACTGGTGGCCAACAAAGAGTGGTTAGGGTGCAGGACAAGTGATGAATCCTTAGTCATGCCTTGGGGGTCAAGCTGGGAGGTCAGGGGAGTCCAACAACTGTGTGGTTGATAACTCTAATCTCTGTAATCATCTTAAGAATTTGAATATGACAGGTCCATTTGTAAAAGTCACCACAGATAAAAGTGGGATTATGACATGTTTCACAAATAATAACTGATGATCACATGTAGTCAGATTCTAGATTTTCTAATTATTTTTGCTGTATTAGAATCCCTGATTTCAAAAATGATACAATAACAAATACTGAATATGCCAACATTTTTATGAAACCATTTCATATCTGTCATTTCAGATTATGCAAGACATCTTACAGTAGATGTTTAGAGTGGTCACATTTATTGAATTTTATGCTTTGATCTACTTGCCTTTATTTAAATGTATTCATGGCTGGGCAAATTCTATTGTGAAATTGAAGTTCTTCAAAATTTGGATCCATGGAAACTGGAATAATTTTTTTTATAATCCTTAATTTAATTTGAAAAAACTGTATTTTTTTCTATCAGAAATCTGATTGAGGCTTAGTGTCTAAGGCTTGAATACATATATAAGTACATATATATATATATATAGACATATATAAGCACATATATCTCATACTACAATTATTTCTAAGACAAAAGGTGGTACTGACTGAGCATTCTTATGTCATGGGCTCACTATCATGCCTTTTTCCCCTCTCTTTCAAAGTTTCTTTGGCAGGGCTGTAACTAAGACAGAGAGACCAGGGCTTTACTCCAGGGCACTAGAAATTTAAGGATTGCTAATAGCACTGAGAGAAGCAATGTGGCATAGTGGATCTTGAGAGGTGGCCTTAACTAGGAAGACTTGAATTAAGTAATGCCTCCAACACTTTTTGGCCATATGACATTTGGCAAGTCACTTAACCTTTTTGATTTTCTAGTCAACTTTCTGATGATAAGTCAAAGAGAAAGTATGGACTTGGGTTGGGAAAGGGAATTTCCTTACTTGGTAGTAACCCATATAAATGAAATCACTAGGTGTAGTCCCTAGTTCTGTCTTAATGGTTTGTTTGTCCTTTGTTTTTAAAGAGGACCAACACAAGGGTGATTTGTCTCGACTCATGCATGAATTGGATTTAAGTGAGGCACAATTGCACAAAGTCATCAGCTTCACTCTCTCTTCCTGAGTCATTGAAGTCCAGTGGCAAGACAAAAATCAAGATGACTGGTGAAGACCTTGGTGTCTTTGATGTCTGACCATGCTCTAAGTGCTCCACAGTGCCTGCTTCAATCACCTTCATGACCAGTCAGAACAAATTTTTCTCATCCTCCCATTCTATCAGGGAATCTTCTCATGCTTGGAGTAGACATCCCCCTAACTCACCAAAAGGTTTGAGGCCTTTTGGTTACCCTCAACATGGTTTAGCCAAGATGGTTCTCTAGGGTGTAGCCACTGCTGCATATGCTACAGTTTCTCAGAGCTGCAGGTGAGACTTGGGTGAATCTGGTAGACACCAAAGGTGGGTGAGCAGCATTGAAAAGGGCTCAGCAAGCCCTCATGCTAATCCTCCTAAACATCCCATAGATCCCCTCTTAATAGTATCATCCTGAGGAAGTGCTTGGCTTTCCACACACCCCTAGGCAACTCCTCTCTTTGTGACTCCATCTTCAATGACAGTGGATTCATTTTGGAGTGCATTTCCTCCTCACAGCAACCACTTCCAGGACCTTATCTGTGTCCTTTCCACCTTCTCAGAAGCGATCAACCCTTTGGAAGTATAGAACCCTTCCAGTGTCTTTTAATTCCTTTTCTCCCACTCCCTCTCCCACTCCTCTCTCATCACAGGCACAGACCAGGTAAACAAATTCTCCTTTGCCCCAAGGTCAAAGAGTCTAGCCCACCCTAAATATGGTAGCTTGATTTTACTTCATTACTAATGTTGTGAGGTGGGATACTATAATGTGAATTCCTGGGGCTCTTTCCTACCTTGGAGGAAACTTTCAGCACTTTGATGCAGGGTTTGGAATAAATGATGAGAACTCTGCTAATCTTCTTCATGGGAACTTTCCTCTACCAACTCTGACTATAGAAGTACAGAAACGAACTGAAGTGATCCAAATGAATGAGTAAGGAAGAATTTAAAAGTGTTTTCTATCCCTCTTTCACTGAACTCCAATTAAATTTGACAAGCATTTGACATGCATGGCACCATGCCAGGTGCCAGGGTTGTAAAGACAACAGACACAGTACCTGCCCTCAAGGAGTCTGTATTTTCTTATTATCCCATCCATGAACTCCATGGTACTGTGTGGTTTCATAAGTGGAAATGGTAACAAAAATCACTTTATAGAATCATAGATTTAGAGCTAAGAAGAGACCTCAGAGATCACCTCATCTATTCTTCTCATTTTGCAGATGAAAAAAGTTAAAGCCCAGTGACTTACCCAAGTTCACACAGGTAGTAAGTCATAGAGATGGGATTTGAACTCAAGTCCTCTCTCTCTCTCTCTCTCTCTCTCTATCTGTCTTTCTGTCTCTCTCTCTCTTTTTTTTTTTTTTCGTACATTGTCTTATTTGGCCCTCATAGGAATCCTGTGTGGTTGGTATTGCAAGTATGGTTCTCTTCACTTTACAAATGGAGGAAATTGAGTTTCAGCAAGGTTAAGCAAATTTCCCGAGATCCAACTGAGTTCAGGTCCAGCGACCTTTCTCATCCACTGGGGTTTTTTTTAAGGCTGAGCACGGTGTAAATGGCCTAAAACAGTATGGGAGCAGACAAGGTTGCCGCTAAATAATGAATGATTCTAGCTTACTCTCTCCCAAGACAGACCTCCCCAAATTCCCTCTGCAGTGGACAGGAGCCACATAGGCTCTCTTAGCTCCACTTATCATCAATCACAGGGTCCCTAGAAATTTTTAGTGCTCTCAAGTCTATGAGAAGGTAAGACAGATTTAGTATTGATTTGATATTTTAAAAGTATATAAAATAAATTAGAAGGAATGTGAAAATCACAAAAGTTATTTTCAATTTATGGAAAATATATGGAATGTAATCCCTACACTGCACTACATTTTCCATCAAAGCTCTGCCAACAACACCCTGAGTGTAAGTACTAGATTTGCAAATAGGCTTATATTCACATTTAGAGAATATGCATATTCAGAGACCTATTATTCAGAAAATATTTTGTTATATTCTAAGTACGTTATAGCTACAAATATGAGGGGCAAAGTGAAGAAAGTAGGGGACCTTGAACAGCAACCACTGCAAGAAAAGGACGGAGGGGCAGCTAGGTGGCACAGTGAAGAGAGCACTGGCCCTCGAATCAGGAGGACCTGAGTTTGAATGCGGCCTCAGGCACTCTACACACTTACTAGTTGTGTGACCTTGGGCAAGTCACTTAACCCCAGTTGCCTTGCCTTCCCCCCTCCAAAGAAATGAAAAGGAAAGGACAGAGAAGAGAGATGAGCCCTGCCAAGGAATCTGGAGACCTGGGCACCACTTACTATATGGCTTTGAACAAGTCATTTCTTTCTGTGCTTGAACAAAATAAAGAGATTGGATTACAAGATCTTTAAGGACTCTTCCAACTCAAACATTCTGTGACTCTGTAGTTTTCTTTGCTTATTTGTAATACTAAATAAGGAAGTACAATAAGCATTTGTTGGGGGAGGTTGGCTCACAGGATTTTGAGCTACATTGGGCCTTGGAAGCATTGAGAGAAAATGCACTTAGTTTCATGTTTGTGAGGTTATTGTCAATCAATTATTTAATCAAAAACATTTATTAAGTGCCTACAAGGAACCCGTCGGTCAATAAACGTTTTTTAAGTACCTTCTCTGTGCCAAGCACTGGGTTAGTGCCGGGGATACAAAGAGAGGCACGAGAGAGCTTCTGCCCTGGAGGAACTCACAGCCTAATAGGGAAGAACCAGGCACCGCACCCATCAAGGAAGAACGTGCAAGTCAGTATTCCAGGCTGGATTTCCTAATCATCCTTTTGGTGTCATGCAATATTAGATATCAAGTTGGGAGAGACCTTAGAAGTCACCTTATGTTACAGATGATTCTAGAGTTAGTAACAATGTGTATGGAATATAATTGAAGAGTAAAGGAAAGCTAAACTAGGAAATCCTTCCTTCCTTCCTTCCCTCCTTCCCTCCTTCCTTCCTTCCCTCCTTCCCTCCTTCCTTCCTTCCCTCCTTCCCTCCTTCCTTCCTTCCCTCCTTCCTTCCTTCCTCCTTCCCTCCTTCTGTTCTTCCTTTCCTCCTTTCCTCCTTTCTTCCTTCCTTCCCTCCTTCCTTCCTTCCTTCCTTCCTTCCTTCCCTCCTTCCTTCCTTCCCTCCCTCCCTCCTTCCTTCCTTCCCTCCCTCCTTCCATCCTACCTTCCTTCCTTCCCTCCTTCCATGCTTCCTTTCTTCCTTCCCTCCTTCCTTCCTTCCTTCCCTCCTTCCTTCCCTCCTTCCCTCCTTCCTTCCTTCCGTCCTTCCTTTCCTCCTTCCGTCCTTCCTTTCCTCCTTCTTTCCCTCCTTCTGTCCTTCCTTTCCTCCTTCCCTCCTTCCTTCCTTCCTTCCTTTCTTCCTTCCTTCCCTCCCTCCTTCCTTCCTTCCTTCCCTCCTTCCTTCCTTCTTTCCTTCCTTCCCTGCTTCCTTCTTTCCTCCTTCCTTTCTTCTTCCTTCTTTCTTTCCTTTCCTCCCTTCCCCAAGTATTCATTAAGTGTCTACTGTTTGCAGGCATAGTAGTGTAGAAAGAGTGCTGGAATTTAAGTCAGTAGAACAGGGTTTTTAAATCCCTTTTCTATATCTTACTATGTGCAACCTTGGGCATATTACTCAGAGCCCCAATCTGCTTATCTGTAAAATGATAAGAGTTGGATTACATAACCTTTCCACCTTTAAACTTACAATCTTGTGAACCTAAAAAGAATGATCAGGAAATTCAACAAAGAAAATTGACTTATACTTCAACAAAGAAAATTGACTTATACTTCCTTTCCTAATAAGTCCACAGTGAGTGTCTGTGATTAATAAATGCTTTGTGATTGACAACAGCCTCAGGAGCATCAGTGTAAACAAATTCTCTTTCCCCATCAGTGTCTCCCACTCACTTATTCCCTAAGATCCATGTTTATGTGAAACTTGTTCTTTGAGGATCTTACCCATTCTCAACTAAGTCTTGCAAGTCAGTGTTTTTCAAATAGTAGTCTGCACCCCTAGCAACCAGAAGGTTACTAGGATGACAAGTGAAATCATCCCAATATTCTTAACTATTCGATGTCATCTGAACCTTTTGTTTTGGCTGCCTCATCATCCATGAGGCAACTCTTCTATTTTTAGTTTGCATGATTTAAGCCACTCAGGACAGATATGTCTAAAGACGAGCATAATTAGAAAATGCCAAGTTCTCTCTAGAGATTCATAGTAATGAAAAGGATCGCTTAGATTTGTTGAATTCTGGATGGTCCCATTCTAAATTGCCCCATCTGCCACCTTGCACGTACAACATGGCTGCTTCACGTTCTAACTTGTTCCTTGCTCTGAGGAAGCTGTTACCTTTAGCCAACCAGACAATGTCCATCCATCCATATTCAAAGACTGAATTTGCTCACATAGGAACTTGTTTTGTCAGAGATTTTGGTGCCTTCAGTCATTCACTGCCCTAGGCAACTGCTTATTCTGGTTATATTAATTCTTCTGTTGGAATCCTTTTCTCCCTTTGGGAACAACTTGTTTGTATGAGTGAATAATGCTACTGGAATACCCATAAGCTGAATCTGAGAACTGAAGTCTCATTAGTGAAGTCTATTCTTTCACTAATCAATTATATCTTTTACTCAACTAGTGAAGCTAGAGAAAGGGGTGTTTTATTTTATGAATCTTCTCTTAATGAATAGCTTTTGGAAGCTCCTTGAAGAAAGGAGCTACTTTATTTTTGTCCTTCCATCTCCAGGACAGTGCCTGGTACATAGTAGGTGTTTCATCAGTCAGAGCTGGTGGATTGATTGATAGATAGAAATCTATTATTCATTAAAAGATTAGTTTTGCATAAGAAATGTGAATGAATGCTGTTCATATTTGGTAGAGTTTGGTGACAGGCATTATCTTTCTTAAAAATTTCTTTGTTCCCCTTTCTCTTGATGTTTTGTGGGTTAACTCTTGTATAAACTAGGCACATCATTGTTGAAAGGAAGGACTGAGAAGTAACTCTGGAATGGGTGTGAGATTGAAGACAAGGGAAGGTCAGTACCAGTCAGACAGCTTGAGCTCGCCTTATCTGTAATCACTGATTTGTAGTGGATTTTGAATCACCATCTGCTTTTCGAAAAATCAGGACTTTGTTGGGCCTCTATGGATCATTTGCCAATCCCTCTGTCCATCCGAAAATGGTGGGAAGTTGGCAAATACTTTCAGAGAAAAATTCTTAAATTCATTCTGACAGACTTGAGAAGTTCAAGTTGGAAGAATACGTCATCACTTTTATTTTTAACCACATTTTTCTTTCCTGTTTTCAATCTGTTCTTTGACTTTTTTTTTCTTGGCAACAAAGACCATGTTGTCTTAAAAGGCTTTATAGCCATTATTTTTTAAACCAGCTTTTTATTTGCTTTCTAGATAATTCTGCAGCCTAGAGTAGGAGCAAATGCTACATTGTCTTGTGTTGTAGCCTCATGTGCACCGTTCTCAAAGCTAAGTACTTTCCATAGGGATGGATATGCTTCGTAGTGAGGTCTCTGTGAACATATGCTCCCTAGAGAGTTGATATACTTTGTTGTTATTTCTTATGATTCATTCTGATTTAAGATGATGGAGGAAGTCTAGAGCACTTAAATTAGTGACACGTCTAAATAAATAAAAAGTGAATTGTTGTTTACCTGTTCTCCAGTGTCACAACTTTATTTAATATACCTCCATGCTTGATTTTGTTGTCATTGTTGTATTCTTTAAGAAAACAAATATAGTTAATGTACGGTAAAAATGATTCTTGCTAATTCTAATATTTTTAGTTCTACCCATCTGTTACCACAAATTTATGGAAAAGGAATGTCAACCACTATGAAGTAAAATAACAACAGAGAAATGCAGATTTCTTCCAGTCTGAAGAAACGAGGTAACGTTTCTTGGTACCTAGTCTTTCATCTGAAGACTTTTAAGCTGACAAAACCAAATCATCTATGGGTTGTGCATAAGTTTGCCTAATTTTATACATAAGGACAATGAAGAATGGACCAGATTAGCTGACTTTCTGAAGGTCATATAGTTGTATGCAGAAGGAGTTTGACCCCAAGGATTCAGAAGTTTAGTTGTCACCTGAACCAAGCTTTCTAATGCTTAGGCCAAATGGCATAGTTCAAACTCATAAGTATCCTACGTATGTGTTTAGGATAGCTCAGTATTGCTGAGGGCAGTATTGAATATGGAAGAATTTAGGAGAAGAGGGAAGGAGGGTGTATTCTAGACATAGGCACCATAGACAGGGATAGATTTTGACTTCTCTCAAGCTTCTGACTTGAAGGAGAGACGGTTAAGTAGAAATAGTTATGTCTATTAAAAGGGGCCTGACCAATGGAGCTCCATGTTCCAAGTATGCATAGTATTATCTGCCTCCTGCCAGCCCAGGTGGAAGAAGCTGCTTCCAAAAAAGGCGTGATGGTATATAAGAGAAGTGCTCATCAATTTGGAGTGCAAATAGATATTCTGCATATAATATAATGGTTATATAATATATATATAACATAAGTATATAATATATAAGAGATGATATATAATATAAGATGGTATATAATATAAGAGAAGTGCTCATCAATTTGGAGTGCAAACAGATATTCTGTCACTGGTTGTGGTCTGCTGATCTCATGGTAATGAGATTAACTGTTGCTTGATGTCTGATCTAGAAACAAGTGAGTATTTATAAGGCATTAACTAACCAGGGGCTAGTCTCTTTTGCTTCCTGGAATGTCCAAGTAAGGAAGCAAAGACAACTAGGTGTCTCCAGGTGGGAGAGGGGCCTTGGGCCCCCTCTCACCAAGACCCGGTATAATGATGAGAATCCATGGCCTTGTTGTTGTTTCTGTCTGTCTCATGTCTGTTCTTTCTTTATGAAGGAATATTGAAGGTTGCTATGACCTTGTGAGTGTCAAAAAGTCAAGAGAGCCAGCCACCTGAAGTCCAGGAACTGGAGTCCATGCTGGAATTAGCTAATAGTCCAATGATGAAGAATGAAGTCCAAAGTGCCTCTGACTTAGCATCAGCAGCAAAAAGGGAGCTACAATGATTCAGCCATTGGCTATGTGGAATTCCAAAGTGAACTTGGTGGAACAAATACGCAGTAGAAAGGGCTTTACAGCTGAGCCCCATCCCAGGGACCGAGGTGGTAAAAATAAAGGGAACTATGCTTCCAGATTTTGGGGAAAATATTTTGTAACTTCTATTCTTGCTATATCTTAATCGTAAATATCGTTTTGTAAAAGCTAAATGGTGTTAATTAGTTAAATGAAACTCAGGTGCTAATCACTAGTGGATGACCGGAAGGAAATAAACTGAAACAGGGGCTCAAGCATTGAGAAGGCTAGCTCTGGGGACCTGACCTATATCAACATATAAGTTGGAAAAGTAATGCCTGAGTTTCACTATAGGACTTTTTCTTTAAGTTTATTAGAAATACTCAGAAGAGGAGAAAAGAGACAAAAACTTTCTTCTCTAGACCCACAACATCTTGCATCAAAAGTTTTATCTGAATTTCCAGGCAGTATCTAGACTTAGCTCTGCATGTCTGTATGTGCCAGATGAACAGGTAGGCCTCACATGCCTACAAGGCCAACAAGAGGGTCAAGTCAAGAAGGATTTATTAAGCCCTTAAGTAACAGAAGGTGGTAGAAAAGGCCCTGATCAACTCTTTTGACTCTCCTGACTAACTCATACATTAGTGAACTGGAAACTGTGAAAGAACTTTCGAACAAGACATTAGTTGGAAAGCTTCGCTTACTGCCCAAAGTGGCCCCTTCTAAAACAGTAAGATACGAGAAATGTCAAAGAAATTAAAATTTAATCCAATTAGTCAATTAGATTAAATTTTAAACAAATTTAAAAAGGCAATTTAGGCAGGTTACTAGATGATTTAGGACCAGTCATAGCATTTAGAGCTGAAGGAGACTTCAAAGTCGTGTGGCCCAACTCCTGTATTTGAGAGGTGAGGAAACTGGGGCCCAGCAGATTTAAGAGCCTTGCTCAAGTTGGCATAAGTTGTACTTAAAGGGACAAGAAGAGAACTTTTCTATTCTCTTTCTACTCACATTTAAACATCAAATTCAACAATTGTTTAAGTGCAAAGTACTATGATAGGCCCTGGGAACTGTAAAGGTCAAGAGTTCCTACTTTCAAGGATCTTTCAGTAATAATAGCTATAGAATTGATAAAGTACTTTAAAGTGTACAAAGCACCCTGCAGATAGGATCTCATTTTATCCCCATAATAACCCTGGGAGGTAGGCGTCATCATTATCTCTATTTTACTTATTTTACTTTATTTTTTTTAGAGAAATTTTATTGTTTTTCTCTTTTGTTTTGTTTTTGCTTTTTGGAGGGGGGAAGGTAGGGCAGTTGGGGTTAAGTGACTTGCCCAAGGTCACACAGCTAATTTTGTGTTGTGTCTGAGGTCAGATTTGAACTCAGATCCTCCTGACTCCAGGGCTAGTGCTGTATTCACTGCACCACCTAGCCACCCCATCTCTATTTTGTTGATGAAGAATCTGAGGAACATAGAGGTTAAGTGACTTGTCTAGAGTCACACAGTTAGTATGTTTGAGACTGGATTTAAACACAAGTCCAGTGCTCCATCCATTGTTCACCCAGCAGCCTCTTATGATATAATTGGAGAGACGTGTGCGTGTGTGTGCGTGTGTGTGTGTGTGTGCGTGTGTGTGTGTGTGCGTGCGTGCGTGCATGCATGTGTGTGCGCGTGTGTGTGTGTGTGTGTGTGTGTGTGTGTGTGGACAAGATATCGAAATTCACTGTCTAGGCTTGGCTTTGCCACTAGCTAGCTGCATAATATCGAGTGTGTAATTTATGCTCCCTGGGCTTCAGATTACTCATCTGTAAAATGAATGAGCAGGGCTGGAGATTCTAAAGCCTTTGTCAACTCTAAAATTCTGTGTTTATAATGATGTTTGAAGTCCTAGTCTGTAAGCCCATAAAAACAGGGACTCTATGGCTTAATTGAGCTTATAGAGAGAACACATTGCTTCACATCAGGCGCTTAATAAATGACTCAATGAAATCACATCAAACCAAATCAAAGAAAGGGAAGAAAGGGCTATGAGAAATCCTTGGAGGAAGCTATCCCTTCTGGTTGGGACTAACAGGGAAGGCTTCTCTGGGGAGGGAACACAAGGATGAGATTTGAAGATTAGAAAGGATTTTAACAGGCAGAGAATGAGGAAAGAATGGGAGAGAGTGTGCATTTCAGGCATAAGGGAAAAGTGTGGCCTGAGGCACAGAGATGGAACTCTATAGTACAGCCAAATGGGTTTTCTCAATGTCCCTCACACACCACATTCCATCCTTCATCTCTCTACCTTGGCACTGGCTCTCTGCCATACCTAGAATGCTCTTCCTCCTCACCTCTACCTCCCAGAATCCCTGGCTCTTGTCAAAGCTCACCTCTAATGCCACCTCCTTGTACATGAGACCTTTCCAAAATCTCCCAGTGGCTAGTGCTTTCCCTCAAAATCACCTAGTGTTTATTTTGCATATGTTTATATGTGTACACCCATGTAAACATTCCTTGAGGACATGCACTATTTAATTTTTCTCTTTGTATACTCGGTGCCAACACAGAGTTTACCACCTACAGAAGTAGGTGTTTAATAAATGCTCACTGATTGAATGCATGAATGAATTTAGGGAATGATTCAGCATCCAATTTGGCAGAAGCAAAGAATATGTGAAGGAAAAATAATATGAAATAAGGCTGAGGTTGGAATCAGATTGCAGATGCCAGATGAAGTTTTTACTTTATTCAGTAGGCACTGGGAGCCATTGAAGGTTTTTGAACAAGGGAGTTACAGCATCAGAAGATTTTCCTGGAAGAACTATCTAGGAGACAAGTTAGGGTGCTATCAAAATCATCTCAGCAAGAAGTAATGACAGCCTCAGACTGGCAATGGGAATCATAAAGAGGAAGAGGACATATAGGAAAGAAAAATTGGCACAACTTTGGAACTGATAGGATTCCTAAGTGAAGGAAAGAAGCCAGAGGAAAAGCAGTTGAAGATCATTCTGAGTTTAAGCCTAAGTAACAGGAGATGATGGAACCAAAATAGGACAATTAGGAAGAGGGGAAGCATTTGGAGAAAGATGAGGAGCAGTCCTTATGTGCCTCATAAAACCTTGAGCTGCATACAACAAAGATAACTGTCGTCTGTAATAAGTAATATTTTACTTTGGTGGATTTTGTAAGATGCACAATGCAAGTTCAATGATAGGGGGAGGCAATGGCACTTTTGTAAATATATTCTTTTAGAGGTAGGAGGCACATCTGAGATCCTCTCCTTGAGTCCTCTTCTTTTACAAATGAAGAAACAGAGGATCAGGAAGTCAGATCCTAAATCATGGGAGCATAGAGACTTGCCCAAGGTCACACAGCAAGGGAGTGGGGGAGGAGGGCTATTCTAGCCTGCATGATTTCTTTTTTCTCATAGAAGAAAGCCAGTGTTCCATGATTCTTTTTAAAGGGACTGCTAAAATAAATCAAGGTTATTCCTAGTAAATAAGTAGCACTGTCCTTTAATGAGATAAGTATATTCTAATCTCAAAGCTCTGTACATAAAACTGACTTCTCCATGACGTGTATCTTGACCTTTATAGTTGATGGAAACTTACTACTAATGCTTATAGTCTATTCAGTTATTATAGGTTAATAGCTCAATTTCTAAATAGTGCTCTACAGTGATATTTACACTTTTCCATCTTGATGTTTTCTGCCTCCTTCCTTAATTGGTCACTTAACTGATGGAAACTTCTATCTGAAGCGTGGCTTCCCAGTCAAAAGTGAGAAGTAAACATGCTGAAATTAATGCTGCCTTCAAGGCTTAGATTGTTATGCCCTTGTCAATCCTGTTCTCTGTAGGCACAATAACTATCCATTAGAGTGCACATTCACTCTCTGTGGAAGGAGTAACCTGCAGCATACTAATAAAATCATAAAATGCCCTACATCACACAATTAAATTCCACCAAAAATGTCAGAGGCTCTCCAGTATTCTCTCTTTAAGACAATTTCACCCACAAAGGCTTCGCAAATTCATATACTCACAGCAAATTGTCGATAATACTGAGTCAACCTAGTACTCAGCTAGATAGACCATCTAAGGAAAGGAGGCTGAAATATTAACAGGAGGTTTACTGAAGGGTTGCCTGTGGCATTTTTCCCAAAATGGGATTAAACCAAACAGCTGCTGATATGGAAACCAACTATTTGAACTGTAATTCAGTTAAATATGTTAATAGTGCAAAGCTTACCCATCTTGTAAACGTGATGCAGGAAATGACTCAACATTTAGTGCTTGTAATTTAGTAGTATTCCTGGAGACATGTAGGTGGTATGGATAACATTGGGAGTGCTCTGTGGTGCAATTTAGGTCAATGATTCTTTGAAGGGACTTTTCCTTTTTCCAGTTTCCTCAGATAATGCCTTAAAGTAATTACGATGGCACAAAGGAAAATATTTTGAAATTTTTTTCAAAAGAAAAAAAGAGCCTGTAATGTAATGTAATATAATGAAGTGTCTTAGCTAGTTTTATTATACAACTTTTTTATTTTAAAAAGTTTTATTGATGCATTTTTTCACTGTTAATTCCTTCTTAATATCCATCCCTCCAATAGCACCCTCCCTTATTTAAAAAACAAAAAGTTAAATAAAACAGTTTTAACTAATACAGTGACTTTGACAGAGTAACATTCTGAAGCTTTAGCTTCCCACATGCCTACCAGGAAGAAAGGGGTGTGTTCCAGTATCAGTCCTCTGGAATCAACATTGATCACTGAACTTGACCTGAATTCTGTTTTTTAACGTTGTCTTAACACCTAAGCTCCATGTGCCTGACCCATAGTAGACACTTAATAAATGCTTGTTGATTTAGATGCTTGTTGTCTTGTCTTTTTATTAGTCATTATAAAAAAAATGTTCTCCACAAGTCTTCCCATGTTTCTTTGAATTACATACATATACCATAGGTTGTTTAGTCATTCCTCAATTGTCCAGCCACTTTGTTTCCAGATTAATCAATTTTTTAAGGGATTCACAAGAATTCATTGTACAGTGGGGAATCTTTCTACATTCAATCTCTCCAGTTAATGTCTACAAGAAAATGCATGAATTTTACAAAGTAGTTGCCCACACCCACTCAAACACACCAAATTCCACCTGGATTTGTACAACCGGATTTTAAAAATAAAATAAATACAATAACCAGGATGCAGAACTTTTAAGATGGTCCCTTAAGGGAACAGAATCTATTTTATGTAATCAATAAAGTTACAAAAAGTACTTAAAAATATGAGTTGTATATTGATTTTTCATAATATAAGTAAAATGGAAGAAAAGTATGCTCTTTTCAAAGTACCTTATATTTTAACTTGTCCAGGAATCTGTCATTTCGACTAAACTTTCTATAAATATAAAATGAGATGTTTCAAACATAATCATTTCTATTCAACTTCCTTACCAAGATTGAAAGGACAAAAATTCATATTTTTATATAGAAATCAGAGATGATTATACTGTAATTTTAAGGTCTTCCCAGGAACTATTTTATTATCCTCAACGAAAAATGAGGAAAAATTCCCTTTAAAGGGAAACATATAGGACATGAATTATTATAGGCCTTGATTCAACAAATCAACTATTATTATTGTATGGAGTTACTGAGTTACCTTTTACACATAAAATATGTTGGATTCAATCTCTTCATCAGAATTCTTGAAGGCCCAATTTTAAGGTATTTTGGAAAGCTGCAAGGTTTTCTGAATCACCACCAAGAACTCCTTGTTCTAACTGAGGATTTGCCACTGATTCACTGAATGACCTTGAGCGAATTGTTCAACTCAACATCTTGGTTTCTTCATCTATAAAATGAGAGTATGATACCTATTTTCAATACATTAGCAATAATTATGATAATGATGATAGCCAATATTTATATGGCACCTACTGTGTGCTAAGCACTTTACCATTATTGTCTCGTTTGATTCCCCACAACAAGCCCCGGAGGTAGGTGCTTTTATTATCTCCATTTTACAGATTTGGAAACTGAAACAAACAGAGGTTAAGTGACTTGTCCAGAATCATACACTCATTAAGTATATGATGCTGGAAATGAACTCACATCCTCCTGGCTCTGGACCCAGTACTCTATACATTGTAATCTAGCTGCTTCTACTGGTAAAAACTAGGAGAAAAAGTCTCAATATTTTAATGAATGGAAAAGTTAGCCAAATTTCAAATATAGCAAAGACCTTTGTGGGAACATTACTCCACAAATGGATAATGTAGAGAGGGAAGACCACTAAAGTAATATACTCAACAATATGCCTCATCTTTTAACCCCACCATCTTGATAGATTGGTCTACATTATTCTTCCCAATTCTGTTGTGTATTCTGCAGTTATGAAGGAATCTCTGCACTGCTCCCCTCCACTAATAAATTTAAAAAACCCAGTCCAACCCAACTCCTTTTCTGCCTTCTTATATTCCGTCTTTGAGGAAGGCTTATACAGAGTGTGAATGATTGCTCAAACATCTGTCAACTTCTGTCTGTGCATATGCCCACGTATTTCAGAGGCATGATCTGAAGTGTCGGTGGGGAGAGGCTGGAAAGTGTTGCAACCCCCAAGTAACTTTTGAGGAGTATGTGAAATTCCATTTCCACCTATAATGCAATCTACATAACTGCAGTGGAGATCCATGGGTATTTTATTTTATTTTTTTCCAGAAGGAAGGCATAAGTCTCTGGATCTTGACCCCAGAGAAAAATACTCATTCCATTTTTCAGGTCATGGGAATATTTTTCCAAGATGTTGGAGAATATACCTTATTTTAAAATTATGTCGTTTCATATTTGTAAAGTCTTGGGTTTGTTTTTTTACTCTTTGTTTGAGGAGGCCCAAAGTAGTTCAGTCTAATATTATGGAGATGATAACTGTGAAACCACTTGCACTGTTGGACCTCACATCTCTGGGGTGCCCAGTGAGTTAGCCGACAATGACAGAATTGGCATGGACAGCTACTGTTCACTGGAAGTAGGCTTGTAAGCTCATGTTAGTGTTTAATCATAGCAATTATTTTTAAAATCTGCTTCCATTCTTTTGCAGGAGAACTCTGTATGGATTACTTAAAATTTTCACTATTTTTCCCTCTCTGGCATTCACATATTCATAATACTTGATAAGGAAGGGACATGACCTTTGTCTCTCCTTTGACCAGTATGATACTACTATGTAGAGGGGAGAACACCTAATCAGAGGTAACAGGAGAAAGCCTCCCTAAGTATAGCTTGACTCCTTTATTGGATCAGTCTGTAATAACAGCTTGATAGGAAAGTCACTGCTACCACATTTAAGCAACCCTTCTTTCCTTGGCTTTTGGAGCCTTCGTCCTTGTGTATGAAGGATTCTATTACCCTCTCCATCTAGAACTATTCCCCAGTTTTGCTGAAAAGTATTGAAACTATTATCGCAGAAGGAGTTTAATCCCAAAGATGGCCATACATTACACCACACAGTCAGTCAAGAAGCATTATTCAGCAGCTACTCTGTGCTAAAAACACCGTGTACTAAGTACTGTGGAAAAAAGAAGTGCCAAATCTGATTGCTTTTCACATTTTAGAATTTATTAATTAAAGCTTAGTCCCCAGAATGAGGAAGGTGATATTGTCACTGTATTCTGACCAGGCCAGACCACATCTAACAACTAAACTTCATTTTATGTCCTCAGCATTTACAGTATTTGGAGAAATCCTTGGTCTTCACGATGGAGGCACCAACTCCATGGAGAGAGGAAGTAAAAGTGAAAGAGGATTAGTTATCTATCACCCTCAGAGCAAGACTGTTACAATGCCAGGTGGAATACAGATTGCTTAAGTGAAAAATGAAAATATGTAAAAAAGAAAACTTTTCAAAGGCCAAGAAAAGCCTATGGCTAACTGCTTTTTTGAAATAAATCGCATTAGCAGCAGGAAGCAAAGACTAATTGTAATTTACTTTTGTTGTTAAAAAAGAGGGGGTTAATGGGAAAAATAGGAGAAACAAAAGTATGGGTGTTAGGAATGAATTTTTTCCACTTAAAATAGTTCCTTAGCCTAGTTTCTTAGAATAAAATGAATACAATTTTTTTCCGATATTCTTGAAATTATTTTTCATTCTTTTCCTGGCAAATATCCCTTGTCTTTTCCTCACTTGCACTTCTTGGACTCCCTTGCAGAATCAGCACATTTTAGTACTAGACAAAACCTCAGAGTCCACTTAGGCCAACAATTTCAGTTTACAGAAGAGGCCTCTGATTGCGGACCTCTCTATGAAGACAATTACAGTAATATACTCAGGGTCTTTCCAAAAGAAGTGAAATTACAAGGTGTCATATCTTTGTTCCCTTTTCATTAATTCTTTTTTCAGTCATAGTAATAAGCAGTCACTTTTAGTTTGGACCAGTGTTCCCTTTCATTTTTTTTTTAAAGTTGTAATAATAGCAACTGACGTTGCCCAGTCTGTCAGGGTTGGAAGGGACATCAGTCCAACTCACACCTGAAAAGGACAGGTCAGGATCCAGCCTTTGAGGGAAATGATGGGAAACCCACGAGGATCTAAAAAGCAATCCATTCCATTTCTGGACAGCTCTAACTTTGGCAGCTTTTCTCTTGTATCAAGTTGAAGTCTTCCTCTACCCTTTGGGGTGGAGCAGAACAGTACAGAGGCGCTATTTCCTCCCTAATTCCAGACACTATGCCTTAAGGTACAGCATGTAAGTGTCTTAAGGCAAAACATTTATAGTATAGCACTTTCTGATTTGACTTTTTGACAGCCCTGTGAGGTGGGCAGTATAAGTATTTGCATCTCATGTGTTAGAGGCTCCCCCCTGATAGGAAGGAATTATGTACTCTTTGAAGACCCCTCCTTTCTTAGCTCAGTGTCCCAGGAATGAGCAGGGAGGGTCAGAATCAGTAATCACCAGTTCTCTCTAAAAGCACAAAGGTTCAAGAGACTCCAGTTCAAAAGCATTTATATAGATAGTACTTACTAAGAGCCTGGCCCAGCGCTGTGCAGCAGGGGGTGAGGAAGCACAAGGAAAACCTCAAAAACTAGTCCCTGCTCTCAAGGGGTGACAGAGTAGAAATATCTAGTTATGTACAAATATATACACAGTACATACAGAGTAAGTGCTGTATAAAGGATATGAAAGTAATAATGAAAAAGGGAAGGCATGAGCAGCTGGGATGGAAGTGGGAGGAGACAGGGCAAAGAAAGTGAGCTATTAAGCTCTTTCTTGAAGGAAGTCTGGGAAACTAAGCTATGGAGGTGAGGGGTCAGTGCATTCTAGGTGAGCCGCATAGCTAGTACAAAGATATTTTCCAAACATAATAGTTTTATTTACAATTTAATGGCTATAAGACCAGTCCACAGTTAAAATCCTGACAAGCCATAGTCAGACCTCCTCCAGTAAGGCTATTCCCTGGAGATTTGTACAGTTGCTGTGACTTCACAGTATGGGCCTGAGTGAGGCTCCAGTCAAGGGGAAGGCTAGGATTTACTCCATTTCTTACCTCTCCCACTAGGACGTGGTTGTTCCATGCCACCCTGGTTTGCTATCTATCCTCTGTGATTCTTTGTCCTGTGGCTCCTCAGGTCCTGGCTCTGCTTCTCTTGGTCTGAGTATTTTAGGATCTAGGACAAGATAGATATCAAAGCACTAGAATTCTGCTTAGAGCATTGCAGTCTCTTGGCAATTGCAGCAGTAACTGTTCTTCTTCATAGAAGAGTATAGATTAGACCTGGAGGGCCTGTGGTATGATAGAAACAACCAGCAGATGGAAAGTATGAGGGTGTGGGGTGTACCTGGTACTACTGGTGGGGAAAGGAACTAGCAAGATATAGGAGAAGAATTCAAGTAGGGTAGGGGCAAGGGAATTAAAGAAAGACACGTTGCTTTACATTGAAATCTTGTCTCAATGGCTAGCCATGAGCTTAATCATAACTCTTCCCATTCCCCAAGAAACTAGATGGATTGAGTTCCTTGCTCTTTGATCTTCTCTCCATCCCAGTCATGCATAACCCTTGCCTTCACAGTGGCTTTTACCTCTAGTCACTGAATTCACATTGTCTGCTTACATCCCTTCCATCCATGTTTCTTGCTCCCCCCCCACGTTCACATCCTCCTGCCCTGCCTGGAGTGTCAAGGTAACGTGGGGGAAAGAAGTAGCTTCTGTTAGTCTTGGACAAGAGCCTTCTTCTTCTAGATTCTCTCCCAGATCTCTCTCCTGACCCTGCTCGAAAAGTTCCTGCCTTCCAGAAACTGCTTAAATGAAATGGTTCAGCGGTGGCACTTACAAGAACTTGCAGAAATAAGTCCAGAATCATCCATGAAAGAAGAGCAGGAAATTTGTCCAGGATTATCTGAAGTCTTGCAGGGCGTGGCTTGCACCTGGTCATCTTAGAGGAAATTCTGCTCCTGGTCCATGTTATTGACACTCAGATTGGAAGACCAACGCCAACATTCTGAAATAAAAGGTGGAAATAAAGTTGACAAGAAGGACTGGATTGATTCCAGTTTTGAGTCTACTACTCACAATTACATGGACAAGTTTATTCACTCCTAAATTGTGCCCTTGTAAACATATAGACACAGCTCAGATCTATGAATGTAAACTCCATGTGTGGGCATGAAACACTTCTTCTTCCAAGTGACAGCAATACTTCTACATGTAAACTTTAAAAGAGACAACCAGTTATATAGATTATTTGCCCCTACAGTAGTATTCTGAAGGATATTCCATTTTATTCCAAGCATCAAACTGCTCTTGTTAACTATAATTCTGCAGTCATATTTCATATATTTTCTACCAGAGATTTCGGCATGTGTGTCTGTGTGTTTATGAATAATATAATTTCCCTGTGGGTGTGAATTTCATCCTCTCTGTGATTCCTGTGCCCTAAACATATTGCTAGGCAACACTAAGCGGCACACATCCCACATTCCCCTAATTCTGTTTGATGTGTCACAAATGGACCTTTACTTTTATCTGCAAAGCAGAGTAACATCAGTGGGTTGGGTTTGGGGTTTTTAAATAACGGGTGTCAACACAGATCAAAGGCAAAGTAACACAGTGTTAGAAACTGGCAGAAAGGGGAAATAACTGGCATGAGGCAAATGGTACATATTTGTTTTAGGGCTTTGGCCGGCAATTCATTAGTGAGATCTAGTATGATTCATGCTATTCTCACTTACCAGATGACATCAAGGACAGACAGGGTACTGGCTCCCTTCCAAAGTGCTACTGGAATCTGGAGGGTAGCTGTAGGTGGGATGCTCCTTCTGATGCCAGGGATGTTGCAAATCTGTAATTCACCAGATGAAAATTATGTACATACTTTATCTGTCAGAGGAGACCAGTATTTTCAGGTGAGTATCCAGAGTATGACAACATATGTATGCCTAATGAATGAAGCTTTGCCTGGTAACTAAAGTGAATTTACAAATCCAATTCCTTTGATTTATTTTTAAAAGTACTGATATCTTTTGTTTTATGGCAGTTTGATTTTGGAATATGTCCCTGCTCCTTCCCTATCCAGAAAGTCATCCCTTATAACAAAGTATAAAAAAGTAACGGGAAAATTGGATCAGGAAAACTAATTAATACATCGTTCTCGTTTGCTAGTTATACAAGGTTCCACACCCAAAAAGAAGAGACATACATCTTCTCAACCTTTCTATAGGGCCAAGTTTGGTAATAATTATACAACATTCAGTTCCATGCAATTGGAGTTTTTTTTTCCCATTTACATTTTTGTAGTCATTGCAAGTATGAGAGCCATTTTCCCCAGTTCTATTTCCTTTTTCTTTAGGAATAAAGGGCAAAATAAGAGAACAGTAGGTATGGACAGTGCTAGAATGGGATCTATGGTGCACAAATGCACAATAATTCATAATCCAAGTGGTGTCCCTCACATAAGACATCAGGGAGACAGCAGCCAACCCCATTGTTTCGATCAGCACCTGCTCATATAACGCTAGAGTTGGGAGGGAACAGTGACCAACCAGTCTAATCCTTTTATTTTAAAGATGAGGGATGAAAGGATATGTCCAACGTCACGAGCTGGTCAGTAAACAGAGTGAGAATTCAAGCTAGACCACTAGGTTCCACGTCCTGTGTTCACACTGTCCTTGAAATGCAAATGCAAGGAACTTCAGCTGAAGGTTCAGAAAGGTGAATCTCAACATTTCTCTAGAAGAGACAAATCAAATGGAAATGGTGAAGCTTGTGAAAAATATACATAAGTATTGGTAGGGAGATCTCATAGCTGCAGAAAAGTCTGCACACCGAAGAGTAAGAAGTTCCAACACTTAGCAAAGCCAGTGCCCAAGGTTTGAAACTGTAACCCTTTTAGCCCTATGGGCACCCTAGAAAATAAGATCTGTTTGGAATTGGTGGCTAGTCACCACTGTTTTTTCTTGGTTTCTCCCTGAGACAGGTTGCTAATTTCTATTCTTTCCTGAAAATTTTTACCAGTTTCTCAAACCTGGTCTCAGAATCCCTTTACACTTTTAAAAATTATTGAGGACCTTTTATTTATGTGGGCTATATCTGTTGATATTTACTGTATTCGGAATTTAAATGCATAACATTTTAAAATATTTATTAATTTAAAACTAATTTTTCATTTTAAAATGTAATTATTTTAAAATCTATTATGTACTAATGCCAATTTCTTTTTATGAAAAACTACATTTTCCAAATAAAAAATAGTGATAAAAGTGGCATTGTTTTACATATTTTTACAAATCTCTTTAAAGTCTGGCTTGATAAAAGTCAGCTGGATTTTCATATCAGCCTCTGAGTCAATCTGGTGTGATGTTGTTTGGGTCAAAGCATATGAAGAAAATCCAGCCACACGCAGATATGCAGTTGGGAAAAGGAATAGTATTTTAATAGTCAAATATCTTAATATTACTATGAAAATAGCTTTGACCTCAAAGACCCTTTGAAAAGATCTTGAGGGATTTCTAGGGGTCTTCTGAACATACTTTGAGAGCCATTATTATAAATCTAAACTATTCTCCTTTTCAATACTGCTCCATAAGATGGAATGAACGAAATGGGTGACACCAAATAGAAGCTATCTGAATGATAAAGGACAATCAATATATAGTTTGATAACATAGTAATAAGAGCTACAAGAAGATTAAAAAATAAACAATAAATGGTCCTTGTCCTCTGGGAAATTATAATTGAAAGGGGGAACTGATAGGATTCAATCTGTATCAGAGCAGTTAAGAAAAATTATTCTTACCACATCCTATCTCACCTGTTTATTCATTTAAGAGACAGGTTTTTAAAAAATATTTATTTTTAATTTATTTTTTTTGCTTTTTGGAGGGGGAAAGGTAGGGCAGTTGGGGTTAAGTGACTTGCCCCACGTCACATGGCTAGTTTTGTGTCAAGTGTCTGAGGCTGGATTTGAACTCAGGTCCTCTTGACTTCAGGGCTGGTGCTCTATTCACTGCACCACCTAGCCACCCCAGAGACAATTTTTAGCCATTTACTGTATCCCAGCTAAAATCTTACCTTTTACAATCCCTCTTAATTCTAGTGCCTTCCCTCTATTATTTCATATCTACCCTATGTCAAACTTGTTTGTACATAACAGTCTGCATTTTTGTCTCCTCCATATTAGACTGTGAGCTCTTCAATGGCAAGGATTATCTTTTTGTCTTTCTGTTTCTTACCAATGTTTAGCACAGTGTCTGGGACATAGCAGGCAGGTATTTAATAAATGTTAATGGATTCGACTATGTGTATTCAGTGAACTTCAGCTAGGCACTTGCTGGAGGCAATATAAAGATAAATGATAGGCCCCCTGTCCCCACACAAATGACCATCTATAAATGTATGCCCAATAACACTGAGACATGTACAATTTTTCTACTGCCTCCTGATTCCAGTGCAGATATAATTACTTGGTTAAACATTTTTTGTGCATTTTGTTTTTTTAAGTTGGGGCTTTGACTGAAATGATTGTCTAGATAGCCATACAATATAAACAAACCAGATAGTTGAAAATTCTCATTTTCATGTGTATATCAGTCAAGGACAATTTTATATTGTGGAGCTAGGAACAAAATAACATCTTTGCTACTGAAAATTCCTCAGTAAATTTTGAGGAATTTTATCCCACGGTCCAGTTCTTTCTAAATGATCCACTCTTTATGGTTCTTAGGGTATATGCACAAAACATCATTTTCTTGAACTTCACAGTAAGCATGGAAGAGAACAATTTGGTCTTGGGTAGTTTTTCATGTTCGTTGAGCATGCCTGAGCCAGGCCATTTGTACAGAAGGTCTTACTGCACAACATCTACATAGGGCTTTAAAAGACAAGACATGAATCAAAATTTTCTATTTGATATGTTTCAAAGGTTTGTGATTTCATCAATGTGGATATTCCCTTCACTGATACAACTTGGTAGATGGGTTTGGAGAGCAGCTGTAGGAAAAGAATTCACCCAGAGGCTAAACTTTGTGAGGAACTTCTAATTTAGCTGAGCTGGTCCTTATAGGGTTCCCTTAAGTGGATCTTATGTAGTTCCATGCTGGTAGGATTCATCCAAGTTTGCTCTCCACTGGTATAACCTTTGAGAATCCAGGGTCTCCTCCAAGTTATGATAAGTTATCAGAATAAGAGAGGTTTACTTAGATCATAAGTTCATGAATTTAGAGAAGGATGAGACCTTAGAAATTATCTAGTCGCATCTCCTCAGCTTACACATGAGGAAACTGAGACTGAGAGGGATTAAGCCACTTTGCTAAGGTCAGACAGGGAATAAGTGGCAGAGCCAGGATTCCAAACAAAAGGTCCTAGTACTATAGTGCTCTTTTTACCAACCCACATTACTTCCCCATATTCACTATAAAAACCTAGACTAGGAAAGATAGGCTTCTTGGCTATTGTTCCTAGTTAGTTTCAAGATGATAACCAATTCCATTTTAGCAAAGAGTATTATAATATCTCTTAGAATAAGTAGCATCTTTTACATAGTCTGATACGTGCTTCAAATATTTATGATAAAGTCATACACTATTTGGACATCTGTTAATGATATAAATGGAAAAACCAAAGTATTTTTCTGTTTACCTTGTAAAAGTCATTCCTTCTAAAGACATGTTACTTATGCTGATTCGTTACAGTCAGTGCATTGCAGGCGGCTATGTGAATTTACTTCTCTTGGCAGTTCTACACTATCCTGACACAACACACACTGCAAAATGTTTGATGGGTTATGAAAATCTGGATGTACTAAAGGTACAGCTTGTGAAAACCATAAAATAAATACATTACATTTTAAAAAATCTGTTATCAGATTAGGAAAAGTAATCGTTATGGCTGAGGGTTCGACATCATTCCTTCAATCAAAGAACGAATCATTATGCATTTATTAAGTTCCTATAATATGCTAGTTGCTGAGAATACAAAGCCAAAAATGAAAGGACCTGCCCTCAAAGACCTTACATTCCATTGGGGAAAACAAAGAGTACACACAGAAGTCTATACAAAATCACAGACAGGTTATCTCATCAGGGAGGCACTGGTGTCTGGGGAGATCAGGAAAGGTTTCCTGTGCCAGATGGTGCTTGAACTAGGTTTGGAAGGAAGGCAAAGTTTCTAAAAGGTGAAAATGAGGAAGGAAAACATCCTGGGCATGAAGCATAGCCTGTACAAAAGCACAGAGAGGAGATCGAATATCATATGGAAGGACAGTTGGGCTGGATCTAGAGTATGTGAAAGGCAGCAGAGTGTCCTTATAGGGTTCATGGAAAGCTAGGCCAGAGTCCATCCTCCAAAGAAAGATGCCATTATTTGATTATGTACTTTTCATCATGATGATGATGATGATGACATAACCGTAGGATCATAAATTTAGAGTTGCAAGGGACCCTCGAAGGTCCTATATTTTAACCCTCTCCTTTTATAAAGAAACTGAAGTTCAGGATGGTTAAGGAACTTACCTAAAGGCACACAGGTAATACGCATGAGAGGACGGGTTTGAATCCAGGTCCTCTGACTAGAAGAAAGAGCTTCTCTGACAATAATCTATATTTCATTGTAACACTGGGTTAGATATTGCATTATAAAAATACACAGAAACAGACTCTGACTCTCTGATCTCCCAGTGAGACCTTAGGACTGAATTTAATGCCATTCTAAATTCTGATGCCTTGAATATGCCCAGAAGAACATGGCCAATACTATATACACGGCTTTGCTTCACATTCTGAAATGATATGGGAGGGGGTGAGCGGGGGGGGGGGGCAACAAATACACATAGATATATCTGTCTGTCTACCTATCAATCAATCAATCAATCTATCTATCTATCTTTCTATCTGTCTATCTATCTCCTTTTCCACATTGTTGTGTGGTAACACGCACACATACTCTGTAGTCAGAGGACCTGAGTTAAAAACTTATCTCTGATGCTTATTACCTTTGTGACTTAGGGAAAGTCACATGATCTCCCTGGGCCTCAGTTTCCTGATCTGTAAAATGAAGGAGTTGAACTATATGACCTCTCAGGTCCTTTCCAGCTTTAAATTTAAGATCTTATGGTCATTTCATCAGCATCAGCATCGGTATCATCAACAACAACAATGTAGTAAAATGGTGGCATCTCCTAGAAGATGAATTTAGACCTACCTACCTACCTACCTAAACATGGAGGCTTATTTATTCCCCATTACTGCCCTTCATATATTCTTTGGTCCAGTCCAACTGTCCTTATCTGTGACAATCCATCTCTCCCATATGTGCCTCTACACAGGATGCCCCTAGCTTCTCACCCCTAATCCTTGGAAAGAGACAGTAAGGCAAAAACATTGAACTACTGTATATCAAGTCAAGAAGCGTTTATTAAGCTCCTGAATGCAAAGTATGGATTTTATATCATAGGATCCTAGAATTTTGGAGCTGGAATTTTAGAAGCCATCTTATTCCACCCCCTTCATTCATACTTGAAGACATTGAGTTCCATAGAAGTGAAACCACTGTTCATGATCCCCCCTAAGTAAGAGGCAGAGCTGAGAAGTAAATGAAGTTCCCCTGATCCTAATGTTCTCTCCACTGCCTTATGATATTATAAGTAAGGGGTAAAACACTGCTATGAAAAACCACAGCCCAGGTTGGGAAGAATCATCTTCTGGTGGAAAATGCCTTTGTAGGTGCTGATGATGACAACATGGCAAACAGGACAGCTTTCATAATGCTGAAATAAGAACAGGATTCAACATGCTTTTGAAGGAGCCAGAAGACAGACAAGACAAGAGAATGCAGAAGAATTTCTTCATCCAAACTTCAAATACCTGATGAAAAATGTAAACTTTAATAAATCAAGTCCTTAGGTGCTTAAGAGGAATATATTAGCTTCCAACTGATTAAAATTCCTCATCAACACTCAGCAAGTTAGGCTCCATAATCAATGAATGGTCACGGACTCTTTTAAGCCAAATGTTTTCTGTTTAAGAAGCTGTAGCATAAGGATAAACTTGTACAGAACATGTTTAAACCGACTAAGGAGAATTGGGCGTCAGTTGCAAAAATATTTTATTCAAGCCATTTTACCTATCAATAATGAAATTAAACCTCCTTAGTTTGAAATTTCAGGAACAACATGCAATTTTAAGAAGCAGATTATTAAAGAGAAATGTGATCAGAAATAAACCAGCTCAAATTCTAGAGAATCCTACTCCAATGACTTTGAACAGACTTCTAATGAATGATGAAAAATTAAGTTTAGAAGGAACAGCAAACACTATAAAGTAGTACCTTTGTAATTTAACAAATATTCTCCCCTATTTTTCTTTTGGGTTTAGAAGATTAACAAAATTGAGAGGATTAAATGGTTTGCTTTACAACATGTAACAAGGAATACTTCTAAATGAATTTTGATGCTGAATGCATTTAATTATGTAGAATTACACATTGTATATGGCATGGGCTTTATGGAACATATGTTTTACATATTACATATGCTTGTTTTATATCTGCAATACATCACTGATGAATATTTATTATTTTCTTCGTGCTTCATGAGGCCCTTCTTAGAAGTTTTCACGTGTACATTTTCTCTATCATATAGTCTTATTTTTTTTAAAGTCTCTTTCATATCCCAGTTTCCTTCTTAGGAAATTTATAATATCATAGACTATCAGACAAAATAACTTCTTCATTTTATGGATCACAGGTTCATAGGTTTAGAGCTGAAAGGGACCTTATAGAGCATATAATCCAACCCCCTTGTTCTATAATAGCAATTTTCAAAGCTTGATCTATTAGACCTCTGGGGCTCCTTTCAGGGGGTCCTTTAGGCCAAATTATTTTCATATAAATACTAGGAGATTATTTATGTGACCCATAAAAGCAAAAGCTCTTTGGGGTACTCAATAATTTTTAAGAGTATAAAGAAGTATTGATGCCAAAAAGTTAAACTGGCCTACAGTTTAGAAAACTGAGGCCTATAAAAATTGAGTGACTTGTTCCAGGCCATACAAGTATCACATGGCAGACCCATGAATGGATAATCAGAGACTTTTGGAGTTGGAAGGGACCCCAGATACCATCTGACCCAGCTGGTACTTGAACAAGATTCACTTTAAAGGTTTGTAAATCTCTTTACAAATATTATTTCATTTTATCCTTACAATAACCCTGGGAGGCAGATGCCATTATTATACCCATTTCACAGATGAGGAAACTGAGACAGACAGAGGTAAATGACTTGCCTTGGGTCACACAACTAACAAGTATCTGAATCTGCTTTTGAACTCAAGTTTTCCTGATTCTAGGTGCTCTATCCACTGCACAATCTAGTTGCCTCTAAAGGACAGATATGAAAGGTGTTGTGGAATCAGAAGACTTATCAACTGACTAGATATGGGGGTTTAAGGAGAAGAGTCAAGGATTTTTCAAAGGTTGTGCTGATAGCTATCATGGCTCACCCCCAATTCTCTCCTCCAGGCTCCCATTTCTCTTTCTTTAACTGACCTTCCCATTATCATTTTATGGTCTTTCACCAAGCTTATCTCTTCTCTCTTGATGATGATCTCATTCTGCTTCTTAAATGTGGCACCAAGAATGTGGTCAGTTCAGTTAGACTAAAGTGGGATTGTTACTTCCCTGATTTTGGTCTATGTCCTCTCAATACAGCCTAAGGTTGCATTTGCTTTTTTTCAGTTACATATCATACTATTGTCTCATTGATCTCAAGGTCCATTAAAACCCCAGGGTTTGGTTTGGTTTTGTTTTCCAGAGGTACTCTTCCCCCACCCAAGTCTCCCTCGACTGGCCCTAGGTCTCGACTTCCAGAGTGGTGGCAGATAGGGATCTAGAGCAGAGGCCTTTAACTTCTACTCCTACTTAGTTCCTTGAGAAACATCTTCAGAACGTTATATAGCAAAATTTAAGGTGTCTAAAATAGTTGGAGAGCCTACATTTCCTTAGTGTTGGGTTCTAGTAATGATTTAGTACAGTATTCTATAAATGATGAAATTCTATTCAAGAAAAAGAATGAACTATACCTTTGAGAACAATACTATTCACCAGCAGTAAGTCAAATATGTCCTGTCCAGAAATCACTGTGCACTGTACAGAACATATTTTATTGTGGTATATTGTCTTCCATATAAGGGGGTCAAAAGAAAGACAAAGTTTGAGATTTGCCCCAGAATCCCCTAGGACTGTCACTGAAAGACACAACTTTCAACATTACTTAAGGCAGGCTGTTTTTTGTTGGTTGTGAGATTTTTGTATTCAATTAGAAACAGCAGTAGGCTGGTTATATAATGTGATTAATTGCAATATTATAGTGAAAAAAATATAGGGCGTACAGGTCTTAGACATTCACATGCAAAGTCATGTGTGGGAGTGAAGAAGGGTGTTAAATAGCAAGATTTATCAGTTCGATTATGTGCTTTTTGTGTGGTGGTGATTTATCCTCTCTGCAGTTTAATAAGAATAACAAGTATATAGCTTAGAATGAATGATTGAATAAATCTCCTTGAAATGAGTGAATTTCATAAGTTAGTTATACAGCAGTTCTAAACCCTACTGAGTATGCACTTGATGGAGGCCTGTTGCTTATCTCAATGCTTTGTGCTGGACTATCAAGTCAAGTGTGTTTTAAAAGCTTCTATCTGATATTTGTACAATTTGAGGAGCACAAAAACCAGCTGTCATACCCCAAACCAAAACATGAGAACAGAAAATGAAAGCTTGCATTTGGTTTTGCTTATTTATCTTGAAGAGTTGTAAATGTATATGGACCCAAGGATAAGTTTCTCACTCTTCCTATGAAAGACAATCTAGTAATAGCCTTTCCCAGGATATGATGTATTCACAAGAGGTACATCATATTTAACAAGTAGAAATGCACATGAAATCCAAAGACTCAGAAGAAATCACAAAAAAGTATCACTGTTACCAGACCATATAGACTGGGGGAGCTGGAAGGAGTCTTAGAGATCACATGGCCCAATCTCTTCATTTTACAGAGGAAGAAACTGACTTTCCTTAGGTCACATAGTAAACAGCAGAATTTATATGAAACTTAGGTAATCTGATTCCAAGTCTTGTGGTTTTCCCCTGCTACCTTTTATATATAAATTTGAAATAAAAGCAAAAACAAGATATCCTTTGATTTTTTTAGAATTCACTTTTCCTTTCAGAATGTTGCTCCTGAAACTATAAGCGTATGAAAAATGAGGTTCAATATCCCCAGTCATGAAAATACATTAGAATGTCCATTTGGGGCATCTCTTTAATTGTTCGTAAAATGTTTTATTCCTCAGAAAATGCAGCATAAATGTTGAATAGAGAAAGTAGGAAGCCTATATGCTCTGTAATGTAGATCTCTTTATTATTCATAATCTTAAACTAAGAATGAGTAAACAGCCCCCAAGAAATTTTCCAGGCTCTTCCTAGTAAAGGAAGCTTTTTGGAGTATGAATATTTAACTACTTTGTGTGATTAATTATTACCAATGGTCTAAACTTCTTCCTGAGAAAGCCAGAAAAAAGAAAAAGCAAAGAATAGGCTAGACTAGGACCAGATGATGTAAAGGACATTGTTTATGCCAGCTAAATTAAGTGCTATAGTCCTCAAATGGTGGTCTGTGAAACCTTTTTTTTTTCCTGAAATGGCAACTATGATGCATTCTTCATGAGATTATTTGAATAGATCTAACCTACAACATACCACATATTGATGTCATGAAACGTTTTCAATTAATTTAAGACTAACAGGCCTTATGAAATAGATGCCCATCAATTGGGGAATGGGCTAAACAAGCTGTAGTGTATGCATGCAATGGAATAGTTCTGTGCCATAAGAAATGATGAAAATAATGAGTCCAGAAAAGCATGGAAAGACTTTTATGAACTGATGCAAAGTGAAGTAACCAGAACTGGGGAAACAATATATACAGTAACTACAACAATGTAAATGGAAAGAAGAAGAAGAAAAAGAAAAATTGTAAATGAATGCTATGAAATTATGATGGCCAAATTTAACCCCAAGAAGAGCTATAAGAAGGTACATCTGTTCCCTCTTTGCAGAACTAGGTGGGGGACTATGGATGTGAAACCCTGCATATAGTAATGTGTTGCTTAGTTTTGCTGAAATTTTTTTTTTAATTCTTTGTTACAAGAGATAGCTCTTTGAGAGGGGAAAAGAGGGACACACTGAGAAATGTCAGTGAAATAAAAACAAGATATCAGTAAAATATTTTTAAATATAAACTTATATTCATTAAAATGTTCATTTTCATTTCTTTTCTTTTTTTTCTTTGCTTTTTGGAGGGGGGAAGGCAGGGCAATTGGGGTTAAGTGACTTGCCAAGGTCACACAGCTAGTAAGTCTTAAGTGTCTGAGGCTGGATTTGAACTCAGGTTCTCCTGACTCCAGGACTAGTGTGCTATTCACTGCACCACCTAGCCACCTAGCCACCCCCATTTTTCATTTCTGGAAACCATGACTAATGGGATTTAACTACGAACGTCAGTGCTTCAAATGCTAAAAACTATTAGTGGAAAAACAAAAGAAACATGGGACCAGAGATTACAGGTGATAAGGCAGCGACATAAAATCTGAGGGCATCTTATTCTTTTCTGTACCCCCTTAGATCCCAGCACTGGGCTCACTAAATACTTTTTCTGATAGAGTAGCATAAAGCCTACTGCTTCTGTTTTTCTACACAATTTTTCTAAAAAAAAATACATATAAGAGAAAAAAGATTAAATGTCATAGTTGAAAGAAGACAAATGGACTAGAGAAAAAATAGCTAGTGTCAGAATTCAATTCAAATGTAATAATCATACATGCCTTAATTTAAAGCACTTGCCTCCTTCCTTTTTTTCTCTGACATTCCAATATGTTCTGTGCTTCTTGAATTGACAAAGCTGTTGATTCTCACCGAGACAATCCTTTCCCAAGGTTCAATGTGGAAACAGCTTTTCTTGGCTTGCTTTTACCAACAACTAGCCACATCAATTAGCATGCCTACCATGTTCCAGTCACCATGATAATTGTTAGGGATACAAAGACAGGCAAAATTGCCTATGTGTTTTCTATTAAATGTAGTCATTTTCATAGTGTAATAATGGAAGAGAGTTCTCTTCCTAGGTAGAGTCCAATGGCTCTACAACATGTGCTTAAGTGAAGGCCAATTAGACAAAAATAAATTGAGACAAAAGGAGAGTTTTTGAAAGTTAAGTTTTTATTTGTAGGGATAGATTCCTTTGGCTCTTTCCACAGCTTTGTTCTGATGAGCTCAATTTCACTTTTCAAGTCTTTTTGTTTCTTTTGCTTTGTCTCCAGGATGTGCTTTCAATACAGTCAAATCATTTAACTTTTCAAAAATCCATAGCAATGGTCACATGATAATCTTCATGAAATAGTACTGAATATTAAGGGGTGGGAAAGACAAATGCACTATGAGAAGGGGAAAGGGAGCAGTAGAATGAGATAGATTATGTCATATAAAAGAGTTTTCACAGTAGAGGGGAAGACACAGGAGGTGGGAAGGAGAGAGCAAACCTTACTAATACTCAGTTGGGTATAGAAATCTATCTTAATCTACAGGAAAGTAGGAGGGGAAGGGGACAAGGCAAGGGGGAGGGGGTGATAAAAGGGAGGGTGCATTGAGGAGGTAAAAGACAGAAGAAGCAAAACACTTTTGAGGATGAACAGGGTGAAAGGACAGAGAAAGCAGGATAAACGGGGGAAATACGATAGAGGGAAACACACAGTAATCATAACTGTGAAAATTTCTTTATAGCAAGTTTCTCTGACAGAGATCTCATTTCTCAAATGTACAGAGAACTGAGTCAAATTTATAAAAATAAGAGCCATTCCTTAATTGATAAATGGTTAAAAGATATGAACAAGCAGCTTTCAGACAAAGTAATCAAAACTATCTATAATCATATAAAAAAGACTCTAAATCACTATTGATTAAAGAAATGCAAATTGAAACAACTCTGAGCTACCACACCACACCCATAAAATTGGCTAATATTACAGAAAAGGAAAATGACAAATGTTGGAGTGGATATAGGACAATCAAGACACTAATGTACTGTTGGTGAAGTTGTTTACTGATTCAACCATTCTATAGAGCAATTTGGAACTATATCCAAAGGGTTATAAAATCATGCATACCTTTGACCAAGTAATACCATTGCTAGGTCTGTATCCCAAAGAGATCAAAACAAAACAAAACAAGCAAAGAAGAAAAGACTTATATGTGCAATAAAAAGTTAGTGGTTTCAGAGTAACCTAGAAACAGTTCTATGAACTAATGCAGAGTTAAGTGGGAACAAAGGGAGAACAATTTATATAATAAGAGCATCATTATATAGACCAATAACTTTGAAAGACGTAATAACTCTGATAAATGCAATGACTAACTGCTATTCCAGAAGAATGGGTGCTATCTACCTCTCGACAAAGAGATAATGCACTTAAGATACAGGATGAGACAGACAGTTTTACATGGCCAGTGTGGGAATTTATTCTGGATAAATAAATCACTACCTAGTTTGCCAAGTCACTACTTAACATTCATTATACTATACACTTCAAGAATGCGGTGAATGTCAAATGAATTTTGGAGCCTAGGCATTAGAGAAATTCATAAGAAGGACATATCCCTTTGTGATTCTGGATAAATTCTCCTTGACCAGGCACATTTTTAATAAGAGTTTTGCTTTTCATTTTCATTTTTTTTTCCAGCAAAGACAGGAGGAGATGAGGGAAGTGCTTGCTAAAAAATAGATATTGCTTTTTAAAAAGAATGTAAGCTCCTTAAAGATAGGAACTGTCTTTTTTTTTTTTTGGCTTGGATTTGTATTTCTAGTCCTTAGCACAGTGCCTAGCATACTGTATGTGATTAATAACTGCTCTATCTTCTATCTAATAATCTACCTGTCTTTTTGTCTATCTTCTATCTCTATCTATAAGGCTATCTGTCAGTTTATCTATCTATCTATCCATCCATCTATCCATCCCTCTGTCTCTCTCTCTGTCTCTGTCTCTGTCTCTCTCTCTGTTTCTATCTATGTATCTATCTATCTATGTATCTATTTATGTATCTATCTGTCTGTCTATGTATCTATCTATGTATCTATCTCCCTTTCTATCTATCTGTCTATATCTGTCTATCCTGGAAACACCTTCCAACTGCTACTCTGCCTGTTACTGTTTCTCTCTATTTCTGTCTCTCTCTGTTTCTGTGTTTTTGTCTGTGTCTCTCTGTTTCTGTCTCTCTCTTTGTCTTTGTGCCTCTCTGTCTTCGTCTCTGCCTGTCTTTGTGCCTCTCTGTCTTTGTCTTTGTCTCTATCTCTCAGCCTTTTCTTGGCTCACATCTCAAAGAGTGACTGATTTATGACTACCTGGAGAAACTTCTAGAACAATAGTGAATTTACTTTTCTCACTGATTATCCCTTCTGTTTTATTGTCACATATAGCCAGTAGAGTGGTTCATTACTAAGTGTTTCCCAGCTATTTTCAATTTTGCTCATTGGTTATTTGCATTTCTTAAAAAAAACAATGATTTACTCAATAAAGATAATGTTACTTAGCACTAAATAGACATTTTTGCTATAGATAGTTTGGTTAGGGTGGAAATAGGGACCTGTGGTAATTGATTCCATGAAATCCAACTGACTAGTAGACCACCTTCCAGCTTGGCAATCAATAGACTGCTTGGGGGCAGTCTATTGCATTTTATGAACTTTATTTACAACCTATTTTTATGCTCTTTAACTTTGCAGAGAAAAGAAGTCATGTTGATACAGGGACCTTTGCTCTATACTAAAACTCTCATGATCTCATCTCATTATCTTTAAGCTGACAGGTTGCTTTGTACCCAGAGCCTTTGAATTTTGCTCTCTCCACCAAGCAAGAGAAGGGGAGGAGAGACTTCAAGAAATCACACCCTGAACAGCTTTGCTCTTCAAAGTGTGATCAACAGAGATAAGTATGATTAATTCCATGCATTCTCTGCAAAGAGAGGGAGATGAAAAGTATTCCTCATCCAAACTGCCCTTCACTGTGATCTCTGCTGGGAATCATTAACATTTTGTATGTTCAAAATCCTTAAATGGAGTTATGATCTCATCAATTGGATTTTCCTCTAATTATGTAGCTAATATCCATGCTTGCCCTTCCTGTGCATTTATCCATATCTTCCTATAAACTCACCCAAGGAGGGTTCAACCAACTTTCTGGAGGTCCTTCCCACTTTATCCTTGTATTTAAAAGATACTATAGTGTTTGGCTATCTTTTGCATTCACAATTTTACCATCCCATCTAGTTTTTTGAAAGAAAATGTTTGCTACTATAATGGGGTAATACAAGCCCAGAGTTCAGGTTGAAGAGGGATTCCCAAAGAATGGTGAAATTCTCTGGATGTTCTTCTGTGGATGATACTATGCTGATTACATAAATACCAGAACACTGCAAAGACTTGTAGAAGAGCTCTATAACTCGGGAGGTGCTGGTAAATGTTTAGCAACCAGTTCTCTGGTGGAAAAATGTACACATCATAGACATTTAAATTTAGTCTGCCTTGTTAACATTTTCTTCAGCGCTTTCTTAAGTCTATACAATCAACAAGACAACAAATCAAGCCTTGATTTGTAGCTTGCTGATTTCCAAGGTGTAAATGCTCCTAACAAAAATTTCATAATCAGCTCTAGCTAGGCAGTTACCCACTGGTTTCACCATACACTTGTCACTCAAAAGAGTTTGATCCACAACCATCTACATGGGAAAAACCAAGTGAGTAAAGAATATTTTTGAAAAAAATTAAAATATGAAAAATTTAAAATTATTATAAAGGACAATGGAGAGGTTCATGGTAAGTGGACTATAATATAAAACAATGAATTAAAAGAATGGGAGTAAAGGCTGTAGTTAAGGCAGTGTAATGTTTTTTGTAGTTTTTTTTTAAGTTAATTTTATTTTTTTCTTAATGAACAAAAATCTACTTTCTTTCCTTCATGCATCATGGCGGGGGAGAGAGGGAGAGAAAAGTAAAATACATATAACATATACATATAGTCAAGATACTGGTTCTTTCTTTCTTTTTCTTTCATATTAGCTACTGGTTTATCTATTTTTAAAAGAACCAGCCCATAGTTTTGCTTATTAATTCAACGTGGGTTTGGGGGGATTTTTTGCTTTCAATTTTGTTAATATCATCTTTGATTTGCATATTTTCTATTTTGGCATTTAATTGGAATGTTTCTATTTGTTGTTTTTCTAGTTTTTTTTTTAAAGAGTCATGCTCAATTCTTTGACTTACTCTCTTTTTTTTTAAATGAAAGTGTTTAGAGATATAAATTTTCCCCTCTGACTACTTTGACTGCACCCAAAAAAAATTGATATGCTATCATTATCTTTAATGAAGTTATCTACTGTTTCTTTGATGTGCACTTTGACCTGATATGTTAGGATTTTTTTTTATTCTTCAATTAATTTTCAACTTTTTAAAAAGGTCCTTTATGGTCCCTATGGTGCCTTTCTGCAAAAATGATTTTTTAAAATTCAAAACCATTTTTGTTGCTGTCTTTTTGAGTTCAGCTGAAGAATAATAGATTTTTCTTCAGTTCTTTAGTCTTATAACAAGCATTTATTAAGTGCTTACTATGTGCCTTCAGATTTGTAATTCATTCTTCTATTCTCTTCCATTTTATGGATAAGTTTTTCTCATTCTCGGGGTAGCTAGGTGGCACAGTGGATACAGTGCCCACTCTGAAGTCAGGAAGACTCAAAAGGTCTCAGGCACTTACTAGTTGTGTGACCCTAGGCAAGCCACTTCACCCTGTTTTCCACAGTTTCTTTATCTGTACAATGAGCTGGAGGAGGAAATGGCAAACCATTCCAGTATCTTTGCCAAGAAAACCCCAAATGGGATCATGAAGAGTAGGATGTGACTGAAACGAATGAATAAGAAAAGAATCTCATTCTCATTCATGGTTATGGTCCTTAATTATGTGTTTATCTCCATCTTATCCATTTTTACTTTTTCCTCTTTTTGGTCAACACTCTGTGATTGAGGCAATCAAATTCTGCCTCTCTTCTCTTTCCCTCATGGACACCCCAGTCTTATGTTCTTATCTTTGCTTTTTAAAACCCTCTTCATTATTCACTTTATGAGGTTAAAGTCCATTTCACTTAGGTTAATTCCTACTTGAATCTATTCCTATTTCTTATTCTCCTTCTCTTCTCTCCCCTCTCCTCCCGGAGTTAAAAGATTTTCTGCACACCTCTTCTTTGCCCAGTTTTGATGAAATTGAGGTCTCAGTGTTCCCCATTTTCTCCAATGTCTTCCTTTTCTTCCTTAGTATACTCCTTTTTCCTTTCCTTTCTTTTCTTCTTTTATGATCATTAAAACATAATATAACCACTCCTGAATCCTCTGTATTACTTAACACCTTCTTTGACCCTAGGTGACATCAGCTTTTTGAGGAGGCACTTATATCATCTCCACCTTTTAGAACATAAACACTCCATCCTTAGTTCCTACTGAGTGCTCATTTACATTTACCATTTCATGTTTTTTTGACTCTCACATCTGTATTTCAAAGTTTTTACTTACCTCTGGTTTTTACATCAGGAATTCTTAGGAATCTTCTTTTTCAGGGCAGTTAAGTGGTGCAGCGGATAGAACACTGGGCCTAGAATCAGGAAGATCTGAGTGCAAATCTGGTTTCAGGTACTTACTAACTGTGTGACCTTGGGCAAATCACTTAACCCCTATTTACTTCAGTTTTTTACTTTAAAATGGGGACACACCGGAAAAGGAAATGGCAAACCACTCAACATCTTTGCCAAGAAAATCCCATGGACATATCCATGGGGTCATAAAGAGTTAGACATGACTAAACAATAAATTTAATTTGAAGTCCATTTTTCCCCTGTAAGACTCTATTTCACTTTTGCTGGGTAAAGCGTTCTTGGGTATAATCTATATCTTTGGCCTTTCGGAATACCATGTTCCAAAATCTCTACTCCTTAACTGTTGTGGCTGCTAGATCTTGTGTGTTCTTGACTGATTCCTAGATACTTGAACCTCTTCTTTCTAGTTAGTTGGAGTAATTTCTTTTTGACTGGGATGCTCTGGATTTTAGCTATGATGTTCTTGGGAATTTTCATTTAGTACATTTTAGGATATATTCCTTCTATTTTGATTTTGTCCTCTGGTTCTAGCAGAGTATTTTCTTTAATGATAATAAAATATAATGTCCAGGCCCCTTTTTGGGTAATTCTTTCAGGTAGTCAAATAACTAAAAATTATCTCTCTCTTAAAGTTCTTTATAACCTGAATTTTTCCTATCTTTCCCATTTTTTTTACACCTTTCCCCTGTCCATATACTTTTGCAATCCAGTGACACTGGTGTCTTTGTTATTTCTTGAACATGACACTCTTTCTTTTTTACTCCAAGCATTTTCACAAGCTGTTCCCCATGCTTGGAATGCTCTCCCTCCTAATGTCCACCTCCTGGACTCACTGGTCTTCTTTACATTTTGCTAAATTCCCACTTTCTGTAAGAAGCCTTTTCCAGGCCTTAATCTTAGAGCCTTGCCTCTAATACTACTTTCAGCTTATATCACACATATCTTGTTTGTATATAGTTGTTGCATGTTGTCTCCTCTATTAATATGGCTCCTTGATAGCAGGGACCGTTTTTTGCTTTTCTTTGTGTCCCCAGTGCTTAGCACAGTGCCTGACACATAGAAGGAATTTAATGCTAGTTGAATAACTTACTGTCGTGATCTATTTTCCAGTTCTTCTCCTTTATGAGATATTGTACGTTCTCTTTCATTTTGTCAGTCTTTTGATTTTTGATTTTGTTGTCCTGTGGAGTCAATGACTTCTTTTTTGGTCTATCCTCATTTTCAAGGAATCTGTTATTTAAGTAAGATTTTTTGCCTTTTATTCTAATCTCTTAATTTTCCTTCAAGGCTTTCCTCTAAAACTAGCATTTCCTACTTCTTTTTTCTAAAGACCCAATTACTTACAAAATCACTTAACACTTTAAAAAGCCTCTTATTTAGTTTCTTCCAAAAATTCTAGTTGAACCTGTCCCCAGCCTGTGTTTTTCTTTGAGGATTTGCTTGTGAATGCTTTGGAGTTATTCTGTTCTTCTGAGTTTGTGTTTTGGACATCCCTGCCTCCATAATAGGTGTAATAACAACAACAATGATGATGATGATAGTCCTTTTTTGTTGTTTACTCGTTTTTTTCAGCATTCCCAAATTGGTACTTAATGTTAGTGCTGGGTTCCCCATGTTTTTGGAGGGAAAGCCTCGGCCTTATTGGTCCTGGTTTGTATTTTCTAGGGTCTTGCTATTACTTTATTCAAAGACAGTGCCTTGCTCTTTAATGGACTCAGGGCCAACTCAGCTCTAGGATCTGCAAATTTTCAGTATACCCAAAGCAGCCTCATTTAGGATGAAGTCTGATCACTGTCTTCTTGGTCTGAGCTTTTTGAGCCCTAGGTTTGGGTGACAGAGCTCTAGAGGGCTGCTAATTTCCCCAATTCTTGTCAGCTGGATGGAAAGCTCTGTAGATTTAGAACTGCAGGCACCCTCTTGATCTGAACTTCTTGCCCTGCCTACTTAGCACAGACCTTAGACTGGGAGCTGGTAGCTAAACATACAATCCTGCTCTGAGGCAGAACCACCTAGCTGCTGCTCTGATCTGTTCCCACTCTTTGTTCAGTATACAGCCTCAGGCCCACAACTGTGCCATTCTCTAGGTACAGGTCTCTTCCTCAATCCACACTGGGTCTGCAGCCCAGTTCTGAGGTCAGAGCAACAGGGCTTCCAGGTGGCCCCCAATCCTATTCCTTGAACAGCCTCATGCTTAGCCATGCTATATCCAGGACTGTTTCTTCCCCTACTATACAGCTGTAGGGCTCAATTCAGTCCCAGTGATGTAAAGCTTTATGCAGCTGCCTTCCTGGCAAGACCACATCCTCAGAACTCTGTTTCCTTTTGATGCCCTAGGCTGAAAAAATAACCTACTGTGAATTTTCCTTGAGTTTTCCAGTTATAACTTAGCCTGGCACTCTTTCTGGGTCTTTGTTGGAGTAGTTGTTGTACAGAGCAAAACCCTATTTCTTCTTCCTACTCTGCCATCTTTGTTGGTTTTGCATGTAGTTTCTGGAAAAGTCACTTAATATTTCAAAAGAGGAATTCAAATTTATGTGGGTTTTTTGTTGTTGTTGTTTTATTTTATTTTTAATTGCTCTACTGACTTCTTCCCTTTTGGGGCAGTGTTTAAGACAGCCAGGGAAGAGATGGTATCAGCACAGAAGAAAGTAGAGGCCAGAATTAGTTAAGAAACAAATAGTGTTAGAAAGGACAGGCCAGCTACTGATTCAGAGAAAATGTGTCAATGTAAAGCAGGGGGCTGGGAGGGAACAGTCTATCAAAAGGAAATGAAGGAAGAGTGATCAGTCTCCCCTGATGCGTGTGAAGTTGAAGGAGGATATGGTGGAACGGCAATTCAGTGTATTTTAAGGAAAAACAAAGCCTAGCAGCAGTGTGATGGGACTACAATCCTTTAACAGCTGTATGCCGGTTGTAACTTACTTTAGTCAACATACCTTCATGTAGGGCTGCTTATCTTAATATACAAAGGATATAATGAGCATATACTTGATGTGGCCCTGAGCACCTTTGATCAGATTATTTCTATAACCAGACTTCTGAAGATTTTTGCCTTCGCTACACTTATGCCTTTCTCATCTTGTGATTGTGATTTCTCATCTTAGTTCTTGCCTTTGTAGCCAACAATCAAGAGAATTATATAATTCAAAACATAGTAACATATGTTCTGGACTGTCAGCTTCCAATGACAGTCTTTTCGATTAAAAAAAAATCCTCATTCCACACATTTAAAGTTCAACCTTATGCTTTCTACTAACATTTCTACCTCTATTTACACAGTCCATCTAAAGTCCAAAGGCACAAATGTGAATTCTAGGAATATACTAACCATTTACTCCAGCCCCAGAACAGAAATTTGCCTGAATTAACTCACAGGTTATTCCTGACAAATAGATCTTGCATAAAGTCCCTCTTTGTAGCTACTAGGCTCACCTCCTCATCCCCCGTCCCTCCAACCTTCCCCCTTCCACATCTGGGCGTTCTAAGAATAAGAATGGCTTTAGGGATGTTAGAAAATATAACATCTCAGGATGGCTGCCAAGTCCTACCTGTCTCAAATGTCTGTTGCTCACAACCCATTCTATTTGATTTTTATCTAGTGGGGGTGTGTGTCTATGAACCTGTGGCAACTCCATCTTGAGTAACAAATGCCTATGAAGTACCTACTATGTGAATGGTATCAGGATGTATCACTGTACCTTCCAAGAAATTCCCTCTCATTCCCTTTCTTCTTTTGCCTCCCTTCCTTCCATCTTTGCTTTGGTTACAGTGGCCAGAATAATTATAATTCAGAAAGGCACCAGAAAGTCAAACTAGGTCTTAAATTAAAGCTGGGTCTAAAACTGGTGGCAGCACTGTATAATACAATCAGGTCAGTTCCTGGGGTGGAGCCATCTAACAGGGAACCTGAAACACTTGTTTCACCACTCCCATGTGGTTAGGTGAACTTCTAGAGAACCAAATACCCTGCTTGGATTATCCAGTTATATAGCTCAACTTGAGGTCAATCTTAATAAGGTCTACCATTCAAATATTCTTTCACTGGTTGGCCACAAATCAGTTTTACTAATTAATCCCAGTTCCTGTGGTATTTCTAGAAGAAAACTAGTTACATCTTATTATTCCTGTTACTCTGGAGCCATTAAAGGCCGTTCATAGGGCCTACTTCCCTTGTATCCACTGGCTCTGTCACAGATAGAAATACAGGGAAAAATGTCCCACGGGATAATGGCACTTCCTATATTTGTCCAGTATAATAGTCTGCATGTTCAGACACAGGGCTCCTTTTAAAAAGCTGTTCTAAAAGCAAGTCCGTCTTTTCTGTGACACAGATATGCTTCATGTTATTGCTCCATAGTTTGATATGTCTGATAGATTAAAGGTTGTGACTGTTCTCCCTCCCTAGCATTTTCAATCATTTCTTGGAATTTAGCAGATTATTTTAAAGCAAATCATCTATTTTCTAGATTAAATCAGAATGGTATCCCAGGATCATAGCTCTAGAGCTAAAAGGAAACCTAAGGATAATCTAGTCCAACTCCCTCATTTTACAGATTAGAAAAGTAAGATTCCAAAAGATGAAATGCCCAAAGTCTCACAGGCAGTAAAGGGCAAAATTGGGTTGTAAACCCAGTCTATGACTCCAACTCTGACACCTTATTCTATAATTATATACTTATAGGTGTTCCCTTGTTTCAAGAAAACTAGATAGAGAATGTAGAAGTTAACATTAGATTTCCTAAATAGGTAAATGAAAAGGCGATCTTTTATCATGATATGATTCTTTCCACTCATTTAAAGGTTCTTTTACCTTTAAAGAGTGGTTCCAGGGCAGTGGTTCCAGTCCAGAGGTGCCTTTCAGATCTAAAATTGTATGATTCCCTGAGATTGTTTGTAATGATCTAAAAAGTTAAACATTACAGAATTAAAATCATCAGTTCTGGATCATGATGAACAAAGATGCAAATAAAGGGAAAGGTCTTAAAAACTTAAAAGGAAAAAAAGCATCAAATGGGAAATTATTGAACAGTGACACCTAACCAATAAAGCACTTTGTACATATCTTACAGATAGATTTCAAGCCTTTCTTCTTCTTCTTCTTCTTCTTCTTCTTCTTCTTCTTCTTCTTCTTCTTCTTCTTCTTCTTCCTCTTAATCTTCCTCCTCCTCTTCCTCCCCTTCTTTTTCTTCCTCCTTTTCCACCTCTTCCTCCTCCTCTGTAATTTCATCAGCCTCTACTGATTTGGTTCAGTAGCTCAGTCTCTGTTTTAGAGTCTTATAGTGTTTCTGAGGATTACTGGGGGGGTTAACTGATTTGTCCATGGTCACACTGACCATTAGTATCTGAGAGGACTTGATAACTTCAACAGTGAACCTTAGTAAATAAGAACCAAAACATTACCCAAAAACCGAACTAACAGAACAGTAAGGACGTTCTTCCCTAATCATTACATATCCTGGGGCACTTTTTCAAGAATAGAAAATGTTTACCTTCCTGTTCTTACAAAACTGCAATTTGGCTAATTATATTCTCTCTACATAATATGATTCCTACTAGGATTAAGATTACACACAGCATATTTGACTTCTTGTCCTAAAAATGCTAGCTTAATTGAAGGGAGATCTGTATCTACTTGGTTAGGGAGCTATATGTAAGTTTTCTTGGAGTAAAACTTATGAATAAGAGATTGCAGTACTCATTCAAAACTTATTCTAGAAATACACAGCGAATTTCTTTTAAAAGATGTTATTGCCAGAACCAGGTTAAATCCATAACCCCTCTAGAATGGTGTGAATACTGTACTTGTTTAAACTGTAACCAGTAAGACTTTTTTTTAAAGTATAAAGTGTTACAGCTTCAATAATGGTAGGTTATTCATGGTCTTTTTTCCATTTCCAATCCAGTTCTCCAGGGGATAAATTATAACCTGAAAGGCCAAGTGGTTGATCATAAGGGAATTATATTTCTGCTCACAAAAAGTGTTGCAATTAGAAATAATACAAACATCAAAAGATAAAATTTAAGCAGTTTCATAATAATTTATTTTTCCATCAAATACCTATCACCTAACATTAATTGTATAGGCAGAATTTTGGAGGTGGGATTGCAAGAGGAAAGAATTTAATACCCAATACCAAGAACAGGTCAATGTTCTTAGCATGGAGTAGTGGGCTGATGCAGTGATCAAAATATCAGGCTTTGAGTCAAGGGACATAGTTTTGATTCTGGGCTCTGACATGGACTAGTCATATGAATCTGAGTATTGTCTCTTAACTGCTGTGTGTATCGGTTTCCTCAGACTGTAAAAAGGGGGTAATAATTATCTGTACTTCATAGGAGCGAGATTAGGAAAGCATTATGTAAGTTATTATTATTATTATTATTGCAGAGTGGGAAGTAAGCACATTAATAACCTATGTTCCTATACAACGTCTATTTCCAAAGCTAATTATTTATTTGAACAAAAGGTTTTGCCTTGATCGAAGTTATTAGAAAGTAGAAGTATTGGCTGTTAATAAAAGGAAGACCAGGTTCTAAATGTGAAGAATGATCTGATGAACCCAAATAATATTTAATTTTCTGATTAAAAATACAAAATAGCCTACAATCCTGTACATCCTTCTTTGGCTTTCCCAGTAATGACAATAAGAATCACAACTTTTAAACTATATATAAATATGAATTCATTTACTGATTAATTGATTTTGTGAATCAATTTGATTATAATTGTCAAATAAAAATTCACAATCCACTCTAGAGACTGACTTGACAATTCATACAGGAAGATCCAAATGTACCAAAAAATTTCTATCATTCAGACCATAACACAAGTTGGGCTGTTTACTGAGTTTGTCCATCAGTACCTATACTTTGGATAGATACTACAATTAAATGATGAGCTGTCCTCTCAAATTCCTTCAATTAGTAAGTAGTAAGACAGCAGGCTGCTTTGCATTTGAAAACCTTCTGAGACACTTTTCAATAATTCCAAACTCTCCCTGTAACAAAAACTCATTTTTTAAAAAAAATATTTTATTTGAAAAGTATGTACTAAGCGCCTACTTACTGCATTCAGAGCAGTGTTCTAGATTCCAGAGGAGCCACAAGGTTTAGATAAATACAGAAAATCAGGGTGGATCCTTAATCTTACAGTGCCTTGAGGGTGAGGGAAGCAACAACAATTTGTTTCCAAAATACTTTATCCCTGAGATTACAGTCTTGTCTTAATTCTAAGGTTGGTTCTGACATTTTTTTTTAATCTCAGTACTTTCCCAGTGATTTTGGGTCACCACCAACATCACGGACTATCAGACATTCAAAAAAAAAATCAAATCACAGGTGGCCCAAAGGACAACAGAGAGACACATAGTGAACAGGTTACTGCATAAAACTAATGATCACTTACGTACAAAAAATGATATAAGGGAGAACATTTGCCAAAATGCAAGAACTGAAAAAGAGGAGTCTGGTCATATGGTGAGAGCAAGGGATAGGAAGAGGTACTTTGGATGATGTGCTCATTAGTGCCCACAAAATGTTAAAACACCAAAGAAAGTCCTCTAGTGATTTCAATGGATGTTTTTTGGAGGACATTGATAAGAATCACAAACAATTCTGGACTATGTGTATTTATTGAGTTTTCTTTTTCAATTGTTCAATAGGAACGCAGTGGGAAGGAGAAATGATGATGAAGAAGAAGTGAGTATTATCTAAGTATGTTGGGGGGATGTCCTGGAGTGAACATATGGAAGAGCATGGACAAGAGCTAGATTGGATAGGCAGGCCAGGGTGGGTTGCTGCTTTTATTACTGGAGGGCACACCCACGTTCATGAGATCTCAGATCCAATTAGACCATTCAAACACAAGTGCTAAACAAAGGGTTCAGAGAACTCAGTTGATCCGGATCAGTTCCTTAGCTAATAGAAGAGGAGACCGACAAGTTTATAGTCAATATTTTTTATTGATTTTTAAAAATCTTCACAACAAAAGACCAAGATTATAATAATAATACTACATAGAATAAAATTGGTTACCTTTTTTTAAAAATAAATTTTTTATTAATATCTCCTCTATCTTTCCTCCTCACTCCCAGAGTTATCTCATATAACAAAGAATATTTTTAAAAAAGAGAGAGAAAGAGAAACAATCAGCAAAACCAATGAATACAGCAAAGAAAATATTCTGGAAGCATATAGATATAGATATCTATATCCATACCCATCGCCCATGGACCTCCTACCTCCTGATTATTTTACAGCTGTTTCCATGTACATTGCTGTTTTCTCACCACCTTCTTTCATGCTTCAGGGGTCGTTCTTTTTCTAATATTTTATTTAGTTGGCTCCACAATTTTAAGCCCTTTCTCCTAATTATCCTTCTTTCCTCTTCTCTTCCCAACCCTTCATTCTCAGTTTTGCCTCGTCTTTCATTTTCAGTCCTTCACTATCTGTCGCTTCTGCCGAAGTCCTATTTTAGACAAATTGGGGCCAAATCCTCTGCAATGTCAAACAAGTCAAGGCATGACTTAATCAGGCTGCTAGCACAGTGTATCTCGCCTAACCATGTTTCAGAAACCCTCCACTGACTGCTGGGGCTGGGATAAGGCATTGTCAAGGTACAAATAAAGTGACTAGAAACTAAAAAAGCAACTGTCCCTTTCAGGTGTAAAGTGAGCAAAGCACTACCCCTCTCTTTCCATTCCATATCCCTTAGTCTAGACTCTAGGACCTTGGGACCCTGGCATTATGTTGTAATGAAGAGAGCATCAGAATTTTAATCAGGGTATTTTAATAAGAGTTCAGAGGTTGGCTCTGCCATTGTGTGACCTTGGGCAGGTCACGCCTATAGGTCTCTTTTTCCCGTCTGCAAAATGAGGGGGTGGGGTGGGATTCAGATGACCTCTAAGAGTGCTTCTAAGGCTTCAGGTCCCAACTATTTGAAGGGCAGTTGTGTGCGTGTAAAGGATGGGAAAGAGCTAGAGTGTTGGTTTTCCTCTTAGAACATTTCATCGCCCATCTCCCATTTCCAAGCCTTTGCCCAGGCTGTACCTCCCCCATGCCTGGAAAGCACTATCTCCTTAAATCTCCTTTTAGAGTCCCTAGTTTTCTTCAAAGTTCAGCTCATAAGCCATGTTCTACATGAAGCTTTTCCTTCTGGTGCCTCAGCAAGGAGCTCACAATTTAATGGGAGAGACAACAAGCAAACAAAAATGTACAAAAAAGCTATAAACAGGATAAAGAGGAACAGACAGAAGGGATTAGAATTAGGAGGGAGTGGGAAAAGCTTCCTGTAGAAATGGGCTTTTAGCTGGAACTTAAAAGAAGCTAGAGAAGCTGGTAGGGCAGAGATGAGGAGGGAAAGCATTCTAAGCACGGGAGACAGTCATAAAAAATTTCTGAGGTCCAGAGAAGGAGTATCTTGTTTGGGGAGTGGCCAGGAGGCCAGCTTCAATGGATTGAGGAGTACCTGTCAGGGAGGAAGGAATGAGGAGACTGGAAAGAAAAGAGTAAGGTTATGAAGGGCTTTGAAGGCCAAACAGCCCGTTTTATATTTAGTATGTTATACTTGTTCCTGGAGTTTATTGAGTGGGGGTGATGACATGAGGTCATCTTCACTGTAGAAAAATCTCTTTAGAGGATAAATTGGAGTGGTAGATTTCAAGAATTCAATTAAAATGTTTATTAAAATGCCTACATATTATATGCTAGGTAGGGTGCTAAGCACCTGGAGATATAAAGAAAACAATAAAAATCCCTTTGGCTCCTCTGCCCCTCAAAGACCTTACATTCAATATGAAGCCAGTGGGAACAATATTTACACACATCAAGAAATTCAAACCACCCCAAACATACAAAAGTTTCTCGGGGGGGATTAGGTACCAGGAGGGACCTCACTTTGGGGGCTGTCCTTCCTGAAATTTCCTGGCGATTTGGACAGACGGGATAGTTAGGTTTTGGGGTTCATCCTTCGGCAGTATCGACTCCTCTGCACGGTGTTTTTAAAAGCGTAACACAAAGTCCACAGGACCACAAAAGAAACAAATGGTTTGGAATTAGTTTATTTGAAATAATCGTTACAATATTACAAAGGCGAGGTCGGGTACCCTGTATCGCCTCTCTCGTTCGTGCCAACGCTGAGCACGGCGCCTGATACATAGTAGCCACAGAACAGATCTAGCTCCATGACTGCCGCCACCCGCCCAAAGTTGCAGCAGAAGTAGGGTCCGCTTCCCAGTGGCAGCTCTCCAGCAGCCTGCCTGGCACGTAGGCGCTTAATAATTGCCTGCTGCCTGCATCGCGACGCGAACCCAGGCCTTTGGCCTCCCACTCCAGGGCTCTTCCTAGCGCCCTGCGCCCCGTCTCTCGGGAGCTGCGCTTCCAGCTGAAGTCAGACCTCCCGGGGCTCAGCGGCTCGGACTCAGAAGCCAGGACCCGAGGCCAGGAGGTCCCCAGTAATCCCGTCCCTTCTTCCCCAGGCTGTTCCCCCGCGCGCACGCGCACATGGCCCCAGCCGAGCCCAGACTCCAACGTGCAGAGCCACGTGCAGCCCGAGGTGGGGAGGGGGGGGAGGAAGAAGACCCGGAGCTCGCGGCGGCCTTGGGGTGGGGACGCCCCAGAGGAGTTGGGTGCGCGAGGCCCAGACCGAGTCGGGGGCGGGGCGGATCCAAGGCAAATGGTGTAGTGCAGCGGGGCGGGGAACACAGGGAGGGAGAGGAGGCGGAGCCTCCTGGAGACCCCGCCTCGCTATTGGCTGAGCCCCTACCATGCGGAGCCCAACGTGACACGGTCCCAGGCGGCCGCGGCGGGGATCCAGCCAAGAAGTCCCCGGCCTCCCCCTGCCCCGCGGTGTCCGGGATTGGGGGCGCCTGGCGGCTTCATCCCGTCCTCCGTCCCTGCTGCCGAGAAGCCGCTGGCCCGAAGGAGCCCGGCATCCCGGCCACTCACAGGTGGAGGGGCCTCAGAGGCCAACTGGCGCAGCCCCTCGTTTTATAGAGGGGGAAACTGAGGCCCACTGAGCCAAAGTGACTCGCCCAAGGTCTCGCAGATCCTAGGTGGGGTCCGCGGCGCAGAGCCGGAGGGGACCCCGGCGCCCACCGAGCCTTTCCCTTTTCAACTCACACATGAGGAAACTGAGGCCCGGGGCACAGATAGGTGTCTGCTACAAATGCAAACAGGACCGGGGGGAGCAGCCAGGGTGGGCATCCTCATGCCGGGAGGAGACGTCGGCCCTGCCTCGTAATCCCCCATGCCTGTCCAGTCCCCTCGCCTGCCCCTGCTTTGGGAAGGGCCTCCCTGATGCCTCCTTTTCTCGTAGGCATTCTTCCGAAGCCAGAGAAGGGAGGTGCGTGGGAGTAGTTCAGAGCGCCCCGTCCGTTCCTCAGTGTCATCGATGGCCAGGATTCTTTTTAAGTAAGCCCAAGACAAGGTGGACAAGTCCTTCACTGACGGGAACGCCTAGTTTAGACATCTTAGGTAATGCTAACATCGCGCCTCAATGTTCCTAGCTGTAAAAAACACTCCTACACCAGCATACACCACCACTCCTGGCCCCCCAGCAACGCCCGGCACAGCCGAGAGAACACTTCCCTTTGCAAGCTACTTTGACCTCCATCTCACCTTTTTTCCTACCAGTAACCACTTTAAGATCCTGTTGCTACAGGAGTTGAGGGGGGAAAAAAATCCATTTGTAATATTAGTTAGAAGCGCCCGACCACACCCTGACTCCCACAGTGTTGTGTAAATCAGATCACTGTTCTGTCTGGAGGGGAAAAAAACCAACAACAAAAAAAAAACCTGCAACTAAAACTGGGAAGGGGGGGGGGCTGGGGAACACCAGCTGGGTTCTTTTTAGGAGCGCAAGTGACAGTTCTGTTTATGATCTGTTTATTAAACATTTATATTGCTAGCATGTGATTAGCTTTTGTAATGATACTACTGTTTTATAGTATCTATGCTGTCTTGGATCCATAATATGTACACGTGAATAATTAAATTCTGACCCCTAGGATAAAGTGGCAGATTTGTAAACTTAGGAATATTTTCCTTTTGAAGAATGATGAGATTAAAGCAAAATTATTGGGTGTTATTTTTTCATTTGCTGTTATTTTAAAATGTTTAAAAATTTGTAAAGAGAAATATCAGGATATGATGTTTTGTAGGGACACCTTTTAATTTTAAGGGTAGAAATATATATTGTGTATATATATTTTTTTTTATGTGCTTAATATTTAGACTTAATATAGCATTAAAATTCCAGTTTCTTGAATAAGGATACAACAAAGTATAGAAGGTCAGGATGTCATTAGGCACACTATTTCAAACTCATCAACTGTCAGTCACCTATTACGTGTCCTAACTTTTATTTTTCTTGAGGCATTAAGCCTTACACAGTGTGTTCATATACAAATTTTGGGTCCCCCTGAATGTTTAAATTCATTAGTTCATTTTTTAAATTCTCTTTTTATTTGATTTATCTCAATTACTTGTAAACAAAAAACTTTAACATTCATTTAAAAAATAAAATTTTGAGTTCCAAATTCTCTGTCTTTCAATCCTCCCCCCTCCTTGGGAAGGCAAGCAATTTGATATAGATTATACAGGTGTAGTCGTGTGAAATAAAAATGACTAGTTCTTAAGCAGCCTTAGTAATTTCTAATATTTATTTCAAATGATTGAACCAATTTTTATAATGTTTTGGGTCATGGCCAAAACTGATAGTTCCTTAAAATCTACTGTCATAAGTAAGAGAAGGAATCAGAAGTTCAAAGATAACTAATATATTTTGGAGTCTTTTCTTATAAAATTGATATTGTGTAATGAATACTTTTAAAATTCCAAAACAGACATTAGGAAAATAAAATTAAATGAGTATATATATGTATATATATGTATGTATATAAATATATACACATACGTATATGTATACGCTCACATATATATATAGCTTGTTTTAAGTAAAAGTCATCTAATAATAATGAAGTAATTATGGGGAGATACAGAGAAAGAATGGACCTATAATTTCAGGCAAGACTTGAACCCCAGGCTCTGAGACCAGCTCGATTGAGCAACCATGCCATAGAGGAAATCATTCCTGGACAAAAACCAAATCCTAACAATGTGCGTGTTTCAGATAAAGTGATTCTATGTCCTTTGCCTTGCATAATGATTGCATGATAAATATCCTTTGTTTCCTGTGGACATTAAATATGAATAGGTGATTTGAGTTTTGTGATATCATAAAAATAGGATTTATATTGTCTAACCTTGGGCTAGTCACTTAACTCCTAGAACGCAGTTTCCTCATTTACAAAGTGAAAGAAAATGAATGATCTCTAAGATCTCTTTTAGGCATTAAATTCTATAACTTGATATTCAATTACATTTGACCACTTACTGTTTTGTTAAATGATGTCATTTCCAGCTGACTGACATGAATATCAATGGATCATTGGCATCCTGGAAGAAAATCTCTACTAGAGTGCTACACAATTTTGTCCTGGGCCTTTTTTCTAATAAATATCTTTTTTTTTCTTTTTTTTTTTGGAGGGGTGAAGGCAGGGCAGTTGGGGTTAAGTATGACCTTAAGTGACCCTAAGCCCAAGGTCACACGGCTAGTAAGTGTTAAGTGTCTGAGGCTGCATTTGAACTCAGATCCTCCTGACTCCAAAGCAGGGTGCTCTATTCATTGAGCTACCTAGCCGCCCTGTGATAAATATCTTTATCAGTAATTTGGGTAAAGGTATAGTTGGAATACTAAATCAGATTTGTAGATGACATGAAGCTGTGAGAGACAGCATGTTGGATGGCAAAATTGGCTCTCCAAAAGACTTCAATATCTTAGAAAGATGGGCCAAAAATAATGTGAAATTTATTTGGAATACATGTAAACTTGTATGTGATTTTTAAAAAATGGCATATACAAATACAGGATGGAGGAGATATGGCTAGAAGTTTTGTGCCAAAAAAAAAAAAAACCTACGGCTTTTAGTGGGTTGCAAACATTACATGAACTAGCAGTATATCATGGCAGCTTAAAGACCTCGTGTGATCTTAGGCTGCGTTGGAGCCTTCACTAGCCTTTGATGGGCCTAGGGCAGATGTCTGGACACCTTGAGGCCAATCCTGAAGAAGGCTGGCCAGGGCCAACACCTGGCTATTGCCAGGGGGGTGAGAAAGCAAGCTATTTCCTTATTTTAATTATTTTTCCTAAGAAGGTTCAGGTTATTTCAACTGTTAATAACCACTGAAGAACAAATATTGTTAGTGCCTTCTAAATTATAGTGTCTTGGGGAGAGCTCTGGATGTACCACCCCAGGTATGGCTTAGCCATTAGGAGATGTTCAGCAGCCACATCAGGAGACCTGCTAGTCCCCCTCCCATTCTGACTTGGTCAGCTCTTATCAAGAATATTGTATCTAGTTCTGGGTGCCACATTTTAGAAAGTGCATTGACAAGCTGGATCACTTCGAGAGAAAGGCAGTCAGAGTAAGTGAGGGGACTTTACACCAAATCAAAGATGGAGAAAAAGTTTTAAATATAAAGTTGTCACGTGGAAGACGGGTCAGCCTTCATCTTGCCCAAAGGGCAGAACGAGGATTCATTAATTATGGAGTTGTTACTGGTAGAGGTTATGTGGAGACAAACTTTAACAGCATATAAAAAAACAACCAAAAAAAAACCAACCCTACATAACAATTAGGATCATAGGGTCATAGATTTCGAACTGGAAAGAACTTTTGAAGTGACTGATTCTAACTCTTTCATTTTATAGATGAAGAACCTGAGTCTGAACAAAGTTAAGTGACTTGTCCAGAGTCACACAGCTAGTAGTTGTGTACTAAAGTGGAATGGATTACCTCAGCGGGTATTGAGTTTCCTCTTGTTGGAGGTGAGAGGTTGGAAATGGTTGTTACTGGAGATACTACAGATGACAAGCATTGGACCAGATGACTTCTGAAGTTTCTTTCCATTCTATGATCCAGTGACAACTGTCCTCTCCCCTCCCCTATGACAACTGATTTTGAAGTATAAATATAGGAGACAGAATGTAGAAAAGGTTATGATCATAACAGACACTAGGCTTTTTGCCTTAATTTTACCTCGATGAATCCAACAAGCACATAAGTGCCTGGCATTGTGCTAGGCCTAGGGGATTCACATACAAAGAATGAAACAATCCCCACTCATAAGGACTCATTTCTGGCGTATTAGCCCCCAATTCCTGAGAGGTCACCCCTTTATTTTCATTCCCTTGATTCTAAAACATTCATTTTATTTGTATCTTTTACACGTTACTTCCTAAGTGCATTTTAATTGTCACATGGGTCTGATACATATCAGCAAAAATAAATTCTGAAGAGACGAGTGACTTCTTTTTCTTGCCTTGCATGAACAGTACAGAACAGAGTGGACGTCACTATTTTGAACTGAAGTCAGAGTCTTGTGATTAAAGGACTGAGAGTCAGGAGATCTGGGTCCCAGCCCCTGCTCCAACACTGATTCAGTTAATAAAATGGGAATGTTACTACTTGAATCTAGCTGGATATCTAGGGATGATGTGAGGAGAGGTGAAAGATGTGAAAATACTGATTTTCATTTGAAGAAAGGTGGTTATTGTATTATAATTTTATACTAATTCTTGGAAGTATGACAGTATCTAAATTAGTCTCCAAAGGTTGCCTAATATATAAATGTGTCAGTAATGATAGAATTAGAATTTTTGAGTAGGTAGGGTCCAGAGATCACCTTTACTAGCACCCACAGTTTTGAGAGAAGGAAACAGGCCCCAGAGAATTTGTGACTGACTTAGGGTAGCACAGCTAGTTAGTGGAAACACGGGAGCTAGAACCGTGGTCTCGTCACTTGGGTGTTTCAGCGTGGGACTCTTAGGAAGCCTGGTGCTTAAATACTACTTGAGAGTTGCTTAGACCCTGGGAGAATCTGCTTATTTATTTGAAGCGCACACCCAAAGTGCTCACGATCAAGTGAATTATTTCTCTCGTGGTTATAGGAATAGATCTAGAAGTACGAACCCTCTGGGTGCCCTTTTACATTCAATCTGACACCGTTACTATCAGACGGTGATTTATTGTGTTAATTCTCCTTGTCTGTAGGAATTGGAAAAAGTTTTAAAATTATGGTTACCTAACAAGGCTTCATTCACATCAGTGTCAGATATTCTACAGAACTTCAGTGTGACAAATGACGGGCAGGGGAGAAGACTGTTGAAAACTACTCTGGTCTACATGGATGTTTTCCATCTTTGCTATAAAAATGAGTAGAGGCATCATGGTACTGCAGAAAAAAAGCTCTGGAGATGAACTCAGGTGAAACATTCACTAGTTGTGTGACCACTGGTGAACAATTTAATTTCTTGGAGCCTTAGTTTCCTCATGTGTGAAATGGGGGTGATACTTGTAGAACACTCTGTACAGGGTAGTTGCAAGAATCAAGTGAGATAGCATATATAAAACCCTTTATAAGCCTTAAAGCACTGTATTAATGCTAGCTATTATTTTTGGTACAAAATTAAGGGCTTGTTTATATGCTCCACTGTGCTTTAACAAGTCATAAAGATGTCTCCCTAATATGCAGTGATAAAGAAGGTGAGGTAGTGGAAAAAGCCTTGGCCTGAAAGCTCTGCTTTCTCATCTCTTGGGCAAGTTCCTTCTCTGAGTTCAGATTCTTCATTGACAAAATGGGGATAATAATACCTGTCCTGCCTCCCACATGGTCACATTAGGAGGATCAGATGAAACTGGACACAAGAGTGCCCTTAGTACAACTGGTATTAAGAGTCACCTTTAAAATAGTAATAATAAAGCCTTTCACATAGGCATGTTAGAACAATTAGATTTTCTTAAAATGAAATTAAAGAATTGGTAACCCCAGGAGTAGCAATTGGGTCAAAAATGCAGAAAGATTCTACTTTTGGATAGATTTGTCATTAATACTAAGGTGGAATGGTGGGAAAGCTGTTGAATTTGGCATCAGAGGACCTTGGTTTAAATCCTAGTTTTAAATCATTTGTAGGATACTAGGCAAGTCACTTAACCTCTGAGGCTCACTTTACTTATCTATAAAATGAAGGGGGTAAACTGGAGGACTTAAATCTAAATTGGCGATCCTATGACCCAATATTTATTTGGAATCTATTTTTCTATTTTCTGGCACATAAGGCTCAATGTAGGATGCAAACCAGATCTACACATTGTTAATTAAGTTCTGGCAGAATGAGGAAATTATTTTTATATTTTAGGCTATGAGAATGCTCTGGAAGAAAAAGAGTATTTTGCTAACCTTTCTCCCCACAGTAAAACTTTCTATATTGTACAGCTCAAGTTTATGGGATAAATACTCAACTTTGTATCCCAGCTCCGGAATGAAGGCAGAGTGCTCACATTTTAGGCAAGATTTGAAAACTGCACCTGTGCTCTGCACCTCCCCATTACTGTCCACTGTAAAATGTTTGACTTTGCACATAGTACCTATCTATGTATTATGGGCCACGGCAAGCAGGATTTCTAAGCATTAAAAAATGAGAATTTAAAAACATTAAAATTAAAAACAATTTTTCAGCATTGCGGGTTGCACTTTGGGCAGTTGCCTACCTTACCTATCCCAAGTCCTATCTCTAGTTAATTTACTGGACAACTAGTTTGAAAAATGTTGACTAAATTTGAAAGAGCTCTGTGATTTATGTTTACCATATTTAAAATAACAATCTGAATAGAAAATTTAAAGTGATTTAAACACAAGTAAATATCTTGAAATGTTTCTGTGTTGTAAGTGTCTCACCTAAGTAACAAAAAATTGAAAGGGAAAAAGGACATTAGAAGATCCAAAGATTGGGACTGGGAACCAGCAAATGGAGCAATCCCGCAAGACAAAGAATGATTTGAGCAGAGTTGTCCAAGCATGATCTAAGCAAGGGCTTAACTCTTCAAAGGAAAAAAAAAAAGCAGTGTCATTAAATTATGCCATTGCATATCTGATTTGAATGTGAAAAGGAGGTCACATTCTCTCAAGCTCCAAAAAAAAAAAAAAACCAAAAAAAAAACGGGCTGAACAGGTCAGGGCATCAACATGATTATAGAATAATAAGACGAGGAAAAATTTCTAAAGAACTAATTCCCCTCCCACCCCCTTAATTTAAGCCAAATCATTTTCATCATCACACAGAAACAACCAAAAAGTAATGTGCTGCCTTTTGACAAATGTATTTTGGGTATGGTATGCTTCAAATGAGAGGGATCCTTTCAGGCGTTATCTAGGAGAATCGGCGTCTTTTCAAAAAATAGATATGTCAAGTCCTTTTTTAAAAAGTGTGACTGTAAGTTAAGCTTTGTGTTCAGTTGACATTGACATGTTTATCTGTTTTTTTTATCACAGTACTTAGTGTACATTTTACCTTTTCAGGGATGGTCTGTAAATTGTCAACAGTGCCTAAAGGCACCCGGGGTAGATGAACACATAGCTGTAATTGTAAATCAATCAAGTATTTGTTGAACCTACACTGTTTGCTTAGCAAATGTTGTCCTTAGGAAGGGGGAGAAGGACAGGAGAAAGTGGTAGAGAAATATATGTAGACTCTAGAGAGCTTTTGCTTCTTTCATGAAGGCATAATTAATATTAAAGAAACAATTAGAGAACAATTAAGGTATATTAAGTTATAAAGACCATAAATGCTTTTCGAATTAATGTTAGTGTAGAGAAGTATGGATTGGAGGAACTGGAGCTGTCATTCAGGAACAGGTTGGACATCTCTTAGAGAAAGAGAGGACTGCTGTTTATTCATCCTCTTTGCCATTACTCTTGATTGGTCAAAGAGCAAACAGATAAAGGGATAGTCCTCTGACCTTGACCTAGTGTTTGCAGCTTATTAGAGGGCAATTAGGAGAATGGCTTTAGATTAAAGCTGCACTAAGACTTTTGGGACTCTTGTGTTACCTCCAGCTGGGAAGAACATGGATCTGTCAGGGCTGCTCCCAGCTCTGGGAACCCTTGACAGTCTTTTGAAAGTTGAGAAAGTCTTCATTTTCATTCATTTATCTGTTAAACATTTATTAAAGGCATAGTATATGAGATGCTGCATTTGGGTGTTATAGTGAATAGAGCACCAAGTCTGGGATCAGGAAAATCTGAGTTGGAATTTAGCCTCAGACACTTGCTAGCTGTGTCACCCTGGGTGAGTCACTTAACCCCTATTTGCCTCAGTTCCTTATCTGTAAAATGGGGATACATTGCAGAAAGAAATGGCAAACTACTGCAGTAACTTTGCCAAGAAAACCCTACTGGCTTTGTCAGAGCTGAACACAACTGAATGAATAAACAGTATATAGAAGATGCACTGAGTTAGGTACTGAAGGACAAGACAAAACAGGCCCTGCTTCCTAGTTTCGCTGAGTTACAGTCTAGTAGAAAATGCCAAGGAAAAGCTTAAATAATGGTGGAGAAATATCAGAAGTTGAAAGTAAAGCTCTTTATGAGTAAGTAGCCACTGAGTCAATCACATTTTACACTTCAGATTTTATCAGCAATTTTACTTCGCTGTGAACAGTGAGAGTAAGTATGTCAACTATGACTTTATATGCTGCTACTATATGGACCATCCTACTATTGGGGAGCCCATAGAGTTCTTCCAAGTAGGATCAAAGGGTCCAATAGAACAGAAAGGAACCAATCCTCTTTTATTCTACAGATGAGAGAACTGAGGCACAGGGAAGTGTTGAAATGTGCTCAAGATCACGCAGCTGCCACGTAGAGAAGCCACGGGTCCAACTCCGATGTCTTTTGACTCCAAACTGAACATTCTTTCTGTCTCCCTATGCTGAATGGAAACAAGACTTTTTAAAAAACCAGGATTTCTCCAAGCACACAGGAAGTAGCCTTCAGAAGCAAGGGCCTTGTCTCTGTGGAGCTTCAGTATTTGATTTGCTGCTTTTTTTCTGTTCTTATCTAGTTCTTTACAGCAAATGTTTCAGATTTTCCTTTCTTACGTCTCCTACCCGGAAGCACATCCCAATGACCCACACTTGAGACAATGAAGTAATATCACTGCCAGGCTTGAGGTTAGCCGGGGCAGGCTCCATCAGCTCCCCACCTGCATTTTTCATAACACCTTAGTATCATCACTGTTCTTTTGATAAGAGATCTCTCTAATTTCTGATCAGTAGTCATTTATTAAGTGTCTGACATATGCCAGCCACTGTGGAGAATACATAGACAAAGTAAAAGTCTCTGCTCTCAAGGTATTTACAACTTGGCCAAGGAAAAGAACATTGACATATATGTGTTCTGCCTGGCATGCAGTAAGTGCTTGATTAATGTTCACTGACATGTATGTGTGCACGTGTGTTTATATGTATAAAATAGAGACAAGGTGATTTATATAGAAGGGGAAGGCACTAGTAGCTAGGGGGATTGGGAAAGGCTTCATGTGGAAGGCGGTGCTTGAGCTGATCCTTGATGGAAATTAAGAATTCTGAGAGTCAGAGGAAAGGAGAGAGCACATTCCAGGCAGGAGGGACTGCTTTGAGATTAGGAACCAGATAAGTCCAATGGAGCACTGTGTATGAAGAGCAGGAAGAATGCCAATTTGATAAACTGTAGTGTGCTAGAAGGGGAGTAATGTGGGTCTGGGAAAGGTAAGTTGGCAGGTAGTGAAGGCTTTAGATTCTCCAAAGAGAACTTTAGATTTGATTTTCAAGAACTATATTGCATAGGTGAGTGATAGCGTTAGGCTTGCAGTCACTTTAGCTGCTGCATGGAGGAGAGATTGGAGCGAAGCTGAATTTAGGCAGGGAGACCAAGCTGGAAGTTAAATGCAGTGGTCAAAGGAGAAGTGAGGAGGTCCTAAACAGAGTGGTTGTGTGAGTGGAGAGAAGGGGCCTGAGATGAGAGATGTAGATGTAGAAATGACAAGATTTGGCAGCTGATTGTCTGTAGGGGGTGAGAGAGGAGGCACAGATGATTCAGAAGTCTGATCCCTTCTGTTGTGTTCCTAATGTCATTCTAATCATCAGCTATGACGGACTCTGTCCAGTCCTTTTGGGTCTTTTCAGTTTTGATACTAATGACTGCCCCTCCTACTGCATATTCTCCATCCCCCATGGATTCAGAGACTCCACATTTAGTTCTCTTCTCTTGTTCAACCCTCTCTTCTGTTGTGTTCTGTAACACTGTTTTCCCTTGATCCTCCTCCTACCTGACTGTTCCTTCTCAGTTCCCTTTATCGGTTCGTGATCCTCCTGACCACTAAGTGTGACTGTCCCCCAAGACTCTGTCTTGGGCCATCTCTCTTCTCTCTACACTCTCTCCCTTGATGATCTCATGATTTCCTAGAGTTTCAGTTTTTGTCTTTATTCATATAACTTCCAAATCTGTATATCCAGACCTATTTTCTCACAGGAACAATAGCCATGCATTATAACAAATGCTTGCTGGACATCTCCCCTTTGAGGTTCCATAGGCATCTCAAACTCAATATGTCCAGAATGGAATGTCTATTCCCCCACCCCCAGACTTATCCTGCAAATTGCCTATTGGGGGTACCACCACTCTTCCAGTCACCCAGGTTTCCAACCTCAGAGTTATCCTTGATTTCTCCTTTCTCTTTCAATCTCTCATGCCCCAGCACTTGCCACGTCTTAACCGTTCTGAGTCTACAACATCCTTCATGGCAGTCTCCATTTCTCCAGGAACAGACTCCATCCTAGTTCAAGCACTTCCTCATTTACCATTATCAATCAGGCATATTCCAATAACTTTTTAATTGGTTAGCCAGCCTGCTAGCTGTGTCCACTTGTTTTTAAAACTATTTTATAACTGTATTTCAATATAATTACTTTCCTTGGTAATCCTATGTATTTAATGCATTTAAAAACATTGGGGCAGCCAGGTGGCACAATGAATAGAGCACCGGCCCTGGAGCCAGGAGGACCTGAGTTCAAATCTGGCCTCAGACACTTGACATATTTACTAGCTGTGTGGCCTTAGGCAAATCACCTAACCCCAATTGCCTTGCCTTCCCCCCTCCTAAAAATAAAAAAAAAACCCATTATTCTGAGAAGGCTTCTCTAGGCTTCACCATAACATACAAAAAAGGCTGATCACCCCTCTCCTAAACTGAACTACTTCCTTTTCCTCCTCCTAAATTTGCTGCTTCTTCTGACTTTTTGACTTCCACCACTGCCTGGATGCTTAAGACTGAAACTTTGGCATTATCCTTGATTCTTTCCTCTCCCTTCCTCTCATTTACACTTTACCTAATAGTCTTGATCTTACCTGCAAAATACCCTTTAATTTTGTCTTCTATTTCCAGTACCACCTAGTACCAGCCTAGTTCAGGTCATTATTTTCATCCACTTGAACGACTGTAAAAGCTTTCCTATGTTTTTTTCCTCTACTTCTTGACTTTTTTCCATTTTTCATAATTCTTCTAAAATAATCTTCCTTCTGCATAGACAGTGAATCAAAAAAGCACAGATCTGGGTCATGTCATTCTGTGCTCAAACTCTTCAGTGGCTCCCTATTATCTACAAAATCAAGTTTAAACTCCTGGGTTGAGAATTCAAACACTTTAACTAATATGGTACCACCTTACTTTCCAGTCTAATTTCATATTGTTCCCTCAATGTACTGCTACATGCTGTAGCTAGATTAGAGGTGCAGTGGATAGAGTGCCAGGTCTGGAGCCAGGAAGACTCATCTTCCTGAGTTCTAATTTGGCCTTAGATATTTATTAGCTGTATGACCCTGGACTAATCACTTCACCCCATTTGCTTCAGTTTTCTCATCTGGAAAATAACCTGGAGAAGGAAATGGCAAACCGCTCCAGCATCTTTGCCAAGGAAACCCCAAATGGGTTCACAGAGAATTCAACGTGACTGAACAATGACCACAAACTGCTAAACTAGAATATTTGTTTTCCAGACATGTTGTGTACTCTCATCTCTCTGTGCCTTTGCTCACACTCTTCCCTATTCTTCCTGAATTTTAATCTGTTGAATTTCTACCCATTCTTTGAGTGTAACCCAAATGTCATTTCTTCTGTGAAGCTTTTCTTGGTTCTTTAGGTCTATAATAGCCATCACCATCAGACTTCATGAAGCCTTTTGTTTTGGAACTTAATAATAACGAATAGCACTGATATGTTGGAGTCTTATGCCCCTGATGTTCCATGAGAGCAGGACCCAGGTCTTTTGTAAACTATATCCCCTCACTCCTGCACACACTTCCCCCCCCCCCCAGCATAGTACTCTGTATGTAATAGATGCTTAATAAATGACTGTTCCTTTTTTTAAACCTAATAGGTATAATGAAGCTGATATATTTGAGGGACATGAATTGTATGGTTTCTTCTCTAAACTCAGTCTAACTTGATAATTATCCAAATGTAATTTGGATGTTTTAACTTAAAAGAGAGTATTTGGGATACAGCCCCCTTAACATTTCATGTTCACATAAATGGGCTTCAGCTAAATTGAAAAATTTGTTTGGCCTTGATCCTATTAGTAAAAACCTTCTTTTATCACCCTATTTTTTTTTAAGCTATGAAGGTTTAGTAGAATATAAGCTTTGGGAGGACAGGGATTTTGTCTTTGTAGCTTCAGCATCTTGCAATAGGTGCTTTACAAATGTTATTTCCATAAATTTTTTGTAAATTGCTTTGATATAGTAGAATTGAGGAAATAATAAAAGATCTCTAGAGGCATTTGTTTGATGTGGGGGCAGTAGACTGAGTAGACTACTTCAGTCCTTCCTTAAAAGGCACAGAAATCTGAGGTTGTAAATCATCCCTGTCCCCTGCCCTTCTAGAAGATGGCCTATTCTGAATGAGGGAGAATGGAGGAGAGTGGCAGGAGCCACTTCTCCCACCTTCCTCCTTTCTGGGTCTGGGGGAGGGGGAAGTAAACATTTAGCCAAAATGATAAGACTTAGGCAGAGTGCAGGTGGGTGACTCTGGGTAATACACATATTCACCTATCTTTCAGCCTTCTGTCACTCATGCCAGAGCCCCTTCCCTGTCACTGGAATCAAGCTGGACTTCCTATCTGTTGCTTATCCATGTAAACATTACATTTTGGCCCCTACCCTGTGTTTTTTCCTGAGGAAACTAAGTCTTAAAGATATGAAGTGATTTGTTTAAGTCATTCTGCTAGTAGAGAGAAAAACTAAGATATTCAGTTGATGAAAAACAAAAAGAAAGAATCCTAAGGGGGACGAAGGCAAGGCAGTGAGGGAGGAGAGTGTGCTGAGAGATCTGGCTCCAGTTTAAGGATGTGGCACGGTCACGGCAAGCTCCTTGTCATTAGCATATCTCAAAACTTAACTTGTCACCTAGACAGTCTCCTTTTGTTCCCCTCCAGCGTTCCATTCTGAGTTTTTCCCCTTCCCAGAGAACTGTCACAAAAAGTGCCTTGTAAGCCTTCAGCGTCCACTCCAAGTTGGTCTGCTTTTCATATCCATCTTACTGACTTGGAAGCTAACGTACAACACAGTTTAAATGGATTAGATTAAGGTTGTATAAAAAGGGGCCAGGCCTGAGCTGTAGTATCTTTTTTAGTGCCAAATTCTGCCCACAGGAGCATTTGTTGTGTTTTCAGTGTAAAATGTGGGAGCTGCGGACAGGCTCTGTACCTTTATCTCCACATACTGTATGCATGGTTTATGTTGGTGGACTCTTTGTCAAAATCCTCACGGGGGTTTTCTTAACCTTTACATTATTTTTGAGTGGTTTTTAATCTTGTTTTCTTTCCAGCCGGCGGAGGTGAGGCAGTTTCACTTCTCGGCGTTAGAATCCTCTAGTTTGTCATGACCTTAAAACAAACCACTTGCAATTTCAGTGCTCAGTCTCTGGTAATGATTTTGAATGTAATACATCAGTGACTAAAGCCTTTGTCTTGAGAGGTAAGGCCCACTGAGACACTGCTGAAGCATTTAGCTGATTACTTTCCGTGGCCATGTTTGGAAACGTACTGGGAACAAGTGTCTCTTTAGTATGGCTCTTCTCTTGTTTTCTGACTTCATCCCTAGCATATAGTTGCGGTCTAGAAACTCTGAGAATGCTTTTAGGCACCTGTGGCACGATGCGCGGTGAATGGATCATGTGGGGAGAACACCAGGGGTGGAAAGATGTTTGTTACACTTGTCGTATTTATAGATGTCACTCTAGATCTCCCCCGTCAGATAACTGGTGAGTCCTAATAGTCATTCTGAGAGATAACCACCCACAAAAACCACATGCATGGCACTTTACTCAAACCTTTACTTTAACCACTACTTTGTGATGCAAAACTAGTGGAATTTTGGGTACTTTTTGTAAAATCGAAATCTTTACAGGGGTTTTCCAGCATTCTCGTTGGTTGCTGACAAATTACCATTATACAGAGAAAAAGCAGAGCCAAGTTTACTAATAAAAACATCTGACTGCTCAAGATAAAGTCTGAGTCTCAGCATATGCATATTTTCACTATAGAAAACCACATTATATGAAGCTGAAAAAGGACTAATTCCTTTCTCAAAAGCATTAGGTGGGTTGTTAGAGATGACAGATTCCATCTCTTTGCTGAGATCATTAATTGACCGCTGGCCCCCTGGAAGTCCCACAAGCATCTCAAACTCATGTCCCAAAAGGAACTCATTATCTTTTCCCCTACACCTGTCCCTCTGTTGAGGGTACCAGCATTCTTTCATCTTCCTGAGTTCACAACCTCTAAGTCACCCTCCATCATCCCTCACTGGTACCACCAATACCAGAGGTGCTCATCCCTTCTCATCTGGATAATTTCAGTAGCTTTTTAACCAGTCCTCCTTCTCTCAGTCTCCCCTCCTTAGTATATCCTCCACAAGCATATCTCACAGAGCAGTTAGCATAAAGCACAGTTTTGACCACATCATTCCTCTACGTAAGAATCTTTTATAGCTTTCCTATTTCCTTTAAGATAAAACACTAACTCCTCTGTCTGGCTCCAGCCTCTTCTTCCTGACATTCCACATTACTCCCTTTCACATAATCTTTCATCCAGACTGACCTTGCTGTTTTCTAAAATCAGCATTCCATCTTACTCAGAATGCTTCACTTCTTTCCAGGTTTTGCTCTGAGGTCACCTTTTATAGGAGCCCTTTCATGCTGATAACTTTAAGTATCTAGCATAGTACCTTGTGCAGAACAGTCCCTTAATAAATGCTTGAATTTAATTCATACTTTGCACTGAACTTAACCGGTTTTAAATGCTAGAAGTGCCTTATAATTTGTAGATCCCCTTGAATGCTTGCAAAGAAAACACGGCATAAATTTATTTTTTTAAGATATACCCTAACTAGAAAACTGGAGTATAGTGTGGCAGAAACTGGGCATAGACCAGTATCTAACACTGTATACCAAAATCAAGTCTAAATGGGTGCACAATCTGGGTATAAAGGCTGATATTATAAGCAGTCTGGGAGAACAAGGAATAGTTTACCTGTCATATTTATAGAGAGGGGAGGATTTTGTGACCAAACAAGAGTTAGAGAACATTATAAAATGCAAAATGGATAATTTTGGTTACATTAAATTGAAGAGTTTCTTTATAAATAAAGCTAATGTAAACAAGATTGGGAGGGAAGTGGAAAGTTGGGAAAGGATTTTTTACAGCCAATGTCTCTGATAAAGGCCTCATTTCTAAAATATACAAAGAATTGAGTCAAATCTATAAAGAATACAAGTCATTCCCCATTTGATAAATGGTCAAAGGATATGAACAGGCAGTTTTTAGAGGAAGAAATTAAAGATATCTATAAGCATATGAAAAAATGCCCTAAATCACTATTAATTAGAGAAATGGAAATCAAAACAACTCTGAGGTACCACATCTCACCTGTCAGATTGGCCTAGATGATAAAGCAGGAGAATGATAGATGCAGAAAAATTGGAACACTAATGCATTGTTGGTGGAGTTGTGAACTGATTTAACCATTCTGGAGAGCAATCTGGAACTATGCCCAAAGGGCTGTAAATAAGTACATACCCTTTGACCCAGCAATACCCCTTCTAGGATTCTGTCCCAAAGAGATCATAGAAGTGGGAAGAGGACCCGTATGTACAAAAATATTTATAGCAGCTCTATTTGTGGTGGCAAAGAACTGGAAATTAAGGGGATGCCCATCAAGTGGGGAATGGCTGAACAAGTTGTGCTATATGAATGTAATGGAATACTACTGTGCTATAAGAAATGAGGAGCAGACGGACTTCATAATAACCTGGAGAGACTTATAGAAACTGATGTTGAGTGAGAAGAGCAGAACCAGGAGAAATTTGTACACAATCACAGACACATTGTATGTGTGACAACTCACTTTGATAGACTGGGCCCTTCTCAGCAATGCAGGGTTAGAAGACAACGCCAAAAGATTCATAATGGAAAGAGGTGTCCACATCCAGAGAAAGAACTACAGAGTTTGAGTGAAGATTGAAGCAAACTACTTGCTCTCTTTTTCTTGTTCTGTTTTGTTTCCTCTTTCCCATTGTTCATTCCATTGGTTATAATCCTTCTAATGTTTAAGATGAAGGCATTTGTAGATCCTATATTTGATTGCATGCCACCATGGGAGGGGGGAGAAGAGGAAAGGGGAGAAAATTTGAAACTCAAGGGATTGTGGAACTGAATGTTGTAAACTAAAAGTAAATAAATTAATTTTAAAAACTATTATAAGAAGTTTTAAAAAAAAGATATACCCTAATTAAAATATTAAATATCTTTTCTATTTCTATAAGAAGATAGGTGGGATTATAAAATTGAACCACATGATTTTGGTAAGTTATCATTTAAACCCTATTGTGGCAAGGAGGCCACATAGCACAGTGAAACAAGTTGCATTCTGGGATTCAGGATACCTAGATTCCTAACCTGGTACTTAAAGCAACAAGCTAGCTAGGCCTCCGTTCCCTCATCTATTAAATGAAGGGAATAGATTATATGATTGGGACACAAAGAGCTGTTCCAGCTCCTAATTGACCTTTGGATGACTTGAATTGTGTTATTGTTCAGTGTACTATATGGAATATGATGGCCTCATGATGACTTCTGGTCTAAACCATTCATAACAGAATGCTGCAGAAATCTAGAATTCTGAGTTTAAAGTGTACATTTCCTTATATTTTTGATAGATTATAGAAATTTCCCCACTGGTTCAGAAACATTATTTTGTTCAGCATGCTACGGTAAGGACTAACTTGTTGGTTAATTTCCACAAATAAAGAATGCTTCTTTTCTGCCTTAGCAAATGTGTTAAGAAATGTTCACTCGAGCAGAGTAAAATGCCCAAGCTTCATATATATATCGTGGGAGTCAAATTCATCAGCAGCCCGTTTTCAGAAAGTACAACTAAAATAAGCAACGTGTTGAAAGGAATCATGAGAACAATGAATGAGGAACATGAACCTGGAAGCAAACCAAACCAGTTGAATCAAATTGTGAAAGAATGGGAATAAAGGAAGTTAACTGGGGGAAAAGCACAGTTCTAGGAAAAAGTGAAGTGTCACTAAAACAGGATGGAATATCAATGAGTGCAACAGGATCTGAACAAATGAATGGAAACTTTATTGGCAGGAAGAAAAAAAGGCCAAGTAAGTAACTCAAGAGGCAATTTTAAGGAGAAATTAGAAAAGAAGCAGGACCTGCTATGGATATTAGGAAAACATAAATGGATTTACAGAGGAGCGAGGGTTATCAGGAAATCTACATGAGTTCCAGGGGATTTGTGCAAGTGAAAGATGAATGGCTAAGTAACCAACAGTAACTGGTATACTAGTAATAGTACAGTAGACTATTTGGTAGCATCCTATAAATAGTAACAGCATACTATATAGCCAGTATACTTGCAGTAACTAATGGTTAAGTTGTATTTCTCTAAAATTAAGCTAGAAGCTGAAAAATTGAAGTGTATGGCTAAGAAAATGTTATCTTAGAAGTACTGAAGTATAAGTTCAGTTCTAGAATATAGCCCTTGGTGACTAATGCACTTTATAGCACTACTTTTTGACCTGGTGAGCTGGCTATGATGGTAACCTGGCCTGTGACCAGTGAAGAAGCATCAGTGCTAAGTAGCACTTAAAAGGTTGGTTTAAGCCCTCAGTAAACAGATGTACTCCAAAAGAGGTTCCAGTGTATGTTTCAGACTTTTGTTTGCCAGGTACATATTGGGCTTCAGCGTTCACTCCCAAACTGAACCACTGCACGTAGGGTGTAGGGACATTCCAGTTCCTCCTCAGTTTTGCTGAGGCTGGCAAACTGAACCAAGATCTGTATCTTAAGTGACAGGATTCAAATGAAACATGACAAACCCATAGGTGCTATAACCCGAACATGTCAATGCAGAACTTTGCAGTGAACACGATGGGACTTGGGAAACGAGCTGCACATGCCATGGGTTTATGTTGTGTTGGACAACTTGAGAGAGAAAGGGGAAGACTTGGCCAAAGGTTGCAAAGATCGTCTCTGCCTGTCTTGTAGGTTTTAGCAGTAGTGTCATTTATTTCTTTGTTTCTAGACACACACCTTCAAATATCTTGGTTGACTTAATGCGGAAAGAATACTTTAACAATGAACTTACTGGTGAATTAATAATAATTTATCACCATGTGCTCCCCACCCCCCGATGTATTAAACATTACACAAGCAATTGCAATGAAAACCTCTGATTTAATTGGGAGTGTTTTATGTGACCTATTTCCCAACTTTAGGTGACAATTATTCTTATTTATCAGAGCATACAGGAAAGCGGGGTCAGAAGGGCACTTCGCAAAAATCTCCTTTCTCTGCAGGAGTGTGAGTGGGTCCTCTGGCCATATTTCAGTCAAAGCTTTGCCTGTTCAAAAGTCTCTTGCCACAACTCTGTCATCTGGAGTTTACCACTGCTGTCAGGGACGCTCCTGGATTACAGATAGCAAGGCAGATTGATTGCCCAATGAATCCAAGGCAGTGGAAACAGACAAACACGCCTAGCTTTGTGTTGTGACACATACCAGGTTGTCATGACAGCCTAACTTGACAATCACTGTGGTGGAAGAATGAATGAATATTGTATTAAACGTGTTCCAGTATTGGTTCTCAGAGGTAGCGCGTTTTCAGCAGAATTAGGGGGAGCAGAGTATTCCTTTATACTCCACATCAGCCCCACTCAATCAAGCAGTCAATGTTTCAGTTGATCTGTATCCAAACCCTTTGTATTTCTGCCTACTGAAACGTAGCTTAATAGAAAATTTATGTGGAGTGCCTAAGTGTGGAAAAAGAAACACTGAAACTCTCCCAAACAAACACCATCAGGCTATCACCATATAGTAGTATTCTGCATCGTTTATTTAAATATCTATTTTTATTTATGCATTTACAAACTTTAGTAGTACTCATTTTGTAACTCTGCCTTCAGTACATTTTAAAACTATTTGCAGAGAAATCATCTTTTTTTAAAATGAGGTCCATGTACAAAACTAGGTGACAGATATAAAAAATGTTTCCTTTCATCCTTTTTCAGCCGTCAAGAAAAATAAGTCAAGTGACAAAAACAAAACCAAAATACTGTGGCTCGTTCACAAGTATTACATGTCAGTGCTCAACTACAAGTCCTAATGGGATATAGTTTATATTTCAATTGGTATAATGCATGTTTGTTTAAAACTTCTAATTGGTACAGCATGTCGCACGTGATGAAATAAGAAAAATCAATCCTGCATTTGGATCGGTGAATGCAGAAACCATCATTTATTCATTCCTTTACAGCATAACACAACCCCACCCCAGGAGACGACACTGATTGGCCAGCAGTGTGCATTCATCCTCAACTTGAAATTATTTAAGAAATTCACTAACTTCTTCACAAGCGTTGGCCTGAGCCTCTCCTTTGGCCCTTTGCTTTTAAAGAAATCATCAGTTTGATCAATAATAATTTAGAAGCATAAAATAATGTATAAAACTAAAATGACCTTTTTTAAAGATTTTTTTTCTATGGATACCAATTCAAGAGCACATAACTTTCCAGCAACATCACTGAAAATAGAGGCACCAGTGCCACCAGCAACAAGAAAATGGCATCATCATGGGATCATCACGTAGTACAAAACGCCCAGGGGCCTGAAACTTGCTATGAAGACAATTTGGCAGCTGCCTTCTTTGCCTGATATTTACCCATTTGTTACAGAGTATTAACACACCAGCTTCAAAGATGTTCACTCCCTTTTGGACACTCAGGAGTTACAAACATGTTGTGATTGCATAATTCATATTGCACAATTGTATAAAAACATAAATACTGGCTATTCTAGTTCTTTTTTTTAAATACAAAATACAGGTCACATACTTTTAAATCTATAATCCTGTTCAAGTGCAATTCAGGTGCTTTCTTTAGTCCTTCCAAAAAAAGGCATTTTTGATATATTTTTTGGCACAAATGAAACCTCACTGTGCCAACACTTCTAATTACAATACATATACCCCAAACCTTTATAGTAGCAATCATATACATACAGTATAAAACTGGGTATTTACAAATGTACTAAACACACAGATGTAGCCTTAGTGGTTGAATCTGAACCTCTGGTTAGCATTATTCACGCTAATAATAATATTAATATTAATAATCATAATAATAATGGTTAAATACTACCCCTTTACTTCACTGACTTATGCTGGTTGCTGTGGGTTGACGTTCATGTGAGGAGGATGTCCTAGAAGGCCAATTCTCTGTTTCTGCTTCCTTTGTTCTGTCATCTGGAAAGTTAAAAAGTTTTCTCATTAGACCCAGACATTTCCTGTGCATCAAATCTTATAATGAACCAGAGATGTACCTCTGTGGTTATGGTTTACACTGAAAGCCACTTTCTACAAATAATGTACTTCCACTCTACTCAACACACAGAACATCAAGAAGAGCATCTCCCCAGGGCAGAATGGGGAATTCCGTGAACCTCCTCATGCACTGTGACATTCAAACACGTTGTTTTGTTCCTGTTTCACAAGGAAAAAAAACAGGAAAAGAGTGTAGGGAAGAGCTCAGTGACTTGCATGGAGCAGGCAGTAAATGTCTGCTGAATGAACAGATCCCTGCATGATTTTACCCAAACTAAGCTCTTTCCCAAATAAGTCAAGACCACTGGAAAATTGCTCTTATGTGGCATATCTCTAAGGATGCTACTTATAAAAGTCTTTTCCACTACAGGAGTAACTAACGAGATGACATTTTGGCGGGGGGGGGGTACAATTAGAGGGCCACAGAAGCAGAGAGTCACAGATTTATAACTGAAGGGATCTTGGAGGACACAGACTTCAGCCTCCTCACTTCACAAACATGGAAACTAACTGAGATGGGGTAAGTAACTTTCCCAGGATTCTATGGCTATTAAATTTCTAAGGCAGGATTTGAACTCAGGTCCTCCTACTGCCAATCCTACCATTTTATCCATAAACTTATACAGCTGCCATTTTCTTCCAAAACCTGCCTGGCTAGTGCTCAAGAGAAGTGAACCCCTGTCAATATAAGTACCAACATTTCCAAACAGCTGTGCTTTTACTGGCATTGGTACTCCCTCCATCAGCAACTCTCATAGCCCATCTCTGTTGTAGTTGACAGGTTTTATGACCTGCCATGGCTAAATTAGTCGTGGTAGCCAACAAGCTATATGTCCATATTTTGTTGTTGTGTATTTTCTATGTGTATAAGATTGAAAAATCATACTTTACTCAGAATCAATAACAAAATCACAGATGTTGAAGGGAATATTATAGACATGGTGAGGCAGCTTGGTATAGTGGAAAGAGCTATGGACTTGGAGTCTGAATTCCACCTTTGTGGATCTGACCATGCTAATCTCCTGCTCAAGAAGCTTCTGTGGCTCTGTGCTGCATCTGGGACAAGATACAAATACTTGAGTTTGCCATTTAAAGTCCTTTTCAGTCTGGCTTCAACCTATCTTTCTAGACTGACTCCAAATCCCACCCTCTCACATACTTGATATTTTAGCCTAAATGGCTCACTTGATCTCTTCCTGCACATGTTTAGGATTGTACCCCTATGTCTGGAATGTGCCCCCTTCTGCCTCATGGAATTCCTGGCCACATTTAAGGCTTGGCCCAGTAACTGCCTCATTCATGATATCTTCCCTGATCCCTCAGTTGGCAGTGCTTCCCACCGAAATTGCTTTCTATTTTGTACTGATTTATGTGGATACATACTCTTTTCCCATAGCAGAATGTCATCACCTTTTTTAGGGTAGGGGGAAGGCCTATTTTTCTAAGGCTGTATCCCCAGCACCTAGCTCAGTGTCTTGCATTAAGTATGTATTCAATAAAGTGACTTGAAGGGGGGGAATCTGTGGTTAACCAGGGCTATCTGACTTTTCTATCACTGGCTTGCATGAAAGCAGAAGCAGGAGCATGTTCATCAAATCTGCAGATGACCCCAAGTTGACAGGACACAAGGAAGAGAGGGCTAACATACTGGGTGATCAAGGCAGGATTCCTAAACAATTTGACAAGTCACAACAGGGGGCTGAGTTGAGGAAGATTAAATTTAATTGGGGTAAATGTAAAATTATACTTGGGTTCAAGAACTCAACTTCATAGCACCAGTTGTGAGGGATTTTAATAGATTACAAGTTCCACTGAAGCCAAGAATATAAACGTGACCTTGGACTGCATCAAAAAAAGCAGAGCTTCCAGGAAGGGGGAAGTAAGAGCCCCAGCTGTATTCTCTCCTACTCAGAATATACTTGGAGTGTTCTTGGATCATATTCTTGGAAGGACACTGATAAACAGCAAATTGTCTAGAGGAGGGACAAACAGGACGGGTAAAGGCAAACCAGTGCCCCGTGAATACTCTCTGAACAACAGGTTGGAGGGTTACATGACAATTGTCCAAGTACTTGAAAGGCTGTTCTGTGGAAGAAGGATAGACTTGTTTTGGCCTTAAGAGCAGAGAAAAGTGGCAAAGCAGCAAATTTAGTTTTGATTTAAGGAAAATCTTCCTTTTAATTCCAGCTATTAAATGGAATGGGCTCTTGGTAGGCAATGGGTTCTACCCCAGTGGAGCTCTCTAAGCACTTGTCTGGTGTGGCCCAGTGCCAACTGCCATACTTCCAACTCTAATATTTTGTGATTCTGAAAAGACTTAAAGTGCTATAGAAATGTCAATTTACTATGAAATATCACCTGGACAGTTTATAGCATCTTGTGCAAAGAACATTGACATGTACAAAGTCCTGGTCAAGGAAGAAGTAGGCTTCTACTAATATAGAAAAACCATAGAATGTCTAAGAAAAACAAATTAACTCTATTTTTCTACCTAACCATGCTTCTGAATCTCTCAATCACCTCTGCTTCAGGCACTGTAATAAGTATTAGGTATATAGTTACAAAGAATGGGACCATTACCTAACCTAGCAACTGCCATAGATGCTGGAGGCCACTTTCTGAAGTCTCTAGGCTTTAGCAGCCAGTTGTCTACAAGTCTGGTGTAACTGAAAAATCTCTCTAAGTTAGAAGTTTGGTTCAATTCAACATTCATTTAGCACCTACTATATTCTGGAGCTGTGTTATATGCTAGAAATATAAAGCTAAACAAGACCTTCAGAGAACTTAGAACCTAGTAGAGAGAATAAAGCAAATACACAAATATGGAAGTAGAGTGTTAGGAAGCCTGAGCGAGGTAGAGGGCGTCATGATCAGAAAGAGACTGATACTGGCATCATGTTACATTTATTGGCAGCTGAACCATATCAGATACAATCTGGCCTAGATGTGGCACACTGATGAAGCTTAAACTTCATACTTTGGTTAACAAATCGTTAATTACCAAATCATATTCTTTTAGAATCTATGTGTTTTATTTTTGGCAATGGCCTACATGAAATACAGTTGTGTCAAATTTTCACTGTATTAGAGAAAATCTAAAAGTCATAATTCTGAATTTTGGTCTAAGGTGCACTGATTTAGTGTTTCCTAAAATGTCAGGTGTCCTAGGAGAATTGAAAATTGTATATCTGTGTCATTTTCTTTTTTTTAAAAAGCATATAAAACATCTCCACTATCATGAAACATAGTTAAAGTTCCTTTTGGCCTTTGTTGGAGCAAGATGCCATTTCTTGACTATTCCATAAGCAATATGAAGAGATAGGGTACACAGGTGGCAAGTATTTCCAGGAAGAGTTTCAGAAAGTCTCCAGTTTTAATAAGGAGGCCTGGTACAGTTCTGTTAACCCACTTAACAGCCTCAGCTAGAGCTGGGAACCCTAAGGTGAGAAACAGAGCTCTGCAGGGAAACACCCAGCCTCAGAAAGTACGTGTTCTTCAAAAATTCAGTTCTGGAAGGAAAACCTGAAACAGTATCCTTAGTTACAGAATGAATCCTTAACACATCTGAACATGGCACTGTATATATTACAGCTCGTTACTTACTTGATCTCCTCATCGTTCAAACACTGAGCTCAGATCTATTACCTTTGCTTCCCTGGCTGGTGGCCTTCCACGGAATTCTGAATCCTGCTGTTCTCATTCACTTCTTGCATTCTAATGGAATCTGATTCAGTGCTTTGTGGTAAATTTATTTGGACAAATCTCAAAAGATAATTCTAATGAACTGAGGATTTTCAGGCTTTCAATTCCATCCAATATAGGGCATCTTAAATTTTCCAAATGTAATCAGACTTTTTTTTTCAAAACGAGAGTTCCTTAATACTGCTCATCTTTCAAAGTCTTTTAATTCTCTGTACTTTGCCTTCAAGAACAACCCCCTCTAAATCTGAGAGCCTTTTAAATTGCTGTATGCTGACCAATGTACTTCAAACTGGCTTTTCCCCAACTACTATTTCTGTTGATGGAACCACCATTTTTCGAGTTCTCTAAGTGCAAAACCTTCGAGGCATCTTTGGCTCATCTAACCAGTTTCCAAGTCTACAAATCGTTCCTTCTTTATATCTCAAATCCATTTATTCCATTTAAACTACTCTTCTATTCTAGGCCGCCTTCTCCTGCAAAATTTCCCAAAGTAGTTTTCCTAACACTAGTTTCTCTTCTTTATAACCCTCCTTACAAAAGGGATTATCAATCTTCCTAAAAACACCCTTTTCTTCACTGTTTTCTTTCCTGCCTTTCACGGTCAAACTCCTAGAAATAGTAGTCAAGAGTCATCATCTCCAGTACCTTACTACCCACTCACTTTTTCAGCCTTGGCAATCTAGCTTCTTACTTCTCCACTTGACTGAAATTACTTTCTTAGATTGCAAACGGTTAAAAAAAAATCTTTGTAAAAATTGTGCCCTTTACTATGTCTTCATTCTCCTTGACCTCTCTGAAGCTTTTGACACAAATGGATCACTCTCTTGCTCATTTTTCTTCTCTTAACTTTCACAACACTTTCTTCTGGTTTCTTCTGCCTCATCTTCCCAAAGTATGAGTGTCTACCAAGGCTGTCTTTGTATCTCATATTTAGCCCAATGCCTGGTACACAGCAGGCACTTAGTACATGTGTAATGACTGACTCTTCTGTTTGCTACACTCTCCCATGGTGATCTCACTCATCCTTGGGTTGAGTTATGATCTTTATACCAATGATTACCAAATTTATTAAAGTATTAAAATAACCAGCCTTAATTTCTCTCCTGAACTATCCTACTTTTTGAATTATCTACTGGGTATCTCCACTTGGATGTGCCCTTGATATCTCAAAACCAGCATGTCCATAATAGGATTGATTTTCCTGCCTCCAAACTTCTCTATTTCTTTTGAAGCTATCCTCTCAATCACTCAGCTCATAACCTCAGAACCACCTTTATCTTTTCCTTCTCATTCCCTGGCTTCTTTCCTCTATCCAAATCAGACACCAAATTCTGCTGGTTCTGCTTTCATAACATCTTTCACGTTCATCCCTTTCTTCCTCTTCAAATAGCCACCATTTTGGTGCAGGTTTTCATCCCTTTTTTTCAGGTCTACTATAGTGACTTGCTAAGTGATATCCTTGACTCTAGCTTCTCATCTCCATTTCATCCTAAAAAAAAAGCTAAATAATAAAAACAAACAAAAGTTTAAAAGCCAGTTTTTTAAAGTACATATCTGTTTTTGTTCCTTCTCTGTTCAGGAATACTCACCACCTTTGGTAGCTCCCTATTGTCTCTAGAATCAAATACACAGACTAGTGGTTTGGCATTCAAGGCCCTCAACAATCTGACCCTAACCTACCTTTTCACCCTCATTCATATCACTTCCCATCCTTGTTATGGCCAAATTGACCCACTAGCTGTTACCCAATCCTCCATTTCTCTCTATGCCTGTCTGAATTTCCTCATGCTCTTTCAAAATGCAGGCCAGGGGCCACTTCAGTGATGTTTTTTTCCTTGATTCACTTTCATTAGTAGTGTTGTCTCCCTCCTCAGAGAACCTTGTTTACGTGCATCTTTGTTCATTTTCTTTATTTTTGTGCACTACATCTTTGTGTCTCTTCATCCCTATCCTCCAGCGCACCCCTCTCCCTCCCCTTCCCCAAAGTGTATGATCATCCACAACACTACAGCAGAAAGAGCTCGGATGTCAGTTTGTTGGAATCTAGGCTTTTCTGTCCATGGAATTTTAACTCAGTCATGACTTCCCTAGGCTTTAGTTTCCTCCCCAAAGCTAGCTGGAGGCAGCCAGGGAGCACGCCCCGCAGCATGGTTACCAAACCCGGATCAAAGCTTACTCTCTCCCTCCAACTGGGATTGCTTCTTTCCCTGGCTCTGGACGTCTGAGCCATTACTGACCTTTGTTTATAAAAAATAAGGCTGAGTTGTCAAACCCTTAGTATTAAAAAAACACATGAAATCGACTGTTCAGTCAGGTTTGAGGAAAATAAAAGGATGAATGTCAATAAAAAGCAGTTTCCCACTTTAATAAAAAAAAGACTGAAAAGTTAGGACATTGCACTCTTCTAACGGCAGCATTATATTCTCCGCTCTGCAGAAAGACAGATCTTTTACTTATAGGAGTAAGAAAAAATTCCACTCACAGGCTGCAGTGAGGCCTGGAGTCAAGAAGACCCGAGCTCCATAGCCCCTCCCTGGCTGTAGGACCCTGGACAAATCACTTCACCCCCGTCTTCCTCAGTTTCTTTGACTGTTGAATGAGAAGAATCATAGCACCTACCTCCCAAGGTTGTTGTGAGAATTAAATGAGGTAACATTTGTAAATTGGTTGGCACATAGTAGGCTCTTAGTAAATGCTTGCTCCTATCCATTCTTGTTTCCTTCCCTTCTCCTATAAAATGGAGATGGACGACATGAGTTCCCTTCCTACACTAAATCAATGCTCTTACGAGGGCACAGGCTGTTATTTTTGTCTTTGTAATGCCAAGGTGAGCTGGCAAATGTTTTAACAGCTGACTCTCTGAAAAACACTTGCTGATTTCTAAGGTATAAATGCTCACCCTGAAAATTTAACAAGGGGCTTTCCCAAGTCAGATTAGAGCTGGCTAGGTAAACCTCTGTGTGTATCCTTAGTATCCAATATTAGCACCTAATAAGTTTGTCCAGATTAACTGAATCATTTCATTCTTTGGTTATAAAACATTCAATAGCTTTTCATCACTATGGGGTAAGTACTAAATTCCTTAACTTTGGTTTACAAGGTCCTCAACTCTTCATCACCGACAACTATTCATTTTTTCCCTCTTATTCTTGTCTAATGTGAATGCTCTCTTTTTATCGGTCTTCTGTATAAATTCTTCACTCATTTTGCTCCCAAATGAATCATGGAAGCCTTAATCTTTATGCCTTTTCTCATGCTGATCTGAAATAACCCACTTCACCTTCCCTATTTAGATAAAAAGACTTTTTGTTCTTCAGAGTCTCCTATAACGCCTTCCTTGACTATTTACTATTATCCTATGTTGAGCTCCCTTCTCTGAACAGTTATTTTAAAATTTACTAAATTGCACTAATGGTACACAAAGCAGAAATCATTACAGAATATAAAATCAAGGGCTAACAAGGCCTACCTGCTTTGGGCTGCTTAAGATATGGAAGACATTATGTATGAATTCCCATTTTGTGTCTGACTATGGATTGTGTGTCATAAATCACTATTAAATGTTTCGGAGGTGTATATAGAGCTGTGACTAGGATAGAGCAATTAGGACACTGCCCCAGGATACCAAAATTTCGAGTTGTCAGCAAGAAGAAAAATAAAACTGAGTTTAGCCCTTAGTTAAAAGGATAACTATTCTGAATGGACACACCTCCAAGGGAGCAGAGGCCTCTTAGTGGTTTGGGTATTCTATCTCTTCTGCATGAACCCTTGTTTCTGGAGGCCTGAGAACTCCTTGAGAGATTTCATCCTTCTACAACTCAATTTGTTCTTGTTCTGATGCATCTTGTGATACTAGGCTTGGTGTGATACACAGGTCTTGTCTTCCCTTTGAGTTTGTAAGCTACTAGATAGCAAAAGCCATGCCTTTTATTTCTCCTGTGATCCCTAGAACTGAGCACATGGTAGGTACTCCAAATTTGTCAAATCAGTGAATGTTTTGATACCCAGTTTACGGGAGGACTTCCTTTAAAAAACAACAACAAACATATAGTTAATTTTTCCAGGTTCTTGAATGACTGTGGTTTGTAGACATCCTATAGGTTGTAATTCAAAACTGGTATCTAAGCAGCTGCCATAAGGGAGGAGAATTAAGGCTGTTGCCTGGAGGGCTTGATGCCTAGTCCTCCTGGCAAATCGTCCTCAAACAATTATTTCAACTAGAAGGAAACTTTGGGGGTGGGTGGAGGGGGGAGAAGCAGCAATAGAAACAAAGCCATATGAGTCACAGAGAGGAGTCTAGGCCTGGAAGAACTAAGGGTTAAAATCTATATGTGACAGTATATTGTATATAGGAGTCGTCAGTGGCCAGAAACAGATCTGCTAGATTCTAGTCTAGATTCTCAAATGATTTTCCCCATCTGTGAGCCTAATTTCATGCCCCACACATAATCCAATAACCATGAGCATGCTCCGCAGCATAATTACCAAACCCCGGATCAAAGCTTACTCTCTCCCTCCAATTGAGATTGCTTCTTTCCCTGGCTCTAGACATCTGAGCCATTATTGACCTTTGTTTATAAAAAATAAGGCTGAGTTGTCAAACCCTTAGTATTAAAAAAACACATGAAATCGACTGTTCAGTCAGGTTTGAGGAAAATAAAAGGATGAATGTCAATAAAAAGCAGTTTCCCACTTAAAAAAAAAGAGTGAAAAGTTAGGACATTGCACTCTTCTAACGGCAGCATTATATTCTCCGCTCTGCAAAAAGACAGATCTTTTACTTACAGGAATAAGAAAATTCCACTCACAGGCTGCAAGTGCTTTCTATTTAAATACCCTTGTGATTGTGGGAGCGTACAAACTCTCTCCACCAATGCAGATCACAGCTAGCGCTCCTATGCCAGTATAGACAAACTCTGGGGAGCTGGATAATTCCCACAGAGGCTGAATGGCTGGTCCAGGGTCTTGAACTCAGGTTTTCCGGACTCTAAGCTTTACACTCTGCCCACTATTTCACATGATTTCTGTCTAAATGATTTTTACATCCTGAAACTTATTTCTCTTCCTTCTGAGCTGAGGACGAACATTTTGAAGTGATATTTTTTTCTATCTCTCTCAATCCCAAAGCAAGCTCTACTTTCATCATTCAGTGTGTTCTGACATTATTGATCTAGACAAGAATTAACAACAGGACAACAAAGTACATTGTGGCTTTTAAAATCAGAGACAGCAGAGTGTCTGAAAATATCTTCATAAAAATCCATACGATTGGAGACAAAGAGTAAATTCCAGTTTTCTAATATCAAGCACTAAATAATTTATAGGGGGCAGTGGTGGGGTACACAGGAAGGAAGGGTCAGTAACCCTGCCAAGATGCCACCATCTGCCCATAATGAGACGCTACAATCTTACTTTGTAAGGAGGCTTTCCTGATGTAGGAAACTCTTGCTTATTCAGAAGACAAAAAAACCCCTGAAAACTCAACTAATTGGAATTATTTGTATAGTCCCGTGCAATAATTCCTATAATGACCTCGAAGCATGGCAAGGTTCTGAAGTGCCTTCTGCATAAAAGATTGCACTACGATTATACTTGAATTCTTTGAGGAATAGGTAAATCTGTTAACTCTTTGTTATGCAGAATATTCAGGGAACTACAATGTCCATTCAGTAACCATTCTGAGTCCCTGCTAGTTGACTCTAGCTTTTGTAGTACCTTCTCAACCAATATTAACTTCTGTAAGAAATGATTTCTCAAACACTCTAAGCCTTTAAGTGCAGTCTAGGTTCTACAGTGCCAGGCACTGTAACAAATGGGGGTTATGATTCTACATTAAAAAATGGGAGCAAACCTAGAATAAAGACATTGGCATCAAAAATACACATTCTTACAGCAGTTCCTTAAACACCACTTAGAAGAGAAACTCAAATGATCTTTGTTAGTTCTTAGAAAAAAACTCAAAACAGCAGGTATTAACTAACATCCCCAGACCATTAGTTTTGAAATTGGAACTTTAAAGAGTGTCGGAATATTATGTGAAGGCCAACACCAAAATCACACAAATTTAAAATGATCTATTGCCTCATAATGGTAATTGGGGGATCAATACACATTGAAAAGATTGTTGTCCATCACAGGATCTGTACTCCTGAAATGACAGCCCTTCAAAGCTTTAATGACTATTACACATGTTTCCTGCTCTCTATTTTCCAAGAATTTTATAAAAAAATCAAAGCTTTTTTTTCTTAGAGTGATAAAACTGCAAGAATTCTCAATAACTAATATTTCAGAAAATGTCAATTTTGCTAAATCCCCTGATTTGAGTGTATTTTTTAAAAAAAAGTACAGTTCAGAGAATCTTTAAAATTGATTCCTTAAGTCTGACATCATAATTACCCAAGACTCAAGCAACAAGTTTTGATTTTCAAACCAAGTACAGAAAAAGGTTTTGTCAGTTGCATATTCAAAAGCACCTTTGTGCCAATGCCCAATTAGGAGAAAATCTAATTCCATAAGAAAAGGAGAGGTGCTGTATTTATCACATAATTGAACTATCTTACCACTTAAGGAAAGTTATCAAAATTGAAGTATATGTGCAAGGGATCTTGTAAAAGTAATCCCATTAATAAACCAAGAGAATCTTTTGGATCCTGAGTATAGGATCCTGCGCAGATAAAGCAAATACTTTATGAAAAAGGCTAAAACTTGGCCAGAGCAAGAGTCATTCTATATTTAATGAATATAGAACTCTGTCTATGATCATAACTTTTGCTTTGTTCAAAGCAGGGATATATTTGCTGCATTTAAACTAAAGCTCTAGTTTGAGTAAGAAAATGTTAACTTGTATTAAAATTTACCAATAATGCCAACTTACTAGTAATAAAATTTACTAATAAGAAAGTGAAAGATGATAATACATCTACTAGTCTCCTTCAGCTGAACATGAACAGAGAACACAAGAAAGGGAAAGCTAGTATACTGAAGACAACTATTACACACACCACTATCAAGCTAACTTCTCCAAAAGAGTAAAATGCAATTGTTACAGGTTGTATAGTTGTAACATGTAAATTCTACAGAAAAGGTTTCGCTCGATAATATGACGTGATCCACTAACAACTACAACGTGAGCTAAGCACTTAAGGACAATGTAGTCCTGACAGAAATTTCAATGAACTCTCCATTGAATGGAAAATGTGCTTGGATTAGCAGACGCATGCTCCAGAGGGCCGCCGGTTGTGCTACTGAGAAATTACAATGAATGGGCATCGTGGTTTTTGGTCAGAATGACCACTGATTGCTAGAACAGTAGAGATGCTGCCTCTCTGGAACTGTAGGCATAAACAAAAGTCTGGGTGGCCAGGGTTTTCATCTTTTGAAAATGCTATTAGGCCTCAACAAGGGATGGAGGATTCTTACACTTGGCAGTTCTGGACTGAAACAAGGCTGCCCCCAGGATTTTCAATACCTTTTAAAAAAATCTAAGTGAACTGAGCTTTCTCTAGCAGTAACTGCATCATCAGCAGATGTTATATGAAGTCTGCTTTTCTCTTCACAGGGCAGGAGGGAAGCAGCTGCAACAGACCTGCCTTCATGAACTGGTGAAGTTTGTGGGTCATTTGTCAGATGTTTCATAATGGGAGCAAAAGTTGACAAAATAAGCAAAGTAATCTTGTTACATCTTCATTTGTTCTCCTTATTTGGTTATTACTCATCTTGGGTGGCAATCAAGTTCTGAGCTTAGGACAGACTTCATAAAGAAGGATCTCTCCCTTTCTCATTAGACTCTTTATTTTCATGTTAGCATATCAGGCCTCTTGCTGTCTGGGGCCACGGCTTGCCTTAATTTCATTGGGAAATAAAGAAATTCAGAATAGGGTTAACAGTATGTTGTAAAGTGTGTCCTAAACACAATCCTAGGGACACTTCAGGGGTGTAGGGGTGTGTGTTTGTGCATAATACATGTATGAATATGTGGAGATATATATATGTAAGTTTATATATGTAGTATATCACTGTGGTTGCATCTTGCATGGTACCTGCACACAGAAGCATTTCTTATGCAGAATGAGTAACCTTGCTAGGAATGGATTAGAGTGATTTTAGTTGTACATCCAAGACATGCTGAGACAAATGTCTCAGGCTGCTGGAGTGAGGTGCTAAAAGTCACAAACTTTATCATCCTAGGTCCCCAACTGCTTTGTCACTCTATCCCATCCCACACAACTGCACCACAGTCCCAGTTTTCATCAGCAGACTGTTTGTAAACCACATACTTTCAACATCAAGGGGGATCAAGCAAGAGTGGATGGATCTGTGTAAACCTGTGCCCAATAGTGCCCAAGGCAGTATATGTCCTACTAAATGATGCAGAAGGAGCACCATGTTTGCATTCAGAGGCCAGACAGGCATGATAGTGAAAGAATGATATGGGTCTGGCATTGGATACATGTGTTCTGTGTAGACCTAGTAGGTTCTATGCTTGCCATCTCTGGTACTGCATCCTTAAGCAACAGGAGTTTTCATTTTCACATTGACATTCCTCACTTTTGTGCTAACCTTGACTCTTGGCAGTGGCTGTGACCACTGCAATCCACAGTAGGGGAGACTGACAGACCACGTGGCTAGTTAGCTTGGCATCTACAGCCTAGTCTCTTGTTCTAATCTTGTGAAATTGCTGAAGTTTTTTAAATACCTGAATTTATTAATCTTAGACTATTGAGTCTTTCTCATGAGATTTTAGTGGGGTGGGAGTGGGGTAGGCCGTTGGGAAGATGAAGGCACATCTCCTCTTTACCTGATCCTTTAATTCTGACAGCTGACCGGAGAGATTGGTAACGAGCTTCATGGTGGACTCCAGCTTCTCCTGCAGGTTCCTCAGCTCATTTTGCTCTCCTTCAGAATCACTGCTGACCAGCGACATGGCGCGCATCCTAGGGAACCAGTCCAGATTTCTTTCCTGGAATTCACATTAGGAGGGAAGAAAAAGAAAGCATTTTTAGAGAATGACATAAGAAAGATCAGTAAGCAAACAGTGCAAAATAACACTCGTTTCATCCCTATGAAGAGCAGAACACTAGACTTTGGGCTGGAGGACCTAGGTTCAAATCCTGACAGTGACACATCCTTGTTTAACCTCCCTTGGCCTCCACTTCCTCATCAGTTAAAAGAAAAGTTTAGTGGAGGTGACCTCTGAAGAGCCTTCCATCTCTAAAGCTATGGTCCTACATTGATGCTGGTTGTATGTTTGTTCAAATTACCAATACATAGCTGACAGAGACCTCAGCAGCAATGAGATTTTAAGGTCAAAAGCACTGATTGCACTTAAGAGGAGTGAGCTTGCGTTGTGGAGAGAAAGGAGTCAGCTCATGTTTGTAAATACTTTTAAGAACTACAACATTTCTTTTTTTAAAACAATCTTATGAAGCTGGTGGTGCAACTATTACCCCCATTTTTCAATAAGGAAACAGAGGCTTGGAAAGGTCATACTGGTAGGTAATGCCAGAGCTGGAATTCAAACCCAGGCCTCATGATTCCGAGGCCAGAGTTTCTTCCCATCATCCCTTGTTGGATGTTAGTAGGACAACTGGGTGGAGCAGAAGATAGAGTACCAGGCCTGGAGTCAGGAAGACCTGAGTTCAAATCCAACCTTAGGCACTCACTAGCTGTGAGACCCTGGGTAAGTCACTTAACTGTGCCTCGGTTTCCTAATCTGTCAAATGAGCTGGAGAAGGAAATGGCAACCCAAATGGGGTCATGAAGAGTTGGACCTAACTAAATAACATCATCATCTTAGTAGTGTGGGGGAACTTCGCTTGCTATTGTGGTTTTAAACCTCTTTCATCCCCCTTTCCCCAATTCTTCAATTTTATAAAGCTGTAAAACAGAATATAACAAAGGAAATAGAATGTATCAAAGAAGGGCGATCTTTTAGTCCCTCTCAAGGTAAGCTTGTAAAGCCCACCAGAGTTTCCCTCCCTCTCCACACTTGTGATCCCTCCCATGTCTCCATAAAGTGCCCAACAGCTGGCAGGACTAGAGGTGAGGGGACAAAGTGACAGCAATGCCTTCATCCACTTCTTTCTTCTTCCTCACCCCACCAACTCTCACTACAGACCAAGAGTTCTGTGGCCTGTTCTTGATTACTGGTGAATAAAAAGGCACAGGTCTTCCTACTTGAGTCTCCCACTTCCCTCTTTCTGGTTGCTCTTCTGCCAGACAACAGGCAAAGTTTCGATAAACAAGCTTTGTACAAAGGGTCGGGAGTAAACATTCAGACTGGATTTAATCAGTTGTAGAAATGAGGTAAAAAAACAAGGCATCTAAGGTTCATTTAATCTTCCATCTTACCCTGACTATCTTGACCTCTAGGGGATGAATTCTAACAGCCTCTAAATCCAGAAGAGCTTTTCAGAATCCCAATGTGCTCTTATAAAGAAACCAGAAACTCTGTACTGTTACTGTTGCTGTTTCCTTCCAAAAGACATACATGGATGGATATGTCTTCGACCAGCACTGTAAACCAGCTGAGGCAATTATATATATTCCATATCTTGAATTAAAGCAGGTGACTACTACAGAAACTGCAAAAAATCTGAAAGCTACTCAAGTGAGAGTCTGCAATGCTGAGATCCTCATTAGCGCCTGCCTCCAAGTAAGTGCTTAGTTCAGGGGACAGGAATAAATCACATCCAGAGCAATTTGTTGTACAGAGTCAAACGTGATGCTTAGTTTTACTTGTGCTAGGATAGTAATGGTGACTCTGGCCTGCCCTGGAACATTTGCAGTAAAAAAAACAAAAAACTTAGATGAAAACTGCAACTGTCTTGATTTACATATGTCAAAACCCCTGAGACAAACATCTTTCTTGCAAGGAGCTGGATTGTTATCCCATCTTCATCTTTGTCAAATGTAACATCAGTTACCACCAGCCACTAAGAATTCAACAGAACAGTATTTCAGAATAATCTGTTGGTTTTCAAAAGGTACACAGAGCATAAATGTTAAGAAATGGTCTTTCTTCATTTGCCACCTGGGTTTTCTGCAACAAAATGCCCCAAACTAAGGACTATGGGTGGATTGTGGACGCATCTACATAAATAGATACACAGTTTTCAAAGCTGATATATAACCCATCACTACCAAGGGTCTTGAATATATAAACTCTACCCCAGAAGAATTTGTCTAAGCTCCAACACTTCCACAGTTCCAGCTCTCTCTCTCTGTCATTTGACTTCTTCCCTAAAGTCTTAATCCTCACTCTCAATCATGCCACCTCCTTTAAACCCTTAGCAATCACTCATTCTTTTCTACTCACAGCTGTTACTGACTGGCAATTTCTCCAGTTAGTAGAATTCAGTGGTCTGAAAACTAAACATTCAGAAGAGTCTTGAAGGAAGCATGGTACAGGGAGCATGGCACAGGGGGGTAGGGAGCATTGACTTTGGACTTCGAGGAGTCCTGCCTCTTTGATGCTCACCTGTGTGACATTGGTAAAGTAATTTAATCACCCTGACCTTCATTTCCACACCAACAAAATGAGGGAGTTGAACTGGCTGGAGTCTGATGTCACTTCTACTTCTAGAACTACGATTCTATGACTCCCCTGGGTGAAGACTATCTTACATAGATCTCATTTGCCCATTGAGGAAATATAGAGGATTATGTTTTCACTGCCTTATTCTGAAAATGGAAATTATTCTTCCCTTACAAAGGGTATTCAGGGAAATGTCCAGGACTTCTAAGTGTTCTCAATCATAAGTAAGCAAAAGTTAGGGTGGCTGATATCTATATGATACTTGAGGGTTATGAGGAGGATAACCACTCCCCACATTTCTGTAGCATTGTGCAGCTCACAAAGTGTTTTCTTCACCCCAATCCTCTAAGGTTGGAAGAGCAAGGATTATTCCCCCCATCTTAAAGATGGAGAAACCAAGGCTCAGAGAGATTAAATGAATTGTGTGAGGCCACAGCAAGTAAATGGCACAGTCAATATGCAAAACTCAGGTCTTCCAAGGGCAGAGTCAGAGATCTTTTCACTTGGCCATAGCTCCTTCAAAATCAATATTCCTTTTGATGTTAATCTAAAACAATTTAATATTTTCATATTGAGAAGAAAGGCACTTTAAAAGTTTAAACAAATAACAGAAAGAAATCCCCAAATCGAAAAAGCTTAGACATAAAGGGAAGGGAGGTGATAAAAGTATTCAAGGAAGTCGACTCAAGCACACAGATTACAAAACATTTTTAAAGAAATGCAGTTTGAAGACTTAAAAAAACACAGAAATTCCACTGCTACATGTACAACCATTATCAATTAACATATACTGACTGCTTTATGTGTAGAGGAGACATTCAGAAAAGAAGCTTATTCAAGGAGGGAAAAATGGTTTGTACCAGGTTTGTGCCAGGCCCTGAACTGAGTTTTTGGGGTCCAGAACTTGGAATGATACCCCTTTCTCCCCAAACCTACCTCTTTTCCCACCTCCCTGTTCCTCTGGAAGGTAATGTCATTCTTTCATTCTCCCAGTCTCGGGTCCTTAATCATGTCATTATCCTTACTCTCCCTCATCCTACTCTAGAGGGGAGGGGATGGGAGGAGGTGACAGTTAGACAGCCAGCTCAAACCCCAACTGATTGCTAAATTTTCTCTGTAAGCATTTCCACCTCAGAAATCGGTTTACCACAAGCAGGGCTTGTATATTGCTTTGTTGGTTGTCTAGATTTAAGAGAATGTGATGGAGAATATGTTAATAATACAGATTAAACCTGGAAGTGTGGCGTGCATAATTTCCCCCCCCCCCACAACTGATTTTTAATCATTTCCCAGCACCCCACTGCCCCACATCTTGCCATTTCTATCTCCACAACATGTTCACATCTGCTTTCTTCTCCACTTCCAGAGCCAACCCCTTAGTCCAGGCCCTCACCACTTCTCACCTAAATTATGGTAATAGCCTCCTGATTAGTTTCCTTGCCTCAAGTCTCTTCCTCAACAATCCATCCTACACACTGCTATCAAAGTAATTTTCCTTAAGTATAGATCTGACCATGTCACTCTCTATCAGATCAACTTCAGTCACTTCCTCTTGTTTCTAGGATCGAATAGAAAATTTTTTTCAGTTGAATGCCCTTCACAACCTGGCCCCAAGTTGCTTTTCGGCCTCAAGGTCCACTCCTTCCCTCCCTGTAGCCTCCATACTCTGATCCTGACTCTACTCTGTGATCCGGTCAAACTGACCTCTCTGTCACTCACCCATGACATTCCATCCCTGCTGGGGGACTTCTCCCATGTACTAGTCTTTCCTCATGCTTGTAATGCGCTCTCTCCTTCTCTCTGCCTCACAGAGGCAGCCCAAGAATCAACTTCTGTATGAAGCTTTTCCCAATCTCCCTTAACTGCTTGTGCCCTCTTTCCTTCCCTTGTATTTACCTGCTTTGTATTGATAATATTATTTACTTATTATTAATCTGCAGTTATTATTACTGATTTATATTAATTATTTATCTTTAAATTTATTTCACATATACTTATATATGTACTTGGGGCAGCTAGGTGGCACTACAATGGATAGTGCGCCAGGCCTGGAGTCAGGAAGACTCATCTTCCTGAGTTCCAACCTGGCCACACTTACTAGATGTGTGACCCTGGGCAAGTCACTTGACCCTGTCTGCCTCAGTTTCTTCATTTGTAAAATGAGCTCAAGAAAAAATCCCAAATGGGGTCACTAAGAACTGGACACAACTGAAAAATGACTAAACAACATATATGTACTTGCTGTCTTCTCTGTTAGAAGATCCTGGAGAAGAGGAACTGTTTTTGTTTTTGTATCCCAGCCTCTTTTAACCTAATTCCCTTGGAAAATAACCTTAACTACGGGACAGGAAGAAGTAGATCTACACAAGTACCTCCATCTAGAGGAAGGAGACTTTGGGGATCTTCACTAAATAAAGTACTCTAAGAAAATTTGAGGAGCAGTTACAAGTGTGTGTGTGTGTGTGTGTGTGTGTGTGTGTGTGTGTGTGTGTGTGTATGAGTGTTATTAAGGAAGGCTTCCTGGACGTATGGAGGAACGGGATGCCTGAGCTGGGTGTGGAAGAGCTTCTATGAGAAGAGAATGCATTCTAGAGACTGGAGGAAAGAGGAGTGGGTTTATGCCAAAAATGGAGAGAATGCAAGATACGGTCAGGGAAGAGCTTATTAGTCCAGTTTAGCTGAAATGGAGAATAGGATAAAATTAGGCTATGGTCAGAATGTTGAAAGCCTAAAATGCCAGGTTAAGAATTTTAATTCAAACCATCAAGGTTTTTGAGAAAGGGAATGATATGGTCAGGCCAGTGACTTAGGGGAATGATTTGGAGAACCATGCAAACGATGGATTTGAGAAGGTAGAAGACAGGGAAACCAATTAGGAGATTATTCCCATAAAAAAGGTCCAAGACATGTCCTTGAAGGTCTCATAATCTAACTAGAGAGACGTGACCTCAGTATGTAAAAACAAAAGCACCATGAAGTGGGATGAATTAAGTATCAAATGACTGGTATGGACAGCAAGTGCTAAAAAGTCATTGAGAAGAGAGAATGATACAAAGGATGAGAAAGACAAGGAAGGCTTTATGGTGTAAGTGGATCTTAAGGGAAGGACAAGAATCTGACAGCTAGTGGTAGGGGGAGGAAGGGATAGTGCTGGAGGGGGGAGGAAGTGCGGTCTAGGCATAGGGAACTGCTTGAGCAAAAGGCACATAGGCAGAGATGGGCATAGCCCATTTAAGGAATAGTAGAGGTCAGGATTTGTCAGCAATTTGAACTTTAACCTGTGGGCAAGAAGGAACCACTGAAGGTTACAGATCTGTGTTTCAAGGAAGATGACTCTTGCAATAATAGTATGTAGAACTGACTAGACCAGAGACAGCCTTACAGAAGAGATCTCTGAGGTTACACGCTCCAATCCATGATTGAAAAGGAATCCCCTTTACCTGATTGCTATCCAGTCTTTTCTTGCAGAGCCTTCAGGGATAAGAAACTTACTATGGTTCCAGAGGCAGAACATTCTACTTTTGGACAGCTGTAATTATTACAAAAAATTTCCTGAGAGTAAATTAAAATCTGCATCTTGGCAACATCTATCCATTGTTTTCAATTCTGATCTCTAAAGTCAAGCAAAACAAGCTTCTTCCTTCTTCTCCTTGACAGTTCCTCAGATGGAACTTTCTAAGTTCCCTCTAAGCCTTTCCTCATACAGGATAAATGTCCCTACTTCCTTCAACTGATCCTTACGCAGGATGATCTCAAGGCCCTTCACCATTCTTTTCACTTTCCACTACATATATTAGTCGGCCAATATTCTTCCTTAAGTTTGATGTCAAGAATTGAACACAACAGTCTCTATGTAGTCTGATCAGGGCAAAGTTCAGTGGGTTCATCACATTCCTTGTTCCAGACGCTTTGCCTGCATTAATAGATCATGACCGGTTTTTTTTTGGTTGCCATATTACACTGTTGACTCATACTGACTTTTTGTCCACCAAAATGCCCTGATCTTTTTCATATACCACCCCCATCTTGTACTTGTAAAGCTTACTACTGTAACTCAAGTGGAAGGCTTAATCAACTGTAGTCTTCTAGGGAATGGAAAGGAAGGGACGAACTCAGAAGTCATTAGAAAGTTGTAAGTGATGGGGCATTTTTGTAACTGAATTGGGGAAATGGAGGAATCAAGCATGATTAGACTGATCTAACTCATCTGTAATTATCTTATTAACTGTTGGCATGCAAACAGTTTGAAACTAAATTGCTTGAAAAATTTTTTATCTTTTACACTGGTTACCACATTTTCCATGTAGACTTTAGTTCTGTTAGTTTGCCTAACGAACTCAGTCTTTATCAGCTATACAAATTTCCACTTAACTGAGTATAAAAATGAAAGGATACTACTGAAAGGTTCCAAATAAATGTATAAACCCAGCAAGATTTAGCTCAACACACAGCTTAACGCACAAGGAAAGGTTAACATCCCTCATTGTCAAGCCAACTGGTTAAACAGCCACAGACAGAAGGGATTTAATAGCCTCTCTGTTCCTCCACAGGCAACTTTCTCCTCTTTCCCATGGGCTACACAGCAAAGATGGCAGAAAGAGTTTTCTTATCTTTGGTTAACTGTACAACAAACTAAGTCCAGGCTAGATGGTTCTGTCCTATGATGGATCTCTGTAATATGGTGGTGGTTGGGATGGAATTGATACTGATGCCACTCACCAAAAGAACGGTTCAGAAAAGAGAACTGGGAAGACTCTTCTAATTCTCACATCCTTTGTGCTAAACATTTCCCTTTCCTGACCACTATAAATATTCCTTCTCTCCTCTCTTACCCCTCTACTCCTCATCACTCTTGCCACCTTCTCTGGCTCTCAATCTAAAAAAATACCCGAGTGTCTATGAGCAAAATAAGGTCTATAAAATATACCAGGAAGCATAATGTCCTTCTTATTTTCTATGGGCAGTTGAGACCCCATGGTCTGAGAGCCTGGATGCCTCATGCCCTCTCAATTACTATAAGTCACTGACTGCTGTCCAGTCAAGCTTGTGAGAAACACTGACTGATCTAGGCCTTACTCTAGTAATTACAGTCAGATTGATTTTTTGATTTACACAGTGAATTTCCACTCTAGTGCTGGAGGACTGAATCTTCCATGGATATGAATCCCTTTGAAATAATTTCTCTCTACCTAGGGAGAGGTAGGGTTTTTTTTGGTTTTGTTTTGATGGCCAACCCAAAGAGTATGGTGTCTAGATTTCTGTTTAGCCCAGCCTGCCCAACAAAACTTTACTGCAGAATTCCCAGGCACAAACAACTGCTGCATTACTCTGTCAGCTAAGCTGTTCACACACAGATCTCCAGCCAGTTAGAGAATCCAAAGCTCTATCAATTTGCAAAGAATCTACTTTTAATGTCTATTCAAGGTCAAATACCACGTCTCCGTGGCTCAGCTTCAACTCAACTTTTTGTGTGAAAATCATTTTAATCAGAGGGGATTTGATTTCAGAGTTGAGTCCATCACTTGGTGTGTGTGTGAGGCTTACAGATGCACTGAGTGGCTGCCAGCCCTGTCTGCCACTCTGGGGCTCTGCCTTCCTCCTTCCCCCTCCCCTCACTGCTGGCATCTCACATACCAATGGCATTATGTACTGTCTGCCCTGGTCCTCCTACAAGCCGAGGCATCATGATCCAGCCTGTGCAGTTAACTCCCTCTTCCCGTCACAGTGAGAGCTTCCTCTGTCAGAGCAGACAAACGGACCAAAGCCACAGGCGGAAATGGGCTAACCACAGGGGCTGGGGTTCTGGTTAGTTCTTTTCTAGGTAAAGTTGGAAAAGTCCCTGTAAACGCCAACACTGAACTTGCAGACATGGGGGCGGCACTGACCAGCCTCTCAAAATGTCCATGATTGGAAAGGGGGGAAAGGGGGAGAAAAAAGGAAGTTGTATTGTGTGATGCAAATATTATTCATTCTGAGAAGTGTTCACTCTCCCTGGGTTCAACTGAAGAGGCTATTCTGAGAAAGAACCATGACTGAGGTAACCTCCTCCTTAGAAAAACTCATGCCTCAGTCTTCTACAGTCTTAAGAAAGTATAGAAAAATAAGAGAAAACTTTCAGTGTTGCACCCATGGTTACAGAGCTGTGCAGATGAGGCAGCGATGTTTAGGTTAGCAAGAGGTTTTGTTTGTGAATTTGCTTTGGTTTTTAGTGGTTCAAGGGAAGCTAAGAGGTCATAAAATGAAGACTTGTTAGGGGTGGGCGGAGAAATGGATGATTTGTTTCTCTGTCCCTGTCTTCTGTCTCTGTGTGTCTCTGTCTCCGTGTGTCTCCGTCTCTGTCTCCCTCTTTCTTTCTCTCTGCCTCTGTCTGTCTTTCTCTCCTTTCTACCCTGCCCTTCCCCCTCCCCCTTTCCTGGAAGATTCTATGGAAGCTAAACTAAGAGTGGCCTTTCATCCAAGTACCAAATGCCACTTCTGCATTTAAGTTACTTCAAGCTAAAAACAAACATTTTGCATACTAAGTGAGAAGGCAATCCAAATTCTCCATTTGGATTTTTACTGTGGCCCAGTTAATATTTCAGATTACAGGAAGGACTAAAGAAGCCCCAGTGAACAAATCCTACCTTCTCTCAATTAACAGGTATCTTCAGAAGGTACCCAGGGGTTAAATAGGATAAACATTACTATGGTGGCATTTATCTTACTCAGTGGGGAAATCACAAAACACCTACAGATTTATAGCCCCCATCCTTCACTGCAAGCTGGTAAAGTAAGCTGTTCCTATCACATAGCCAAAGGGCAGAAGAAAAGTAATAATCCTGGGGTTCACTTCTCTGAAAGTATAGCTAGAACAGCATTTGCTTCTCTAGGTAGCGGACACTAGTAATTATCCAAAAAATGCTAAACGACTCTGGAATAATCATTTACAATAACTCTGTTTGGTACTCATGTAACATGGGTGTAGCGTCAACCCTCCTCACCTGTAGCCTAGGTGGGGCGATAACCACTATCTGCTACTGGTTCATCTCCCTTATTTATTCCATCCTAAGGTTCTATGGCAATTGAGGAATATGTCTTTACATTATTAATTACTAAAAACGAACATTTCTCATCAATTAGCTCTGAGTCCTCTATCCCAGGTTACTTACTAAATATTACTTATTTGATAAACTAGAGATAACTCTTTTCCCATAAGCTTTACTCACTGCTCTTTTCATATAAACCCCAGGCTTAAATAAAGATAAAAATTTCTGGCTATAGTATTTATTAGCAGTGTAACCAAAAATAAAACAAAGACAGAGAGACACGTCTACATTACCAGCTATGAGGAGCTCAGTCAAAGTCACCTTCACCTGATACTAAAAAGGTGCACTTCTCAATTCTAGAAGCATAGTCCCACCATTCAGTTCCCTCAAGGTAAATGAACATGTAGTCTTTTTTTGTTTTTTGGTTTTTTTGAATTTTGAATATTGTCCATGTTTCTTGGTAAGACAATGGTTAAACTTTTATCTCTTGGCAAATAAGTTTTTTATTTGTTTTCCTTTGCCCTCTCTTCAAGCCAGTTAAAACTCCTTCTCTTCTCACAGATTTCTCAAAGAATGAGTTAAACTGTGGCTGTTCAACATTTTACTGCTTAAAGATAAAATAACTTTAGCTACAGTCTTTGTGGGAGATACCACTGAAACTGGAGGTGGATTAGTATTCTGTGCTCTACACAAACAGGCCTATTTGCTATTAATGACAAATATTGCATTTCTCATCTCTGTGCGTGTGCACAAGCTGGGCCCCATTCCAGGCATGCAATCTCTTCTTCACCTCCAATTCTTAGAATCCTTGGCTTCCTTCAAGGATTAGCTTGGGCATTACCTTTTACACAACAGCCTTTCTCAACTTTTCCCTTTGATATTATCTTGTATGTACATACATGTATACATACCCCAACACATGTGCTCACATGCATGCACAGACATGCATGCATACATCTCTCTATGCATATATGTGTGTTTATGTATATAAATATAACATCTGTGTATACTTTGTTTTCCCCCTATAAGAATATGAACTCCTTGAAGGCAGGGGCAATTTCATTTTTGTCACTGTATCCCTGGTACACAAAACAGGGCCTGGCACAGGGTTGGCACCTAATCAGATGCTTGTTGAATGGACAGTGCTTAATATTTTCAAAATTGCTTTCACATATATACTCGCTGATTTTTCCTTCCTTTACCCACTCTAGGCAGAAGAAGTATAGAGAATATTTCCAATTTACAAATGAGAAAACTGAAGCTTACACAAGTGGCTTGATCCAAGTCATGTTAGACAGGACCTGGAACTAGGATGAGAATCTAACTATCTTCACCCCCAACATGATGTTCGATCTCCTACTAGTCAGTTTATTTACTTTTTGGGAAGGGGGATGGTGAAAATCTAAGTTTCACAAAATAAGCAGATACATAAAGGTTGCCTGCTCTCTTCACAAATTTAGGTGTCAATCTGTTTTTATTTCTTCAGCTCTGGGTGGCATTACTAAAATAGGACATGTTATATAATCAACAGCTGGGCAGCAGTTCCTAATTACCAGCCCCCTCTTTGGTTAATGGTTCTTCTTGGATCAGCCAGTGTGGTACAGATTGGGCCGTGACTGTCAACAGTAATGAACCACACCCATCTCTTACAAAATCCTGAGGAAAATGAAACACCATTGTTCTCTGTAGTTGTTTCAGGGTCACAGGTGAAGGAAGGGGCTGGTCTCTGTGTCAGATGGGCTAGACCCAGAGTGTTAGAGAGGAAGTAGGTACGAAAGGAGAAAGAGCTAGTGTAGGCTAGTTTCCTGGCACTGAGGCCTGGGCTAACCGGGACCCTCGATCACATGGGACCTGCTCACAGAACAAACGACTACCTCATGAGTTTGCCTACCCACCACAGGGGAAGTGAGCTTTTCAAACCAATTCCAATTCCAAGTTGTGTAAATGATATTCCGCTCATACAATTTGGCATGTAGTTTCAACAAGCTATTATCTTCTCCTTTTCTTCCTAGTTCAGCTATCAAACTACCTTTATCAACTAGTAGCAAGCACTTTACACATGTCATCTAACCATGCTTGGACTATTTCTACGCCCTGGAGTTGCTACATAATTTAGATGGGTTAATTTAGGGAACAGAGAGTTTGACAAGATGCTTTGAGATCCTTCAAGAGAAAGGAATTTGTAGGTGTTTTAGAGATGTGCATATGTACATACAGGCAACATGATTCTGTTTGATAGAGAACAGAAACAAGGCAGGTTAGTGTTCGATCTCACAAGAAGATTTCAGGCTCTATGAGGGAAAGGATTATGACATTTTAATGTGTATCTGCCCATGGTGAGCGTGTACCCTAGTGGATAGAGCCGAGCCATTCAGTCAAGATGACCTGGGTTCAGTTCCACCTCTGATTCCTACAGGTTGTACTGCCATGGGCAAGACAGTTAATTTTTCATAATTTCTCACTAACTCCAGAAACTCTCTTTTAAGACTTCAAGTTACAGAACAGTTACTGATACGTATTAATAGGAGGAATTCCCACAACAATGATACATAGGATCCTGAACCTCTCCAAAAAAATTCCCCAATCCCTCTGTGCCCCCAAACAGAATTCCTCCACCATGCTCTGAAAATGCTGAATTAATTGCAGGGTGGTTTTACTTGCAAGAGGTATCTAGAAACAAATGAAATAGTGCCATTTTAATGATTTCAGAAGGTTCTTATCATTTTGTGTGTGTCACAGATCCCTTCTGGAATCTGGTGAACCTTACGTATCCCTTCTCAGAGTCATGTTTTTAAACGCATAAATTAAAATAACTAAGACTTCAAAGACAACCAATCATTTGAAAATAAGAGTTGTCAAAATATTAAAATCAAAAACAATTTCACAAACCCCAGGTTAAGAACTCCTGCTTTAATGTATACCATCACGAAATGATTTTAGATCAGACTATAGAGAATTCTGGAGAAAGATACCATAAACTCTTTTACTCTCAAACTTACAGATCGATTTGCCAAACTTTTTACCTCTAGAAGGTTGCCCTCACTGCTTCCTATCTCCCATTCACCTAACTCTGTGCCTGCTCCTTATACTCTGTCCCTACCTAAGCCCCTGGTCATCTGGTTGACCTGGGCCTCCTTCATGCCCAGTGTCCACTTCTCTCCTTCCAAGACTCCATGAAATACAACTTGGTCTTTGCCATAACACTTCCTTAGAATTTGAGGACTGAAAAGTATCTTCGTTTATCATCACAGGTGTGGCTCCACAGTGGGCCCACCCTGATGTCTCCAAAAAAATTAATATTTTGTGTCTCATTTTAAAAATCTGGCCTTTAAGTAAGATTTAGTTGTTAATTTAAAAGTCAAGTTTAGGTTTCAGTTCAGTTAGTTTGATGAGTAAAAATTATGTCCTCTATGACTGAGTATTCAATAATGTTCATCTTTCAAAAGTAAAAAGCAAAACTGCACACCTGCTAAAATGTTCTGGGAACATATGGCAATGATAGCTTTAAAGATGGGTAAACAGGCCAAAGAGGTGGTAACTCACCCCAAGTCACCCAGGGGCAAAGCCTGGGCTAACACCTTCATCTGCTGTTCTTTAAACACAAGTGGCTCTGACTCTGTCATGCTGACCCCAACATATCCACACATGCTCTGCTGACCCCAACATATCCACATGTGCTCTGCTGACCCCAACATATCCACACGTGCTCCAAATGCAATGCAGACTTTTTGGAAGCAGGAGGACAGTGCCAGGGTCTCAGTTTTCTAGCACTTCATGCCTTGCACAGAGAAAGCATTGTAACCAAAGTTAGTTAAACTCTGAATCTGGGGGATTAATATTGGAAATAAAAACCAATTTTAAAATGTTCTCTGGTCATTCTAACAAACTTTCTCTTGCACGCACACACATATACATATGGATATAAAAAGAGGTAAGGGATGCGTCCTGTGGAAGGCATTTTCAGGCTGGCACACTTTGCCAGTAGAGTCAATGCCCAGAGAACACCATAACCCAACTTGATTTGTAGTTGTAGTTCCCTGGGGGAAGATCATAGACTCAAAGACCTCTGAACTGGAAGGGACCTCAGAAGCCACCTAGTCTTGACCCTCTCATTTTCTAGATGAGGAAACTGAGATCTGGGAGTTATATGACCTATCCAGGGTCACAAAGGCAGATGTCATTGGGATTGAGACGGAGGTCCTCTGATTTCAAATCCAGGACTCTCCCCTTGGACCCTGTTACCTTCTTGTTGCTATTGTTAAAATAACCCTGCAAGGTGGGCAACATAGACAAATTACATGACAAAATGGAATCTCAGAGAAGTGAAATCATTTGCCCAGGGTCACATGGCTAGTAAGGGGCAGAGCTAAAACAAGTCCTGCTCTTCCTCTCACCCCTTGTGGATTTTCTTCCTCCTGTTCCCTTCTTCTCTAGCGGGTATTTCACCATACACCTGACTCACCCACATCTTAGCACATGAGTTCTGCCAGGGCAGCTGATGGGTGTAACCTGTGGACAACAAATGCCTGGCAACCCTCCAGAAGGGTGAGGATGAAAGGGCTGAAAAGAAGGAGCAGGGAATCCATGGGAGAGGATGAGTGGGGGAAGGGCCGTGCACTCTAACGAAAGGAAGGAAAGGGTTTCGGCACATGGCAGCAGGGCATGGAGATGACATCATACCCTCCAGAGGACAGAACGGATTCTAAATCTGGGTGGGGAAGCTTCAGCTCTGCCACCTCTGATAGGAGCCCAGCCTTGAGCTTGCTCCCCCGCTCCCCACCTCCTTACAAAGCAGCGGCCAATGATGCTGACACTGTTTCCAGCAGCCAAGGAGCCGGTGCCAGATCTTTCTCCTTCTGATATTAACTCGGCTGTGGTGCCATCGCATTTCTGAAAACTTTCTGGGACTGGGAGTTCTATGGAAGCATATGCCACACTCTCACACACAGTAAGGTACTTTTATATGGAAGATGAAGAAGATGGCATTTTAGCTAGCCCAGGTCTCAAGCTGTCAAATGCAGCAACCACCCAGCCTCAAATAGCAGCTTCTCAGGAATCTCACACAAGGCACTCCCTCCCACCCTCCCGGATCGTCAGAGGAATTCCAGGGTAGAAGTTTCAACACTATTCTACATCTGCATACAAGCACAAGAGTCGACAATTTCCTGGATCCTTTCCCCACTGCCAAGATTCTCTTTCCCTTTCCCCGAACAATTAAGTATAGCTCATACTGCTTTTCATCCATATCCTAATGAAATCAAACATACGTTCCCATTTAGGGCCACAGGGCAGTCCCACAGTTCAGTTAAAACTTCCTCTCCCATAAGGACATTCCCAGTTTTGGGGTTTTTTTGGTGGGGCAGGGGGATTAGGGATCCTCAGGAGAGATGAATACAACGAGTTGTCTGTTTCCTTCTCTTCTCTTGTTCTCTAATGAGAATGTTCTCTAACTGCTCTTTGAACAGCTGTATCAGTCACAATCTCCAGAGGCCTGCTTTTCATCTCACCTTACCAAATCAATCAGACATCTATCTCTGTTTCGGCCACCTTGGCTCATCTCCCCACCTTCACCTCTTGCCTCTTCTTATCTCTGCCAAAGAGCTCAATCATTCTTCCTTACACTGAAAACAGGTAGGTGGCACAGTGCAAAGATGCTAGGCTTAGTGACCTGAGTTCGAATTCTGCCTGGGAGACTGCGTGTCCTTAGGCAAGTCATTTAAACTGTCTGGGTTCTTAATTTCCTCATCTGTAAGATGAAAGGGTTGGACCAAGGATATGTTGGAACCAGCTTATACCAACTTGTGAGAACTGATTGTTAAACTTTCAATATGAGTATTTACACCTCAAAAATTGGCAAATGCTACAAATCCGGGCTTGATTTATTGTTTTGTTGATTGTCTAGGCTTAAGAAAGCGGGTGGAGAAAATGTTGAAAATGCAGAGTAAATGTAAAATGTGTCGTGTTCACATGTTTTTGTTTGCATAGCTGGCTGTTAGACAGTGACCAGCAAACAAACTGACCTCTCTTCCACATCCACCTACTGCTCCTTGTTGTCCTCTCTGGGGCCAAGAAGAAGAAACCAAATCCCTCTTCCGTGACAAAGCCCTGCAAATACTTGCAGATGCGTGTCATGCTCTGTTCCCCATCCCTACTCCCTTTCTCCAGTTTCTTCTATTTCTCTTCACTCTTCCCATTTACTTGCTATAGTACTCTGCACCTGGAAGATGTGCACTGTTGGTTAGAAGATGCTGAAATATGCTCATTACACCCTCCCTCCCCACCACCTTGAGTTTCTTTCAAGACTGAAGTCCAGACAATGCCAATGCCATCTGTACGTGATTACTCTATGTATATTACCCAGGACTGCATGAATGCGTTTCCTGCACTCTTAGAACTATCCCAATTATACAGATGCAGTGCAAGGACCCTGCTACCACATCTGAGCCTTGCATTTTTTCCCCATGGTTACATTCTTTTTCCTTTTGCAAGACTGTTGCTTTGGTTAGTTATCTGTAGAACAGTTTCTAAACTAAGAAAATTCAGTATGTCCATGAATAAATTCCCCATGGAAGGGAAATGCTAAAGAAGGTAGGTGCCCAAAGCAGCAGCAGAAGTAACTAAGGGAAGAGCCATTCTGTGAGAAAAAGCTGCACTGGCTTGGAAGGGTCATAGATCAGCCATTCTAATGTTTTAATTATTAGGGAGTTGTACCCAATTCCGATTAGTCATCTGGGTGTGGGAGTCGGTGTCTGGCTATGGTTTAAGTGAATCCATCCTTCCCCTTTTATTTACTTAAGACACATACACCCCTGTCACCTGATTCTTCTGGGTGACTCTCAAGCAATTCAAGTTGACCATTAAATTCTGTTAGAGGAAAAGGCAAGAACAATTCAGCTATCAAATGTTTAAAGCTTCTAATTAATGTGCTTCCCAGAAAACACTTTGGAAGAGGCAGTCCCTGGTCTCTGCTTGGGTCTAGACTTGGGTCGTCTGAATGAACATCTGTAACTGCACATGAGCAGCGACCCTGGCAGCAACTCTGAGAATGAAAATCCACTGAATACATTAAGCTTCTTTCCCGCTGATTCATGGTCACTTCTGGATTAGACAGTGAATGTCTCTCAAGAGATTCCTTCAACCACCCACACCCTCTACCCGCACTCTTTTTTCCCTCCCTTTTGGTAAGTTGCTGCTTTCTTTGCAATGGCTAACCCAGCACTGCTGAGGAGGTGAAAAAGCCAGGGAGGAACAGGAGCCTGGGAGATGTGCCAACCTGAGTCTGGGAAACCAGATGTGACCAGAAGAAGACCAAAGTCAACAGGCTTAGTCCAACCATGAAAGTTCTCAGTATGCACATGTGTCTGAGTACATGCCTCGATCTGTTTGCCTTACCCTATCTGTCTTCTTTATGGGCCCAAGTTTCCTATATGCCAGCCCTGAGCATTCCATACCCTACTGCTCTTATAAGAGTACTGATGTATTCGTGGAAAGTCCATCTAACTTGGGGAGGCAGCACTGCAGATGTATTATTGCCACATGAACTAGGACATCAAGCTAGGACAAAACTAATTAATAATAATAATAATTAATTTACTATGCTGGAGGAAAGGACAAAGGTTTCTAAGGAGAAGAGCAGACCTTTTGGGTCACTAACAGTTTGGGAGGTTAAGACCTTCCGCTGAAAAACGAGTGAATAACATTAGGTCTAACTTCGTCCTTCAATACATAAGTCGTCCACCCCCCAAAAAAATTTCCTCAAAAATCAAAGCATTAGCAAAAGAATCTCAATCTCAACAGTGAGTAAAAGGCTGGAATCCATATTAAATTAATAAATAATTATGTGAGATTTCAGTTTCTATTCTGTCTTCCTCAAAAACAGCAAAACTCTGGAAGAGTGGCAAGAGCATTGGATCCAGCAGTCTAAAACTTGAGCTTTGGGGTCTGGGGTCTGGGCCCTGCCACATACAAACTCTGTGACCACAAGCAAGCCTCTTCACCGTTCTGAGCCTCAGTTTCTTCATCTATAAAAGAGAGAGTAATACTTTTACTACATACTTCCCAAGATTACTAAGAGGCAGTCATTTTTAAAACCGTAAAGCTGTGCATAAGTCAGCTTTCATTATTCACCCAGAGTTTCTTGAGCTTCTGACTTACTGAGGGAATGTGGTAATTGAGGGTAGGCTTATCTCCTACATTCACCCGATAGGCTGTCACTTAAATATGGAGAAACTTGGTGGACTGAGTCTTTGTTACACTTCAGAGATCTGATCTTAAGGCTACAATGCTATTACAAGTGACTTGGAAAAATCTGAGAAGACGCGTCTTCCTCCCTTCTCTGAGGTGGAGGATCATGGGTGTGGAACATTTCATCTGCTGTCAGATGTAGCTGACAGCTACTGTTCAACAGGTTTCTTTTCTTTCTTTTTCAATTTTGCCACAAGGGATGACTCATTAGGTATGGTTATAAATATATATAAATATCTATGACATATTCATATATAAAATATACAAATATATTATATATAAATCAAAGATATGGCTATAAACGAAGGTGATATAAAAACAAAAAAGATACTCATTTAAAAATAAGACAAAATACGAAAACAGAAAAATGTTAAAATGTTAAAATAATTGCTTCAGGCTCCATCCAGTGTGTTATCCTGAGATGGAAGTAAAATATAGTGGAGCACAGACTTGTGAAATCATTCTCACGGTACCTGACACAAACAATCAGCAACAGTTATGGCAATGGATCTATAGCTTTATCAAATGTGACGATCGAATGAGATAAAACTTATATAAAGTGCTGTGTAAATATGTATGACATGTTTATATACATGTTAACTATTATTATTATTATTATTATTATTAGGCATACTGCAGCCCATCCATGCCATTGTCTTCAGCAAATTTTTGTCCACATCTTCCCATAAATCTCCCAAAGGGAATCTACCCATTTTTCTGGGGGTCTTCCAGTTCTCTTTATCAATTTTTACTCTTTTGGGGGGTGGGAGGTAACATTTGGTACCTGCACTATTTTAAATATTAATGAATAAAGTTATACTTAAGTTTCATACAGTTGGTCAGAGTGGCTTGTCCCTTTGGAAGAGGGTGATCTAGGGCAGCATGGTCCAGAATAGCCCTGGAACCAGAAACCAAAACATTTCCTGCCCCTGTCCTCTCTCCCAATGAATGTACTTCCTAGCTGGGTGTACTATGTAGTCCATACACCAATGAATCTCTGACATCACTCTATGGGCATTCCCTCCAGTGATGCAAACCCAACCAATTCATACTGGTACATCCTGTGGGACTTTCCTCCATGTACTCCTGGGAATCCACTGCAGGAGGTCCAACCACTTCTAGAGAGGTTTCCGGAATTTTCCTGACATTTTACAAATGCCAGTAGAACATGGAGGCTGTTTACTGGTCATCCCTTGCACCCACCACATGACTGTCCCATAATTTCCTCCTACCACTGTTGATTTCTCAAGTGACCTCCTTTATGCTGTTTCTCTCACATGTTTCTCTCCTCATTTGTCATATGAAACAGCTTGGCTGCACCCACTATTCACTCTTGCTCTTTGGGTGACCTTCAACTTTCATCTTTCTGAGACTAGTATGACAAGATATGACATGATTTGGAGTCACAGCTCTTTACCAGAAAGAATACTGGTGTTAAAATACAGACCTCTGTTTCCATAAGAAGCTGGGGTGTGTGTGTGGGGATCATCCCCCAAACTGCAATTTCCCAAAGGCAATCAACATACTCTTCTCCTGTTCACTTCTAGGCCCAGCTCACCATCCATTTTCTGTGTCCTGAGTTGTTCATCCAACTACACATTATAGCCTAGAGGCAGCAAGGGAGTTGGGGGTAGTAGACAGACCTCAGAAGACCTTAGTTCAAATCCTGCCTCAAATACTTATATATGTGATCCTGGGCAAATTCTTTACCCTTTCTCAGTCTCATATTCCTCACCTGTGAAATTAGGATAATAACAGTGTAACAGTCTCTACCAGAGCGTTGTTGTGAGGATCAGATGAGAGCTCTCTCAGTGTCGGCTATCATCATGATCTGAAACACAGTGGTTCCATAGGACCTTAAGACATCGGTGGTCAAGCTCAGTGTAACGCTGACGTGGCAGCTCCAGTGTCCTCAGGGCAAGGAAGAAGAGTGAGAGACCAGCCAAAAGGAGGGAAGAGTGGAACAAATATGAGAAATCCTCTTCTATGTTGAAACCAGGATTGAGATTCAGAACCAAGCTGCCAGCATTGTCACAACACACGATTTCTTCCAATGCTGCCTCTCGTCTCTGGGAGTGAGAGTTCTCTTTAGCCCCCGGGAAGTGGTAAGAGCCCTTCTAGCACCATTAAACTCTGGAGCTTCCATGGACACTGACTACTTCACAATACACAACTGTGCAATCTGGAACAGGGTACACCAAGAGCCAATTAGCAAAGATAGGCTGCAGGGTTCTCAGCAGGCTTACAGCATGGCTTCGAAAGGAACCCTCCACATAAGGAAAAACAGGTGAAGAAGCCCAGAGAGGAAGACACTTGGTTTACTGGATTTAGCCTCAATCAAAGATTCTTACCTGGAGTCCAGGAAATTAAAAAAAAAAACCTTGGTAACTACATTTGAATAGGATTGGTTTCCTTGGTAATCCTATGTTTCATTTTATGTGTTTATGTCCATTTTTCTGAGAAGGGGTCTGCAGGCTTCACCAGACTGCTGAAGGGGCTCAAGACCCCCAGAAAGTCTAGAATCCCTGCTCTGTGTCATCCTTTCCACAAATGGAGTATGTACTTGCAATGTTTCCTTAGGGCAACTGTGCATCTCCACTACTACAAAGAATTATTAACTATGATGTCAGTCCATTAACTGGGTGATTTTTTCTCATGCAGAACTGGTTTTGAAGATGTTTGGCAGACATAGATGTTCTCATATATTCAGGGGCATCTGGACTCCAGTCTTTACAACAATCCTATTAATCACCAGACAGAAGTAGGCCAGCATAGGATGGGGCACTTCCTAGCACTCTGCCTTAAAAGTCACTTTCAGTAGAGAGGTAAGAGGTCAGTCAGTCCCTGTGAAGTGGCTCTGAGGGCTTATGGGAACCATTTTTCTTTAAAGAGCAGAGGTAGGGATGCTAACAGCAGGCCTTTAATAACAGCGGCTCTTTAACAGATCTTCCTCCCATTCTTGGGATCACTCATTTGCCCACCCTTTGTCACCAAACCAACATTAAAACAGTTCCGGTCTGGCTGGGGACTAGAGGGGCTTTCTGAAAATTTATCTGGTTTTCCCAGGGGTGGGGAGGTTGACAGGTATCCAGTTTGCTCAACCTCTTCCAAAGGCTCATGGGGTACAGTTCGTGTTTTGTTGGTTTTTTTTTTTTTTGTTACTCCTGCTCTCCACACCCTTACCCCCCAGCATTTGGTGACTAAGCCTTAACAGCCCTGAAATGGCTCCAGGGAACTGGTGCTCAGTTCTGTTCTCCTTTAGCTGGCTTCCTTTACTTCCCTTCCAGGTGACCCAGGGTAGCACTGGCAGCTTTGTTAGCAGTCTCCACCTGAGTTGGGTGGTTGGCATGGGCTTTCCATGCTTTGTGCTGAGAACCAGTGTTGAAAGATCCACTACATTTCAGCTTCCTCTTGTAACCCCCACCTACTGTACAATACACAGCTTCCTTAAATTCAAATTTAAGATCTTTCTGATGCCATATTTTTAGGCTAATGTGGAGATTTGTTCAGCCAAAGAATGGCAGGGATAGTAAAAGCAAATTTAGCCAGAAGCTGGCATCCTCAGAACATTGTCAGTGTGGCGGGCTATAAAAACTATGCAGTCCATTTGAGTTATTCTGGAGGCAGGGGCAGTGGTGGTGTTCTCAGGCCACTAATCCCCTGTCAGGTGATAGCTCACAAGACTCCTGTAAGTCCTCATTACTGAGGCAGAAACCCGGCACTAGGCCAGAGGTTTCAGTGACCCCAAAGTAACATGGTTAGCAGTTAACCTCATAATAAACCTCCAGAAGATTTGTAGACTGAGATATTGCATATAAACATTGTCTTAGGGAGGAATATGAAAAGAACTTTTCATAACAGACTATAATGACTTATGGCAAAGACGAAAAACCAAGGGTTTTTCTTCTATGTGCTGTAATATAGATCATGAAACACATAGTACATACATACACCTACAGGAGGGGCAAAGAAGACTTGGGCCAGCCTTGGAGTCAGCTGGATCCCCCAGTGTCCCAGCTGACCCCCCTGCTACTTCATCTCTTTTTATTACAAATCTACCATGTTAACATATGCCTACATGCCTTCCAGCTTCTAAAGTGGTTCCTTTTTACAACGTCATTGTCATTGTACAAATTGTCCTCTTGGTTTTGCTCACTTCACACCAATCTCCCCATGTTCCCCGTTTCCCTTTTGGTCATGTCTTATAGCACAATAATCTTCTTACATTCATATATTATAATCTGTTCAGCCATTCAGCATTAGATGCACGCCTCCTTTAGATTCTGGTGGTTTGCCACCATAAAAAAGGGCTGCCATAAGAGTTGTTTATACATATCATTTTTTCCTGTTTCACGGATCTCTTTGGGGATAGGCCTCATGGCAGTATCACTGATCACAGGACATGCACAGCTTAGTAACTTTGGGGCACAGTTCTACACTGCTTTCCAGAAGAGTTGAATCAGTTTCTAGCTGGAGTAGCAGCACGTTAAGGAGCCTGTTTTCCTGTAGCCTCTCCAATATCATATAATTTGCCTTTTTTGTCATCCTTGCCCGTTTGATGGGTATGATTTTGAGGTTGAACCTCAGAATTTCTTTAATGTGTACTGCTCTAATTATTAATGGTTTGAAGCATTTTTTTTTTATATGGAAGTTGACAGTTTGGATTTTTTTTTGAAAATTACTTATTCATATTACTTGACCATGTGCTAATTAGGGAAGGGCTCTTATACTTTAAAAAAATTGAATAATTTTTCTGTATCTTAGAAATGGGAATTTCACCAGAGAAATTTGATGCAAAGATTTTTTTTCCCCAGTTGTTCCTCTTTAATTTTAGCTGCATTGGTTTTCTTTGTGCAAAATATTTTAAATTTATAATCAAAATCTTTTGCAATTCTCCCTATACTTTGTTTGGTCATGAACTCTTGTCCTAGCCATAGATTTGGAAGGGAATTTTTTTCTTTGTTCCTCTAATTTATTTATAATATAACTTTTTATATCTAATTCATGTATTTAGGGCTTATGCTGGCATGTGGCGTAATGTATTAGTCTAATTCTTGGTGAGGCAATCAGGGTTAAGTGACTTGTCCAGGGTCAGACAGCTAGTGTCAAGTTTCTGAGGTTGGATTTGAACTCAGATCCTCCTGATCCCAGAGCCTGTGCTCTTTCTATTTTGCCACCTAGCTGCCCTGAATTGGTCTAAATCTCATTTCTGCTAAATTGACTTTCCAGCAGTTTTGGTCAAATAGCCAGCCAGTTCTTTCCAATGCTTCCTATGACAACCATCTCTTTCACAAATCACTGGCATTGCTTATGCTTAAAAACTTGCAATGGTTTCCCATTATCTAACATGACCAAACCTCCTCCTGACCTTTGAGGCTTTCACTTGCTTACTATCAGTCAGCTTCTTCCTACCCAACAGAGATTCCCTAAATCAGTCAAACTAATCTGCTTGCCAGTCATGCACAGGCCTTTGTGTTCTAATATATGTCTTCCTTTTGAACCATGCTCAAAGTCGCCTTCAGGAATCCTTTCTTGATTTAAGAGTTGCAGTTGTTCGGTCATTTGTCAGACATGTCTGACTCTTTGTGATGCCATCTGTGGTTTTCTTGGCAAAGATACTGGACTGGTTTGCCATTTCCTTCTCCAGTTCATTTTACAGATGAGGGACGTGAGGCAAACAGAGTTAAGTGACCTGTCCAAGATCACACAGCTAGTAAATGTCTGAGGCCTAATTTGAACTCAGGTCTTCCTGATTCCATGCCCAGCACTCTATCCACTTTGCCACCTAACTGCCTGACTTAAAGAGTACACAAATGCTTTACTCCTTTACTCTCCTCTACACTTAATATTCAGTTTGTGTTATAAAAACTTGGACTTTTGTACAACAATTTGAAATTTGACAATTTTTTATGACTTGTGTGTTCCATTTCCTAAAACCAAGTTGTAAGCTACTCATGGACAAGCAATGACTCCTTGTTCTTCTTGGGGCTAGGATAGCTCTCTGTGGCACTTAACACAGGAGTGCTCCAAATCTGTTGCCAATAAACAGCCAGGAAGCAAATGTATTTGAACTGAAAGCCTGCCACCTACAAAACAAGAGCTGAATTTGAGTTTGTTTGTATAAAAACTTTTATAATCACAGCTTTAAAAAAAAGGGAGTTAGGGGTCATTTAGGATAAAGTATTATCAATTAGCACGTATAAGTACCCTGAGGGGAAGCTAGTGAGTTGCATTGCTACCCAAATATAATGGCCTCCTTCCCTTCTCAGAGCAGATGAGTTTAAACCACAAAGACTACCTAAGTTTTATAGCTTGTGCCCACTCCTTTTGACATCTTCTCGCCTGCTACTGAGCATCTTAATGAGGTTTAGACCTGCAGCGGGCTTGGTGACTTCCACTGCACAAATTCTGATCCCCCACAAGGCCCTGCAAAAGCCTCGTTCACTGAAGACTCATAATGCCTGCCTCCTCTTCTAAGTATCTATCAGTGTTTCTAATCACTGAGAAAAGCAATATGGGATTCAAATACCTCTCTTCAGCTATCCCTACCTGTTAGCAAAACATCTACCTGAAAAGCTCCCCATAGGTCAGATGAAAACATTATCAGGCTAAATGATTCTGTTCCAGAGGGACACTAATTCACGGGAGGCAGACCTACCTATGCATGCCTCAAGAGCTGAAACCAAAAGGCAAACATGCCTTGAAGTGCATTTCTGTACTCACCTTGATCATTTCTGCCACATAACTTTCTGGCCCTGTGTACTCAGTAGAATCCTTCACCTTGACCAAGACAATGAAGCACAAATAATGCCACATGTTGTGTTCCTCTTTAATGTGTTCTTCAAAAGTGACCGTCTTGTTATCAAACTTGTCTCTTTCTAAGCCTAAAAGAAGAGAGAATGAAGCTTCTCTTTAGCACCAAAATAAGCTGTTTGTTGTATAAATTCCATCTAAAAATGTAGGTGTACTGGGCCTTCCAGTGAACCCAGTTATATATTTACACGTACATAATTTGTATAAAAAAGTAATGCAACTTTAAAAGGATATCCCAGACATGAAGATTAAAGGACTTTTGAGATCAATTTGGTTTAATCACCTTATATAGATATATTTTTTTTACAGATGAAGAAACCGAGAGGTTATACGTTTTATCCCAAGTGACAAAACAAGAGAGCTAGGATTTAAATTGAGATTCTCTGCCTCCCAAACCAGTAGCCTTCTCACCATTTCCTGCTGACCAAAGATTGAACCTGTTAAGTAAAAACTGCTCACGCTATACTAATTACAGCAGACAAACCACTGGTAGGTTTTGTGAGCATGTCTCATCTTGAAATTCATTAACTGAAGCATTTATTGAGCATCCACTACATATAACACACTGTGCTAGGAACTCGGGGAGACAAAACTAGCTCTAAGACAAGGCCCTGGTCTCAGGGAGCTTACCGTCTAGCAGCCGTGATTCCTTCTCAGAAGATCAACTTACAGTACATCTAAATATCTCATCCTGATTAAGTTCCAAGTTCCTTGTGAGCCTGAAGCACGCTTTATGTTTCTGAATCTTCCCCCTCCTCCCTCTCGGTGCTGACCAAAATAGTAAGCTTAAATATAAAAAATGTATAGTAACAAAATAGTAACTCAATAAATTCCATCTCCCAGCTCCTGGCATTTTCTCCTGGCTGTCCTCATGTCTGGAATGCTTTCCTTCCTCCCCTCTGCCTACTGACCTCACTGGCTTCCTCCTTTCTTTTATTAGAAGCCTTCTGTATCCTCTCCATTGAGGGTATCCTTCTGTTCATTATTTCCTACTTATCTTGTACATAGCTTGCTTTGTATATATTTATTTGCACGTTACTGTCCCCATTAGATTGTAAACTCTTTGAGGGCAAGGGCTGGGTTTTTGTTTTTGTTTTGCTACTTTTTGTATCCCCAATGTCTAGCACAGTGCTTGGCATACAGTAGGCTTTTAATAAATTTTTACTGGCTGACCGACTGATTGATGATAGAGGGGAATGGTCCATACCTTTCCAGAAATGATAATCATTTTGTGAAATGATAATTATTTTGCTGTTACAGAAAAAATACATAGAGGCTAAGGTCTGGATACTTTTTTCAGAAAATTTTCTGAGAGGTTAGGCCTACATGCATATCTTCTTCCCTTTCAATATGTTTAGGGGCAAGAAAATGAAAACAGAAGGTCTGAGTCCAGGGAGCAAGCACAAGGTTGGGGCACAGGATGCAGGGCAGAACCTTCAATCTTTGCTCTTGAGAACTGATCTGCTGTAAAAAACATAACGGTGATGGAAACACTGCTCAGGGTGAGTTAGGAAAGGTTGCTCTGAGGACAGATGATGAAGAAATAAGAGTGTAACCAGAGCATTCCATGCCTAGGGAATACAGGGCCCATCATCCGGCATGTCTTCAAGGCTCAGATCTCCCCAAGACTCATCCATGCCACCAGATGTGGCTCCAGGCTGAACTGGGCCTTCCCTCTCTTGGAAGCTTGAAGGCAGCAGCAAGACCTACCACAAATAAAGCAGGTGGTCTTTAAGATCTCTTCCTTCTTCTGCTTTTCACTCCTCAGGTCGGCAAAGGTATCAATGATGACCCCAAAAATCAGGTTAAGGACGATGATGATCACCATGAAGAAGAACAAGAGGTCGTAAATCACTCGAGCAGCAAAGAGAGGCTCCTGGGAGAAAAGAAGTGTCATAATTAATTCCAGCCATTAGCTTTATCATTTTAGTTTTGACAGCTCTGTGGCAAAACAGCATTAAGAAACCTTTAACAAGCTTAAGCTAGACATTTCGACCATCAGCTGTCAGTGCAAACTGAAACTTCTGCTGCCCAGTAGTATCTTTCTCTCCAGCTACAGAAATAAATGAAAACCATTATTTTCTACAAAGCTGATGAGATCGAGTTGAGTTCTACGACTGTTCCTTTTTTTACATATCTTTATTATAAATCATTAGCTCTTCTTTATGCCACCCAACATGCTGTAAACAAACTTTTGGGAGCCATGATCTTTGGGAAAAGGATCTCAGCCTATAAACCTGATGACCAGTATAAATGTTGCAACCATTTATATACATATGTATGTATGTATAAACACACACACATACATATATAAAATAAAAATCATCCCTCTAGAGATTGCAAATTTCCACATATGACTTTAACAGGATATACTAGAATAGTCTTTTTGGAGAAAGTATGCTCAACTGGCCACTGAACCCCATTTCCTTGGCTCCCTCCTATTTTCTTCAGCATACATTTAATCTCATTTACTGTGCACTGTCACCCACCCACGTCTCTCTTCCTTCCCCTTCCACATTAATTTACCTCTTTGGAAGGCTTCCTGAGCACATCTCCTACTCCGCCCCCACTTCTCAGTCCATGACTCAGCACAGTAACAATACACATCAGTAATGTCTCACACGTATGTTCCTTATCTTCTTCAATTTGTTCTGCAGGAGTCAGCTCTGTTAACATAGCAAGTAATGACAGGTTTAAAGTGTGAGAAAATATATACCATGATTTTGATATTATATTTCTTGAATGCCATTTCACTAGCTGACAGGCACGAAAGGAAAATAAATTCAGAAACCAAGGGCGAAAGATCCAAACATTTCCATCCAAAATGTGTAACCCTCACCAGCAGCCCTTCGCATTTTCAGCGACTGTGGCATTAACCACTGGTAACTTCCTCTGTTCTGTCCCAATGGCATCCTTTCTTGGATGACATCTAAAAATATTCCCTACCTTTTGAAATCTATAGGATTCTCATCCCAGTCCCAATAATGACTCACTGTATGACCTTAGACAAGCTGCTTAGTGCCTGGGAGCGCAGCGTTGTCATCAGTGCACTGAGGATACCACTACTTACTACTGTGAAGCTGAAATGGGATGTCTATGAAAGCACATACTGTATAGGTATCTGTAAATATAACGTGGGCCTTCTCCTATGACATTAAGAGCTCGTTTTCATTCTCACTTTCTTAATGAATAAAGAGACAGATCACTGAACACCCTCCCATGCAGTATTCCTGCCCTTTCCTCAGCTCTCCCCTCTAAACCGCCCCCCCCCCCAACATCTGTGACATTCATTTTTAAGCAAAGAATATGCTCCAACCCGAACCTATCTGGGCCTTAATTTCCTTATGTGTAAAACAGTGGGAGTGGGAGCTAGCTGGTCTCAATGGTTCCTTCCAGCTCTACCATTTTACGAGACTACAAGTCTTACCTAGCCTTCGATGTGGGATCAAAGCCTATGAAGTGAATCAGTTTCAAGATGAGGTTTAGAGGCTACTCAGTTCAAAGTGCCTACCTTCTGTGGGTACAGGAGAAGAACAATTTTCTCCAGCCCCCAATCGACACACATCAGAATACAGGAACTCTCCTGCCAAACTTTCACTGGTGTCTGTAAAGACAAGGTTTATGGTGAACAATCTGAACACATCTTGCCAAAATGCTTGAAGTCATTAATTCATACCCCATTAAATAATTCTCAACAAAGAAAAGTCATGTAACTGAACTATAATTAAAATGTAAGAGTTGTAATGTACATACTCATTTGAAAAATGCTGTCTCTAGATGAAATACACAAGGCAGAGGATGTGCATTTCTGCATAGCTCATGAGAAATACTGTACTCACTAGCCCGCCTCTTCTGCTTTAAAGAAGCTCCCAGATGGACACTACTGAACACGCACCGTGCAGGCAAGAGCTATCAAAAGTCTGCACCTAGCATTAATTGGTATCATAAGCTATCTCAGTCCCAGAATGACTGACTTCAGATTTTCATGTTGGTCAAGAGGTGAAATGAAGTTAGCTTTCACTGGTGTAATTAGCGTGTGCCCACAGATTTAAAGAGAGGAAACCAAAACTGTACGCAAAACTTTGTCAAAACATTGTGGGCATTTCTTTTGTTGGAAGCCACTGTAAAACCTGCAAAAAAAAACCTATTAGCATTTCATCAAGCACTCTGGTGTACGCAAATTGTAGCAGTAAAGAGCTTGACCCTCACTCAAAGGCAAGAGTTCTGTGAACTTGCTAAATCAAGGTTCAAAATCATAATCAGCCTTAGAAAAGTAGACATAGCACAGCCCTTTGAAACATGTGAGTTCACACCTGCTCAAGGATTTGCTTTTAAACTCTATTCTCTAGGTATTCAGAAGACATTAGTTGTGTCATGATTTTGTTGAAAAAATAAACCCATAATTTATATTTATATAGTAACACAATTTATACTCTTGTCCTCCTTCCCCCTCTTTGCTCACCCCACACTCTCCCATGCTGGATAAAGAGTACTGAAGCACATAAAACAGACCTGGAAGGGAGGTTTCATTGGGAAGCCTATCCACTTCTAGGATAAAGTCATCTTTGAAGAACAGATAGCCCACAATGGAGAACAGGTAAACCAGGATGAGAGCAAGAACAGCAGTCAGGATGATGGATCGTCCATTTCGAGTAACGCTCTTAATGACATTGAGCAGTGTCTCTTCTCTGTACACTAAGTCAAAAAGCTAAAAAAAAAAAGGCAAATTTTCAGAAATTTCTATCCTGATTTTTTTATCAGCAATTCTATAAGGATGTACAAAGCACCAATCCAGAGAGGTCTTCCCCAGATCCCCACTCTCCTCAGCTGCCAGTGCCTTCCTCTTTGAGACTATCTTCCATTTACTTTTTATATGTTACCTAGCTATTTACATGTTTTCACAGCAATTTGAATATGCATTTCTTGAAGGGAAAGTTTTTGCCTTTCTGTTCTCAGTACCTGGCTCATAGTGAGTGATTAATAAATGCTTGCTGATTGCCGACTGATTGACATCATAGCTAGCACTTAACACAGTACTTTTAAGGTTTGCAAAGTATTTCTGCATATTGGCTGATTTGACCCTCACAATACCTTTAGTGGTGGGAAAGACCACCTGACATTCATTGTTTCTTACTAGACCTAGATCCAATCTTTCTCACTGTTGGGGGGAGGGGGTTCTCTTTACATGCAGTTGGCTCTATGGAAAAGGAACGATTCATTCAAATGAATATTTATTAAGTGCCTATTGCCTTCCTGACACTCTTAAGTGCTGGGTTAAAAACACAAAATCAAACTAGTCCTTGCCCTCAGAGAGCTTACATTCTTGATACCATGTACAAAGTTAAGTAAATAAAGAATTTTGTAAAAATTGTAAAAATTTTGTAAAAAAAAAAAGTAAATAAAGTATAATGTTATTTCAGGGAAGGGAAGGCACTTGAAACTGTGCAGATGAGAACAGGCCTCTTGAAGAAGAAGGCATTTGAACTAAGCCTCAAAGGAAGCTGGAGAATGTGAGAAGTGAAGATGAGGAGGGAGTGGGTTTCACGCACAGGGAGCCTTCTGTACAAAAAGATGGAAATGGGAGATGGAATGTCATATATTGACAATAGTTCACATAATTGGCCCCAGAGTCCCCTTAAGCCTGGGAGTCTACTGAAATCTTGGGGTGGGAAGAAGGGGTAAGGTATGACCTTGGGCAAGTCACTTTCTTTGGGCCTTAGTACTGAATGAATCAGTTAGACTTGACTAATAAGGTCTCTTTCAGCTGTCATAATCAAAACTAGGATGCTCTGATAGCCCATGGCCACTGGGACACTCTTGGATCATATTTTGACTCAGTGTGTGGGTCTCTTCCTCCACACACCTCCATTTAATGTGTGGCCCTATAAGTGGCATACGGGATAAAAGTAGTAATCGAAGTATCTGGAGCCTAAAGCTCCAGTCTCAACTCTATATTAATAAGCTGCACAATCTTGGATAAATTACTTGATGTATCTGAACCTCTGCTTCTTCATCCATAAAATCAGAGGGCTGGCCTAAATTAATGTGAATGTCTTATATCCCCTTTTATTTTTGTCTGTTCATTTTCTGGCCCATCAGACAGGTCCAATTGGCTTGTTCCCCTCTAATTAGTGTCCTGAGACTGACTATGAGTGAGACACAAGGCTTAGGCTAAAAATATGAAAGGGAAATTACACATCACCTCATTCATACTGAAAGTTCTGTGATCTCATCGATTTGGGAGCTTCCTCCAAGGAGACAGATTGGAAGCTAATGCCTGCCCATCTTGAGGAACTTTCATGTGTCTCCTAGAAGTTTAGCACATGAGGGCTTCCCAGTACTCTGGAAGTATGCCTCACTTCTTCTCAATGTCATGATGGTACTAGTGAGACAAGCACTCTGTCATATAATTCTTCAATGATAGCCTTTATTCTTGTTTTTCTTCACGGTGGCTTGTTGGTTAGAATGTGTAGCCTGTTCATAGCCACCATGCACGCTTTTCATCCCTCCCTGTTGGATGCTGATCTTTAGTTTTTCAATGACAGTAGTGTTCCAGGTCTCTCTGTCATACAATCCTATTGCCAAACAGCCAATGTCTGTATTGAAAAGATGGGCCTTTGCTATCATGGAAATCACAAAGTCCATAAAAATCCTATGCAGTTGTCCAAACTAGCCCACTCTCTTCCTCCTCCCAAACTCTGAACCTAGATCATTATCTATCTGCATTTCATCCTACTGGGCATTCACTTTGTTGGCTAAGGTCTAATAGGGTGACCATTCAGATGCATCTTGAAATTTGGGCAAGAGTCTTCATTCATTTGGTCTTTCTTCTGTGTATGGACAGGTCAGACATCTTTGAGTGATACAAATCACTCCCAGGAGACCTGTCTTAGGGTTTGGTAAAATCAGTACAATGTTATCTATAAATGAGAGCTCTGGAGAACCTCAATACATATAGGGAATAGCTTCTCAATCTGGACTCTGCACTGGATGTCGCCTATTACTCCTCTATCGACTTTCATCAAGCATACGTTTCCCTATTTTCTGCCTCATTTGATGCTTATTTTCAGGTCATTGGACAGTGACATTTCTGTTGTTATATCTTCCAAGGAATCTTGAATAATATCTGTGTGTGTATACATGTGTAGACATAATATACATATGTGGAAATAATATATTCACATAGAGACATATATACATTTGGGAGACAACCTGTTGTACGTAGGGTGGCATTTTTGTTCAACCTATTCAAATGCTTTTTCATAATAAACAAATAATAAACACAAATCAAGTCTTAATGCTTTCTGTATCCATCAGTCAATTGTAAGATGGTAGGGTGTTTTTCATGACTGAATATCATTTGAAAAAACCAACTTATTCCTTACTAATACCTTTATTGAAGATACTTTCAATTTATGTATAGAACACTCTCATAGAGAGAGTTTGCATAGATGGGAAAGGAGATACATAGGTCAGTGGTTGTTTTCTTAGTCACTTTTTAAAAAAATCAGTAAGATCTTAGATTTTTTTTCTACTCTTTTGACAACTTTCCCTCTTCCCTTGAACCAAGACCTCAATGCTGTCACAACCATATCATGTCTACTATGGATCTCCTCTAGATATACTGATCCAATAGAAATGCTTTTCTTGTCTTTGTTCTCTTTTTGCTTCCTGCCTCGGCACGCCAGGAGCTCTGTTGTTGGGTCCACGTATGGTGGTTCCACTATCCTTGATGAAGAAAAGAATTTTGTTATAACAACTTTTGGAAGTCTTTTCCATTTTTAACTCTGCAGCCCTCTTCAGGTTTTTATCCTTGAACGCCCTTGAGATGACTGCTTAGTTGAATATCTTGCCAAGCTTTCTTTAAACTGGCTCATAATCATCCAACATTCTTCTTTGTACAGACGAGTTTACGTTCAAACACAGTGCTGTGTTGGGCAGCCATCTCCTCATTCAGGAGAGTAAGTCACAATGTTTATTAACTAAGGGGCTTTCTAGGCTCTTTTGGGTCTCCTTATCATGGGAATAAATTTACACTGGTTTAATTTTTTGGTGAATTATAATAGTTGATATCAATGTCATTTCTGTTGTCCATTTCCCATTTTTTTTGTTTTTGAAAGCTTTTTTAAAATGTCAGAATTCAATCTTAATTACACTCATCTGTTTTTCTCTTTACTAATTTTTGTTTTTTTTTTTATTACATACTCTAATGTGACACTCTGCCAATTTGATCACCTGACTGTCTTGGGATTAACTCCCACATCATAATAAGGCTCTTCCTTCCTGTTAAAATACAGTCAGTGTCATTGTCTGTGATTCTGTTTGATGTTTGCCATATACAGCAGAAACTAATTCCTTTTTTGTAGAAATTGTATAATCTATACATTTGGGCCCCTGTCATTTCTCCTAAGCCTCACTTTCCAATACAGTTCTCATTCTCACTTTTTTCCTACCTTTTATGTTAGTTTGATTTGAAGGGTCTTAGCAAGTGCTTCCTTGAATTTCTCTACCACTTCATCCTTAGCAAATGATGCTGGTGCATAAGCTATACTGAATTTCATGGTGATCTTTTTGTAAATACTTAAGTACTGCTATACGTGATGGTCAAATGTCACATGAAATAACATTTGTGTAGCTTTGGGGCATATGAGAAAACCCAGTCAGTCATCTTCTCTCTTTGTGAGCCATTCTTTCTTCTGCAACTTCCTTCTTTTTTTCTGGTTTTCCTTATAGAAAGAATGTTGAGACTGTTATGGTTCCATTCCCTCAGCAACAGGTCCTTTCACTATTCACTGGACAAGGATTTCACCTATAAAGTATCACCAGGCAAATTGCACCTGTTGATGGTTTTATAACTGCATGATTCTAAGTACCTTCTGCTGCCTTTCCCATCCCTCCAGCACCTTCCCTGCAGATGCGGTAAGGGGACCACACAGGAATGAAAGCCATTTCAGTGTTTTCTGTGTTCCATGGGTTGCCATGGCTAAAAAAGTTTCATCTCTAGGCTACCTGCCTCTCAGGTGGGTAGGTGCCTCTCAGTGATCAGCTAGGCTGATCCTTGGAAAACAGACCTCCTTTAAGGTCCCTTGGGTCCTACTTGAAGCCTTCCCAGCATGCCTGACCCTGCCAGAGATTGTCTGTCATTCACTGTCATAGCCTCTGAGATCCCAGGGACAACCTCCATATTATGTTGAGGCATCTGAGTAGGAATTTTATAGAGGAGTCCATCTGGGCAGTTGGTGGCGCATTAGACAGAGCACTGGGCCTGGAGTCAGAAGTTCTGAGTTGAAATTGGGTCTCAGACACTAGCTGTGTATTCCAGGCAGGGCAAGTGTCTTAACCTCTGTTTGCCTCAGTGTCTTCAACTGCAAAATGGGGGTGATAATAACACCAAACTCATAGGATAAATTGTGAGAATCAGATGAGATAATAGTTGTGAAAAGCACTTAGCACAGGGCCTGCCTGGCATGCAGTAGGCACTACATAAAGGCTTATTCCCTTCCTCCCTTCCTTCCCTATTAATAAAATGTGAAATTTAGCACTGTTCAAATTGAGCAAATATTTTTTCATTTCCATAGAATACACAGTAGAGAATAGCAGTACCTGCCCACCAAACCCTTATTTTACTGCTGGCATGCTTAACCTGGGGTCTATTAATACCTATTTTTAAATGCTTTGATAACTAGACTTCAATCTAATTGGTTTCCTTTGTAATCTGATGTTTTACTTTATTATTATAGTACTAGCTAGCATTTATATGGCTCCTTAATGTTTGCAAAGAGCCATATGTGTGTTATCTCAGTTGATTATCACAACAACCCTGGGAGGGAGGTGCCAGAATTATCTCCAATTTGGAGATGAGGAATTTAAGCCTGAGAGAAGTAAAGTGACTGAAGGCAGAATCTGAATTCAGGTCTACCTGACTTACCTACTATGCCATAAACTGTATGCACTTAAAAGCATTATTAATACTGAAGAAGTTCACAAGCTTCACCAGACTGCCCCTGGGCCATGACACAGAAAGGTTAAGCAGCCCTGTGTTAGTGCATCAATCTGGGTTTCCTTATGGTCATAATTTCAAAGGCATTTTTACATTTTCACTAAATTTCTACCAGCTGCTGCCATACCCGTCTGTGTCCTAGCAGTGAAGCATTCGAGGATGTTGTGCTTTTATAGCCTGAACAAGGACAGTCCCAGTGGTGCATGACAGGGTCACTTATTGGCTGTGTGATCCTGCACAAGTCACTGAACCTCTCTCAGCCTCTGTTTCCTCATCTATAAAATGGAAATAATTGCACCTGTCTTTCAGGATTCTTGCCAGGATCAAGACAGATAAAATACGTGCAACACTTCAGAAACTTTAAAGCTCTATGTAAAATCTAACGACTGTTATTATTATGTGTGTGACTTGGGTATTTATTAATAACCTTGTTACCAGTCTGGAACCATATTTTCTACCATCTTCTTAGGACCAAGCCAAGTTCCGACAGGTCTGGATCCCATGCCGCCTTTTGTGTCTTAAGACTGATTTCACTGTCTTAGCTCAAATACATAAATGTTGCCCTGCCACTAAAATGTTTCAATCTACTGCAGATCACAGACTCAGCAAATCTTTAGGACAGTGTGAGAGTCAGGCTAGAAGCAAGCTGTGGCGCTGTTAAACTCTTATGAGAGAGAAGCAAGCTTGGGTAAAGTTTCTGGAAGTTGTGAACTGCTCTTATCTTCTCTTAGATTATAGATTAGAAATTTTTAAAAGCAAGTTGCGTTATGAGTTACAAGGTTCACGGAAGCAATGAGCCTTTCACATCCAACAGTGAATGGGATAATGGGAACTAATACAGAAGAACATGAAGGCATTGGGAAGGTAAGGTCCTGCTCTCCTTGGCTAGGGGCAAGGCCAAGGTCGCATGCATGCCAGGACCCCTCTTTTTCAGAAAGGACTCTTCTTCCAGTGTTTTGATCTTGACTCCTCCACACAGGAAGGAGAGGAACACAGGCAAGACCTTGTGCACTCATATGACATAGCCATGATCTAAAGCACAGGTCCAAATACAAGCCTGTACACTGAACTCCTACATGCCAACTTCCAATCACAAAACTTCCCACTTCCCAAGGCCACTTCGCAGTCTAGCCTCTTGTCAATTCAAATGACACTTGCATGCAGAAACATACTCTGTGTAACAGCTCGAGGTTTCCTAGGTGACACTGGTCCCTTTGCCTAGTATCCCACAGTCAGGTCAAATGTCTGCGCATGTTAATTTAAAAACTCTGCCTGCCCACAACCAACCATCACCCAAGGAGAAAGAAAAAGAGCTAGCCTTGGCAATGCGCCACCTCTGAAGTATGGTAACATGCAAAAAATTGGCTGTATCTCAAAACTACCTTATTTTGTCAATGAAGCATTCTGAGGGGGGTAGGGACAGACTGGACTTTTAAACAAATCTTAGCCCTTTGATAGTTTAAACCTGTCAGGCTAACCTCTAGATTTTAAGGAGTTTATACTTTCACATCCTAAGGTCAGTAATCAATTCTCTAACAAAATACAGACTGGTAAAACTTTATCCTTTCTCTAATTTATGCATGGAAAAAAAGAGACTCAATTTTTATGCCAAGGGTCTGTATTCCTGTCCAAATAAAAAAAGGAATGAACCGTTCATTGATTCTGCACTTCAAAACTCAGCTATAATGAAAGGGGCCTGAATAAACTCAATTCATATAGACTACAAAGACATGAACTGCTTGGTAAAATAGAATTAAATGACTTGTTTTGAAAGATGTTCTATCTCAGTAGCTATACCAAGCCCGTCACCCAAACCTTTCAATTCAGAAATAGTTCCTAGTCACATGTCTGGACTGAGCAACTAATGCCCAAATTTACTCTGGACAGAGGCATTCTGACAAGCAGATATACCTTTCTAGGCAAGGGAGGGCCAAATGAGAAAGGAGAGGGCTCTAGGGGAGGATGGGAACTTTCCTTTCAAGTGTTAAGATCATTTTTTTATAACTGAGAAGCAGAAAATTTAGCTTGCAGAAAGTTACACAGCAGACTGTATTAATTAAGCATCCTCGACCTTTCAACATCAGGCCTACTTTCTGTGTACTTTTCTTCCTATTCCCCAATTACTGTACATGGAAGTGCTGCCCAATTATTATCACAATATGTACAATTTTTTTGTTATCAAAATTAAAAACAACAGTTTCACCATACAAATGAGATGTTTTATCATATGGAGACTTTCAGAGGCAATGCACTCAAAGAGACAGAGTACAATGTGGCAGCTAGAGCCCTGAGACTTTGGGCCAGTCACTTAACCACTCTAAGTCTCTGTTTCCTTACTTGTAAAACAGGAATAAAACCACCTGGCGCCCTGCCTACTTTTCACTGGCCATCTCCATGCTTGGAGGATTTGCATCCTTCACTTCTCTACCTTCTGCCTTCCTTCAAGGCTCAGTTCAAACAAATCCTACCTGGTGCAGGAGACAGGCCTTCAGACCTCTTCCAGCCCTGCTTCCAGGGCCTCTCCTCTGAAATTGCCTTTCATCTACTCTTTCTCTTCCTTGTGTATACATACAGAGTTGTGGAGTTATTGGCATTGATTCCCCCCCACCGCAGAAGGTGACCTTTGTGAGGGGACTCTGTTCTTGCTTTTCTCTATATCTTACCC
>CM053583.1:385970847-386211778 GCA_028627135.1 Pseudochirops cupreus
GGCATTGTATTGGTGCTTAATAAATGCTTGCTGCCTGAATACCTCACAAGGTGGTTGGCAGGATCAAAGGAGATAACCTAAGTGAAATCCTTTTCAAAACGATAAAGTATTTATGTCAGGTATTATCAGCTCCTAGCCCAGAGTCTTAGAGCAAATGATTCAAAAAGTGTTTTTGAACTGAACGATGGAACCTGAGAGTCAGTTACCTACCAACAGACTGTAGAAGAATTCATGAACGAAGAGTCCCATGGCACAGATAAGGAGATACAGGAGATGATAAAGGAATTCTACATCCAGGATCATTGCTCGGTATCCTCTTGTGAAGGTCCCACAGTTACCAACAAAGCTCATCAGGAAGATAATTTTATTACAGACCTAAGCACAGGGACAGGAAAGGTTAGACACAGCAGGGAGTCCTCAAATTAGAGAGAACTGTAAAAGCTAATGGCAACTTGCCTCTCCCTCCCTATCTCCCTTCCTTCCCTCCCAATCCCAACCACCCTCTCCTCCCACCATTCCAATGATCATTGTTTAAAGCATGGGGCCAAATCCAAGCTGGAATACTAGACCACTTTTGGCCCAAGAGTACATGCTCCAATAATAAAACAGGGAATATCTAAAGGAAGTTTTGCTGACCTAGTCAATTAATCACTTTGCTTTTCAGGTATATTTCAAATCACATATGAAATGGCAGAATGCTTCATGTTCATCAAATGCTGTTGTTTCTAACCAAAAAACACACACATGCACACACATACAACATGCATAATGATTTTCAAAATGAATCATTTCAAACCTCTTCACTTGAGTATGCCAAAAAAGAATTTATCTTAAGTCAATAACCTTAAGCTACTCATGATTAAAAACATATGTTAATTTCTACTACATCCTAAGAACTATGGAGGCACAATTCAGTGAGACTCTCCCAGCTATGTCTTTGAGGAGCTCACAAATCTTTTTTTAAGTTGTTTTGTTTTTTAAACAAAATTTTATTTCCATGAAGAACAACCTTCTCTACCTCCTACTTTCTGAAGACGGTAAGAAAAACTAAAAGTCTGTTGCAAGTGTGAATATAATGAAGAAAAATAAATATCCACACTGATCATATTTTTAAAATGCCTTAATATACAACCTGAATCCACTGCCCCTCTGTCATAAAGTGGGTAGGCAGTTTCACCATGAGTCCTCTGGAATTGCAGTTAGTCATGGTGTCACTAAGAGTCTCTAAATTTGCAAAGTTGTCTTTACAATTTGTTCTTATTGTATACGTTGTTTTGGTTCTGCTTACTTCATTCTGCATCAGTTTATACAAGTTTCCCAGGGTTTCTCTGAAACCATCCTTTTCATAACTTCTTACAGCATAATGGTATTTTATCTCATTCATATCCCATAACTTGTTCAGCCATTCCTCAGTCGATGGGCACCCTACCCCACCCCTATTCCCTAGTTCTTATACTATGCTACTATGGAAAGAGCTGCTATCCATATTTTTGTTTATATGGATCCTTCCCTCTTTGATATATAGATCTAGTAGAGGTATTACTGGGTCAAAGGGCAGATACAGTTCAATAACTTCTGAGGCATAGTTCCAAATTGCTTTCCAAAATGAGTGGACCAGTTTGGAAATCTACCAACATTCATTGATGCACCTGTTTTCCCGCTAGCAGTTACAGATTCCCCCTTTCTTTGTTAGCTTTGTCAATATGATGAGAATGGGTTGTTTTAATTTGCATTTCCTTGATTTAGAGCATTTTTAGTATGGCTATTGAGAACCTGCATTTCTTCTTCTGAACCCACCTATTCATATCCTTTTATATGAATTTATCAAACAGGGAATAGCTTTTATTCTTGTAAATCTGAATCAGTTCTCTATTAATCTAAGAATGAGACCTTCATCAAAGAAACTAGCTACAGTTTTCCATTTGCCTGTTTCTTTTCTAATTTTACTTGCACTGGTTTTGTTTGTGCAAAAACTTTTCAATTTCATGTAATCAAAATTATCCATTTTACCTTCTGTGATCCTTTCTATCTCATTTGGTCATTAACTCTTCCTCTATAATCACAGATCTGACAAGTAATTTCTTCCTTGCTCCTCTAATCTATTTATGATTTCACCCTTTATGTCTAAATCATGTTACCTATTTGGAGCTTATCTTGGTATACAGGATGAGATGCTGCTTTATACCTAGTTTTTATCTGATTGATTTACAAGTTTTCCCCACAGTTTTTGTCAAATAGTGAGTTCCTGCCCCAACAGTTCAGATGGTTGGGTTTATCAAACACTACTGTGCTATGCTCCTTTGCTTCTGTATACTGTACACCTAATCTTGCTTCACTGATCAACCTTTCTGTTTCTTATCCAGCACCAAATTGTTTCATTGATCACTGATTTGTAATACAGTTTGATATCTTGATTCTTGACCTTTTCTTCATCCAAATGAATTCTCTTATTGTTTCTTCCAACTATATAAAATAATCCTTTTGTAGTTTGATGGAATGGTACTGAATAATTAATTTAAGTAGAATCATAATTTATATTCAACTGACTTGATCTACCCATGAGCAATTAGTATTTCTCCACTTAGATCTGCATTACTTATGCAAAGAGTCTTTTTGTAACTGTGTTCATATAGTTCCTATGCGTATCTTGATAGGCAGACCCTTTATACTTTCTATAGTTATTTTAAATGGGATTTTCCCTATTTCTTTTTGATGGATTTATTGGAAATAGATAAAAATGCTGATGATTTATGTTGCTTTGATTTATATCTTGCAACTCTACTCAAATTAACAGTCTCAGTTAGTTTTTTAGTTGACTCTAGGGCAGTGGTTCTCAACCTGTGGGTCGCCTAAGACCATCAGAAAACACATATTTCCAATGGTCTTAGGAACTGAGACATGGCTCCTCTATCCGTCTCCAGGCAGGTCCGCCCCCATGCAGATACACCCACATACGAGTAATTAAAGGGTCGTGGCATTAGGAAGGTTGAGAACCACTGCTCTAGGGTGAGGATTTGACCACCCAAACACGGGATGAGAATCTTTATTTGGAAGAGAGAACTCAGAAGTTTCCGTGGAGTCACACCAATGTCAACTTGCCCACTCCTTCATGAGGTAATTCAGCTCTAGCTTCAAAATTCAGCTCTAGCAAAGCACATTGAGAAGAAACTGGCACCCATTGAATCTTGGATAGGAATCTTCCAATGACTTGACTTACTCCCCTTCTGCTGTTATAGTCATCTTGGCTCTGGGTGCTGGCAACATGCTGCCACTTCACCTGCTTGGTAAGAGTAGGTGAGCTTCTCAGGAATCTGACAAGCAAGAGAGCATAGGCATCTAGTTCTTCAAAATGTCCTAGGCCTGCTCAGAATAGGTCACTCTGATATCTAAATGGGGACTTTCTAATACATTCCCTGATGGCATAGCAGAATTTTCACATGGTGGAAAAATGGTCATTCTAGTTTGTCTGTGATGATGACAATGGAGCCACATAGGTTCAATACAACCCACAAAACACTTAATTTGTTGTTGTTCAGTCCTTTTTTTTTCATTTTTGTCAGATTCTTCATGATCCCATTTGGGATTTTTATTTTTTTGAGGCAATCGGGGTTAAGTCATTCATTTATTTGCCTAAGATCACATAGCTAGTGTCTGAGGCCAGATTTAAACTCAGATCCTCAGACTAATCTCCATAAAATTATCCAATACACATCATCCTTCTTGCTGAAAAATCATCAAGGGCTCCCTACTACCTATGGGAAGAAAAAAAACTAGTTTTCTTGCATTCAGACCCTCCTGCAATCTGGCCACAAGCCTTCTCTCTCACCACGCCCTTCTATCCTTCATTTTGGCCAAAGTGATCTATTCAACATTTTGCAATTTCCCACTTCCCTGCTTTTCTCACCTTGTTCTAGCTTCTTTTTCCTCTTGCCTAAGCGTTACAAGACCCAGTTGACCTCTTCCATATACCTTCTTACCACTCACTCTGATGATCTACCCTCCAGACCACTGGACCTCCAGAGACCATGCCCTGGGGAGCTGTCCCAGTTTTGGAACTCCTGTCCTTAGGGGGCAGAGACCGGATTTTATGATCATCTACATTCCCTACAACACCTCGCATCATACTTGGAAATATCTACTGATTTGATACACTTAGGAAATATTATATGATTTGCATTTTAGTTCTTCCTCCAGCCCCCCACCTGTCTCCTGACTGGTTTCTTGAGGAAGATTCCCAACAGCAGTGAAATGGCCCAAAACTGACATGGAGAAGAGGAGAAAAAAACTCTAGGGATTATCTAGGGATATTTCATAAGTGGGAATATCAGTACCTAAACAGCTCAGTTCAATAGACTATCTGTTTACTCTGTACAGAGCACCATGCTTGTAGCTGGGGGAGCCACAAAAGTTTGATAAATCCAGGGTCCCTACTCTCATGGAGCTTACATTAATTTTAGTAGGATATAGGGAATATAACCAGATTACATAATTCACATATAGGAAAGGTATCAATGCCACGTAAAATTCATGAACAGTCATGACTAACTAGGAGGGGCTCAGGGAAAAATTCATGGAAGGAAGAGTGTTCGAGGTCAGTAGTAAAGGATGAGTGGAATTCCAAAGGCAGAGAGGATTCCTAGGCCTGAGAAACAACAGAAACAAAAGGAAAGAGATAGAAAAACATGGCATTGTCTATGTTTGGCTGCAAAGCAGAGGGCAGGAAGGGTAAAAGCTAAGATGGAACAGGTATGGTAGTATTGCCGTAGGTCTTGAATGCCAATATAAAGATTTTGAACTTTATCCAGTAAGATACAGGAAGACACTGAAGGGGTTTTTAGTGGAGATGGGGGCTGACAGGGGGATGACATGAACAGTTCTGAGCATAAGGAGGATAAGTCTGTATGAAGGAGGGGAGAGAGTGGAGGTGGAAGATTCTGTTAAGAGGCTATTAGAATTGTCCAACCAAGTGGTAACGGCACCTGTGTTAGGTTGGTGGTGGTGAAATTAGAGAGGAGAGAGAATGTGAGAAATAATCACAGGCTGACTATAATGGGAGACACACTCCATTGGCTGCAGCACTGATACTATCTGAAAGGGACCAGACTTTCCACTACAACACCTCATCCATGGTTTTCTGCTTTTCGGATTCAGACAAAAAAAAAACATCTCCTAGGGGACAGAAAGGCAGTTCTACCACAAGGTGAAGTGCTGGGAAATGAATGAAATCTTTGCATACTTACATTGAAAGCACCCAAAAGGAACAATGTGGGCTGCAAGCCGACTGAGAAGATCAGGCGGAGAATGGTGGAAGCAATTAGAGCTCGGATACCATGGGGCTTAGGGAGAGCAATGACTATGGCCAAGGAGATCAGCATGGCCGTCCACAGTAGTCCCGATAAGTGGGGCTCAAGGGTACCTGGGAAAACAAAGGAGGGGCCAGGTCTTTTTCAAATCAATGTTTACAATTCATGCTGGTGACAGACAAATTCTGGGAGCTATGTTTTCCTTAATCACACTGCCCCACACATGTGCAGCTGAAATATCTCCACTTCACAATTTGAGCAGTTGCAGTTGAAGGCTAAACTTCTAAATAAGCCTTTAATTTAATTAAGAGAATGAAATGGAGGGAAAAAAAGTGTAGAGGAACAGTTCATTCCCTCATTGTCCAGATCAGGTTTCTCAAAGAGAAGGAGGTCGACAACACTGGTATCTTTAGAACCATACTCTGGTTATGCTACGTCTCCATCAAAGACCTTCCACCAGCTTTTGTCGTCTCTGGCTATTTCAAGTCCTATTTCGGGTGTCCTATGAGATGGTCCACTTATATAACATGACCTGCCATGGCTAAAAATATTCCTCTCTTAACCTCCCCCAACAACAAGTGTGCTTTAAATGTTGTCAAATTTTGAGGTTCCTTCAGATGCGAACAAGCAGCACCACAAAGTAGAGGCTGCTTATATAAAAAGGAGATTTGCATCTTCAAAACTGAGATTTGTGTTGCAGCATAACTCAGGAGAAACAGAGAGGGAATGCTTGAAAGCCTAGGCGGCACTGAGCATCCCAATTTACTGAACATGTGACCACAAAGAGCCAGAATGTCCTTTTAAACTATTTGTTCTCCCCCCTCCCCACACACACACTTCCAACAGATCTTTCTTTCAAGGCCTAGAAAAAGCCAACTTGGTTGGAGCTGGACATGAAGCAGCACTCTCAACCAGCGGAGAGGTGTGTTTTGAGAATTGCAACAAGGCCCGGGGTGAAGACCCCTGACAGTCAGGGTCATGTAAACTCCCCCATGCACACAGGTGAAGGTGGAATGGATGCACCCAAATTCTCAAGAAAGAGATATCCAACTACTTAACATGCACAGGAGGAAGGGATTTAGTGAGCTGTCTTCTGGTCACCTCCTTAATGATGTTTTAACCTGCTGCCTTTCTACTTGGGGAGGGGGAACCCAGTAAAAAATAGGACTACACTTTCTTTAATCATCACAGCAGGTCCACAAGTTCAGCTGAAAATCAAAAGAAATCTGCAGTCGCCTAAGGTTCATGCTTTTGAAAGATCACGCTGTAGGTTACTCATCAGCATTCAAATAAACGGAAAGAAATGCCACTTTAGAAAGGAGCTTTTAAGGCCAGCTCAGCGGTCGAGCTGGGGCTTGTTCCATTGCCCAACAGGGGTGGGAAACCAAACGACATCAGGGCAGGTAACAAGGTCATTTTACGTGCTCTGGACAGAGCAGGAGCATTTGGGAAGCTGTGTATGGAGGAGGCAGAATGAGAGCCCGGAGCCTAAAGGAACGACTTGTGGGCCGCCAATGGCAGCACTCATTTAGCCCAAGTCTGGTGGAGAGTCAGCAGCCATGTGGCTCCTAAGAAGCAGGTATGAGAGAATGCCCTTAAGACTCTCACAAAAGAGGGAAGGAATGGTTGTTGCTGTTTTTAAACAATCCATTTTGCATAACCCCTGTCGTAAACTCTATACTGCACACCTCTGGTGGGTCATTACTCCCTGATGGCCGATCGTGTGTTCCCTCAAAGACAGTTTAATCACATTTTTCAGTTGAGTTGGTCAAAAGGAACCCCTCTATAAAGTCAGACTTTTAGAAACAACAGAGCTGTTCCTTAAAATCTTTTATTCTTGCAAACCAAAATATTAAATATATATTTAAGAAAATTTAAACAGTGGCTCCCTAAAGGTTAGAGATGAAATCATGGTGGTGTTCCTCATCCTGATGACCACAGTGAGCTCATGGCTAACCAGCTCACAAAATGGACTATCCCTTCATCCCATTAATAGGTAAGCTTTTAGAAAAAATTTTGGAGCTTACACGGTCCTGCCAAGATTTGTGACTGGGACTTTTCTCTTCCTGCACTGTAACTTTAGAAACATGATTTGCCTTTGCGCTGATATTTAAGCGGCCACTTTAAAAAATGGAGTTTTCTATACAATTTAAGGTTACATTCCTAAGTTGTTTTTAATAAAAGTATGAGCTACTGACCTATAGGAAATAATGTTTTCTCATCGCCTTTAACTCACATCTGTCAGGCACATGGGATGTTATGATTAACTGCCCTCACACGTGAAGCTGTCAAGTTTAAAGGATGGTTCTGCCAACAAGACAAGATGGCTTTCCAGCCTTTTCCTCTGTGTTTGTTGTGCCATCTGTTTGGGCCTTTATAGCATATTGCACAACACAAACGGGTAGACTGACATTATACCTGAGGGTCTGTGTCACAATACTTGGGTGAAAATCAAGCTGAAAAGAACCCATCCCTGGAAGCTGTAGTAGATATGGGAAAGAGGGAGCTGAAATACTGCTACTTACATATCAGCCACCTGAAATCCACAAATGTAAAGCTTTTAGAATTTCACTGAGCAAATTAAGGGCCCCCAAAGTGAAGGCTGAAATCTGAAAGGGCCAAATGTACTCTTTGCCTTTTTTCTAATAAGTATTCTTCAGGAAGAGAGGCAGTGTGCCTAATGGATATAGAGCTGACCTCAGGGTGAGGAGGACCTGGGTTCAAGTCTTGCCTTGGCCACATCCTGGCAGTATATGCCTGGGCAAGTCATTTGAATCCCTCAGCAACATTCCAAAACTGTAAGTTGCAGATCAAATGCCAATATGCATTGGTAGATGGAATTTCTCACTGGTAGCTCCCTACACTGATGGGATCACAGATTGAGAGAAAAAGGTATAAAGAAATTGGAGGTATAAATTCTTTGCTATGTCTATCATCACTCATGGCCTAAACCAAAGACAAAATATTCTACATATTTTCAATTCTTCAGCCTCACATGACTGACACCTATGGAATGGTAGCAAGAATGCTGGAGGGAGAACCCTGGAGACCTCAGTGCTGGTCCTGCGGCTGCCACTAACCAGGGGCACAACCTTCACCAAGCCCCAGCTGTCTGAGCTCAGCGTGTGCTCTGTAAAATGAGGGGATTGGATCAGCTGAGCTCCAAGGTCCCTGCTGGCTCTCATCTTCTAGCTTCCCTTCTCTCTGGATCAGGGCTTCTTAACCTCTGCTCCATAAACTTCTTTTATTATTATATTGATTACTGTGTTTTGGAAAGGTTTCCTTGGTAATCCTATGTATTTTATTCTGTGTATTTATAATCATTATTCTGAGAAGGTGTCCACAGGCTTCACCAGACTGCCAAAGGGGTCCAGGAACACAAAAATGGTCAAGAACCCCCAACCCTTGCTAATGAATAATCATGTAAATTTTCCCCTATCCCCACCTACAAATTACAACTGTACTCTGGTAAGGTACATTTCAGTAAATGCTGGGAATAAAAATTCATAATTTCATCTGCCCAAAGACCATATAAAGCAAGATTATCAAAACATGGGAAAACTGCATTCAAAACCCAGGTTATGTCCTTTCTAGTTGGTTCCAATGTTTTGCTTCCCAGTAAAAAAGGCTGATACCTCCTCGGACTCCTTTAAATGGGTAGAAAAATGCAACCAGCAGATTCATCAGGACGGCCAGGTTAAATGAAATGCTGCTCCAGAAGGACATGTTACGAGAACACCAGTACAGCACTGGTTGGGCTGTGGAGACAAAGGGAAGGACACCATCAGTGTGTGAATGTTCCCTCGGAAAGCCAGGAGCTCTATCCCTCACATAGATGAGATCTTCTTTGGTTTTCATCTTTTACCCTGGAAAATGATCACTTGTTTTTTATTCTTAAATTGACTCAGGAAAATAAACTAATCACATATTGCTATCTAAAACCTTATGAGAATGGGGAAGGTGTTATGTGTGTGGTTGGAAGGTGAGGTGGGGTGAGATGAGTGGAGGGGGTGGGAGGAGGGGATGAAAACAAGTAGAGTTTGAGCATCCAAAAAGGTACTGGATTCTCTCCCAGCAGGGAGATCTGAGGACCCTTTAGTGGGAATCTGGGGCTGCCTAGTGTGTGGGGATCTTGGTGGAATCCAACCAACCCAACCCAAGAAATAAACTACCCTTCTAGCCACCTGGGGGCCCAGAGATAGGTTTGGCTAGGCTAGTCTCAGATTGGCAGCTGAGCTTTGACCCTTGTCTGGAACACTTGCATGACTAGTCCCTATGGTTTTTTGTGAAGGGGAACATTATACTTTAAGGGATGTTCACTTGGCCAGTTTCTTTGACTACCTGTGTTTAACAAAGAAACCTCATTTGACTACTTAAACATTTGATAATCAACCCTAACCAAAGTTGCCAGTTAGTAGCAAAAAGGACCATCTTTTTCTGTTCCCCATCCCCCCCGAAAAGGGTAGGTTCTAGAAACCACAGACCACTAAACTTTACACCTGTCTTTAGACAATTTTGAAAACAGATTAATCAACAGTTCCTGAGAATTTAGAAAAAAGAGCTGAGATTAATTTGTTAATGACAAATAAGTCATTCCCAAATGAAGCTCATTTCCTATTCTGAGAGAGTTAACTATGCTGACAGGCCAGTAGAATGTTACACAGGGAGTATATCTGGATTTCAGCAAAACACTGTACAATCTTTTGTGTTCAGAAGACAGTGAAAAGTAGACTGGACAGTAGCATGACAAGCACTGGCTGTTAACTGAATAATTGTACTAAGAAATAATACTATGGGGAGGCTAGGCGGTGCAGTAAATAGAGCACTGACCCTGGAGTCAGAAGGATCTGAGTTCAAATCCAGCCTCAGACACTTCACACACACACACACGCACACACGCCATGTGACCTCAGGCAAGTCACTTAACCCCAATTGCCCTACCTTCTCCCTCCAAAAAAGCAAAAAACAAAAAAACAAAACAAAAAGAAATAATACTATGACAGAAGGAAAGAGGTCTTTAGTGCAGTGCCAGTGGTCTCTATGCTTGGCCCCATCCTGTTTAAAGTTGGTTATCAGTTACCTGAATGAAGCTACAGAAGGGATGTCAACATATTAGCTATTCATCCTGGATGGCAGAATCAAGATTCAAAATGAGCCAAAGCCTGGAATGATGGGACCAAATCAACAAGGCAATATTTAACTGGGATAACCTAAAACGTATACAAAAAAAGTTCCACACGTCTGGAGTAAGGGAAGCCTCATCTGGCAGAAATTCACCCAAAAAATTATGTGGGGGGCACAGTGCAGTAGAATATAGCAAACAATGTGAAGCAACTCTGATTTAAGAATGGAAAAAAGAACCTGAACGTGGTTTCTAGCCATATTAACAGAAATAAACTGCCTACAATAAGTAATGAGCATTTATAAAGAGCTTTAAGGTTTGTGAAGCACTCTACACAAATTATCCCACTTGATCCTCCCAACCCAGGGAGGTAGGTGCTACTATTATCCCCCTTTTACAGAAGAGGACACTGAGCCTGAGATGAAATGACCTGCCTAAGGTCACACAGCCAGTAAGCATGTGAGGCAGGACTGGGATTCAGATTGCCGATAAGCCTAGCTCTCTATCCACAACGTTACCTCACTGCCATGACCACTGCTCTACTGTATCGTAAGATGGTTACACCATTTCTGAAATAGCTGGTGAATTCCAGAGGCTTCTTTTCTAGGGGGATGATGTTGGCAAACTTGAATAAGTCCACCGGAGGGAGAAGGGGTGAGGTACTTCAAACATGTGAAGGCTGCCAGGGTGACAGAGGAAGGAATAGAGCTGTTCTGTGTTGCTGCCAAGACAAGTACACAACTAATAGAATTTATAGGAAAATGGATTTCAATTCAATGCAAGAAAGAGTTTTCAAGTCACTGGGTGCTATTCATGAATGGAACAGGCTATGACAAGAAGGGATGAGTTCCCTACATCACTAGGAGCAGCCAAGCAGAAGATGGATATTCGTTTGTCTGGGTGGCTGTGGAAACAATTCTCACCTGGGGAGAAGGCACCAAGCACTGACAACTGACAGGGCTAAGACTCCAAGATTCCCAAGTGCCTGGCCAACTGGGGAGTCAACTCCATTGCCCTGTGATATCTTATAACCTGGATTTGCCAGTGGAAGGCAGAGTGGATGTAGTATTTTCTTCCACCTGGCATACAATAAGGCAGATCCTGAGTTTGGGCTGGGTTCCATTATGTGTAGCTCCTAATGGAGAAAGCTTGATGTTTTTTCAAGTCAGCCTCTGAGACACTGATTTGCTGCCTGCAAAACAACAGAATTCTGACTATTTCAGAAGACAGTTCCCACTCTCCTCAGCACTTTAATTAAGAAACCATGAGGCACAAGGGATAGAAGGCTGGATTTGGAGTCAGGAGACCTGGGGAAGCATCCCACTTCAGCTTAGATGGGCACACCTGAACAAGTCACATAACCTCAGAGAGCCTCAGCTTTCCCATTTGAAAAATGTGCCTAATAATAATTTGTGCTACCCACCCCACAAGGTTGTTGCATTTATCAGTGATTGGCAAACCTGGATATCCTAGAGAAATGTGAGCCAGTCTAGAACTGTAATTGCCTCCATGTAGAGGACTTCTCATGCAGAAAGTCTCTACTCGCACAGCAATAGGTTAAAGTCACAATAGACTTGACAGGTTACTTAATCCAACCCCTTCTTTTAAAGGTGAGGAAATTGAGGAACAGAGAAGTCCGGATCAGAACCCAGGTCTTTGGCTTAACCCAATGCTCTTTCCATTTTATTTTATTTTATTTTTTTGCTTTTTGGAGGAGGGAGGGCAGGGCAATTGGGGTTACATGACTTGCCCAAGGTCACAGGGCTAGTAAGTGTTAAGTGTCTGAGGTCACATTTGAACTCAGGTCCTCCTGACTCCAGGACTGGTCCTCCATTCACTGGGCCTTCTAGCTGCTCCCTTTCCATTTTATTTCGCTACTTTTCTGAATACATTTTTAATCAACAATACCCTTGCCCATTTTCTTTAGGGATACCCTATTTAAATGGTGTTAAATGATGCCTTGTTTAGCTTGTTTCATAAAACCAGAATTGGTAGGAAGAACTTCAGTCTCTTTGGTGATGCCAGAAACAAAATTTCCAAAATACATTCTCATTCATTTCCCCCCTCCTCTGTATATGGGTGTAAGATACATGGGAACAGAACACAATCATATTTTTCTTCAATGGAATGATCATTTAGTTTAGAACAGCAGCCAGGAACAGATCAAATGGCCTGTTAATCAGGCCAGAGTAAGAAGGCCACGTCTTCCAAGCTTCCTCCCAATAATGAAGTTACATTATAATTAAACACAGTCAGAGGCAGTTTAAAAATCTGCTGGTTTTTTCACTTGTGCTAAAAAATGTGCAGGGCCTTCCAAAGGAGGGGCAGACCACATTTTCTACCAAGGCCTTGGGACCAGTACTTGAAGATGGTGACAAGCTATTAGTCACCGTCAAACATAAAGAGCAGACGTGCTGGACAGGTATCCTTCCTTGAACTATGCCAAGCTCAAGTTAAAGATTTACTCTATCAATTCTCCTCAAGATCTTTAAATTTACTACTGTTGGGGCAGGAGGGCAAGGGAGGATTTTAAAAGGAGGAATTATTTGTCCTGAGGGAAAAAGACCTGGCATTGTTGATGGCACTTTGCCCTAGAACAAGAAAACATGTTTCATCTAGCCATGACCACAGGGGCAGGGAGAGAGAAGAGAAGGTGTGAAGTGTTAAATGAGAGTCCATTTTTTGTTTTTGTTTTTAAAGTGCAAGATGAGATTTTATGCAAATCTAAAAAATCATGGATTTCTTAGCAGGTTTTCAACCTTAGACATGATGATGGAAGTACAGGTAATAAATTCTGCTTTTGGTATGTTGGACAACCTATCAACCTGGTAACAAATTACATTATTTCAGATGATCAACAATAGGTTGTTGGCTTTTGGGGTTTATTTTTGCTCTGGTATTTCAGTTGCGATTTATCTATCCCCTGGGCATTTAATGAACCTGGAAGAGTTGGTTTATGTTTCTAGCACCTGCTGCTGTGAGCCTAAAAGACACAACAATTTTAGGGCTGTGGATTAATTGTTTAAAATGGAAAATGTGGTCAAAAGTATCTCCCCCATAGCTGATCATATGAACTAGGGCTACTTATCTTACGTATTTAATAATTTTCTAACTAGTATAATAGTTCTGCACAAACATGCCTCATCCCCCATTAGATCCTAAACTCAATGAGAATGCTGCAATATTTATCTTTATCTCTCTCATAATAATAATGATAGCAGCCAGGATTTCAATGGTGTTTGCTGTGAGCCAGGTACCATGCGAACTGCCTTACAAACAGGATCTTACTTGATCCTCCCTGGGACCTAGATGCCATTATAATCCCCATCTAAATTGCTTTGTATAGAGCAGCCATTTAATAAATTCAATCCAACAAACATTTATCAATGTTTGCTAAGTTGAACACAACTCATAAATAAAATTACTCTACCTATATTTTAAATTGTACAATAATCCTGGGCTCAGAGTTAGTGGCAGGAGTTGGTGATAGTGGTAGCATCAAGAAAGGTATAAAGGGGGAGATGTTTCAAAATCCCAAGAGAAATTACTATATGATTCTATATTTTTAAGAACCTATACAAAGACAAGGAACGCTGGAGTCCATGCCCTCATGGAGTTTACAACCAAGTAGGGAGATGAGATCGAAGGCAGCCTGCTTCAGTAGGAAGAATGCTGAGATTGGAGGAAGTCTTCGCTTGAATCCCAGCTCTGCCTCTTCATATCTATGTGACCTTGGGCAAGTATACTAACCCCTCTAAACCTCAGTTCCCCCATCTGCAAAAGAAAGGGGTTGGACTAACTTACCTCTCAGGTCTCTTCCAGCCCTAATACTATGAGCCTATGGAATAATCACGATGCAAGTTATAAGATTCTTAAGTGTATGAGAGTGGTCAAAACAGCCAGGGAAAACTTTCAACAGACTGTCCCCTGCATCTGAATCCAAGAGTTGTAATCAGCAAGCTAAACTGAATACCAGTCTGGTGTTGCCCTCAGGAAAACTGTTACATAAATGAGCTAGGAATAAGTTTTCCACAGGTTTATTATTAGGGAAAGTGGCTACTGATGGAAATACAATTATAATGAAAAGGTTTTTTTCCCAATGAATAGATTTCTTCCCTCCCCACACAAACATGCAAATTCATGTTTAATTCAAAGTCATTAATCGTAATTTTCCTTTTTCTCACCAGGAGATAGTCTTGAAGCCAATTAAAATCATGCAGTTGGCAACCAGTAGCTGTGCTTAAGTACAAAGGAAACTCGCTCTTTTTTTTTCTTCCCCAAAAGAGACTGAACAAAGATGATGTCAGGAGGAAGCATTTGGCTGGAGTGCAGTGGGAAACGTCAGACCACAAGATTCCAAACGGCTGGGGAGCACCATCAGACAAAAGCCTTTACACTCCAGGGGAAGTGACTGAGGCCGAGGCAAGCCCAGGATTACTGAGCGAGTGTATGAGGCAGGATTGGAACTCACCACCTCCAGATCTAGCACTTGCTCCACTATGACACCGAGCTGCCCCATTCATAAAGATTTCGTGAATGCCATGAGGATACCAATATGGCAGCAATGGCCTCCTGAGGTTGTTGTGACAATCAAAGGGGATGGTGTATTACCATGGTAACTCACAAAATCACTAAGATGCAAACAGATGATCAAGTCCTAATAGGTTATTAGGGGGAAGAGATTTATGAGTAATAGTAACAATAGCTAGCATTTAGTTCACAAATATCTCATTTGAGCTTGGTAGCAATGCTGACAGGTAGGTGCTATTACTATCCCCATGTTACAGATGAGGAAACTGAGGCAGAGATCAAATGATCGGCCCAGGGTGACACAGCTAGTAAGTGTGTGGGGGGGGACCAAACTTAAGTCTTGCTGACTCCCAGTCCAAGGCTCTAACCACTGCACTACCTAGCTGCCTCTTTTTTTTCCCCAGAATTTATTTATTTTTAGTTTTCAGCATTCATTTCCACAAGATTTTGAGTTCCAGATTTTCTCCCCATCTCTCCCTTACCCCCACCCCAAGATGGTAAACATACTGATTACCCCTTCCCCCAGCGAGCTGCCTCTTCTCACAGGATGTCTCTGTCCTACTGAGGCTGACACAAGGGAGGACAACCACGCCTCCTCCAATCAGAGACACAATATACTGATCCTAACAACTATTACGTCAATGGGATTTTAGGGTTACAAAGTACTTGACAAACACCGTCTCATTTGAGCCCCACAACAGCCCTGTGACGCAGGTACCACAAGGATGTAGGTACAGGCCCACAGAGGAGGAAACCGATTTGTAACAGCTCTGACTCAGGCTAACACTGAGCGGGATGGAGTATGGTGTGATGGAAAGCAAGCGTGACCTGGAATCATTAGAAATGTTTACTAGATTAGTGACTAGGGGAAAGTCTTTGAACTTCCCTGGGCCTCAATTTCCTCACCTGAAAAACATGGGATAATAGTCCTCCTCCTCCCTACCTACCACAGGACTGCTGTGAGGAAAGTGCTCTGTACACTGTCAAGCTCTTGGGATGAGCTGAGGGTCACAGGGGGGGATATGTGGTGGCAAAGTAGGCCTCAGTATGATGAATTGATATAAGAGAAAATCAGGAAGTGTGTGGCCAGGGGGGAGGCAGGGTAGCCACAGAGGGAGGGGGAAAGATCATGGACAGTCAGGAGATGTTAACAGACCTGGAGGCAGGCAGCCAGAGTATCTGCCACATCCTCTGGAGAAGACACAGATGAGACTGAAGAGGGTGAGAAGGCAGGGATGGGCTGTAATGTGAACCCCTGAAGGGAACATGGATGCTAATCAGGCCACAGATCTCTTTAAGTATTATGTTAAAATATTGTAAGAGGCAAAGGCCAGTACTGAGGTAGGAAGAAGATGAGTCTGATGGCTCGGCTTCATCTATCTGCTGCTCAGGGGAAGGAGGAAGGAACTGAATGAGGAAAGAAGGTAGAGAAGAGGGACCCTGATACACAAGAATGAGCACTGAACTTGGAGTTGGGAGGTTCAAATCTCAGCTCTGCCACTTAAACCTCAGTGACCCTGGGACTGATACTCTCTGAGCCTCAGTTCCCTCATCTGTAAAATGAGAGGGCTGGGCTAAATAAGAGAGGGTTGGACTAAGACCTCTAGTTCCAGCCCTAAATCTATGATCGGAGGACAGATATGGTGGGACAATTGATTCAGTAGGTCATGTGAATATGAAATTTCTGCCATGTGCCAGGTACCATGGCTACAATAACCAAGATTGTACCCTCAAAGATCTTGCATGGGGTGGACCATGTGGGTACAGATAAGTAAATATATATTATCTAGAAAGTGAACACAAAGGATGGGGGTGAGGGGTGAGGCCTGACATGTGGGAACACTGGGAAAGGCCCCTTGCAGGAGGAGCTGAACTTGAAGAGAACACGAACCAAAGAACATTTCACCCCATTTCCCACCTGGACCTGTAAGAAGAAGGAAAACCAGAAGAACCTAAAGATAAAAAAACCAAACCAAATCCAAAAGCTCGACCTGAGTTTTCCAATAAAAACTCAGATGCAGACTAAGAGATACAAACACAGACTGATCCTTTCAAGTCTGTCGCATCAGTTGGTGCCAAGTGCTCAGTCAACGCTCAAGGTCCACATTAAAAAACTAATGAAAACCACGAGCTGAGCGGCCCTCTGGGAAAGCCCCTATAAAAGTGTTTTAAACATGTAATTTTCATCTGATCATCAGGCGTTTCAAACGGGACTCACTCATTAGCTCTGACACATCTAATGTGGCAAACAATTCCACGGCCTATAAAACGACACAATTAAGGGAGTCCAATAGCCCAGGTAGCCTGTGATGGGGGAGATACCCAAATCTTAGCAGGTGTGCTAGGAAATGAGAAATTAAAGCACCTAACTTTCTTGCTCCAGAGCCTTGCCTTGTGAATCCAAGAGCCTGGCTTCTGTTTGTACCTGGTGGCTGCTTTTGTTTTTAAAAAGCAAGATATTGCAAGCAGCATTCATGCCTTCTCAGGGACTGTTCAATCAAATTTCACCAAATGAAAGATGATGATGAGAAGGAGGAGGATGATGATGACGACTGCAGAACATTCTGGCCAGGATTCTGAACACTGACTTGTCAGTGAGAGAACTCCAAGGTGAGTATCAATGGTGCTCAGAGGTGAACCACAAACCTTCCACCCTCAGGGATAAACATGCTTTCGAGTCTAGTTTCACCCTCTGGAAAGTTGAAACTAAATGCACTAGGTGACCTCTCTGTGTACTGAAGCAGCTCGCTAGAGTACTGAACCTGAGATTCAGGAGACCTGGGTCTGAATCCTGTCTCTGACGTTTCCATGTTTGTGGCCCAGTCATCCTACAACTGGGAAGCTTGTTTCCTCATCAGTAAGACGGCGGCAATACTTTACTGAGCCCACGGGGCTGTTGTTGAGTTATGAGTGTAACACATTTCTGCAAATGGTTCTAACCTACCTCTCAGCTTCTTCTGCCAATTCATTTCATTGAAGAGGTCTTCAGATCGCAAGAAAAAGTCATTTATTTTACTCCCCTGCTCATCCCTCTCAGTGGTGTAATATATCCGTAGTTTGGACTCCTTGGTAAGGAATTCACATATACTGGGTACAGGGAAGACTATCTGCTCCATTGTCCGATCTAATCTGACAATCTGGAAGAGAGGCATGAGATCAAATGATTAACTTAATACCATAAACAGGTATTTGTCAAGCACTTCTTTATTCCTGACCTTGGATTAAGTGCTATGAAAGGCAGACAGAAAGGGTCCTAATGCTTAAAGGGTTTAATATCTAAGGACATTCTGAGCCCTAGGAGGGTTGAAATAGATATTTCTGGATAATCCATAAGATTATTATTTTATAAACCACAAACCTTCAGATTTGATAACCAGTATTTTATCCTAATTATTTAAGAGGTTGCTCTTTTGCATTCATATTCAAATGAGCCTGATATACCAAAAGTTCAAGAGTTGCATAATACCCAAAGTCAAAGAATTCCATCAGAGATGGAAGGGACTTCAGCACTATGGAGTTCAAATTATATCTGAATGACAGATGCTTGTCCAGACTCCATTTGAAGACTGCAAGTGATGGTGAACTCACTATGTTCCAAAAGGAGTTTATTCCATTTTTGGAAAGTACTAATAACTAGGATGTTTTCTTTACATTAAGTAAAAAATCTGATCCCGCAACTTCCACCTGCCACTCACGGTTCTTTCCCAGGACACAAACCAAGGAAATCTAATACCCTTTAGATACCTGAAGACAGTTATAACCTCCTGCCACCCAACTAAATCTTTTCTAGGCTAAAAAGCTCCACTTCTGCAACACCTCCTTATCCATCATTCCTTCTAGGCTTTTCACCATCCCAGCTGCCTACATCCAGACACTCTTCAGTATGTCAATGTCCTTCCTAAAATGTGATATTCAGAACAGTCTAACCAGGGCAAAGTACAATGGGTCTATCAATTAATCATCAGGCATGTATTAGGCCAACAACTACAGGCAAGGCCCTGTGCTTGGTGCTGGGGATACAAAGAAAAAAATGAAATAATTCTTGTTCTCAAGGAGCTTGCATTCTACATTTACCTCTGTTGAAACCTTGCCAATGATCAGATTCTTTCAGATAGATAAAACATTTTTTAAGTGCTCACTATGTGCCATGGACTGGGCTTCATGCCCTCAAAGAGGTTACATTTTAAGATAGATTGGGGAGCGGGAGGTAGAAGGGAACAATATATAAAGGGAAGATAGAAAGGGAGGATGGGACACACCTAAGGAGGCACAGTATGGTGATAGTCAACCTGGGCAAGATAATAGAAGAAACTCACTTATCAGAGCCCAGGTGGTTCTAGAGTCAGTGTCCAAGGATACCTTTTAATATTTTATGTATTTAATATGTATTTAATGTATTAAATACCATATGTATTATGCATGTAATGTTCCTAGCTTAATACTGGATCAATGATTGTAGTTTAAAATATATTTTCAAATTTAAGCACATAGACTTAGAACAGTAGAACAAAATGAAGGAAAACAGCTGCCTGCTTGACTCTCTATGATAATGCTCTTCTTCATCTGGAGTTTCTGTGACAGCAGTCCAGTGCCTAGCATATGTGTCAGGAGATAAGTCTGCCATGGCTTTGCCACTTTAGCATCTCGGGCAAGTCTCTTTCCTTGTTAGGGTCTTGGCATTTTCATTTCTGAAAGGAAGGGGCTGGGCAGGATGATCTCTCTCTAAGGTCCCTTATAACTCGAACAGCTAAGGACTATTGTGTTAAAGGCAATCATCTCAGTCAAGGTCCAGAGGATCTGGCCCAATTAAGACAATTTCCAGGCACAGACTCATATGATCACGGGTCTAAAGAAAATTTAACAGCCGTTTAACACAAGACTGATTTGACCAGTCAACACGGCTACAAGGGATTGGTGAAAGAGTCAACAGAATTAGTCAATTTAGGAAGACAGTCTACAAATTTAAAATATCACCTAATGATATTTCTGACCATTGGCTTTGACTGTCAGTTGGTTGGAATATTTGCTCCAACAGTGAAAGGGTATTTTTTCTAAATTCTCTGGGTCTATTCTCTCATGATCAAAGGCTGGCTAATAATCCTTTGACTTGCTAGGGAAGCAGTTGGTTTTTAAAAGACCCCTGAGATGAATGGTACCGTGAGGGAAAGACCACATGGCCAAGATTCAGAAGACCTGGGTTTGATTCCTAGCTCTACTATTAACAAGTCTTGTGACCCTGACCTTAGTTTCCTCATCTATAAAAAAGAAGGGGATGGACCATCTGATCTCTAGATCTCTTTCTAACTCAAACAATCTATGGTTTAACAATGGATTTTCAGGTCCCTCTGAAGTCCTTTAATTAAAACCACTTTGAGCTCACTGTACTTTTTTTTTTTTACCTCAATTTGTGCTGTGTGTTTGGCATAGAATTCTAGAGCTTCATCTCCTTCTACTTGACCTCCGGGTTTCAACATGTTCTGAAGTTCTTTGTTATGCCGAGCCAACTGGAATACAAGAATGGGGGTGGGGGGAAGGAATAGGAGAGACCCAATTTCTCTTTATAATAGGAACACACATACTCATTTCAAATCTTGGTATGAAGAATTCATAATAACCAGCAAAGTTGTTAGCAGGAGGGCAAAGGTGATGGGAGACTTGTTATATTCCAACTAGGTGTTATGTACACAGTTTATTTTGGGAATCAATCAGAACAGAGTACAGAACACTTTTGCCCACACTGAGTCCTGCTTTGCCCCCATCTTAGCCAGGCAGAGGAAAAAATTTCAGTACAACCTCTTGGATCCTCTTCTAATCTAAACATTTTGAAAGCTCCCTCGGATTGCTAGATGCGGGTAAACAAGGAGGTGGGGAAGAAATGGTGTTAAAGAAATGCCATTTTATAACAGTGGTGACACTGTCTGGCTCCCTAGGGGACATCCATATTTTCAATTCCATTTAAAAAGCAGAATACTGATCGTCTGTTATTCACCTCCAGCAATATGCAAAAAAAAAATTCTCGTTGCAAATATGTCTATCATTTAAGAGGCTGCCAGCAGCCTGTGCAATGTCGTTATCTTATATACTAGGAACAACAAGTAGTGCCCATACCTAGGGATAACAAGTATAATTGGATTACTCAGGTGAAAGGGAAGGGAAAAGTAATTATCCAACAGGCACACTTGTGGGCGATGCTCACCAGAGATGGAGAAAAGTGCTTCAGAACAGAACACAGATATGCCAGCATTTGGGAAGGCTGTCTTCAAATCAAAACAAACCTGGGAGCACAGTTGGGAAATTGGCTTTCCTGTTGCTGAGGTAAAGACTACTATTTGCTACTAAAACCACTGCAAAGTCAAAAGTCTGAAGGCCAAGAAGCTCCAAAGAGAATCAAGAAATTAGAGTTCATTTCTTTAGATAATTAAGAAATGATCACTTCAGTACTTTTAAAAAAAACTCTGAACTTTCTCTAAGCTAAAAGATCACTGGGAAAAAAGAGTTTTCTTGGTGTTAAATATCTTTAAGGGGATTTTCTTTTCGTAAGAAGGGGATGCCATACTGTAGTGGAAAATGGGAAAAGTATAAGTCTAAACCTCAGGAGTCAGTAAGTTTGGTCAACGTGCAACTTGCTAAAATGGATCCAAAGGATGGGCTCCTAACAATACAGTGCAGCAAAACAGGGCCTCTTCACAGCCATTTTAATGGAAGGTTGTCCTTGCAAACAAGAAACATTTATGAGGTGCTCCGTCCTACCTGATGGGCTAAAATGTAGATGTTGTGGCCCACGTTCCTGGGAGATGCAGCAACATCCTCGCCATTTTCTCCATCCTCAAATTCCACTTCACCTTGCATGTATGCCTTCTTGATGACTTCCACCTACAAGTCAGGGTAAAAAAATCAAATTTCTGCTTGGAGAAAATGTGGGCCCACCTCATACTGACATAATGGTGAGTAGACCTTTTGCTACAGTCTGTATTTTAGTCAATTCAATGAATATTATTCATCAAATCAATCCATTTTCGGATGCCTTAGGGCAAAGTAAAGTAAATGTCCATTATCCCCAGCATGTTAAAGAATGGATATTTTGGTTAAATGAATATTCTAGTTTACTGAGTTATCATATTTGTCACAGACATATTATTCACGGTCAAATAATTGGAACACAACTAAAGCAAAAACTGTACTGAATTATTAATCTTTAATGATTCAGAAGACAGAAGTGCCCTGTTGTCATCATTGTAAAAAAAATTAATTCTCTACCCAAACATGGAAGACTGGATATAGAACATGGAGAATGGGCTGCATTTCTACTGATCCCAGGACAAATCCTGGAAACAGATTTTTAAAAAAATAAATTCACATTATCAATTTGTTCATTAGTTAATTCTGTTTTTTCAATTATAGTTCAGAGAATGTACCCCCCAAAAGGGTTATGAATACTTGAGTTACCTGGTTACTCGAGTTCTAGATAACTGGGAGTTTACTACAAGGGCCAGATATTCCTAATCTACTATATTCTAAGGACTGGCACTCTCCAGCCACAAGGGGGCAACTGACAACCAGGGGCTCACATACCACACTTTCCCCTATGGCACTTTCCATTCATGATATAACACATTAGGGGACAAGTGCCAGAAGTTTATATGGACCTTATTGTTGGCCCAATAGGAGGCAGGGATGGAATAGGCTCCTCTTCTTAAGGTGACAAATCTTGTCTTCTGAGTCTTGCCCCATCCCCTCCATCTTGCCATGATGATAGCATTTACATAAATCTCAAGGGCACATCCTTCTGAGGGTTTATGACATTCCACCCTGACCTTAGAGACATCAACAGTGCTGTGGTACAACTAAAAAAATGAGCCACACTTTCAAAGATACATTTTGGTAAGCACGAAGAGTAAAGTGCCGGGGTGTGTTATCATTAGTGCCTTATCAAGGTAGAGTCAGAGGACTTGAGTTATATCCTGTCTCTGCTACCTAGGAAAAGCTGTGGCCTGTTTCTTTGTATGTTAAACGAGGTGGCTCTAAATCTATTACCTTCATTTTCACTTGCAGTTTATTCAGAGATTAGGGCAGGGTGGGGGAAGCAGAAGGCACAGGCAGGTTAGGGAAGATTGCAAGTCAAACTTCTGCCCACTGTTTCTGTCTGTTGCTAGTCTCACAGTTTTCTACATTAACTCCAACTCTGGGTGAGACCTTTTTCCTCCCTGGAAATCATAGCAAGTAGTTTGCATCATTCCTCAAAATGTGCCTGTGAACCACGTTCTCTTTATTATAAAGATAACTTATTACTGGTACCAGAGAACTGGTGGAGATCACCCCCAGTTACACCAACAGTACTGGCATCAGGACGCTGAAATTTTCAGCACTGTGCAAGGATAATAGTACATGTAGTTACAGGCCTAGATAAGGAAATAGGGCATTATCAAGAAAGTGCTTTCAGTAAGCTTTACTGCAGAGGACCCAAAGAGAGGTGGCAAACTGCCATCACTACAGTGAGATAGTTTACATTCTTTGCCCAAGACAATGGACTAAAATACTTCCTTTCATTTACTTTTTTTTGTGTGATTTGATGGCTTCCCTGAAAGTCCAAGGGTCTGGATATTTCCACTTATCTCCTTAATGCAATCTTTCCTTAGTCAAATTCAAATTCAGCACTAAGTCCCTAGTACAAAGCACTGTGCGAGGGTAGATACAAAGGCTCATGAGACAGAATTTGCAATCTAGTAGTGGAGATGAGACACATATACAAAGAGAAATCATAAGTGCTATGAGACCTCAAAGGAAGGGTCATATCTGGTTTGGGGATGTGGGGAATCAGGGAAGGCTTCCTGGAGGAGGTGGAACTGGAACTGGATCTTAAATGATGTGTAGGACCTTCAAGGTACAGACTATCCAAAGGGCCATCAAGAAGCTTGAATGGACACATACAAGCCATACTGGGGAGCCATATAGGAGAAGCAGCACAATGGATATCAGCAGAGAAATGTATGATCATAAGAGAAGATGGATCAGTCATGCAGCAAAAGTTGGGAACAATGGACGAACTGTTAGTGGGTGCTACTGGTATCCGTGAAATGCTAAGAGTCCTAGAGAAAGGCCCCAGCACGCTGAGTGGCCCACCAGAAGGACACTTACACAGACAGGACAGGCAAGCATGACCAGGCCGCCATCTGCATTGCTGGAGGCAGTGCCTATGGATGAGATCTTGGCTCAATCCAAGCACTGAAGAAAATCTCAACAGGCAGGGCTGTAAAGAGAATGAGCAAAGGTGCAGAGATGTGGAAATGCAAAGCACACTGAGGGGATAGTGAGTGGACCACTACTAGGGGCTTAAATGATGAGTTAAATCAGTAGGTAGGATGTGTAGTTCAATCACATGATCTACGCTTACCAGTTCCTTTGGTCTCATGTTGTATAATATCCTTTCAGCATTTTCACTGTCATGCCTGCTCTCCATGATGGCCAGGAGCAATTTAGATGCATTGTTCTGGTTGAAGAAAAAAAAAAGAGAAGGAAAAAAATAGGTCAGTGGCTGCAGAAAAAGGCCACCCTTAGATTGGCATCCCAGTTAAATGGACAGGCATGGCACTTCTTTTGTGACTCCACTGAGGCGATGCCATGGGCTAAACTTTCTACAACATGGCTGACCACTGGGTAAAGATCATATTCACCCAGGTCCACGTGACTTTCAGCTCACAGAAACATACAGAGAGTGCATACAGGTCAGATCTGGGCCAAGTTTCCACATAATTTTTTGGCCTCATTTCTCAATATCCTGATGTAAGAGCATTTCTACCTAAGTAGAGAATTTTAAAAGTAGATGTGAAGATTACATATCCCTGCTACCACACACTGGGACACACCACTTATGGAAAACTCAACTACATCCATTTCTGTGGGAGTGCCCTCAAAAGATAATGGGCAAAAATGATTCACTTCCTTAAAGTATTGCCATCAATTCTTCCCAGACTGTCTGTAAAATGGGAGGAATCCTACCTGCAGCACCATCTCACAGGGTTCCTGTAGGGCTCAAATATGACAATGGTTGAAAAGTACCAACCTTAAAGCCCTACATAAATGTCACTGTTATTCTCATCGCTAATATTCTGATGATCGTCCTACAGCCAATGTCAACAGGGAAAAGGAGCAGTGCCTGAATCAGGTTTGCCATTATTTGCCAACATATGAGATTTCTTATGGCTTAACCTAATTTCAGTGCCTGGTCCTACACTAATTTTCATAACTGGTTTTAGCCTCTTAAAATACAGGACCAAAAGCTGTTCTAGTTCAGCAAAAGGTCATGCCAGTTCAACCAATCTGCTGTCTTAACAAATGATGACCTTTCCCCCATGGGAGGAGGGAGGGAGAATGTCCCCAGTGTTCTCTAATAGATAAACTTACTTTGTTATAAGCAAAATCCATTGAATGCTGATTGGTGGGGCTTCAAATCCTCAATTAATTTTAGCTGCTTGCATTTCACACTGTTGATAAATGGCAAGCTAGAAGCTGAGGAGTAATAATCTGCTGCTTAATTCAGGCTAATTTTTAAAATACAATTTGTCTAATTAGGAAGACCAAAAAGCAAAAAAAGAGTCATTCTAAAATTATATTTTAAAAATTGTCAACTACTGCTTCCAATTATTCTTTTTTAAACACTGGAGGAGAAACAAGCAGGACCTTACCACTCCTAAGGAGTTATCTCTCAGTGTCAAACCCTTTACTAACGACCTGTCTTTCCTGTGACATACTTCTACTGGAGAGGCAGGCCAGTTTCTCTGCTGTGTGTTTCACATGAGTTTCAGGACTTCTCAAGATAATTAAAAAGTCCTAGGAACCAATGAGTGGAAGACAGGGACAAATTACAACATGCCCTGAATATGGACAAGAATTAAATAGGAAATGTGCCCAAGAAGAATTTTTTTTTAATCACTAAGATTTTTTTTAAAAACGTACATTATAAACATTTAGTTGATTTTCAGGTTTGGTTCTCAGACACATGGAGACATCCCTAGAACACTTCCCCCTCCCTCAGAAAGTCTGGCCAGCTCCTAAGTATGATATAGACACCACTGCTCCTTTCTTAGGTACCTAAGAGGTGAGGTGGTAATGCCAACACCTTGGAGGCATGCCCTCAGTTCATAAGACCAAAATGTCACTTATAGCTTAAGATCTGCCATTTAATGAAAATCAATCTAATAAGGCTACTTCACAGACCTAAGGGTACATTCCTGGTTATTATGCCATGATTGCCATGATTTTAAGAAAACATATACCAAACACCCACTGTGTGCTAAGGTTTGCAGAAAATGCTAAAAAAAAAATTGAGATGACTCAAAGCATATCTTCTCTAACCTGAAGCACCTACCTCCTCCCCATCCCCCAACAGCCTGATGTATAGTACCCCTCCACTGACCAAGCAAGGGGAAAAATATCAGATACCATCACAAGAATGGAATTTCCATTGTTTTAGATTGATGCTCTCAGAAGCAATGTTTTTGGTTCTAGAATGACATGTAAAATGGGTGTTTCTGCTTTACACAGTGAGGTCACATCATGGGACTAAGCAAGGGATATCCAGGCAGAAGGTCTTTATTTAGAAGAGATGGAGGGAAATATTCCATTTTACTCAGAACTCCTATTTTGGTCTCTAACTTAATCTATCCATTTGTTTTTTATGGGAGATGACTTCCTTAGTTGAGGCAGAACACAGCATCTTCCTAATTCTCTCTCTTTCACTCTGCAATTTATAACTTGCCTTCAACTCTAATACCAGATCCATCCTCTTCTTTCCCAAAGGGTTGATGTCATTCAGGATTAAAGCTGTGATTATGTCAATGCCATTGGATTCATGAGTAGCTATGCAGTTCTGAGAACACAAACACACAAAAAAATTATAAATCAAATGTAAAAAAATCAACAAACCAAACTTTTGTTTTGACACAATGTTTATTACCACCCCTAACCAAAATGGACAGTCATCATTTCCCCCTCCCCCCAATAATGTTTTTGGGGGGAGAGTTGCAAATTTTCCGTGACAAAGTGGTAAAAAAAAATAAGACAGATGAAAATCTCTACTTTCAGAATTAACAGTAAATAGCTGAATGATGTACACAATAGTCTCAGGAAAGTCCCTTAGTACTGTAACAATAGGATGGTCATGTCCAACTTAAATAGTTCAGAACATATACTCTGTTACTGAAACTGAATTATTGGTCCTTCCCTTCTACACCTCACCCCCAAAGGTGCTTCAGTCTCTAATGAGAACTTGCTTTTCATATATGATAGTTTCTCCTGCTGTTTGTCCTTCATTCTCCAAGAGGACCATGACATCAGGGAGGGGATGCCATGACATACAAGTGAATTGGATTTAAGTGAGCGAGGGCGGTGTAAAGTCACCAGTCTCATTTTCTCTTCCAGAGCCATCTGGGTCCAGTGACCAGATACCAATCAGGACAAGTATAGATGGCCCAGGGTACATTGGGGGACCTTGGCCTTTTCAAGCCAAGGTCTTTAATAGGTCCGTTTGACTGAAGCAGTTTAGTTTCTCTTAAGAGTTTAAAAGAGGTACCAAACATGGGGAATAAGCCTGCTATTCCAATGACAACATATCATGATTAATAATATGCTACCAAACTTTTGGTAGACTGCTTTTATCCCATAGGTAGACTTTTGCTTTGTTCTGTACAGTAGAAATGGAATTCTGAAATGATAGTAAAATTCCCTTGATAGATATTAGACATACCTCTTGCCTGATCCCAGTGCTATACCACTCTGCATTCATTTTAATTTAAGTATGTCTCAGGAAGTACTCGGAATGGAAACCCCTTTTCAACTGTTTCCCTTTCATTTACACATTTAATAAAATATACTTTAATACATAGCAATGAGTTGCCCAGCCCTTGAGCGTTTCCATCCATGGAAGTAAACTCCATGTAATTCAACTCCCTAGTTCATCCCATGTCCAGATTTTCAATTGAGTTTGCATTTCTCCACTAAGTAGAACTCTTTATAAAAACTGTTTCCTGTTTCTTTTGGGATGGTATTATGGCTATTGTGGCTAGAATCTTGTTAGTCTCTCAAAGAGACCTGCATACTCAGCACAGGTCGGAATCCCACAGATTCCTAAGTCTTATAAGGTACATAAAGCAGTGAGTTACTACCAGGTAAAGAGCACACTGGGGGAGACTTCTCAAGGATCTTAACCTAAACCCCATCTTTGTATAAAGGGCAAAGCATAAGACTGATTTCTGCTGTGATCTCTGCCTCAGTTCATTTCAAACTTCAGTAATCTTTTCCTTTTCAGAATTTGGATAATACTTTAGTTTATACCATGTAACTTAACATAAAATCAGAAATAGTAACAATAATGAATATTTAAATAGTACTTATTGTGTACCAGGGGCTCAGTTGATTCTTACAATCCTGGGAGGTAGGCATTGTTCTTATTCATGTTTTGTAGGCCAGGAAACTCAAACAACGGTTAAGCGATTTGCTCAGGATCCCACAGCTAGTGTCTGATACCAAATCTGAACTCAGATCTTCCTGATTTCAGGTAGACACTTTATCTACTGTGCCACCTAGCTGTCTCTTAATCATTCCGTTTCATGGGTTTGTAAGTACTTGTTTGATCTTCTATGGGATCTGAAGCATCTTGGGGGAGAGGCCACCTTCTGATAGCAACAGCTATCAGGTGGGGCCCAGCATAGTTAGTTTTTTTAAATTAGAATAATTTAAACAGCACTTATTTTCACTTGCACTTAGGTAAAGGGTCCTTATAATAGCAAAGATATGGAAAATTTTTACAAAGTAGACTGAGTAAGTTTCCACAGCCTCAGGCTGTCAAAATTTCCAGGAACAATAGGTCACCGATAATATTTCTCAATTCCTGGGAAAAGGCAGGTTACTTCCCAAGCCAAAAGAGAGATGCTCACTAGAGATCTTGCTTGGCCTCTGGAGCAAAGTCTGACTCAGTGTTAGTGCTGCTCTTCCTGATTAAAGATGGCCTCATTTTTCTTCTATAGACAAACACTAGATTACCTGGTTTTCATGGCAAGGTCCCTGACAGTATTCGGTCAGACTTTCCAGGGTCTGGTTGATGAGTGCAACATTCTTCTCATTTATATACAGGCCAAGAAGTCCAAGCCCTCCAGTCGTGCTCCCACAAATGCAATCCAGAAACTGCAACGTCTCACACACCAAGTTGTAGTTGGTCTTATTGTTTTGACAACGAAGAAAGTTCTGGAATTGGTTATTTTCAGTGGAACAGAGAGAGTTGGGACAAAGGTAGAGAGAAGAAAGGTGGAAACAGGGTATTAAAAAAAGTTATTATGGTGCCATTTCATTAGGCTCCCTGAATATGGTGGTGTTCTAGTTAGGACAATCAACAGTTATGAACAATGACTCAGCATGGCACTTCACAGAGAATAAAAATGGGACCTCCAATAAGCAGCCTGTGGTAGTGGCTGTTATGTAATACGACTAGTTTTCAGAAGAGACACTGTTCTACCAGATGAGGGGGAGAGTGGCTTCTCTGTGAGCACTCACTTTACACTCCTACTGCCTCCTTGCATTATCTCATTTCCCAGCCCACTTCTTACCCCCTTGCTTGGGCGTGGACACAGACATACTCGAGTGTGTGTGCTCTCTCTCACATACACACACACACACACACACACACACACACACACACACACGTGCATGCTCACATGCACACACACGCGCACACACACACACACACACACACACACACACACACACACACACACACTCAGCCTTCAATCCAAGATTCTTTTACAGGACCAAGCTGAGAGGAAGGAGGATCTGATGACCAAATGATGATATAAGCTTAGCTGCTAAGTAACTGGTAAAGGTCCACTCCCCTTCTAGGACAGCAGCCCAGGCTAAGTGCTAGCACACACATATGCAAAAAGCCCAGGAATCTGGCTCGCCCTCTCCTGCTCACGGGAGGTCATAATGTGTTAGGTTTGGGGCAAATCTCCCGAGCTGTGGCTACATGAGAGGCAAGGATACATATTGGGGATCTGTTGGCAGACTGTGAATTCCTTCTCAGAATATTGTTTTTAAAATATAATATAAAAGCTTACAAACCAACTACATTGAAATAATGATGTGATTATTTTTTCCTACCTAAGTCTCCTGAAATCTATATATGGATCCTTTGGGGGTCCTTCGATCCTGGGTTAAGAACCCCTGCTCTATAATAAGAGACCACTGATGGAGAGATCACATTTAATCATTAAAGAAAGAAGAGAATTACCTTCCTGGGTAACCCACCGGCAATGTTCTGTTCTGCCCATTAAGCACATTAGTTCCCCAATCTCTCATGCTTCAGCTTTTATATATGATTCATCAAATCAATCAGAAAAACAAAACAAGCCAAACATCAAACACTGCCCTCCTTTGTACCAGGCACTATCAAGCAACGGCACACAGTGACAGAAATGAAAGAATCCCTGCCCTCAAGGAGGTTATAGTTTATTAGGGGAGAGATCATATATAAGGCATAGAATAGGAACCAGACCTATGATGTCACTGGCATAGGGAAATCATGGATAAGGAACCTCTCTCTACAGTTGGAGAAAGGACCCCTTGAAGAGTTACCTAGAGCACTGACAGGTCCAAAGGACTTGATAGGGTCACAGAACCAATATGTGCCAGAGGTAAGCCTTGAGCCTAGGTCTTCCTGGCTTCATGGTCAACATTCTCTCTACTCAGTTGCAATGCCTCTCATAAAGTTCTATATAAAATATACATACAATAAATACAAGGAAAAGCGTTAGTAGCTAGGCAGATCAGGAAAGGCTTTGTGTAGCTCGAGCCAAATCTTGAAGGAGATGAAAGATTCTTAGAGGTGGAGGTGAGGAAGAATTACACTTCAGGGACAGAAAGGCAAAGAGACAGAGAGCTGTGTATAGGGGAAGGGAAGTAACACATAAGTGGTTTGGAAAGGCAGGTTGATACCAGACTGAGGAAACCTTTAAATGCCAGAGAAGTTTCTTTGATCTGTAATTTTATTACTTTGTGGGAATATCCCACAAAAGGAGATAGAGGGAACTCCCTATACCAATGCTTTTCACCATCCATCTAGGACTTAGAAAGAAGTATACAAAGGTGGAGTGACTTTTTTTTTCCCCACTGATAAGTGTCAGAAGTAGGATTTGAACCCACAGCTTCCTGATTATAAGCCCAGTGTTCTACATACCATATGGTATCTTAATGATTTTTACTGCTAGCTACAAAATTGCTACTTTCTGGGCTATCAACAAAAGTTTCCTCGTCTATCATTCCAAGTCTGATTTTTAAGGGAAAAAATTTTATTATGAAAAATTATGAAAATGATAGAAATTCAATTTATAACGACATTTCCCCATAGAATGAATTCTAAAAAGCCTATTTGCTCCTATACTTCCAAAGCCTTAATATAACTTGTGCCACCGGGCTCCTTCTAAAGAGGTTCCTAACACTTGACTGCTAAACCAACCACAACAAAACAAACTCATATAAAAGAAAACAAAACTGGGTTTCTATGACACTGAATCCCTTTTCAAATTCCTAAATGACTTGCACTGCTAACTGATTACCTCAAGTGGCTACTTTCTTCTTTTCTGTGCAGAGAAAGAGAGATGCTGCCTCTTAATAAATTTCAATTTGAAAGAAAATCACCCTTGAGGAGGAGCCTTTGCCTGCAGATCAATTTCCCTGTGCTGATGTGCATCAGATCATTTTCACAAGTATTAACTGAACATAAGAGAAGTTTATGGTAAGGAAGGAGATTCCTGGTCCAAAAGAAGCACTATTCAAAGTTCATGGAATCTCAGAGCTGCTAAAGACTCTAGGAAGTCACCTTGTATAGTTCTGGAAGGATTATCCCTCAATCAATACTGGGAGGGGAGAGGTGTTCTAGATCTCCTTTGAGTTTAACTCTGTTTCCTAATGTCTAACTTCTATCTTTCCTGCTAAAACTTCCCTCTGACTTTTTAGCCTTCTTTGTCTAGAGAGCACATGAATCTCTGCCTAGTGATACTCTTGAAATACTTTTTTCTTACACTTCCCTAAGATTTGCCATAGGCATACACTTGCTAACTTCAATGAAAAATAATCCATCAGGTATAATTAACCTAGGGGAGGGAAAGGGGAAACTGACTTCACAGATGAAGACTCAAAGAAGTGAAAAATATACCATGTGAAGCAGTTAAATAAAAGTCCTTCACAAGGAATTCCTGAATACTTCAAGTTAAAGGTGACAAAACCATTCATAGTTTGGGAAAGTTGGAATTTTTCATTTTGACTGATCCATAGCTAAGAAGAATACTCATTACAGAAAAAAATTTGAGGATTATCCTAATTAAAGTCAAATGGGAAAACTATTTCAAAGATACCACTGTTTTCCTAACCCAACTTGTAACTTAATCAAAATTAGATAGCCCAAAGTGGAATGGGCTACCCCAGAAAGTAGTGAGTTCCCCATCCCTCACTGGAAGTTTTCAGGCAAAGACTAGATAGCTATTTGCCCATATGTAGGGGGAGGTTATTTATTCTCTGAGGATTCATTCAATTTTGAGATATGATGACACTAATTCTATTTCTTGTGGTGAGTTAAACCTCCCAGAATATCTCCTTCTAACAAACTCTAACCCAACAACCAACCTTGTAGTCAGGAACTCCCAAGACAGATCAAGGAGTAGAAGAGTTTTACATCAGCTAACATATTCTCATATTAAAAAAAATCAAACTTCTTAGGGGAAAAAAAGACTGGGTTGGAAAGGAGACCCATATAATGCAATGTATCAAAGGTACCTGTTATATAGCCCTTCAAGGAATAACCTGTACACGCTATTTGAACCCTAAATATGAAGAGTCCTCAAAATTCTATGGGAGATACAAGCCTCATTCTTTCAGACCTTGAAAAGTAAGCTTTTCTCGGGAAGCCTTCTCAATGTAAGGCTTCAGATTCATTCACTTGAGAACCTGTGCCAATGTTTAAGCAATTCATGTGGTAGATAAACACATTTTCTGCCCCTGCTTAGTCACACATATAAATGAGGACTATATCTAGACGAGGAGAGCTTATGTTCCAAATTGCAAATAAATCTTTTGTTAACAGCAAAATGTTTTTTCTAACTAGAACTGTTAATATCACCTTCCATAGAAGGCCTTCCTGATCCCCCAGCTACTAGTACCTTTCCTGCTAAGGCTGCCTTCCACCTAGGCTGAATGTATCTTTTATGCATCTATTTATATAACACCCCCTCTCCCCCATTAAAATGGAGCCTCCTTGAGGTCCATGATTGCTTTTTATTCTTCTTTGTATCCTCAGGATTTGGCATAATGTCTGACCCATAGTAAACACTTAATTAGGTAATGAGTTCCACATCACTGCTGTTATTCAGGGAGGGGCTGATAACTATCTGCTGGGGACATAGGAAGGGATTCTTACATTTAGTGGGAGAATGGTCTAGATAATCTTTAACGAATTTTCTAACTCTTAAGATACACAGATTCTTTTAAAATATAGAGAAAAATTTAGGTGGTTCCTCCATAGGGCTCACCCAAAGCAGTTTGGTTACAGAAGTACTCAACAGATCTTATCATAAGGCAATTTCATCCAAGAGGTAAATTTACTGTAAGAGAAATTTGGCTATAAAGGCTGACATAATAGTCAAGCTGGCCCAAAATGCCTTATTGAACTTAAAACTTCTTCTTTTAGATGTTGTTAGGATGGCATTTGGAGGCAAGTGGGAGGATGAGAAGAAAAAAGGAATGAGAAAGCTATAGGGCAAATCAATGAGAGGGATGTCAAGAAGGAACCACAATTAAACATGCTACTGATTTTAACCCTTCAAGCTTTCGCAGAAAAAGTAAACCACAAGAACTGAAGGAAGGCTTGGGTCATCAGGTGAGAATGGTGCTTTTGTAATTTCAGTATTATTCCTCTGTGGAACCCGAGGTCAGAGTACAAATGGAAGACCTTGAATAAGACAGCTAAGTACCTGCACACTGCCCAGAGGTGACTCAATTCCCATTGGCCGTTATAATAATGAGTCCCATCACCACATGAAGAAGGGACCTAGTGATTAATAATCAAAAGAGTGCTCACTTTGTTTTTCTAATAGAGGGGCAGAGGCGTATTTATACTGGCTCCACCATCCTTCCCTGTGACCAATGGCATCAGCTCTGGCCTATAACCAACTGTCCCGACAAATCACCGATCACACCTCTCTCAGAACAAACAAAAAATCATTCTGCTTTGCTTAACAGCCAATCTACATGGAGGCTGTGGCTATGCAACTGACCAGAAAAAAAGAACCAAAGTCTTTTAGGTGGTTTTTTTTTTAACTTAACTTTTTGTAAGTAGCTGCAATTGCTACCAAATGTCAAAATTCCAAATTGGTCTTTTTAATTTACAAATCTGACTTCAAACAATCAATCCCTAATCATTTCTTAAATGCCTTCTACATGCCAAGTATTGACCATGTGCTGGACGCAGCCTCCCAGCAGTGGCAATATTCTGTCATTCAAGCAAGATTTCATCATCTGGGTTCCCAACTGAACAAATTACAAGTGGGACGACTGCTTCTTTTCCATCATCACCCCTGCATCATAATAGACCATGCACAGAATCTCCTACATGCACAAGAGAAAGTGAAATCCTACTGCAGATTTTCTGGATCCAGTTCATGGACCATTATAGTAACATCAATAATAACAAGGACTTATATAGCACTATAAGGTTTGCTAAGTGGTACGTAGATATTATCTCATTTGGTCCTTGCAATGACCCTATAAGGCAGGTACTATCTTCATCCCTAATTTATAGAGGAAGGAACTGATGCTGACAGAAGTTTTGTGACCTGCCCAGGGTTACACAGTTCCTAAGTGTCTGAAGCAGCATCAGAACTCATGTGTTCCTCACTCCAATCCGGCATTCTACTCCCTGTGCCACCAAGGACAGAGCATACCAGAGGAAATCACTGCAAAGATTTTAAAAGGATCCTTTTCTACCTTGCCAGCTATGGATTGCAGCTGGGCTTCTTAACCTGGGATCCATCTTTTTAAAAAATGTGTTCATGGAATGTCTTCCAAGATGCAATTGGTTTCTTTTGTAATTCTATGTATTCTGTTTCATGCATTTAGAAGTATTAGTTCTTTGAAGGGGTCCATAGTCTTCAAACTGTTGGGGAGGTCCATGACCCCAGAAAGGTTGAGGAACTCTAGACTAGAATAGTTTCTTGTGCACTGCCACCTCTCTGGGGCAACTGTGTGAGGAACTTCTCAGATGTGTTCTTATCTTCTGCTTCATAAAGAAGGGATGATTTTCCCAAGGCCCTATATTAGAGGTATTAGAGAAAGGTGCTATGAGGGAGTCCCATGGTTTAGGTTGCCTCTCTCTTAAGGAATCACACACACACGGCTACGGCTATGTTAGGCCTATCTAACAAAATTTCCTGAAACCTTCACTTTAGAGAACTGCTCATGTCCCTAACTTCTTGGCTAAAGGGACACATTAGCTGAACCAAAAGGAACTGAAAGAAGTCCTAAGAGTTCTAGGGGAAGAGGCCCAGCTCAGGAACACCACAAATCTGAGCTGTCCAGTATCATCAGCTACTTGCTGCCCTCCTACCTGAAGATCCCGGTTGTGGTTTTCACAGAGGAGCTGTAAGAAACGGAGAATGGGCTGCATGATTGTGATCACGGCACTCATCTCCAGGTCATCTTTGGGTTTGTCTGGTGTGGCCTGGGTTCCACCTTCTCCAGAAGGGAAATGGTCTTCGGGATCAGCCTCTCTTCTGTAGGTAGTGAAAGCTTTCCTGGTCGCAGCAGAGGCCTCCAGTAACTGGTCTCGGACCTCTTCTGTTATCTGGGTTGAAGGCTCTTTTGCTAAAACACATTTTAGATGACAAATGGTATGATCTTAAGAGGAACTGCTAGGTTCTAAACTCAACAAACATTTATTGAGCATTGAGTATATATGGGGCCCTAGAAGAGATGCTGGGGAAGCAGAAACGAAACAAGAGGGTTTCTCTTCTTAAGAAATTTATTGTCCAGGAGGAGAGCCTAAACATGCATACATATGTACACGTGTGTGTGTCTGTGTGTGTAGGAGGAAGAGGAGAACTGGAAAGAAGGAGAGAAGTATGATCCAAATAAGAAACAAAAGCAAGCATAAGCTGAGTATTTTGTTCTAATTAGTGTAGCAAACCAAAATTCAAATGAGAATATAATTACACAGGACAGCACCAAAATGGTAACAGATGCAAGGAAGGAGATAGATCATCAAAGGATCTTGTATGCTACCTAGTCCTACCTTCATTTATGAACAAGAAAATAGGCTCCTGTTCTTGGTTATGCAGTTGGGAAAGGTACAGGTGGGCTTTGAACTCAGGTCTTCTAGGTTCCAAATACAGTGTTCTATATAGTACACCTCCTGAGAGAGGTCACATATAGCTTCAAAAATCATGAGGTTAAAAGTCCTTTATCATCAAGGTCCTCAGAAGAAGAAACAACTGAAATGGATTTATGAATATGAAGACTAGAAGGAAAATTTCATTCTAGGGATAACAAATAAATGGAGACTAGAGAGGGAAAGATGAAATTGGGCAATGGGTGGGAGGGCCTTGGCTAGAATATAAACTACATGAAGGAAAAAAATAACCCTGCAGGTTGGCTACGGGAGCATGCTAGAGTCAGATTATGGGGAGTCTTGAATGTCAGGTCAAGATCATTCAATTACAGAAGTGGAAAGGATCCAAGAGGTCATTATTGTCCAAGTCATAACTGAACGGTACTATATCTCCTTAATAAGAGGTCACCCAGTAACCAGTTCAGGACCTTTTGTGACTGGAAACCAACCAGCTACCAAAGCAGTCCATTTCAGTTTTAGACAGCTTTAGTTGTTAAGAAGTTAATTTCCTTCTAGAAAATCTGCCCATCCGTAATTTCTATCCATGGTGCTTAACTTTTCCTTCTGAGGCAAATAAGGAAAAGTCTAATTCCTTACACATGGGAATCCTTTAAATACTTGAAGTATGATTATCACATCTCTTTTCCAAGTTAACCATCCCCAGGTTTCTTCAAATTCTTTTTGTAGGAAAGCATCTCTTAGTCTTTCACTACTATAGCTGCCCTCCTCAGGACATGCTCCAATTTGTTAATGTGCTTCTTAAAATATAGCTCCTAGGACTAAAATGTCTTTGGAAAGAAATGGGGAGCCCAACATGACAAAACAGGAAAATGATAAATGTTGGAAAAGAAGTGGGAAAACACTAATGCACTGCTGGTGGAGTTGTGAATCTAACCATTCTGGAGAGCAATTTGGAACTATGACCAAAGGGCTACAAAAATGTGGATGCCCTTTGACGCACTAATACCACTTCTAGGTCTATATCTCAAAGAGATCAAATAAAGGGGAAAAGATACATTTGCACAAAAATATTTATAGCAATTCTTTTCGTGGTAGCCAAGAAATGGAAATTGAAGGGATGCTCATCTATTGGGGAGTGGCTAAACAAGTTGTGGTATATGAATGTAATGGAATACTATAGGTGTTCTATAAGAAATGATGAGCAGGCAGACTTCAGAAAAACCTAGAAAGACTTACATCAACTGATGATGAGTGAAGTGAGCAAAACCAGAACATTGTACATAGTAACAGCAATATTGTGGGATGACTAACTTTGATAGATTTAGCTGTTCTCAGCAATGCAAGGATCTAAGACAACTCCAAAAGACTCATGGTGGAAAATGCTATCCACATTCAGAAAAAGAACTATGGAGTCTGAATGCAGAATGAAGTATACAATTTGCCCTCTGTCTTTTTGTCTGTTTCTTCTTTCTTGTGGTTTCTCCCATTGGTTCTAATTCTTCTTTACAACATGACTAATGTGAAAATATGTTTAATATGAATATATATATCATATATATACATATATATGTATATACGTATATATATATATGTATATATGTGTGTGTGTGTATATATATACACATATATATCATATATATATATATATATATATGTATATATACACACACACACATATATATCCTATCTCACATTGCATGCCATCTCAGGGAGGGGGGAGGGACAGGAGGGAGAGAAAATTTAGACCTCAAAATCTTATAGAAGTGAATGTTGAAAACTAAAAATAAATTAATTTTACAAAAAGAAATGAGGAGTCCCTGGAAGTTTCAAGGTGGAGAGTGGTTTGATTAGAGTTGTGCCTTCAGAAGAATAGTCTAGTTATGACCAAAGTTTGTGTCCTTTTTAGAGAATCACAGAGCTGGAGAACGGACTGATATTTCATGCTAACTTTTGCTTGGACTGAACCTAAATCATCCCTGCACTTTACTTGAACTTAGCAATTTACAATGAAGTTTCAAAATAGATTTCTTATCTGTTTCTATCTAAAGATAGCCAAGATACACAAAAGGTAAGTTCTCCAAATCCCCTATTACTACCAGCCAGGTCCTAACTTTGATCAAGAAAGGATTCTTCAAAACTAGCTTTTTAATATGTATGACAGAAACAAAGGAAAATGTTTCAGCAGTGTTGTGTGGGAGAAGTAACAGCGGTTGAGAGGGGGGAAACCTATTGATGAGGAATCTAGGCAATTTTGGCTCTACTGCTAACTAGTAGGTATGACTTGAGGGTTTTTTCATCTGGAATTTGATGCTGTTGGACTAAATCTAAGTTCCCTTCCAGCTCAAGTTAATTGAGCAAACATATTAAATCTCTATTATGTACTCTTAAAGTACTGTGCTAGGTATTTAGGATATAAAGATGAAAAAAAAAAACAAAATAAGCTGGCCTCCCAGCTTAACATCTTATGAACAGTTCTAATCTATTCAATTCAGGAAGGAGGGTAAGTTCCTCAAAACAACAGGATTTAACTCAGGTTCCTTTATTAATCATTTCTACAAAGTAAGTAGGGAGCACTAGAAAACTCAAACTAGAAAGACATCACTTTCATAACTTTCCTGTCTGATCATGTCTGACCTTAGAAGCAGTGAAAGCTCATAAAACAAACTCACTAACACGGTCCTTTATATTCAAGCCAACAGAATTAACAGACATATATGCAAAAACGTTTTGGGCCTTACCTCTTTTACGTGATGGGGCATCTCTGTCTGGGTCATCATCTTTCTTCTTATTCCCCAAGTCACTGGTGTTGACAGTGACTGTTGCCTTGATTTCTTGCTGGGCCACTTTCATTCGGTCATAGAAAACCTTAAAGAATTTTTCTGATTTTTTATCCTCTGTCAATCGGCAGAAAAAGGAGTGCTAGCCAGGAAGAAAAGCACAAGCTTTTAGTGTGGTGCTCTCAGTCAGATCAGCTAATCTTATCCCTTTCATCATTTCAACAAGGAAAAATATAATCACCAGTTAAGTCAGGAAGAACCTCTCAGAAATACAGAAATGGCTCCAACATTAACTCTTCAGTTGGAACATTCATTATATATATACTAGACTTAGGAGTTCTTTAAGGTTCTCTTTAAGGAAGTGAATATTCTCAACTTTGCTTATTATCATTTTTATTTTAATTTTCAGTTTCAAATTGTTTTCCCTTCCATCTCCCCCATCCATCGAGAAAGCAAAAAACAAAAAACAAAACCTGTTACAAACATATATAAAAAGTCAAGCAAAGGGGCAGCTAGGCAGCACAGTGAATAGAGCACCAACCCTGGAGTCAGGAGGACCTGAGTTCAAATCTGGCCTTAGACACTTAACACTTACTAGCCGTGCAACCTTGGGCAAGTCACTTAACCCCAATTGCCCTCCAAAAAGCAAAAAAAAAAGGTCAAGCAAAACATATCCCCATCTTAGTCATATTAAAGAAAAAATCTGCTTCAAATTGTACCAAGTCTATCAGTTCTCTATCTGGGGATGGATAAAATGTTTCAACATGACTCCTTTGGTACTGTGGTTGGTTCCATTGTGTTGATCAAAGTTCCTAAGTCTTTCAAAGTTGTTAGTCTTGACAATATTGTTGTTATTTTATAAACTGTTCTCTTGGTTCTGTTCACTTCACTTTGCATTAGTTCATAAAAGTCTCCCCAGGTTTATCTGAAACTATCCCCTTCTTAATTTCTTACAGCACAACAGCATTCTATCACATACATATGCTACAACATATTCAGTTATTGACCAACTGGTGGGCACCCCCTAAATTTCCAGTATTTTTGACATGACAAAAAGTTGCTATGGACATTTCTGTACCTATGTGTCCTTTCCTTCTTTCTTGGTCTTCTTTAGGTATATATAGCTAGTAGTGGTATTCCTAGGTTAAAGGGTATACACAGTTCAGTAACTTTTGGGGCATCTTCTCCCAAATCTGTGGGAGTGTATTCATTTCCCGGGAATGTTCTTCCTGTGTATGTGTGTAGGAGGAAGACAAAGAAAAGAAAGAGTGCTGGAAAGGAGAGAAGTATAATTCAAATAAGATACAAAAGCATACGTGGAGTATTTTGTTCTAATTAGTGAAGCAAAAATTTAGTAAGTATCCCCAGAGTGTCTAAGAGCTCCTGGGAAGGGTTGAGGGCTATATGCATATGGCTAAGACTGACCATACTCTCTGGGAGCTTATAATATAGTACTCAATTATTAAAACAAAAGAAAGTACATCTTAACGATGATGGGGATGATGATATATAACAACGACAGAGAGTTTTAAGGTTTGCAAAGTGTTTTATGTTCATTAGCTCATTTATTCCTTAAAAAAAAAAAAACCAACAACCACCTAGGAGGTAGGCGCTATATCTCTATTTTACAGATGAAGAAACTGAGGCTAAGAAAGGTTAAGTGTCTTGCCCAAAGTCATATAGCTACTAAATAGCTAAGGCAGGATCTGAACTCAGCTCTTCCTAAATCCAAGTCCAGCCCTCTCTCCACTATACTACCTAGATATCTCAGGATAAGAAGCACCAAAGATGTGGCAGAGATCATATAATTTAAATGTCAGGATAACAAGCTCATTGTAGTCTAGGGTGATCAGGGAAGGCTCTGCAGAACAGATGAAACCAGAATTGGGTCTGAAGTTAGGGTAGGGGTACGAAATTTAACTGGTGGCAAAGTCTTGTTTTTACAAACAGGCCAACCCTGCTCCAGCTGCCGTCATTTATCATCCCCAAAACAATATATTTTAACTCCACAACATTGTAAATCTGGTGGCTGTTTGGAAACTTACTTGAGAATCCAATTAGTAATTAGTAATGGTGGCCTGAAAGTTCCCTTTAACAATATGCCACCTAACATCGCATTTCTGCAGAAGCAAAGACTGGTGTCAGGTGAGATTTCTGAATGGACCGTAAACACACAAGTAAAAATCTGATGCCTAATGAGGGGGCGAAAATGCCAATTTTCATTCGTGTTTACTTTGGGCTCCTCTGTTAGTGCGGTTTTCTTCTAGATTTTTTTTTCAAAATGTATGTGCTGATCACATCTAAATAAATAAAAAGACTTGAATAACAGATCTACAGCTGTCAATCTGGAATCTCAATTTCAACAATATCACACATTTCTTATCTAGGAGAATGAAGCATCTTTACAAAAAAAGGAAGCTGAATTTGTCACTGTGGGCCTAGAAAGGAGCTTTGGTTAGGGCAACTTGTGTGTTATAAATAGTATTGGTCTAAGAGCCTTGAGTTCTAATTTCAGCTTAGTCACTAACTGTGTGACCTTTGACAAGTCATATCAACTGTCTGAGCCTCAGTCTTCCCATGTGCAAGATGAAGAGAAGGCTTAGACTGATTATTCTTAACCTGGGGTCCACAGAACCTAGAGATCTATGAACTTGGATGGGGAAAAAAATACATCTTTATTTCAATGTAATTGGTTTCATCTATAATATCATATATTTTATTTTATTTATATAAAAACATTATTGTGTGAAGGGGTCTACAGGCTTTACCAGACTGCCACCAAAGGGGTTCCAGACACAAAAAAGGTTAAAGAATCACTGGCCTCAAAAACCACCAGGTCATAGGTTTTAGAGCTGCAAGATACTTCAGGGATTTAGTCAGACCCCCTTCATCTCACAGGTAATGAAAATAAGGTCCAGAGAAATGGACTTTCTTTGCCAAGGCCACAGCAGGAGATGAGCTTCAGGGGAAAGCACTCCTACTCTGATCTCAGAGAACCTAGGCTCAATTTCTGCCTCTGAGAACTCCCACTACTGTGTGACCTTGGGCAAATCAGCTCACCTCTGTGGACCTCTGTTTCCTTATCTGTAAAATCAGGAGAACTGGCCTAGATAGGCTCTGAAGTTTCTTCGAGCTCTAGGTCAATGACCTTATTATCTAGAAGGTCATGTCTCATTCTATGGCCTAATGACTTTCTCCAAAGGCCCTCCTTTTAGCTCCTCTAATCACTGAACAAACATTTATCAAGGACTTTCTACACACCAGGCAGTGTGCCAAGCGTTGAGGATACAAGGACAAGCAAAAGACAGTCCCTGCCCTCAGGGAGTTCACAACTAAATGGGGGAGACAACATGCAGACAAGGCTCCAGGATAAATAGGGAATAAGAAACGGAGGGAGGTGCTCGCATGAAGAGCGACTGGGAAAGGCTTCCTAGAAATGGTGGGGTTTTAGCTGGGACTTCAAGTTAGCCACCCTGACAATAGTGCCGTTATCCCTTCTTTTGCTGACCACGGCTCTGGGTTTCCATCCATCTCCTGGCTAACCTTCAGGCCACATATTCAGATGACAAAGTCTGCTACATCTTCCTACAAAGTCCCTTGGATGATCACCATCGCCATGTTATATGTAGACAATAAGCCACACAATGCTGTAGAGACGACAGTGGAGAAACAATGCTTTTCCTATACTTAAAATCTGTCCTATGTGCTTTCCCATTTGCTTTGTTGTTTTTTGCTGACTGCTAACTCAAGGCCCAAAGAGGTTTCTTTCCTGCATTAGAAACAAGAAAGAGCCTATTTGTCCTGTTTTATGCTAAAGAAAAAAGAATGTATGGATTTCAAAAATACTCAAGATCTCCAACTGTTTCTTCTTTGGGCTCCCTCTCTTCCTATTCCTCAGTTTCCCAGAACTGAGAGCTCAACAGCTCAACATACCTTGGAGATGCCTCCATCACTCTACTTTTAATATTACTAATGTCTGCCTTCTATGAGGTAGTGCCTTAATTTTACAAATTGTAGAGCCATAATCACAGCGCATTATCTCTTAATAATAATGATAATAAGAGCCACTATCATCTATATAGTGATTTAAAGTTTGCAAAGTGCTTTAAAAATACTATCCCCACAACAATTCTGTAACGTAGGCACTATAATTATTTCCATTTTACAGATGCAGAAACGGAAGCTGAAGGAAGCTACATGATTGTCCATGGTCACAAGGCTAGTAAATAAATGTCTGAGCCTGGTTAGGAAGGTTGACTCCAGGCACAGCATTCTATCCACTGCACTTCCTACCTGTGAATAACTCTACCCTAACTTCCCAGCTGCAAGAAATAAACTTGAACAACCTGCTAACCAGAGTGTGGTACTGTCTGCACAGTGACAGGACCAACTTCATTCCTTACCCAATGTCATTAACACGTTACTGGCGAATCCCATCTGTGATGCAAACTGGAAGTTTAGCCAGCAAAGGACCAACCAACGACCCCTGTTGTGTTTTACCCGACAGTGGTTTAGGGAAGCAATCCTTAAAGCCTGTACCTTTTAGAATTCCTCTGCATAGCTGAGATGAAACCTTCTTTCCAATGCCTTTCCTGACCCCTCTCCCATCCAGTTACTATTTTTTATTTCTTTAAATACTTGGCATGACTTTGTAATTACTTTGAATTATTGTGTACACGTTGTATCCCCAACAGAACGTAAACTTCTGGAGAGCAGAGACAATTTCATTTTTGTCAGGACCTAGAGTATAGCTTTTCATAAATTCTTGCTGGACTGAACTGAATAGTCTTGGGTGGATGGGGCCAGTGAAGCCCTCCTTAATTTACAAAGTGTTTTTATATAAATGATCTCATTTGAATCTCATAATGATCCTATGCCGTTGTGGAAGTGGGCATTAGATCACGACTTTTCTCTCTTCTTGGATCTCTCATCATTCATTTCTTCCCCTTTGCCCTTCCTTTAAACAAACAAAACACTTTTAAAACTTACTTAGGCTTCTCAATTTAGAATCTTAAAAAAAAAAACAACAAAGCCAAACCTCCTCTGGGCCTTGTTATCGTTCCTCAGCAGCAGCTTGCCTCAAAACTTCTAGAAAAATAGTTCATCCTTCCTTTGGTTTTACTTCCTTACTATCTCTCACTCAGTCTTTTGGAGTATGGCTTCTGGTCTCACAAATGCTTTAGTGACTGCTCTCTCCAAGGTCGTTATAGACAACACCTCACTGCTAACAGAATGTCCCAATTCCACTCCTTGTGTTTCCCAGCACCATTTGGTACTGCTGCCCATCCTCTGGATGACACTTTCCAAGTCAGAATGAATGACCCCAGACTCAGCTCCTCTTACTATCACTGGCTTAGGCAATTACTGACTCGAGTTCTATATTACCACTTAATTCCAACTCACCTTTTCTATTTCTTATGCTACTAGTTCAGGCCCTTATTGCTTCTTGCCTGGTCTAATATGATTATCTCCCTGCTTCTAATATCTCCTTATCAATAATCTAGCTGTCATTATATTATAAATGATCTTCCAGAGAGATAAACCTATCACTTTTCTCTTTAAAAACCTTCAGTGGTTCAGGGTAACATATTCAATCCTTAAACTCTGGGCCACAATTAATCTATAAAGGACTTCACCCTTTTCGCATTGTTAATGTCAGAAGCAGCATTTAAACACAGGTCTTCCTGATTCCGAGACCAGCACTCGAGATATATGCTTTCTCTAAATGGCTTTTATTAGTAATCTGTACAATCACTACTTCCCAGACATATAGTTGTTAACAGGCTGTTTTAGAAGCATGCAAAATAAATAATATTTCTCCTAGTCTCATAAAAAAAATTATGGTTATATACAATTATATAAGTGGCCACTTTATTAAGACTACTATCACTGAGAGATAACTAGTTATCTGTGTATTTGTTCCATCCCTTTAACCAAAAGGGAGACCCAGAGGAGGGAACAGTTTTATTTTTTTTTTTGGTATCTTCAGCACCCAGCACACAATTCATTTTACATACCAGGCAATTAATAAATGTTCGTCTAATTTAATGAATTCCTTTAGAAAGGTTCAGAAAGGTTAAAGGGCTTGTTTACCGCCACATAACCAAGACTAGAATCCAGGTCTGAGAACTCCTGGTCCAATACTCTTTCCTTTATACGGTGACCTCCACCCTCTGTCCCATCATTACGACTTTTGTTTTAATTCTGGTCATTTCTTGCCTGCATGATTAGTACACCTCCTTTCCTGATTCTCTCTCAGCCTCTTTCTTTCAATCGCTTCTAAACACCAACGTAACAATCTACTTTAACTACTTCCTTCATTCTCCAAAAACTCTAATCATATAAATAACACTCTGTATGAGGTTCACATTCACACCTGTGATTTCTGCTTAACTTTCATGCCCTGACACGGCCTAGTCTTTGACTTAATTTTCATTAACTTGCTTGCCAGCTCCTTCCAACCCTAAATGCTATGGCCCACTGTTCCATTCTCCTCTATATTCAAACTTTTGTCGCTGCTACCTTTATCTTAAACAGTCCCATCTAAACATCTCTCCAAATATTAAGTTAATTCCTTCTTCTCAAGAACTGACTCTACACCTGCCACTTCACTGAAGTATCTGTCCCCCTGGATGGGCTGACAACATCTCACAGCTTCAATCAGCATCCATATACAGATGTTATCCAATGCTTGACTTAATCGGCTGCTTCTTGATTTGTTGGGACTGGACTATAAAGGTCACAAGGGCAAGAACCAACTTTGTGGTATTTCCCATTGGGGTCTTCTCAATTAGCCTCTCCCAGAGCCTTCTACCTATTCGCTATCCCACATACTTCCCTCACTCCTCCCTCTGTGCTCTTACTGCTACCTCTCTTAAATACTATCATTCTCTCATTACTTACAGTTTTGTGTAATGTGAGCTTTACCATATTAAATGATTCACTCCTTAAGAGTAGTATCTCAATTATCCCTCTGTAACTTAGTACAGAGTTTGGACTTAGTAGGCCCTCGATCAATTCTCAAACACTTATTCAGTACCCACTAGAAAGCAGATGGGGCAGGTGGCACCGTAGATAGAATGCCCAGCCTGGAGTCAGGAAGACTCCTCTTCTGAGTTCAAATCTGGCCTCAGACAATTACTTAGCTGTATTACCCTGGGTAAGTCACTTAACCCTCAGTTTCCTCATTTGTAATAATAAGCTGGAGAAGGAAACGGCAAACCACTCAAGTTTCTTTGCCAAGAAGGCAAAGTTTCTTTCCAGTTTGTTTCCTAAAAAGGGGCATGAAGAGTCAGATAATGAGTGTAAAACAACACAGTGAAGAGGGCCGGCACTGGGCTAAGCACAAGGGATAAGAAGACAAAGGGAAAACTTCAAGAACCTTATATTCTAATGAGGGAGAAAATGGGTACAAGATATACAAGATTTTTGTTAGTCGTTTTCTGTAGTGTGTGAATATCTGTGATCCCATTTGAGGCTTTCTTGGCAAAGATACTGGACTAGTTTGCCATTTCCTTCTCCATCTCATTTAACAGTTGAAAAAACTGAGGCAAACAGAGCTAAGTGACTTGCCCAGGGTCACACAGCTCCTAAGTGTCTGAAGCCACATTTGAACTCACGAGGGTGAGTCTTCCTGACTCCAGGCCTGGCTCTCTATCCACTGAGTGATTTAGCTGCCCCATATATAAGATCCAAAGACAACAGATGCACGAGAGGAGATGGCACTAACTGCTGAAGGGAGCAGGAACTGCCTCATTCAGAAGGAGCACTTCAGTTGAATTATGAAGAGAATTCAACAGGCAGAGGTGAGGGGGATCAATAAAGCACTGCTAAGGCAAAGACAAAGAGATGGGAAGTGGGGCATTCCACGTGAGGAAGCACAAATGGGTCAGTATGGCTGGACTGTACAGCATGCAGAGGGAGTAACATGTGAGAAGACTATAAAGAGGGCAAGTGACCAAGCTGGAACAAGCTTTAAATGCCACAGAGAGAATTTTGTATTTGATCTCGGATGTAAATGTTTAAATTAATTAGCCCCTTCCATTCTGGTGAGCAAGAGTAAAGCTTATTCTCATTTAAGGCAAGAGAGAAAATACACAGGTCAGGAAAGCACAAAAGAAAGGGGATTTCTGATAATTCATTAACAGTGGCAGGTTCAACTCAAAATCTTCAATATCACCAAGGGCTGAATGACCTTAGGAAATGAATTTGAGGTTGTTAAGTGTCTTCCAGCTCTAATTTGATTTACACCATGACTGATCACACACACACACATACACATGCCATTTGAGAGTTTTGTTCAGTAGATCTGAAGATTGGGGACCAATGAAAAGAGGAAAATCTTAAAGAACAAAATTGAAATATATTGGTGGTTCAGACAATTTTGATGGGAGTGTACAGGTGGAGAGCAGGGACAAAAACCTTGTGTTAAGTACCATTAGTGAAATTCTTCTAATCAAAAGTCTAAAAAGGGATAACTGTAGAATCTTATGCTTGGGTTAAAAAAAAGTCATCTTCCCAAATATAAGACATAGGTGAACAGCAGTACATCTGAAGAATGTCTAGGCAGTTTAATGACAGCTAGCATTTATATATAGATATATGTATATAGTGTTTTAATGTTTGCTAAATGCTTTACCTGCGTTATACCATTTCATGGTTTGGCAGACTGTGATCCCCAAGGTAAGTCTAAGTATGATATAATAGTTAAGAAAACTAGCGTGCTTTTAGGTAACATCATGAGAGAATAATGGAGTGACATCTCATTGTCTTTTGCCTTGACCACAGCTGGATTACTGTATTCAGTTCTGGGATATTTTATGAAGGGCACTGATAATCTCAGGGATAATTCTAGTTGTCCTTTATTGGAGAGTCTCTAAAAGACAGCAACTAGGAGAATGAAAGGCTTGAATTCATGCCATACAAAGATGGTATGGATTCAAGGAATTAGAACTACTTGGCCTGAAGAAGAGATGACTTAAGAGCCATCTGATAACTATCTTCAAGTATCTGAAGGCTTGTTGTAGTGGCAGATGGATAAGACTGGATCTACTGGACCTGGTAGATCTACTGGATCTACCTAGAAGTTATAAAGAATGAATTTGTGGAATACCTTCCCGATAATGAGAGAAGTCCTAAATGGAAATATGCCTCAAGCATGTGCCTCAAGGATGTGGTGAGTTCACCTTCTTTGGAGGTAATTCAGGCAGAGACTGGAAGACCATATATCTCATGTTCTCTCTCATCTCAGCTCTTTTCCAGAACTGGGCTAGACTAGATGGTTCTCCCAATTCTGCAATTCTGGGCTTGCAGGATGACCTGCTTCAAATCGGAAGTCAAGTCAGAATCAAAACAAATCTAAAGCAATTTGGGGAGGCTGATAAAATGCAAAAAGCCAAAGTCGAGATTTCATTGCCTTAGCTATTTAATGGTCTCTCTCCAGAAAAACAAAGGTGGATACATGTGGAATAGGAAAGAAACTCATATTCATTTAATTACAATGAACTAATCTACCACGAAGATAGAACAATACATGCCTCATTATAGATAGAGCACTTGGGGAGACTAGTAACTGAACTTGAAGTTGCTTCATAATTTAACCTAAACAACCCACAAAAGTCTTTTTTTTTCTTTTTGGACAGAGGAATTTTAAAAAGCATACTGGGACCAGTCACTGAAGAAAATCAAAGCATTTAAAAAAAAGACTGCCATCTGTCATCTATAAACACACACGAGGCATGCAAATACCATTTGGAAAAACACTACCACTAAACCATTGTATGAAAGAGATTTTGAAAATGCCAAGGCCAGAGCCTGAGTAGAACAGCTCCGAAATTAAAGTAAAGACTAGGGAACCTCTAACATCCTTCATCACTTGAAGGTAGTTATTTCTAAAGTGATGTAGATACCATGAGATAACAGGATAGGATAAGCTATTCATCTTTAGAATTTTCCATATCATCTAGTTGCAGAAAGCCGATCAGGCGGAAAGGACCCAAATGTCACTCAAGGAAACTCCAAAATCACAGCCCACATTTCTTCTCTAGGTCTTTGGGTGGAAAGGTCAGAAGAGGGAATGGTAGAGAAAACTGACTTCTATAACTCAAGTATCTTGCCACCTCACCCCGTTTTCCAAGTACTCAAGCATATCTGGGTAATTCTCAGTTTTGGCATAGGTGCTGCCTTTTCTCAACTTCCTCTAAGAAGAAGATCTCTTGCAAAGGAGAGGATCCCAGGTCTAGGGTAGTCAGAAAAAGGAGTATGAGAAATTTCCTGAAATCCCTATTACCGGTTATCAAGTTTACACAGCTCATTTCTTGGCTTCCTGATCCTCTTACAAAGGGAGGGGGTTGAAAAAAATGGGTCAGAGACCTTGAACAAGGCCATTAAGTAGGCTTGCAAGATGTGGCCATGAGAGTCAGGGTTCAAGGCAACTTGACAAGAAGTTGGCTCTATAGCCGACTCAATGACTCAGTTCATTTCAACATAATCACATCTTAAGCCCGACAGCTCTGAGTCCTCTGTGGTGGGGGTGGGGATGGGGGAGAATGGACAGATTACACGTTCTTGATGAGCTGGCAAGTTTTACCAAACCTCTGAAAATGGCTGGCTTTGCAAAGAGGTAGAACTGACCAAGTATCATCTAGTTGGTGTGAGGAGAGGAGCAGAAGGCTAAGACCACCAAAAATTGTGCTTGAATCTTATTAAAGTAATTAAAGTTTCAAATTTATTTCTGAGAATTGCAGAGTTAAGAGAGGCAATAAAACACAGCACAGCATATTTGCTGAGCATGGAGAGCAGTGGATAGAGTACTATGTTTAACGTCATGTTCAGTTCTTTCCTTTGATACCTACTGACTGTATGATCATGGGCTGTCTCAGTCTCCTTATCTGAATAACAGGGATAATAAAACCATTTGTACCTAATGTCACAAGGTTGCTTCAATGTTTAAGCTAATGTGTGCAAAGCACTTTGCAAACTGCAGAAAGCTCTGACAAACAGCAGTGATTTGGTACCTCCAACTGGAGATCTCTAACACTAATGGCCAAAGAACAAACACACTCATTCCAGAAAACATCTAAGGGTCATTGCTTTTTTCTCTTGATCTTTTTCAAGATCCACCCTGTCTTTCGGGTTCACATTCCACAGACGAGACCTGCCAAATTCCCATGATGCCAAGGCACAAAACAAGGTTACTCACCAGAGGTAAGTGGCCAGTCTGGACTCAATCATGCCACTGAGAAAAGTATCAGGTACTCCCCGAGAAGAAATGGAAGATGTTTATTTGCAATGATGGGCTAGCCTCAACAATCTGTGTTTAGCCTTTTCATAGGCACTCTTTTTGTTTAATTTTGGTGCTGGTCTCCAGTTTTACTATTTTACAAAAGACTTAGAGAGATCAAGTGAGCAGAACTCCAGTGGTTCAGCAAATGAGTGGCAGCATCAAGAGCGGCACCCACTGATCCTTTGTCCAAGGCTCCTCAGAAGGTTTCAGACAACAGGGGTCACTCACCTGTATGCAGCAGTCCTTGGGGGCCTCATATTGACTTTAATATTAAATTTTCTACGTTTAATTATATGTTTTCATTCTGTTAAATATTTCCCAATTACCTTTGAATCTGGTTCAGGCTGCACTGGGGAGAGTTGTATTCCTCATGCATGTTTGACACTTCTCTACTAGGGCACTGGTTCTTTTGTTCAAGAGAAGAGAGTTAAACTTTCTTTTCTTTTCTTTTTTCAATTATCAAGCTTTCTTTTTCTTCTCCCCACTCCCACCAGGAAAAAAAGAAGAAAGTTTCATAAAAAATATTCATAGGCAATCAAAACGAATTCCCTTGTTGTCCAAGCCTAAAAGTATTTGTCTTATTTTGCATGAGTCTTATCTCTTTGTCAGGACAATTTTTTAAAAAAATTTAAGAAATGAAGGAAATACTAATTTTCATTTAGAGGTTAGTGAAAGTAAAGATATCATTTTTCCCCATCCAAGTTCACGGATCCCAGGTTAAGAAATCCTATAGTAGAGTGTGGCTCTGAAAGTGACAGAAAGGTTTCATGAGCCCCATGACCTTGAGGAGGCAGTTTAAAGGACCCACACAAGGTGTAGCAAGGCTACACAAGCACACACGGAGAGAAAGGGACAGAAGCCAAACTTAGGTGGAGTAAGAGAATAAGGTGGGGAAAGAGGAGGAAATGAAAGATGCTTTCAAGGCAGAGAGAATAATAATCCCAGAGAGCGAAGCGATCAGGTTTGAACTTGATGTGGGTTTAAGGAAGGAAGCGAATGTGGTCACAGGCAGGGTGAGAAAGCTCCATTTGGCAGTGAGCGTCCCAAGCCAGCTGCGGCAGCTGCTAACAGCCTATGGGTGCACTAGAGAGGAGTCGGCAATGGGAACCTGAGACCATCAAAAAGTAAGGACAGAAATCACAGAGTGCCCAAGCCGTAAGAGACTTTGGCCACGACCACAATTAAGTCCATTTTAGCAGTGTCAGAGGCAAGAAAGAGGCACACAGAAGAGATGTTATGACTAGATATGGGGGTTGAGAGGAGAGACAAGTTAAGGAAGACACTTTGGCTGCATGGCTTGATGACTGGGAAGTTGGTGGAACCTTGTCCAGTAACAGGAAAGTCTAAAAGAGGGAAGAGTTTCGGGGAAATGACAATGAGTTCAGTTTTGAAACATGTTGAGTTTAAGATGTTTATGGAGCACCCAGTATGAGATACTCAATAAACATTTAAGGTGTAAGTCTAAAAGTCAGGAGAGGTTAAGGCTGGATAATAGACCTGAAAATCATCAAGCACAGATATAATAGTTGAATCCAAAAGAGCAGATGAAATCACTAAGTGATACAGTGTAGAAGGAGAAGAAGAGATGGCATAGTACAAAGCCTGGGGACCATCTACCATTAGCAGGAGTGACCTGGATGAAGATCTCACAAACGAGACTGACATGGAATGGTCAGTTGGGTAGAAGAAGAATCAGGAGAGAAGGGTGTCAAGCAAACCTAGAGAGAAGAGAGGCTCAAGGAAAAGAGGACAACTGATTATATCAAAGGCTGGAGAGAAATCAAGAGAAGAATGAGAAAAGGCCATTGGATTTGGGAATGAAAATATCACTGGTAGAGAGAATTTTGGAGAGAGCAATTTCAGTTGAATGATGAGGTTGGAAGTCAGAATGTAAAGAGTTAAGGAGAGAGGAAAAGAAATGGAAGAAGTGAGTGTAGATGGCCTTCTTAAGGAGTTTTACTATGAAAGAGAGGAGAGAGATGGGACAATAGTGGATCAAGTGAATTTTTTGAGGACGGGGAAGACACATAGGCATGTCTGTGGATAGAAGCTAGTAGACAGGGAGCAACTGAAGATAAGTGATAGAGCAGGGGATTATAGATGAAATAATCTGGGGGAGAAGACAGACAGAATGGGATCACTTAAGTATGTAGAGGGAATTGCCTTTGTGAGGTAATTCCTGTAAGAAACGTGAAGAAGGATCATCTCCAAGGTCCTCTCCAGCCTAAAAATCCAGCCACAATTGTCCAGGGCAAGTGAGAAAAAAGAGAAAAAGAAAAAAGGAAAGAGATCCTTCATCCAAAGCTAGTCCACATGTTTTAAAAGTCCTTGGTTGGTAGAGTGAGCAGGGAATCACCCCCCACAAGAGAAGAAAGAGCTAGATCACAGGGTTGCCTCGCAAGAGTTACATAAGAAGTATTCTACCTGGAGTTCAGGCACCTCAGAGAAAGAAAAGTGCCTTTGTGTTCATAATAGCTTAAACTAACAAATGCCCTTTGATATAGAGAACTAGTCTGAAAGCCACTTCCATGTAGACTTTTCCCTGGCAAAGACATGGAAGACAATTCTTAAGTAGCTACAACAAGAAGGGAAGGAGAAGTGAGGGAGCAGAGATTCTGCACAGGTTGGAACCTGACAAGGGTGGGGGCAGTCCTGGGAGGCAGAAGGACCAGGAAGAACAGGGTTAGAGCCCTGGGAAAGTTCCACACCACGAATCCTACTATGAGTCTTTCCAACAGGAAAGAATTTTCATCATAAGGACTTTTCACAACTGCCCCAGGCTCTTATTGGAATACTTACAAGAATATAGTCTATTACTCATAGTTAGAGAATTTTAGACTCAGGAATCCCCTCTATAATATCTCAGACAAAGTCAGCAGAAAAATGACTGTGGTTTTTAGAGGAGAAGGATTTGAATTTCAGTCCTGGTTTTACTACATATTATTTGCAAGACTTTGAACAAATCACTTTATATCTTTAGGACCAAAATTTCCTTATCTGGAAAATGAAAAGATTGGCTCTAAATCAGGACCACAGACGCCCAAGGGATTCAGAAACTGGGAGGGAAATTTTACATCTTTATTTGCAATAACCTCTAAATGAAATTTAGCATTTCTTTCATTTATGAAAAAATAATCCTGAGATGGGCTATAATCCATCGACCTCACCAGACTTCCAAAGAAGTCTATGAAACAATAAAGGTGAAGAACTTCCATTCCAAATTTTATGAACCTATAAGGAGCTAGCTAGCCTCTGCCTGAACACTTCCAAATATGGGACCTCGTGAGCCTTCCTCCTCAGGCAGCACCAAAATTTGCCTCTGCTGAACTTTTACCCCATTGGTCCTACTTCTGTTGTCTAGAGCTACAGACTAAGGATAACCTTTTCAGATATTTAAAGGCAAATGTAATCATGCCCCTTAGCCTTCTCCTCTCCAGTATTAGCATTCATATTTCCTCCAACCATTTCTCAGTAAATATGGTTTTGATTAACATTCACATCCTGGTCAAACTCTTAAGGATATATATTCAAGTTGTTTTGATATTCCTCTTAAAAGGTGGCCAGAATTGAATACAAAATTCCAGGGGTGACCTGACTGGTTCACAGCAAAATGTTACCATTGATTTTCATGTTCTAGACCAGGAATGGGGAACCCGTGGCCTTCAGGCCACATGTGGCCTGCTAGATCCTTAAGTGTAGCTTTTTGACTAAACCAAAATTTTAGAGAACAAATCCTTTTGTTTTGCTTTGTTCTCTAAAATTTTATTTTTTAAACTCTGCATTCAGTCAAAAGGCCACACTTAAGGATCTAGAAAGCCACAAGTGTTCTCAAGGCCATAGGTTCCCCACTCCTGTTCTAGACACTGTACCTCTGTTAATATAGACCTGAGTTCAAATCCCAACTCTCTTTCTCTTCTTTTCTCTCTCTCTCTCTCTCTCTCTCTCTCTCTCTCTCTCTCTCTCTCACACACACACACACACACACACACAGACACACACACACTTACTGGATATAGGATTCTGAGCAAGTCACTTAACCTGCACCTGGAAGCTAAAGTCTCTCAGATGCAGGACAAGTGCCAATCACTAACAGCAGATGGAGTTTCCTGAATCAATAAAATCCTAGGTCATGAAAACTATCAAACCATCCAAAAAGATTATGACGTCTTTTTAAACCATCTTCTCTAACTAGTACCTATGATGTAGATTTTTTTTTATCATTTAAGTCCAGAATTCCAAATTCATCCCCATTAGCTTTCATCTCCTTGGACAGAATTCACTGTTGCAGCCTGTGTTTGTTTCTATCCAGGTTGTTCTGACATCAAAAGTATCCTCCGCTAGCTTTGTGCTTTCCACAAATTTCATAAGCATGCCATCTATACCTTAAACCAAACTGCTGATAAAGACATTGAATTGGACAGGGGCTGAGAACAGCCTGTTGGAGGTCATTCATGACTTGCCTTCCAGGATAGCACGGACCTGTTAATCAATATTATGGTGGCATGATTGTTTAACCAGTTCTAAGTCTTCATCATAAACGTATGGATTGCCATGATGTCATATTTAACATACCAAAGGGTTTCATGGCCAAATTAGTTAAGAAAACGTTGTCTTAAGCTGTATTTCAGAAATCCGACACTCATTCTTGACAGTTTACTTAGCTAGCTGTACTGAGGGAGCCATCTCCAGTTGTCCTGATCCATATCTTGCCACTGAACCCAGAATGCTCCAATGGAGAAAGTAAGGCTGGTGACCTTGCACAACCCTGCCTCACTCAAATCCAATTCACTCGCAAGTCATGTCATCATCTTCCCTATGTCATGGTCTTCTTCAAGAATGAAGGACAAACAATAAGCTAGCTGTACTTCCCATTTCTTCCTTCCTTTGAAGATCCTGATTTGGAATTAGGAGTGATGACATTACCCCCTGTGTCCCCATATCCTTCAGTTTCTTGCCAAGGATTTCACAGACTCCGGAGAGAGATTCCAACTTTTCTTCTGCTGGCAGCATTTGTTCCCAGGAATCAGGAGTCAGTAAGGACAGAGCAGTGACGGCACTTCCTAAGTCTAGCACAGGTTTTCTGTGCCATCCAGGATATGCACTCAGGGCAGGCTGCGCATTTCTCTGGTTATGACAGATATGTGTTTGGTTATCTTGATGACCCTCAAGTACATCATCTAAGTCACAAATCTCAGGGTCAAAAGGAACTTCAGAATGTCATTCAGTCAAATCTACATCTGAAAAGAAATCTCCCCTATGGCCTTCCCAATATATTTCATAATGAACAGTGACAGTGATTATCCAGATTCTACTTGAAGACACCCATTGAGGAGAACTTAATCCCCCCGCCTCAGTAAGAGCACCAATCATTTAGAATCATTTCCTTCCTTGTTGCTCATCAAGTCATTTCAATTGTGTCTGTCCCTTCGTGCCTTCATCCAGGGTTTTCTTGGCAGGGCCATTCCTTCTCCATTGCCAATTCCTGCTCTAAACTGAGGCAAACAGGGTTAAGTGACTTGCTCAGGGTCACACAGCTAGTAGTTGTCTGAGGCCAGATTTGAACTCAGGAGGAAGAGTCTTCCTGACTCCAGGTTGGGTACTCTATCTACCACATCACCTAGCTGCCTGTTTCCTTACTATCCATCTTAATTCTTCTATTTATATTTTCTACCCACTGCTCCTAGTTCTGTTTTCTGGAGTCAAGTAGGCTAAATCCAAATCCGATTCCATATGACAGCGTTATTCAAATCCTTGAACTTGCACTCATGTCTCCATGCTAAACGTCCCTAATTCCTTCACTCTATCCTCTGATGGTTTGGTTTTGGGTCCGTTCCCTACCCTGCTCATCCTTCTGTAGGCAGGCTTCTTAGCCATACGTGCTCTGGATACTCTGATTCTCCAGTTAGTTTAAGAACTCCCATATCAAAACTACTCATTATACCATTCGCTCTCTTTATCTTCCCATTTATCCACAGTAAAATGAACTTAACATTCCAAATGTTAGACTAAGAACTTGAATACTTCAATATTCAAGGAGGTCATTAAATTTGTCAATTTCCTAAATTCGTTACTTCTCTTCTTTCCTGCTGCCTGACTGTAGGCCATTTCACTACTCAACAGTCCCTCACAGACCAGACAGTCAGGCAGAAGCAGGAGGTGAAATCTCTAGCCAGACAAATCTACTTAATAGCATCTCTGGTAAAATGCTTGCTGGTGTTAGGAGGATAAAATCAGTGGCTAAAAAGATACTGAGTTTATCTCTGCTCTGCTCCCATCAGCACAGATAATTAAGAGCTGACTACAGTTCACAGCAACACTGCCTCTTGGGTGTTAAAACACCAGAGTTTTACATAAATTGAAAAACTTTTTGGCCCTTGATGGTTCCATCTTCCCAAGTCTCTCACAAGCACAAATTTGGACTTTTCAGTCTATTCTCAGAAGATGTTTGACAGATATCTGATATGGATGCCCAAAAGCTAATATAACCTTAGGCTCTGTTAATCGGAATATGGTGTCCAGATAAGGAGAGACAATAGTACCATTGTTGTTGGCCCTACTGGACAACAGAGATCCAGGATATTCAGTTCTGAGAGACACAATTGAAAAGAGATGTCAGTAATCTGGTTGGTGCATGCCTAGAGTAGAGCTCCAAGGATGCTGAACAGCTGAAATGCATGCTATACAAGAAAGATCTGAATGAACAAGGGTTGTCGAATCTGGAAAAGAGAAGGTGGAGGATATTAACCACCTTCAAATACCTGAAGTAATCCTTCTTCTGTCAAACAGAAGAGACAAACTGCAGAACTCTGAGATTAGTTGGTACAAATCACTTGGCTGAATTTAAGAAGAAAGCTTTCTAATAAGCAGTCACTCAATATTGTCTCATAATGTCCCTGACACCAGGAAAAATGCTCCAGAACATAGCCTGGTGTTCTTGCACTGGTTGGGAGCTGTATGACATGACACTGAATGGCCTTCCAACTTCTTAATTAAATTATTTTTTAAAATTTTCTCAACAATTACTCCCATAAGTTTTAAATTTTCTCCCCCTCCCTTCCCAAGATAGCTTGCAATAATATTTTATATTTCAAAGAAAATTACTTTGCTTTAATAAAGTTCAATGTGTGGGGCAGCTAGTATGACCTTGGGCAAGTTACTTAATCCCAATTGCCTTAACTTCTCCACTCTAAAAAAAAAAAAGTTCAATGTGCAGTTACATGAGATCATTTCTAAGCATGTGTTCTAACACAGCTCATTTTCTAGTATTCTTCTTTAATTAGTTTGCTTTATGTATCTAAGAAGTCTGTAAGGCTAAAGTTCATAAGTACTGATGACCTGTTTGGTTCTTTTTTTTTTAAGATCAGTTATTTTAAAATAATAAATACTTGCTAACCAAACCAACCATGATCCAGATTAAAAATATCACCTTCTCTCCTGACCTATTTTTTCTGTCCCCATCCTCCTACAGCCCTTTGTATTATCTGACATTACTGACCACGTTCTTTGATAACCTGTTTTCCTTTGGCTTCTGTAACCCTGTAATTGCCTGGTTCTCTCCTCCTTCCCTTCTGACTCTGCCTTTTCTATCTCTTTTGGTCACCAATCATTCTCCAATTACTTTTATATGGAAATCATCTAAGGTTCTGTCCTTGGCCCTCTTCTATCTGTCTGATGAGCTCTTCTGGTCCCATTTCTTCAATTATCTTTCTTCAGTTACCTAAGAAATCTAGATTTCTCCCCTGCCAAACTCTTTCAAGAGTTTTTTTTGGGGGGGGGGTCAGGGGTATTCTGGTAATCTTCATCTGGAGATCTGCTAGCATTCTAAACTCAACATACTAGACACTTAATTTCATTAGCCCTCAGTTTCTTCTTCTGGAAAATGAGGAAGAGCTGGACAAAATGAAAATGGCCTCTGAGGTACCTTTGAGTCAAGCATCAATTATTAAATACTTATCATGTGCCAAGCAGTGGAATTGTGATCCTACAATCCCAAATCCAAAACTGAATTATTCAACTCTCCCCTAAAACTTGCCCAGCTCCTTAACCTTCTTTTTCTATCCCTTTTCCTTTTCACAACAGCTCTAGCCCAAATCAACTAATCATTCCCTATGCCCGTAATTCTTCTCGTTTCCAGTCCATTCTCCTACCCGCTGCTCATACACCTTTTTAACAGATCCTATGATTCTGCCATTGAAAGCCTTCACTGGCTTTCCATTACTTATGAAATAAACCATAAATTCTGGATCTTGACATTCAACTTTCTTTATAATTTGACTCCCAGAGGCCTTTCCAGCTTTTCCTTATCCTACTCCCCTCCTCACACTATGTTTCAGCCAAACAGCATTACTCTGCACACTCCATTCATGATGGACTCTCTTCCACCACTGTGCCTTTGCTTATATCATCCTTCCATGGCATGGAGTCTTGCCCCCATGAATGCCATCTCTTCTTCTCTAGATGTTGCACAGGACTTTGCTTGGATGGACCTCTTCTTTGCATTTATTCTAGCTATTTGTATCACGTTGTTTTCCCCTTTTCCTACACCAACATTAGATAGCAAACTCTTTGAGAATAAGTTCTTTATCATCTCCGTCTTTGCCGACACAAGACCAGAATAAATGTTGGTTGAAGTGGTGTAAGAGAAAGAGTACAGAACTATGACTGAAGAGACTTGATGGTTCTTTTACTACCCAGTTGTATGACTTGAATAAGCCATGACCCTCTCTCCCATTTCACTTTCTGTATTTGTATAATGTGAATAACACCACTTGTCCTACAAATACAACAAAGTTACTGAGATCAAATAAAATAGTATATGTAAGAGTAGAAAGGTAACATGGTGTGCTTTGAGAGAGAGCCTGTTGTGCAGTCAGAAGGATCTGGATTCAAATCTTTCTTTGAAGACACTTATGGGCTATATGACCATGTAGGATGATATGAGCAGGATATTACATATATTATTTTATACATAGAATGGAGATAGGTTTAAAAAAGACCTGGTTTAGACCTAATCATTTTCTAATGTAATGCTGGAATGAACTAATGAAAACATTTTAGAATCTCCAGCCCTGGATACCTACAACCAAAGAACAACTCTTCCTTGCTCTGCCCTCCTCTCCTCTTCCAATGAGATGGTTTGTGCATTTGCCTATCTGAAGAGAGGGGATGGGCCCCATGTTCTCTCAGGTGCCTCCCAACTCTCAGAATACCAAGTACCACTACCTTTTCACAGGCTTACCACAGGACCCTCTGTGTTCAAACTCTCTTCTCCCTTTTAGCTAGGAAATGAAGACAGGAAGCCTTTCCCACTCAAAAAATAGAGGCTGATACCATGCTTTAATAAAGCATTAGAAAATGCTCAGGGAAATAAAAGTACTTTTATGAAAGAGTCATCTCTTGCATTCAAGAGCCCAAGAATTTCAGGGAATATAGAAAAAATAACTTCCCATATCAAAGGTACTGACACCATTACAGGGAATGCCAAAGCTTAATTATATTCTCATGTTCTTAGTGCTCCCAAAGACCCCACAAGAGCCAGAAGTGAAGCTTTCGGGGTAAGTCTGGATAAGAGGGAACTGGAGGGCAAAGAGTTTACCTGATTTTTGTAGAAGGCCAAGTTCTCTACATAGCTGTATGTGCCCTGTGGTTTTAAAAACAAAACCTAGGGACTGATTATTTCGATATCAAGCAAACCTTGATGCTCCAATGATCCCACACCTGTCCCCAAGGTTTACCTGGCATGAGATTCATACCATGATGTGGGAAAATTGCCTGTGTACCCACAGAGTTTCTGCATTCAGGGAAAGAGGGCCAGATGCTCAAATGTACTTACTTCCCAGCGCACACCACAGGGAGCCAGAGGGAAAAGGAGACAAGTCTCTGGTGAGGCTTGTCCATGTACTAAGACTGGTTCAGTGACTATCTTGTAGCCAGACTATATTATGTTTCATAATCAAGTCCCAAAGAAAAATAATCATGCCCCCCACCACCTCCAGTCAGGAGACTGGTGTCTCAAATAGGAAAGTCAGGAAAAACAAGCAATAAGGGGAGTCTTCTGACCCCATGAAAAAAGCAACACTTTTCTAAAATAGGACTCAAGGCCCTTTCATTCCCCTAACTCAATTAAGTTGGCTTCTGGGGCCAGAGCCAAGGTCCATGCCTGAAGTTAGCTGTTCTCAGGGCAGAGAAGGTCACTTAAGCCACTTCGAACCTACTGGTTTAGCATCCTCGTGCCTAAAATCTACAAGGACCTTGCGTCCAGCTCCATGTAGAGCCTCAGAAGGGAATCTGATGGCAAAAAAGGACAGAGCCAAGTGGGTGAAGATCAGTGCAGTGGAAGCATCCAGTGCCCATTCATGTGAGTGCTTCTCAATGTATTGTGGCTCAGGAACCAGAGGTAGGTATCGAAGTAATGTGGTTAACTGCTGAATCCACCTTTGTGCCCTTTAAAATCAGAGAAATTGGGAGTTGCAAGGGACTTTAGAGGTCTGACCTAAGAGGTGTCACAGAAAGAAAGACACCCAGGCTCAAGACGCAAATGTGCCACACATTAACAATCCAAGCTCTCATTTTCCTTGTCTGTGACTTGGAAATCTCTGCACTAATCATCTCACAGGGCTGAAAAGCGGAAAATCGTTTCTAAGGTATTGTATAAATATTAGTTGTCATCATAATTGTTGGTTAGTCCAGTGTCTCTCTTACTCAGTCTGGTAGCTTTTAAACTAATTTACTGAAATAATTTGTATAGATGCCAAGAAAAATCTAATACTGAAGAGGGTAAAAATTTCAAAACTCAAAGAGGAGGTGGCATATATTTAAAGAACATGGCAGAGTAAGTAGAGAGCAGGCCTCACAGTCCAAAGTCCTGGCTCTGAGTCTCAACTCTGATGTATGTCACAGTATACAGTGTAACCACGGACTCATTATTTAACTTCTCAAAGACTGGGCAACTCTCTTATGTTTTGTGATTCAATCACAGAACGTAAGTGAAATTACTTATCAATTTGCATCAGGACAGAGAGTTTTCACATTTAGAGTTCACTTACAGCAATAACATTGCAAGTCTGCTCTCCCACCCAATATATATGTTTATGTAAGAGTGTGTATGTATTCACATATATATATATGTATGTATGTATATGTGTGTGTGATATATACATGTGTATATATGTATGTGTGTGTATATATGTGTATATGTACACATTTATATAGGGTAAGCTATGTGGTGCAGTGGATAGAGAACTAGGCTTAGCATTAGGAAGACTTGTCTTCATGAGTTCAAATCTGACCTCAGACACTTACTAGCTGTATGACCCTGGGCAAGTCATTTTACCCTGTTTGCCTTTGCTACTCAACAGTTAAATGAGCTGGAGAAGGAAACAGTAAATTATTCTCTGACAAAAAAATCCTGAATGGTGTAGTGAAGAGTTAGACATGACTAAACAAAAACACTTATATTCCTATATGTAAGCCTGTGTGCATATATATATACATATACACACATATATACATACATGCATATATACATATACACACATACAAGCACAATCTGTAAAAACCAGATCAAATTCTTTTAAAATGCCTCTGCTGTGGAGGGAACAAGACTGCTGGTACCATCCCAGAGATCTCTGTGGCAACTACCAAAGCAGGAGGAACGTAGTCTGGGAGCTTTCAGATGCAGCCCCTATCCCAGAATTCTCAGTGCTGCAATTACTGTCTCCGCACTGTGGACTTGATCAAAGAGTATATACATACATACTAATAGAGAGAAAGATGAGCAGACAGATAGTGTCTATACACACACACACAATGTATATAAATATATGTATATACATATACACACAGAGTATATGTTCGTATATGGAGGTTTATAATAATAGCTAACAATTAAAACACATGTACTATATGCCAGGCATTGTGTTAAGCACTTTATAATTACTATCTTATTAGACCCCTGCAACAACCCTGGGAGGCAGGTGCTATTATTATCCATTTTACAGCTGGAGAAACTGAGGGTGAAAGAGATTAAGGGTGGTATCAGCCCAGGGTATCACACAGCTGTTAAGTACTAGAGGCCAAATCTGAACTCAGGTCTACCTGACTAGGTCCAGAGTTCTATATATACCACCATCTAGTAGCTTACGTATGTGTGTGTGTGTATACATATATATATATAGATATACACATACATATACACATATATATATATGTAGGTATGTGAGAGAAGACCAGAAGGAGAAATAGTAGAAGATGGGGAGGGGTGAGGGGAGGCCCGATCTCAGTACAGTGATTAGAGGGTCAGACTTGAAGTTAGTACCTGGGTTCAGGTATCATCCCTGGGAACCAGGGTCACAGCTACATATGGCTCTAAAGCGGCTGAGTTTCTCAGTCTCTAAGAATGAGCTGCAGAGAATGTGCTGACCCACACTGGGAGAGAGAGTTTCCTCATCCTATAAGTTTTCTGTGATCGAAATCACAAGTCCAGTGTGTGTGTGTGTGTGTGTGTGTGTGTGTGTGTGTGTGTGTGTATGAGAGAGAGAGAAACAGAGAAAAAGATCCCATAAACATTTACTAAACACCTACTAAGCACCTAAGCCAGGCATTGTGCTGAGCACTGGGGAATACAGAAAGGCCAAAGGCAGTCCCTGCTTTTAAGGTAGAAATAACAGCAGGTAACTTTTTAAAAAGTGTCTTAAAGTGTTTCCATTTCATTAGGTTACTTTTGGTTATTATTATCACCCCCATATTCCAGATGAGGAAGTTGGGGCTCAGGAAGGATAAGTAACATGCTCAGACCACGCCCATCCTCAGGGTCCAAGGCAGCTTTCTGAGCCAGCTCCCTCTGTTCTCCAAACTCAGAGCTCTTCCCACTGTCCCACCCAGTTCCTATGTGAGGTTAAAGAACCTAAAAGGTCTGTGTCTCTGTGCAAAAGCTGAGTTGCTGCCAAGTAGGAAACCAGCCCTCCTAGGATGAACTGGTGGGAGCTGACTGAGATTTCTCATTTTCCCTGGGGCTTATCAGACTCTGCTCAAAAGTCTCAGTCTGTGTGGCTCTTGTAGGCAGTGTCTGTCACCCTGGGGGCTGGGGACACATCAATCTAGCCAGTTAGCTGTGCCCTAACCCTGGCCGTACTTGCACTATTAACCAAGAAACAGGCGAGCTGATCACTTTGTGTTTCCCATCCAACAGCTTGGCTTCTTTTCCCAGACTGGCTAATTACAGGCTTCTGGCTTCACTGTTTGTAGGCTTGTGTGGAGAACAGGCTAATAAAAACAGATTTCACAAAAAACCGTCTGGGAGGTCAGCTGAAGCCAACTCTACTTTTTGAAGGGTGACAGAAAAGAAAAAGATTTTGAGCCTGAATCCAAAGGGAGGGAGGGATCTGGTATGAGGAATTGTGATCACTCTGGGGACCACACCCCTCTCAGCTTCTTGGACAGCTGGATGAAAAGTTTATAACCCCTTCACTCTGGGGAGTTGGTGGAAACTTCAAGAACTCGCCCATTACTTTGAAAGGAGCAGAAAAAATGTGAGCCCTAGTCTGGAGGTTTCTCTGTAAAACGTCGTATGAGATAATGTCCAGTGGAAAAGCCCAGCACTGGACACTGACTTTTCTTTAATATAGGAGAATGTGAGTCCCCTGCCCCACTCTGATCTAGAAATCAAGGTTACAGCAGCTAGTTTCTAACCAGAAAATATTCTCAACTATGGAGCTGACAACGTTGGAATGTTTCCAAAGGGAAAGTCCCTTAGTTATTCAGAGGGGAAAAAAAAAGATTACATAGTGGGTTTGGAATCTGGGGATATTTTACCCAGATGTCTCCAACAGAAGTTAATAAGGGGAAGTCAGTGGGCTTTGCCTTTGATTATTCCAACAGGCTACTGCTATTAACTAGTGCTCAACTCCTGGGCAAGTGTGCCCTTTTCTTTTTTTTTTCTTTTTCTTTTTTAAGGCCTCTCTAGACTTACCCTTCCCCACAGTTTGACTCCAAGAACATTTCATTACAATTGACCCTACCTACTCCTTTTAAAATGCCTCTGCTGCGATGAGACAGGATTGTTGGCACCATCCCAGAGGTCTCTGGCAACCACACAAGCAGCTCTATGCAGGTGAGCCCTTCTGACGCAGCCCCCCAACTCAGGATTCTCAACGTTGGTATTACAGTCTCTCCCCCCCTCCACTTGATGCACAAGTCACTTTGGGAACAGCTGGGTGACTTTCCCCCCACCCCCCTGCCCAGAAGCCTTTGGGGAGTGCCAAGGAGGAGAGTCCTACCTCAGCTCTGGAATTAACCTTGTGGGTCAAATATGTTTGACCTATTCATTGCCTCCACTAAGAAGCCTCTGGATCTGGAGATTATAGGATGATTATCAATTCAGAGGGCAATTAAAATAAGAAACTGCTAGTTACCATCTGCCCATAAGAAGGATGCTGAGAAAAAAAGACAAAAGAACATTCATAACACAGCGAGAAACAGACATCTTGTTTTGTGAGAAGTTTAAAAAAATCAGAAGGGAGATCATTTGGTTGGGAGCTAGATGGTTTCAGTTCTGGACAGACTGTATCTCTTTCATAACGATGAATTAGTACTACCATTCTAGGGAAAGGGGAAGGCTGTGCTTTAAGACAATCCCTCGGGGTGGGTGGGTATGTGGGGGGGCACGTGGGGGAGACTGAAGCCTTGTAAAACTGTCCTGAGGTCACAATCCCAAGCTGGGATCGGAAGGAACAAACATTCGGCTTCCCTGAAACAACCCAAGAGCTATGAGGAGGTGTGAGAAAGAAGGAAGTTTACAGACTCCAAAAAAAGGGAGGAGGGAGGGGGAGAAAAAGGGAGAGACGGAAGGAGAGAAAAAAGAAAAAAAAGCAAGTGAGATCTTTGAGAGACAGGGGAATTAAAGAAAACCATAGCAACCACCCAGTCCACCTACCCCAAAGCACCCACCCACAGGCAGATTCATTTGCTGACGCACTTCAGAAGGAGCTGGCTCTTACCAGCTCAGGAAGGTGAGCAAACCCTGAGAGCTCATTAAATCCCCTTCTCAGCTACTCTGGTGTGCCTGCAGCTAGTGAGCAAGGAGGATATAAATAGATGTTATATAACATCTCTTTGTTGATTCCTGTGCTTACAAAAAGAAAAAAAAATGCGGCATGACCCTGTTTCTTGTGAATAGCCAGCCTCTGCCTGCCTGTTGATGACTTTAATCCAGTTAGGGATCATCTTAAAAGTTTAAACAGCAGGCTAGAGACTTCCAAGTTGAGGGCATAGCTGGTGAGTGGCCAGGCTGAACGTTCACAGGTTCCAGTCTCTCTCCGATAGGTTAAAGCAGAGAGCTGAGGCATGCTGGCGGCTCTGAAGGCACTGGTGGACTCTGGCAAGCCTCAAGCTAATCTTTCTTAATGATAACCGGATGGGCAATAGCAATATTTGACAGAAAAAAAGATGAATATTCATAATCACGCTGCCTTATGCCTTTTGAAAGTTTATGGCACCAGTTGAAAAGAGACCTGGATTTGAAATCAGATAACCGAGGTTCGAATCCTGCCTCTGACACTCCCAAAGTGACCATAGCCAACTCCCCTTTCATCTCTTCTAGACTCAGTTTCCCCATCTGTAAAATGAATGGCTCAGATGACATGACTTCTAAGATAGTCTATGACTGTATAAATTAAAAGTGCCTAACATAGATATTTAAATTTCTCAACATCTCTTTGTTGTTGTTCAGTTGTTTTAGTTATGTCCAACTCTTCAAGACCTTATTTTGAGTTTTCTTGGCAAAGACACTAGAGTGGTTTGCCATTTCCTTCTTTAGCTCATTTGAAATATGAGGAAACTGAGGCAAATGGAGTTAAGTGACTTGCCCAGGGTCACACACCCAGTCAGCAGCAGAGTCAGGATTTGGTTTTTACCTTCAAAGTTAAGGTTCTGTCCATTTGATCCCATTGCTTCTCTAGAACTAGTCAGTTATTCTTTCCTTAATTTTGCAGATAGAGAAGTCAATTGGTAAGCATTTACTAATGTTCTGTACTGTGCTAAGTGCTGAGGATTCAAAGGACGGCAAAAGGAGCCCACTGGAATGAAGGAACCTCCTCCAAGGCCCCTGTGTCACACCCACAGCACAGAAGGCCATATTCTGACGCTAGTCTAACAGCCTGTTACACCAGCAAGTTCCCCTGAACAATAGAGAAGGATTTCCTCCCCTAACTTCCCAGCCTCTCTGGCTCTAGGACATGGTAGGGGAGGGGGGAACGGCGTACTTGGTTACGGGAATGACTACTAAGCACTTTCGCCACCCATTTTCATGATTAACTTGTATATGCCGAGTCTCTTGTCAACTAGAATAATATCTTAAAGATCCTTTATACCCTGGTGACATAAGCAGAGAATGCCTACCCTTTGGGGAATGTCATCAGTGCAGGAAACTCCATAGCCTTAGCTCTGCCAAGCCTCTCTGGGGTCTCCTCCTGCATCCACAAGGGACACTACACACGGCAGGCCTGGATGGTGATTTTTCTATGAGCACCAATGGATGGAAAGTGATTAAATCACAGGGTGGGGCGACTTGTGGCTCACTCTTCTCACTTCTTCAGGCAATATAATGGGGTTTGAATTAAAGCATCTCACAGCATGGAAAAAGTCTCAGCACCCTGAAATCTGTGTTCGTAGCCACGTAGGCCAACCTATACCTGAAAAACAACCCTTACTATGGAACATCTCCCACAACTAGTCACCTAGCCTCTGGCCAGAGCCCTGCAGTGAGGTGGCCCCCTCTACTATGTGGAGCACAGGTTCCCAGACTGGGATCTCTCTTCACTGCCTCCTCTTAGGATCTCTAATTTCCTTCAAGTTTCAAGGGCACAATCCACAAGAAGTCCTTCCTGCCCCTGGAGCTGCTAGCAACTTGCCCCTCCCCACAAGTAACCTCCGCTCTATTTTGAAAATGCTCATATATGTACATGTTGTCTAGATTGTGAGTTCCTCAAGGGTAGAAGTTCACTTTTGTCCAGCACCATCTTTGGCAAACAGCAGGAGCTTAATAAATGCTGGACAATTGATGACGAAGCTTATCCTGACAGGAAGTCTAACTTTGCCTCTTTTCACCTTCTACTTTCTGCCCCCTAGAGCTCCTGGTTTCTGTATACATAAACCATGATTAGAAACCTGAATGCTTTGGTTATCAAAGTATCACCTATCAAAATAGATGAAGTCTTCCCACATACTGAGAGCTTCTCAACAGAACATGAACTTCTCAAGCGTAGAGACTTTCATTTTTGTCTTTGTATGACCAACACCAGGTACACAGTAGGAGTTTAATAAATGCTTGTTGACTGATTCTCTTACTTTAGGGTTTCACAAAATCATGGCATGCTACAGCTTGAAAGAAATGTATAGATGACCTAGCTCAACACACCTCCATTTTACACAAGAGAAAAGTGAAATTCTGAAAAGACCAAGTGACTTACAGTTGGTCCATGGCAGAGCCGGGATTATAGAAAGAAGCCAGGTCTCCTGACTCTCCATCTCATAGCCCTATATCAACTTTAGAGGTTGGTTCTTTCTGTCCCTTTCACATTCCCATCTCCTAACTCTGAATTTCTTTACAGAGAAAGTAAGACCTCTTTTCTATAATTCTGAACAGTGAAGATCTAGTAGGAGTTAATAATTCCCTATGTCCCAATGCAACCATGTTGCCAGGTAACAAATGTAGAAATATACTCAGAAAACTGTATGTGAAAATATACAACCTCCGCTCCCTAGCTGATGACTGAGGGAGTGTTGAAACATCATGTTCTCTTAACACTTGGACTTTGAGTGTGAAAATAAAATTAAACTAGGCACTTCCTCTTGTAAATAGAAGATATACATACAACTCACACAACAATCTACTAACTGGAATTCATAGCAGGATTCACAGATACCTGGGAGAGGGGCAAGGCAGGCCTAACCTCTCCCCCTTCCCTTTCTAGCCAGAGTTTCAAGGAACCCGGACAAAATTCTAAGAGTGGGATGGTTCCTGAGAAAAAACAATGCCCAGGAATCTCAGGGCAGAAGCGTATTTTACTATCAGCTTTACAGACTTGTGGAAGACTGATTTTGTCTTACCTGAAATGATCAGATAAAGCTCTTAATTTTTAAAAATTATATTTACATAGTGACCTAAGGCAAAGGTGTCAAACTCACTTTGCAAAACTCCCCAATATCCAGTATGGGACAAACCAGATTAAAACGTAATTGGGAAATGGTGAACAAAATAAAATACCACATAGATAATAAAGCTAATTTGTGATTTTCTTAGTCAGTATTGGGCTTCCCTGTTTCCATCTGACATCACTGCTTTAAGGTCTGCAAAGTGCTCGACATATTCTATTTCATTTGATCTTCGATCGTAATCCTGTGAGGTAGGTGCTATTATTATCCCCACTTTACAGATGAGGAAACTGAACACCAAAAGGTCAAGTGTCAAGTGCCCAAGGTCACATAACTAATAAGTGTCTAAGGTATTTTCCTTTTTTATAAGGATCTGTGATATGGGCACTACTGATGACAAGGCATTTTCTTTCCTTTTAAGGAAGGGACGGTGGCTTGTCTGTGTGTTATAGACTGAGTGGGAAGTCCTTTCACCAAACAGATGAACATGGAAAGGGCTTTGCAACCTTAAATTGCTATGTAAATATTAGCTGTTATGACTGCTAGAGAAGCAGAGGGGTATAGTGGATAGACTGCAGGACTTGGAGCCATGAAACCCTGCCTATAAGACTATATGCTGCAGAAAAGGTTCCAACTTACATTGTATGGAGTTTCCTTACTGAGGAGTTCCCTATATTAATGATATCATTCTAGCCCTAATCCATCATCATCATCTCCATTGCCGTCACCATCATCACCACCACCATCATCATTATCATCATTGTCATCATCATTATCTATGACTTAGATAAATTGAGGCACAGTTTCATCGACAGGAATTGAACTTGTGTCTTCCTGACTCCAAGCCCTGCTATCTATACACTGCACAGCTCTTCTTCCAACACAATGGGGACATTATTACAGTGACTTAACAAGTCTGCCCTAAAAAAATAGATATAAAAATAACGGGTAATCACAGTCTGGACCAGAATGGGAACATGTGCCCCCTCTCTTTCCTCATATAAATAAATGAATAAATAAATAAGCAATGTTTGGATTCACTGGACACAGTGCATAAAATGGTGTCCTCCCTTGGTCAATAACAAAAAAGGGTAGAACCCCTTCATCTAACACGGGACCATCATGAAGAAGAATGAGGCTTCAGCAGCTAAGTTTTGGATGAGAAAGCGGGAGCAGCCAGGACTTTGAAGGATGCCAGCACAAGAACATTTTTATGCCTCTTTACAATCCATGATACACTATGCAACAGAACATATGCTTCTCTTGACTGAAGAGAAAAACTGTTAGTAGTATAATCTAACTTTTTATAAAAGCCCTAATTAAAGGAGCTGACCTCAGTCTCCATGGAGAGAAAGTTATGTAAGGGAGTTGACTCTCCATTAACTTTCCCCAGACGTGGGAAACTTGAAACTCTGTGGAAATATGAAATAGCATATATGGGTCCACGTCATTTTTATTTGGCAAATGAAGCTCCAGGACTAAAGGAAGAGTTTTTCATGACTTCCTCCTGTCATTCACTGACTGTGGTGACAGAAGCCAATACAAACACAGAACAGTGAAGTCTGTACACGCCAAACACACTGCCTTCTCCTTGTACAAAGAAGAATGCCCTCAGATATAAGGTCATCTAGTAAAGGTTTGAAAAACAAGATAAAACCACACACTCAAAAGACCCCCCACCCAAACTACCATAAGAATTCTCTTGTGCGCAATGGGGAGAAGTACACCAGGCAACAGATGTAACAAAAATCAAGGCAAGTTCTTTGAAGGACGTGAGTTAGGCGTTTTCTGAGGAAGAGCTGAGACTGACAGCTGGAGAACACCCTAAAGGTCATCTAGTCCAAAACCCATCACTTTCCACATAAGGAAACCAAGGCCTAGAAAGATTAAGTGCCTTACCCAAGGTTATACATCTAGGCAATGACAAAGCCAAGTTAAAATCCAGGTTTCTGGAATCCAAATCCATACTTTCCCCAATATGCTACACCTCCTATTCCTCTGTGGTACCCACTGTTGTTCCTCATGATACCAGATGTGATTTTGACCTTTTCTTCTGCTCACAGTCTATTGAAGTAGAATGCTGATAAGGTATTGATAAAGTGTTGTATCAGAGTAAGTATTAAAGCAGTAATAAAAAAAAATCCCCAAACTGGGAGGATAAGACCCCGAATTTTTATATAATCCCTGCCCTGTAATGTATATAAAAAGGCCATTTCTTAAAAATCCTCATTCTCTGATGAGTTGGGCTTTAATGTCTCAAACTGCTAAATAATTAAGAATACTGTATCATCCAATCATAGAAATGGAAGAGAACTCTTCAGCCCCTGAAGCATGTGCTGCCTTACCTCCCACAGGATCATGTGGCAAAATGGAATGAATGTTGGACTTGGCGTAGGGTGCATGAGTTCAAATCCTGGATCTGTGATTTACACTTGTACCTTGGAGAGTTCCCTCTCTGACCCTCCAGTTTCCTCACATTCAAGGTGAGAATACTGAGGTCCAAGAAACTTTAAGTGACCTGTCTAAGGTCACATATGTAACAAACGTCAGAAGTGGGATTTGAGCCCAGAGGCAAAGCACATGCCGCTGTTCCATTTAGGGAGACCAACGTCATCATTTTGCTGCAATTTCCTCAGTCCTAACCCCAAGGTGCTGGTCCTAGATTTCCACCTCCCTGCTCTGAGATGTCTGTCTCCCTCAGACTAAATGTATCTAAAACCATTTCAACTCTGGGATCTCAGATTCCTCACGCACAGAATGAAGAGTCCTCTTCCAATGCTATGAATGGATAATAAGGTGTTCTTGGTTATTTAACAGTTTGGGACTCACCAGAGGATGGCTATGTAGCTCAATGAAGAGTGTTGGTCTTGGCTTTAGGAAGATCTGAGTTCAGATCCTGCTTCAGACATTTATAATTATGTGACCCTGGGCAAGTAATTTAAACTTTCAGGGCCTCCAGGCAAGAGTTCTATAACCTCTTTAAGCTAGAGAAGATTATAAGTCTTCTTATAGAAGAGTTGTCCATTTGAATCAGTGGAGGAAATGTCCACATTGGGAGTCCTCTACATGGACGAAATCACAGATTCAGGACCAGCCTTTCCCCCCCCAAAAAAGATTAGCTGTCTATATCTTGGGAATCTTACATATAGTACTAGGAAATCCTGCTTTATAGAAGACACAGAAATAGCACAAGGTTCAGCCCTGAGTAAAGAATGGAATATAATAGTTCACAATGCCCCTGGGTACAGCTGCTTGAAATATGCTTCCAGATCAAAAGCCTGGAGTGGAATGTCTACACTCCCCTAGAGTTGAAGGTGTGAGCCAGAGAGGTATAATTCCTAAGAAAAGAATGACTCATCTTACTCATCTTTCCAAATTAGACAAATAGAGCACTTAGAACTTTGGAGGGGGAGTGGAATTGGAGGGGATTACGAGGGGAAGCAATAGAAACAAACAAACAAAAAAACCCTCTGAGAAGACAGAGAACTTCTCAGAACTGGTGCACATATTTAAAAATAATCACATATTCTCTCTTCCTTAGTCCTTAATCTCCCAGCTAAGGAAGATGGTTCACATCTGGCTAAAACTTCTGGAGATTAATAAAATCCTCTAACTGGCAATTAACTTTCCCTCTTCCATCAGTCAAGTACCTGAAAGCCAACTCTCTCTCCCTTTCTCCAGTTTTGTATGTGTGTGTCTCTCTGTCTCTCTCCCCCACCTCTCTCCAATTCTAGCATTGCCGGGTGCTGTGGGGAATTTTAAAAGTTTCATCTCTGTCCTCAAGGAATTTATGATCAAGTAGAAGGATCATAGTAGACAAATGCCCGTCAAATGAGAACAAACTGACATGCCAAACTGCCAACAAGTACAATCACGAGTTCTGAAAAGAAAGGAGTGTGAATTGGAGTAGTCTGGGAACATTCCATGGAGGAATCATGACTTGTGCAGGATCCTGAAAGGTTGGGGTGATAATAATGGGAATCTGAAACTACATCTGAAGATGGAAAGAAATGATAATGAATGTTCAATCTGCATATAATTTCAAGTCACTCTTAGAACTTTGGTATTTTTCCCAAAGGCCTCCAGTCATATATTAAAAACTGAGTCCTGCTTTATGCCTAGGCTTGCTTATTCAAAATGCACATTGTTCACTCCAGTAAAATGTAGGCTCCTTGAGGTCAGGGATTATTTCGCTTGGCCTTTGTGTTCCCAGTATGGTCCCTCACACAAAAGAGGCCCTCAATGAATGCTTGTTGCACAGGGCTGGGCCCCTTCAAAATGCCTTTTTCACAGTACTCCATACTGAAATACAGAAAACTAGACATGACAAGCTCACAGAGCTCTGTTTAAAGGGGTATGCTTTGATGCTCAGACAAGAAAAAGTAAGACTGGGGGTGGGGTATGGAGGGGGAAAGATTGTAACATAAGCTTCCCCATCTTCTCAACTTCCAGGACCTCACATTTCTTGATTTGATTTAGATTACCTTGGCTACCAAACATTTTCTCAGTGCTAACAGCTTGGATTTCATGTGTGGCAACTCACACCTTTCCTTCTAGGCCCTCAGAACAAATATTCAAATCATTTGGGTAGAAACTGTAATCATATGGAGAAAAAAATCAACAAGAAAATTAGTCCCCTCTAGCTCACCTGACATTTCTCACTATGATTCCTTGACATAAGTTCTCAACTGAAGGTTGAGGGGCGGTCCATTCCACCATCCGAGAATGCTCAGAACATGCCAGTGAGAGCTACATCATCTCCCCTTGAGAGGAGAATGAAGAATGGAGCTGATTCCCCAATTCCTGGCTTTCACTTGCATGTTCTCTCCAAGTTGCCTTCATCTGCCAACACTCCATTTTCATAGGGGCACAGCAGATCCACCCTTGAAGACATTTATATAAACTCATGGGCAAGGAAATATTTAAAATGAAAAAGTTATTGGTCTGAACTTTTGTTGTTTAATTTATCTGTAATGAATATTAGTGCCTTCTGGCTTCCTTCAAGTGCTGGCTAAAATCCCAACTTCTATGACAAATTCCTGATCCCCCTTAAAGTGAGAGCTTTCTACCTGAGATTACCCCCATTTTTTATATAGCTTGTTTGTACATAGTGGTTTGCATGTTATCTCCCCAAATAGACTGTAAGCTCTTTGAGAACAGGGGCCATCTTTGTATCTTTAGCACAGTATCAGGCACATGGTCAGTAATAAAGAAATGTATATCGACTGACTCACTGATGGCACTAGGAATCAGAAACAAGCAGCAAATCCAATTTCTGGTTCTGTTCTAGTTCTGAATTCACCTCAAGGATATGTAGAAGTAGAGGAATTTGGATCAATAAACACTGTCGAGAATGAATGAAGAATAAGGCAAACAAAATGGTCCCCTTGATGGGAGGAAGAAAGAAAGAAAGAGGGATCAGTTTTAAGAATGAAAACAATTCTTTTCCACCTTAGGATATTTTATTATAACACATTGTTTGAATGAGTTTCATGCACAAGAGGACCAGGACAACTGAAATTAGACTATATATGATTATGATCTGTAAAATGAGGAACTATAATCTAGAATTAATCTAAACCTTTGTGAAATGGACCCCTTTGACCCAACCTGGTGAAGCCTGTGTAAAAGAAAATATATAGGATCACAAACGTAACCGATTATAATGAAATAGCTATCAAAATGTTTTTAAAACTGTTTATGGATCCTACATTAAGCACCCTCAGACTGGACACTGTCAGTTCCTTTGAGGTCTAATACTAAAGCAGCCTGCCAAAGAAGGCTTGTCCTCTAAATCTCTACAGAACTAAACCGGAACAACCACGGTCTTCCAGGAATCATTGCCTGAACATATGGGTCTAGTCTCCAGCTAATATGCTTGGGTGTTGCCCAGGGATTCAAAATTATTCTAATGGGAGCTTCTCAAATAAACCCTTGCAATGTCAATAAGAAAAATGGACTTCTCAGTTCACTGCTGGCTAAATTCATTTCCCACATGGATGAAACCTGAGGTTAGAAAACACCACTTAGAGATGACTCATTTCAGGATTCTCTGCCAAAAAAACAAAACAAAACAAATCAAAACAAAAAACCCCATCCCTTGATGTCATGTGCCCCCGCACCGATCATTCACCCATTCTGGAGGTGACTGCCACATGGACACAAGCTGCCCATCTCCCTGCTGCCAGGTCAAATCCAACTTTCCATTAAGACCTCCACCTATGGGCCAAATGGCACCATAACTCTCTCTGCTCATTTATTCAGTGGTTTAGTTTACAAGTCTGGGAGGGAGAGGTGAGATGGGTAAGAAACCAATCCCCTTAATTTCTCATCTCCTGATTTCCTTAAGCAATCTTCAGAAGTAAGAGGGCTCTGGGGCAAGGATCCTTAAGTTAGGAATCTCCCTAACTGAGCTAGATGGACTTCTAAGTCAGTCGTTTCTTTCCTTCCTTCTATTTTCCATTTCTAGATGTATATGTGAGTGAAAGAGTTTGTTCTTGGGTGTGTCTACAGCCCAGTAGTCAGCATAACACGGGTTCTAGACAGCAGTGAACCATTTCATATATAAGACCTCAGTGTAGTCTTGGAACTAGAAACAGTTAGTCAGAACTTAAAAAAAAAACCCACCCCCTTACGTTGATAAATGAAGTTATGTTAGCACACACATACACATCTGCATTTGCTGAAAATACTGGGTCCATTTAAAGCTGCCTGCCCTCCCCCTTGCCCAAGGTAAGGGCTCCTCTGATACTACCCTCTGGGAAAGGAAAAAATGGGGAATGGAAGTATCTATTCCGGTTTGCTGGAAGCACTAACTTAAAAGGGAAAGAACACAAGAAGTTGGCTGGGATGCATGGGACGGATATGAAAGTGCCATGAGGTTTGCTAAACTAGCTGTATGCCAGAAATTAATTCATAAGCAAATGCTTATTTTACAGTTTCCCACTTACTGCAAAACGTCAAATGGAAACTAAAGATTTCTTTTGGGGGTTGGTGTGGGGGGGCAGGGAGGAGTGAGGACAGTTGGATGGAGGAAGTTTTATATTTCAAGAAAACAAAGTAATCTAAGCTCAATTTAGAGGTCAGACAATGTGTCAAGTTCCTGCCTAACCTGGAGGTCACCAAGAGCCACAACCACAGCCCCCCCTTTTGTGTTTAGGGGGATGAATCACAGTAGCAACAACACTGTTCAGATCCAGACAGCACCCAAATCTACAATGTCACATGGGCGTGCAATCCACTCTCCTTTATTAGGATGATTCTGAGAGCCAAGGTTGGGCCAGAGTAGCCAGAAACATAGTTAAGGTGAGTGAGAAAGCATACACTGCCAATCAGGAAAAGTAATCCAAATTCCCCTAGATTGTCAGGCATGATCTGAGAGCTGAGACATTATGAAAATGAGTGGGTAAATTCCCTTTGTCAAGCCTCTTGGGTTGCCAAATTCTGTGTTGCATCACACATGCATTTCCATAAATGGAAGGCTTCATGGCCCGAGCAATGGAATCTTATTGAGAAGCCTGTCCCAGATGACCACATCCTTGTTTAAATGATTGAGTAGAGAAAGAAAAGGGATGTGATCCAAGCCTCTGGTAGGAGAGCATCACCCTTTAAGAAGAGACACCCAATATTTAACTTTGTCCATCTTTCATCCCATCCATGGACCTGCTCAGACCTGAACCCCCCACTTCAGAAGCTATACTTTTATATTCCAGAGCACAATCACATCTAGCCCATGTACAAAGAATCACTTGATTTCCAACCTTTTCTACCAGAGTTCTCCCTATTCTTTCTCAAATCTTTTCACCTTCCCACATAACTGACCTGACTACTAGCCAAGAAAAAAACCTGGGAGTGGGACAATGAAATAATCACTACAACTATTATTGTCTTGCTAGCAAGTGAAGATACACCAACATGTATAGTCTGAAGACTCTTAGAAGGCCTGGAGAGGGTCTTTTTTGTCTTTTTATCTCCCCAGGCACCTATGGAAGCAGCTCTGCCTCCATTCCTCGGGGAAGTCTTCCAGGGGCCTCCTCAGGGTGACTGAGGGAATTGTCCCCTGTAGAGAAAGCTTTCCAGGGGGCAGCCTGGATTCCCTTAAACCCTTGGCTGGGGGCAGGAAGGGAACATGGCTAGTGCCTGGAGCCTCAGCTTGGAAGGTCCCCTCTTCTCAGATCTCCAGAAATCCTTCTCCAACTGGTTTTTGTGCTTGCTTGCTTGTTTGTCTGTTTAAACTATAATGTTCCTGGAAAGCAAGGATTGTCTTTCATTTCCTTTATATTGTATCCAACCCCTCCCACCTACACACACAGTAAGTGTTTAATAAATGCTCGTTATTGAACCAAACTGCATGAAGTAGGTGGTTAATAAACACGAGCTGAATGAATGTGTTAAACCCTGTGGGGAAAGAATCACCAGATCTGAAAAGGGAGCTCAGCACATAAGAGGAGCTCTCCATTCAGAGGCAACATGTAGGTCAGCTGTCTGTTGTCCTGTGTGCTTTTTTTCTGCCATTTATTATATAAGCCACCTGCCACTTTGTGAAGGCCCATGTGGCCACAAATAGACCTCCTTTCCTGGTGCAGTTACAGGTGTCAGGTGAATGGGAAAGAGATAGAGGGGCAGTGAAATATCGATGAAACTCACTCTTACTTGCTGGTCTGAATGAATTGCCAACTGAAGCCCTTATCATTGGTCACCATTGTGGTTTTTAACACAAGTCAAACTGCTCTGTGCAAATCACATGCAGGGTTCTCTTATTTACAGTGAAGAAACCAGGTTACTCCCAGAAAGCTACACCACCATCCTGGTGCTCCTAGTTCCTCTCTTCCCCGTGGGACCATTCCTTCTCAGCATCCCTCACAAGCTCATCCTCCGTTATCATGTTCCCTTTCCTCCCCACCCCTGTCTTTCTTCTGCTGTACTTGCTTCTAATGAGCACATTAGCTTTCCCAGTTCAGTGATCATTTTGATGCCCATGACTTCAAATCTATATATCAAGCTTAATCTCTCTCCTGATTTCCAGTCCCACATATCCAATAGCCTCTCATATATCTCTACGATATGGCCGAAAGGCATCTCAAACTCAAAATATCCAAACGGAACTCACTGTCTTTTCCTCCAAGTCACCCCTTTTCATAACTACCCTATTTCCTTCCAAGGCGCCACCATCCTTGGAGTCACCCAAGATTCATAAGCCTGGAATCATCCTTGACTTCACTCTCTCACACTTCCCATTCTAACCAGTTGCCAAGTCTTGTAGACTCTACCTTTAGAAACACCATTCACATTCATGCCTCCTATCCATTCATGTGGCTGACATCATTACCTCTCACCTGGACTATGGCAAAAGGTTTTAAGTAGGGTCCCCCAACTCTTGCCTCTTCTCCCTTCAATTCATAAGAGCCATGCTGATATTCTCAAGCACGTGACTGACTAGGTCACTACCTCCATCAAGAAGCTGAAGAGGTATTCTATTCCCCTTGGGGTAAATGACACCCTCTTCAGCTTGGTATTTAAAAAGTCCTTTCTAATTTGGTGCTAATGTATCTTTCTGGTCTGATGCCACATTACTCCTCCTCACATGTTCTATGTTCTAGTCAGACCAGCCTTCTTGGACATAAAATTCTCTCTCCTGCCTTCATGCCTTTGCATGGTGGCCCCCTATTTCTAAAAGGCTCTTCGATCGTTCTCTACCTCCTAGAAATCGTAGCTTCCCTCAAGGATCAGCTCAAGCATCCCCTTCTACAGTAGCCCACTAGGGCTTTCTGGATCCCCGAGGTATCAGTTTTCTCCGTCTTGCCTCACTGTATTTCCTTTACATAGCAATTGTGTTTACTTATCTGTACACATGCTGCCTTCCCCCAGTAGAGTGTCAGCTCCTGTTTCGTTTTTGCTTTCTATCTCCAGTTCTTGCACAGTGCCAGATGCATATTAAGTGTTTAATAAATACTTCTTAAACTGTATTGATGGGGAATGTTGGAAGGAAGACCATTCTAGGCCTTAGAGAACAAAGAGCGGTGACAGAGGGCAGGTGAGTTTGGGGAACACCGGTAGTTCAGTTTAGCTCCTGGAATAGAGAGTGTGTGAAGGGGAGGAATTCGAAGTTAGGCTGAAGCCAGATTAAAATGGGCTTTAAGTACCAGGCCAAGGAGATGGTGTTCTATCTTAGAAGTGACAAGGAGCCTGGGAAGTGGAACCCAAGTGCCAATGGTATGGCTTCAGGGTACAAAAAAACCATATGGATTGCAGGGATGTCTGGACCTATTCACATCTGGTGATTCAGCAGCATACCCTGAAGTACATTTCAAGCTCACCCATGAGAGCCTGGCCTATGAAACAGAACATTTTCATCTTCTCTAAGAATAATAATTGATGTAAATCAAACCTGGCATTTTGTCTGAAACTGAAGCATGTGGATATGAGTAAGAAACGTGTGAAAACATGAAGCTAATATTCATAATTACTTGAAACGATAAAAAAAAAACTTGGGGGAAAAACCAGCTTTGGTATGCCACATGATCACCAACCAACTGTGAAAAAACATACTCCAAATCATTATTTGTACAGTGCCTAATGTGCCCAGAGTGAAAGCACGTGGCTCGTTAGTTATGAAACAGTCTGTACCCCACAGGTGCTCCATGAGACACATGAACCAAGGCTTCCTGAACACAACAGTCATGTGATACTTTTTAATATGGACTGATGATGACCAGGCATCACACATCAAGTTAGTTACCCTTGGGTAATGGCTACTTCCTGGCCACATTCATTGGCACACAATGAATGTGGCAATATGAATGTGTTTTTCATAGAATTATAAGTTTTGATCTAGAAAGGAGGTCAGGGTTCAATCATCTCATTTTAAAGAAATTTAAAAGGAAACTGAGGCTCCAGAAAGGTTCAGTGACAATTCCATAGAGGGAATAAGGGAATAGGGACTCAAACTCAGGTATTCTGATTCTAAATCCAACCTTCTTACAACAAACAACAACAATCTTACCACTGTACCATACTTTTTCTTCATGGTAATTCCCACAAGTGCCACACTTTAGTGTGTCTGATCTCTGAGGCTAATTATCACAAACTCCCACCAATTTGTAAGTTCTTCAAAATATAGAGATTTTTTTTTTAAACCACAATGTCTAGCTCTGTATGGTGGGGAAATGTCCTTCAAAAGTGGCAAACTCTAGCAAACCTTGTTAATTCACACTTTACACTTACGAATTTGTCATAATGTGAACAGGGCCTTAGAACAGGTTCCCAGTCTAAGTCAATCTTCTCTAAATTAATAATGGCAACAAGATTATGGGGAGGTGGCAGTATTCAAAACACTTGAAAATAAAGTACCATTTATATGCAAATAATTTACATGCTAATTAGAACTCACATCTACACAACTATTTATTAAAACAGGTCGCCTAGGGACCTCTACCGTGAAGTATCTTGCTAGCCAAAGAGTCAGCTAACAAGTAACCTCTGTCCCTCCATTCCTCTGTATTCTCTCAGGCTATCGGCCAGGTTTAGGCTTTACTGTATGTGCTTGCTCTCTTGCCCCTATAGTTAGCCATTCTCATTCCTGAATCCACTGCCCTTCAACAGACCCCATCCTGGCACTCTCCAGTCCTGGGTCACCCCCACCAGCCATCTCCTCTGTTTCTACTCCTGAGCACCACTGGGAAACCATGAAACCACACTGACTCAGTGCACAACAAACTCGTGCCAACCTCAACAGGGCCCCCACTGTCGAGAGCAGTCCTTGTATTTTCAACGTTGATCGACTCTGGATCATACTTTTCCCCACAGTGGTTCCAAATTCTTTCCCTTCAAATTCCCTCCTCCCTCCTCATCTTTTCCCCTTCTTTCCCCAGCCCTGCCAAAGATAAGGACAACATGTCCTGCCATCACCTCAGACTCTGCAGGTCAAAGCTGAACTCCTTGTTCCACTTTCCTGGAAAGAATGAGGCCATCACCTGCTCCACACCCCAATAATTCCTTGCCCTTCTCCACCCACTCATTCTTTCCCTCTGGTCACAAACGACCAAGCCCTCTTTTATTTGTAACTTTCAACCTATTCCATCCCATCTCGCCTGGCATTTGCCCCATTAATAACACCTTCCTCCCCCCTCATTTTTAACCCCTCTTTACTGACTTCATTCATCTCTTGCCACTGGACCCCCATGACTGGAGGAAAGAGAACTTTGCACAGCTCTGCTCTGCTTCAACCCAATTCACCAGCAAGTCAAGACATCACTGTAGCAATGTCATTGGTCTTCTTCGAGAAAGAAGGGTGAACAACATCTGCAAACAAGCATGCTCAGGTCTCTCCTAACCTTAAAATAACCATTAGCACTGATAGAGCCCTTTAAGGTTTGCAAAATGCCACATACAGGTTATTAGAGGAAACCTGGCGTCATAGTAGGTCAAGAGTTGTATTTGGAGGCAGGAAGACCGGAGTTCAAATCTCACCTCAAACACTTGCTAGCTGTGTGACCCTGGGCAAGTCACTTAACCTCTGTCAACCTCAATTTCTTCATCTGTAAAATGGGGATAATAATAAATAGCACCTACCTACCAGGGTTGTTGTGAAGATATTGAGACAATACATATGTGGTGCTTTGAAAACTTTCAAGGGCAACATAAATCCTAGCTATAATAATTTAATAGTTACTAGAAGTAATCCTCACAACAACCTTGTGAGGTAGGTGCCAGTATTATCCCCACTTTACAGATGAGGACACTGAGGCTTGCCCAGGGTCACACAGCTAGCAAGTAAGTATCCGAGGCAGGATTTGAATTCAGGTCTCTTTGTGATTCCAAAACCAAAACTCTCGCTATTCAGTCACAGAGTTCGTTTAAGCCCACCACCTCCTTGATCTGTCATCTTCTATCTCTCCTTTACATTTCTACTAAATTTCTTTTTCTGTAAGTCTTTTATTTTTCAAAAATATATATTTATTTATTTTGTGAAATATTTCTCAATTACATAAAAATTGTTTTAACGTTCATTATCATTAAATTTTTAGAAAGAAGTCTGTAGTCACTGCCTCCAATTAATGACCCTCCTGAAATCTACTTTTGCTCTTTTATTATACTGAAATGGCTTTCTCAAAGGCTTATGGCAGCTTACTAGCTAAATTCAATTCCCTTTTCTCAGTATTCGCCTTCCTTGACCTTTCTCTGTCCCATGCCAGTGCTGAACAGCCCTTCTTGGCTCTTCCCTTCATCCCTCAGTATCTATTCTCCACCTGATTATCTGACACCCCTCCTCCCAGTTTCATTTACTCCCTTCTCTTCTTCCTTTCTCTGGTCCATGAGTGTCACTACCCTAGAAAACTCGATCTTCTGCTTTCTCCTCTATTTTCTCTTGGCAAGTTTGTCTACTTCCATGCCCTCTATAAAGATGACTCTCAAATATACATATTGAACTCCAACCTTTGCTTTTTCCCTGTCAGGTCCATGTTTCCAATGCCTGCTAGATGCTTCTGCTGCATGCCCAGTCATCTTTTCAGGGGATTTCAGGCTCCTCTCAAATCTGCCCCTATAACTTCTCAGTTTCTTTTGAAGCTCCACCAATCTCCCAGGTAGTTCAGCAGGCTTGGAACCTCAATTATTGTTCAGCTTCTTCTCTTCCTACATCCAATGAGCTGACCAGTCCATGAAATGTCATCCCTGCAATCTATCTCCCAAAGTAATTGCCCATCCTCATGTTTCTCACAGCACTTTGTTTAGACTCCTTCCATTCTACTCTGTATTTCACTAACACTTTATTGCACACATTAATCAATAACCTTTTAGTAAGTCAAGTCAATTAGCATTTATTAAGTACCTACTAAACACTGGGATCAAAAACTATTCCCATTCTAACCAAGGAGCTCACAGTCTAATTACTGATTGAGTTGAAACTGTGTTCAAATCAAAGCATTCTATCCTGCCTTCTCTTCTCATTATATGTATATTTATTTTTCTGTTCACCCCCTCACTAGATTTTAAGCTCTTCGAACACTGAGACTGTGTTTTTCATCTTTAGATATCTAGTGGTAAGCACAGAACTTTGCAAACAGCAGGAATGAAATGAAGGGGAAAGCATTTATTAAGCACTTAATTTGTGCTAAGCTCTGCCCTAAGTGTTGGGGACCCAAATATGAAAGCAGAAAGAGTTCTTATGTCCGGGACCTTAGAAAGGAGAGGACAATCCCCAGAAGGGGCTGGTGGCTCCAGATGGAAGGACTGTTGGGTCTAAGAGGGACAGGGACAGAAGAGAACAATGGCAGAGCTGATTTGTTCTGGTTCCAGAACTGGGGTGGAGGTGGGTAGTAGGATGGTAATCCTGCTGCAGGCAGGTAGCAGACAAGGCTGGAGAGAAGAAAGGGGAGGAAGGAGTGACATGAAGCATGGCTGGAGGCTGCCTGAAAGAGCAGAGTAGGTGAGGCAGTCACCAATCAGAACATGGGGAGCCTCAGGGCAGAAGTTCCAGACATGAAACGGCTAAAACCTCCAGCATATGCTCTCTGATCCAGGCAGCCAAGGGGCTGCAAAGCCTATCAGGAAGGTGACCAGTGAGTGGGGATAAATACGTTCAAATCTATGATCCCAAGTGTTCTGTCTAACTGAATTAAGGCTGAAACACCTTAGGGGCTTATTGTTACTCTTTCAAACAGATTTTGTTGCCTGTCACATCTGCCCTCTTTCTCCATTCACATTCCTGCTCTCTCTCTCTTTCTCTTACCTTCTTAGATTTTCTTTCTAATACATACACATATATATATACATATATATATATATATATATATATATATATATATATATATATATATATATAAAACGTATGGGTATACATACACACACATACATGCATGTATCTATTATATATGTATGTATTACTATACATGTTCTCCTTAGTAGAACATATGTTCCATGGGTGCAGGGACTGTTTAGTTTTGGCCTTTGTAGCCCAAAGTATCTAGCACAGGGCTTTGCACACAGCAGGCACTTAAATGCTTATTGACTTGAATCCCAAATTAGTACAACCTGGTAAAGTTTCATTCATTCTGAAATTAAAGGCATCTGAATTAATTTAAGCAACAACCCCAGGAAATGGAAGCTAATCTGGTATATACATATATATACACACACATATATATTTATAATACATATATACATACATATATATAAATTTTTACATGGGGGGGAAAAGAAACCTAAATTACACAGACTTTTTTTGCTTCCTGACTTTTTTTGGTCACTTTGCAATGAGTTCATCTGGATGCCAGGGATATTCTCTTTTAGAACAAATTTCCTTTTCAAATCAGATTATCATCTATTTTGTAAAGCCATCCTTATTTCAGAGCAAATTTTGAAATACAACAGTATCAATTATAGGAAAGCAGCACACATGAAAGAGAAGAGTGGGAAATAAGACCGGAAAAGTCAATGCCAGGTAGAATGTAGGGGTGGGCGATCGAGTACTGCCCAAAGTGTCCTGAAGTGGATTGCTTTCTTAAAGATTACACAATCTTATACCCAGAACAAGCAGGGTATAATGAGCACTACACCTTCAGAAACACACATCTGTTGTTTAAACAGTGTTATTAATACCCGATCGGGTGCCTCACCAGCCCCAGTACCAAACGCCTTCCCCTACCTGTATGGTGGTGTTGCCGCCTTCCAGGAGGGCAATGGCAAGTAGGATACTTTCGTGAAAAACTCGGTCACTGGATGCATTCATGATGAGATCGATGACAAGATTGGAGGCCCCTTCTTTGTCCAGATGGCACTGAACATCTGCCAAACTCATTTCACCTCTGCTCATGGTACTAGATCCTGAACTTCCCCCTAGAAAGGTGAAGCACAGTGATGGAGACTGAGGCACCAGACCAGTGCCCAAGTCCATTCAACACAAAATCAGTTTCTTAATATTTGGGGCATCTGCTGACACAGCAACTAGACAAACAAACTAGAAATGAACTTTTATGGCAGAAGAGAACTTGAAAGATCAGTTAGATCTTTTTTTTTTTTTAAGAGACGAAGAAACAGGGGCTTGGAGAGAAGTGCTTTGCTCAAAAAGTTACAGGTGTAAGTGGCAGAGTAGGATTTAAACCCACTTGTTCTGACTACTAAACTAGTATATTTTCCACTGAATCTATTGCCCAGGTGACAAAGCATTATCTTATACAGGCATTTACCTGTCAATTGTTTCAATAAGGGCTATACTGGAGCAAACTCCCACCAGCTGAACAGAATAGATTATTACATTTTCATTGTGAGCATTTACAGTTGGAAATCAGCAAATGTTACTCTGAGCAAGTCACTTAATCTCTCACAGTTTCCCTATCTGTAAAAAAAGATAATAGCGGTGTCTCAAATGAGATCATATATATATATATACATATACACACGATGCTTTGCAAACCTTAAAGCATATATAAAAGCAAGCTCTCCTCATCATCACAAAGGAATGTCATTTGCCTTCTATGGGCCCCCGTTTCTTCATCTATAGAATGGGGAGGTTAGGCTGGATGATTATGTTTACACACACACACACACACACACACACACACACACACATAATTTTACATATTATATAATACATGTAATTTTATATTATAAGATATAGTTTTATGTGTTATATATATATTTACTAATACAAATACACATATTGTTTTCTTCAATATATGAATCTAAGCTCTCTGAGGGCAGTAACTCTTCCATTTTTTTTTCATTCTAATCCCATTGTCTATTATCACGTCTGGCACATGGTACAGTTTGTTGAATTAGTGATTTTATTCACTACAAAATATGTGATTATCTGTGATTCAAAAGCGACTCAAAGCCACCATAAAGTACTAAAAAATTATTTCTTCTTAAAGGAAGTAAGTGTGTGTACGCCTGAATATTGTAGATTCCCACGATGATTCCTCATAGGTAATTACTTGTTTAATTCTACTGGTTAACAGAAAGGCTTCTTATTGGTGACTGGGAATGTAATCAAGTCAGATTGGCCAGATTATTCCAATATCATGGGAAAGGAACGTAATCTATTAAAGTAAAAGAAGCAAACACTTAGCAAATGTTTGTTCAACTTATGGATTTTCTCACTTGATTAGAGAAGAAATTAGGGCCTTCTTTTACATGAAAATATTTACAGGCTTTTTTTTTCTTGACAGGATGTATGCTAAGGAAATAACGAGCTGCTTTTAAAAAAAAAGCCCTTCCCTACATCCCCACACAGCCCAAATTCACCTGTTAAATATTCAATTTGTTATGCAGAAACATGCAGATACAACATGGAAATCCAGAGTCACACATAGTGCTAATTAGCCTACCGCACAGCCTACCTCCTCCCCCAGCTTTGCTAGGTCCTCCTGGAGATAGCGGGCCATTGCCAAAGCTCGTAAGGCTCTCTCTTCTTCCTGCAGGTCTGATGTTTCCATAGTAACGGTTGACCAAAATTTGCCTGAGTGCCTCACCCTTAATTCAAACAGGATAATGAAATCAGGTCCTGAATTTAAATGCGTAACTGAGCAACTAATATTCAGAAGACACAGGGGTACTAAGTCATAATTGGCCTAGTTTTACTAGGCGAAAACATATCAGGAACACTTGCAAACTTTCAGGTTAACTTGTTCAATATTTTCCAAGTGACAAGACCATATAACCTAAATGGCAACTTTGGACGTTTCCTCTTCCTAATACTCTTGTCAAACAGTTCAAAAGACAAAGGCTAAAATTAAAGGCTCATTTACATATAATATTTTTTAGTACGTAGAATGTCATCATTGTCATGCACTTACGTGACTTTTAAAGAACATCTAATGAACATTAAACTTTATTTACATCACTCTAAATACTCTTTTAATTTTTACCAGTGTATGGAGATATCTGACATCAACACATGCAACGGCATCCAGAGGGATCAATATCAACACACATCATTGGTATGGGCCGCACCTGAGTCCTCTGTCATGCTTTAGGAGGATTCCGTCACATCAACCTACCATAATTTATTTAGCTATTCTCCTACTGTTGTGGGCATCCAGGCTGTCTCCAATTTCACACTATTATAAATAGTGCTGTGAACATCATGTTACAAATTATTCTGTCCTGTGGGTTATTTCCCTGGAACATACTCCCCAAAGTGGAAATACCAGGTCAAAGGGTATGAACAATTTTATAGCTTGTTACGTATCACACAATTTCTTTCCAAAAAGACTGAACCAATTTACTGGGCCACCAGCATTGTAACACAGTGCCTCTTTAGAGTTCCATCTAAAGGCAACCAGGGAAAAAATCTTATTTTTAAAGCTGTTCATGTAGTATTTTTTCCTTGGGTGTGTGTGTGTGTGTGTGTGTGTGTGTGTGTGTGTGTGTGTGAATTGAGGTCTCTGATTTCACTGGTATAGGGCATCAGTGAGGAAACTCTACCAATGTAGATTGACAACTGCTCTGCATCTGATAAGTCTTTGAGGGAGATGCTCATACGGTAAGTCACTGACATTCGGACAGGTCCAAAATATGATAAATTGGTTTCCATTTGGAGTATGTAAAAATACTACTCTAACCAAAGTGGATATTCTCAATGTGTTAACAAGGAGTCCGGCTATTTGAAAAAACAGGGGTTCATGCCTAAACATGTTAGAAGGTGGACACTAACTCTTCCTTACAATAGTCACGTCCCTTTCAGTCTTTCAAATGCTGGGGAATTACAAACCAAAAAAAAATAAAAAACAACCCACAACTATAATGAAGTTCTTTGGACATAAGACTGCCAGACACTCCAATCATGGAGCATAATTCTTGCCCACATCCCCAGGTTAGTAGAGATCTCGTCTCTCCAGTCACTATTTCTGGACTGCTTACCCCTGTTGGCTAAGCCTTGTACTTTAAGGTCATTGACTCCCTCTCTCACTTTCCCTATTTCTCCATCTTTCCTCCAGCAGCCAATGGTATCCATTGAACTTAACAGTTGGTGAGTTAGCCCCCTATTTCACTGAGAAGACTGAATTGGTGCCCTCTCCAGATCCTCCCAGCTACCCTTTCCAAATGTATCAGCAACATCACCACCCTCTTACCTTTTTTACAGAGCAAGAAGTTTGGCCCATTATGACCTGTACTTATTCTACTTATGACCTGTAACTTCTCTTCTCTCATGCACCTTAATCACCCCATCTCCACCGTTCCTGTGCAACTACTCAGGTGTACCTAATCCTAATAAAGACTTCCCTTTACCCTATCTAGCTACTATTCTCTATCCCCTCTTTTAACTCTCCTTTACTGCCGGAGTTCTTGAAAAACACATCAACACCTGCTTAAAGCCCTTGCAATCTGGTTTATATCCTTACTGCCCTATGGAAATTTTTCAAAAGTTCACCAATATATAATACCCACCTATAATAAATATCCAATCTAACAGTCCTTTTTTTGTCCTCCCCTTCTCTGAATTGCACATAGGAGGCATTTAATAAATGTCCACTGAATTGAGTCAACTTCTCCGCAGCATTTGACAAAGCTGACTTCTAAATATGCCCCTCATCCTAATGCCCATGCCTCTATCAAAGATATGAACATCCTTCTAACCATCCAGAATTCTAATCTTGACATTCTCTTTGACTCTTTCCTGTCCCTATTAATCTAACAAGTTACTGATGGTTTCTACCTCTTGGGGGAGGGTCTAAACTCCACTCCCTCCTCTCCATTCCCAATGTCACCAGCTCAGTTTGGGTTCTTGCCTTCTCTCACCTGAACAACTGTAGCCTTGAAGTCTTTTCTTTGCTTCAAGTCCCAAATCACACGCCTCTTTGTGAAGCCTTCCCTGATCCCCAAGATGAAAGAGGTCTCTTCTTTCTCAAATTTATCTAAGGATTTTGCCTGGCTCTCCTTTGTCTCAATCAATCACAGTCTACCACATACCATAATTATGTGTGCTTAATGTCATATTCTCTCTCCCTCCCCACTAAATATACTCCTTGAGGCAAGGAATGGAACCCTTCTTCATCTTTGTCTTCTTAGTGGCTAGCAGACACAGTGTCTTAAATATTACCGTACCTAATAAATGTCCGTTAAATTGGTCAGCCCCTACTTCTGTGTATTTTCTTCTTCACTGACTTTGGAGGCTTCACATTTTCTGATTACTTTTTATAATTACTCTTCTTCCTCTGCTGGCTTCTCATTCTATCCAGGCTCCGCAATGTCGTTCTGCCATTGACCCTCTTCATTCCTTTGTACACTGATAATATCCTTCCCCCTTACTGTTTCAGCTTTCAGGCCTTTGTAGATAACATCTCACTCTTTATTTCCTGCACTGTGCTATTTCCTTAGCTCACAACCTACATCTCCAACTTTCTATAAGACTTGGAAAACTCAGCAGTACCTTAAGCCTGTGTCCAAATGGTGTTTATCATCGTTATCTCTAAACCTGCTTCTCTTTTCTCCCTTCCCTAACTGTTAGAAGGGGTGCATGGGGTATTTAGGGGAACTAGCACCTGTGGAGTGAGGGCTTACTGAATCCTTTTCAGGACTCTTCATCCATCTTTGGTGTCCACCTTTACCCAACTCTCACCTGTGGCTCCAAGTAGTTGCTGTGTTGTGCAATAGCCACACCCAGTAAACCATCTTGGCAGAGGGGCTAAACGAGGCTAAGGGTAATTGACAGGCCTCAAACCAATGGTAAGTTAGGGGGAGGTCTACTCCAAGCATGTGGAGACTTTCCCTGACAGAATGACCGTATCAGAACAATTTGTTCCAGTGGCCGTGAAGGCAGCTGAAACAGGTGCTATGGAGACTTAGAGTTCATGGAGGCATAGAAAAGGCCAAGATCATCCACTTCATCCTCAGCCATTGACAGTCATCTTGACTTCTGTCCTGCCACTGGACTTCGGTGACTCAGGAAGAGAGAGTGAAGCTGCCTCACTTAAATCCAATTCATGAGCAAGTCAAGACAGCACTCACGATGTCATTGGTCCTCTTCGAAAATGAAGGACCAACATTTGTTAGTGGTACCAACATTCATCCAATCAAATCTGCAATATTATTTTTGACTCTTCTCAAATCTAACCGACTCCCAAGTCCTGTCAAATGATCCCTTTTTATCCTTCATTTTCTCTCTCCTCCCTACCTCTACCCCAGCACTGATGCCTCATCACCACTTTGCTATAGTATTACAATACCTTCCTAACAAATCTTCCAGGGTCCACTCTCCTCTCCTACCCTCAAACCATCTTTCACTCAGCTACCAGAATTCCCGATGTACACTCCTTTGCTCAAAAATTTAATTGGCTCTTCCCCGATCACAGCATCTCTACTTTTTTGATGATTTTCCCAACTCTTCTGCCTAGCATTCAGAACCTGCCACAAGTTGGCAGCACCCCATATTCCCAACCTGTTTCCTTGCCTCATCCTCTGCCCTCTAGCCAACCAAACCACTGGCCATTTTGTCTCCTGCTGCACTCCCATTCATATTGTTCTCTAGGTCTACTGCTCTTCTGCATTTTGTAATTCCAACCATCTTTTAAAGCCCAGCTCACAATGCTACCTTTCAAAGGCCTTCCTTCACCCCCTGACCAAGTGAGTGTGGATTTTTCCATCCCTTAAACTCCACGGACCATTTTTCTTTCTCACCTACGATACAGTTATTCTGCACTAGAATTGGCTGCATCACCTCCTTCTCCCATATTTCACTCCATCAGGGTAGGCTTGTGTCTCACGTAAACCATGCATCTCCCTAGATCCCAGTACAGTGTGCTGCTGTGCATACCCAGTAAGTTCTTGAGAAATATTTCTTGAATCACTGCTTTGACAAACCAGTGTGGGACAAGATGTGGGTTTCTTTACCCTTGCATCACATTTCCACCAATGCTGGGCCCTCCAACACCTCTCCCATTTGTCAGGCCCCCCAACCTAAGGGCCATAGTATTTTCCACACAACTATTTTAGGGCAAGGGAGTAGTATGACATGAAGTTACCTCTGACATATCATCAAGAGGGCTAAGTGAGAAGTCTAGCAAGGCAGGAGAGATGCTGGAAACAGAGCACGGCCAGAAATAGAACCCCAAGAGTTCTTCTGAAGAGACCTGAAACTGTAACATGACTCAGTAGAATTTCAAGTGATATGTTAACAAGTCCTCAGAAGAAGCCTGGAGACTCGAGGGCAAATATCTGGGAAAATAAAGGGGGTGGACCTGACTAGTCAAGGTTTTCTTAAGCCTTAGGGCTACTTTTGAAAAGTTCACCTGCTGCGTGATTACATGTTGTTATGCAGACTCCACAGAGACAAACAGAGTTTGGAGAAGGGGAAGGAGGCAGAGGGTTAGTTTGAATATTTCTGAAGGACCTGTTAAATAAAAGCAAATTCAAGGAATTAAGTCCCCACCTCTCCCCTCCTTTAAAGAAAACTTTCAAGAGTCTTCTAAGAGCAGCAGACTCCTCTGGGCTGTAAGCATCGGGGATCAGTGAGAGCATTGTTCTCCAGGAACAAAGAGGCAGTTGCAGACTTGCCACCAACACAATGTGTTTCCTGAGTTGTTTTCACAGAAGTGGTGATAGGCAGCATGGATCCATCCTGGAGTCTAACTTGGGGACCTAATAGCGCTCATTTGTGAAATGACTGGCCAAGTTAGGGATTCAGCCTTTGGCCATGGAACAGAGCTAGGCTTACTTGTCCACATGAGGAATGAATCCGTGATCTGGAACTCATTAAGCACCCTCAGCTGCCCTCTAACCTCTTCAACTAATCAGCTACAAACAACACAAGGAGATTACAAAGGAAGGAAGGAAGGATAGAAGGAAAGGGAGGGAAAAAGGAAGGAAAAGGAGAAAGGAAAGGGAGAAAGGGGAGAGAGAGAGAGAGAAAGAGAGAAAGAGAAGGAAGGAAATCAGGAAGGAAGGAAGGAATGAAGGAAAGAAGGAAGGAAGGAAAGAAGGAAGGAAAGAAAGAAGGAAATAAGGAAAGAAAGGAAGAAAGAAAGAAAAAAGAAAGAAAGAAAGAAAGAAAGAAAGACAACTACCAGGTCCATGACTACCCAAAAAGAGATAGCTAAAATCTAATACCTATATCACACCTTTCTAGTAAACCAGTACATTAAAAAGAAAGGAAAGTTTTCAGTAACAAAGCATCACTAGGATACCTGGGATCTAATGCTACTCTATGGTTACTTGGCTATGTGTGTGACCTTGGATAAATCACTTTTTTTTGTTCTTGGACTCAGCTCACCTGAGAACAAGAGGGCTGGGATTAATGATCTCTCAGATCTCTCCCAGGTTCTATATTCTCTGATCTTTAGGGGACAGTGACCTGGGTTCCAGCTACTCTCAGTTTTATGGATAAATGATATATCATGCAAATAGCCTCAAATGAGGCAAAAGGTGGGGAAGGGGGAGCAATGCCATCTTCCAATATGGGTGCTCATTAAATGCCAACTTAACATTTATGCATCCTGTATGCCAAACTTAAGTTAGAGTGGGATTTCACATTACCATTTTCCCTTCTCTTCTACCGAAAAACCTAGCTAGCAGTTACCATAGCAACTGACGCATCAAATGGTATGTTTTTCCCCCCTATATGAGAATAACGTGAAATGCATTCATTATGAAAACATGTTCCCCCACAACTTTTATTTTCTCCTGGGCTCTTTTTAATTAATGCTCTCTGGCTCCTTCGTGGGTTTTTGTTTTTTCTCTCCCAACTCTGAATGTGAAAGTTGAATTGTCATAATCTGCTGGGGGGGAAAGTACCAGTGGGATGATGAGATGGGGGACAAGGCCCAGAGCCTTCAAGAAGGATGTAATGAGTTGCAGAGATTTTCCTTAAAAGGTGACAGCAATAAAAAGCAGTTCCCACACTCTCCTGTCCCCCACAAGTGAGTCGGGTGAATTCCTCCTGTAAGAGCTTAGGCCCAGTGAGGGCCAGTGATTCTTCAGGTTCTTCTTCTTTGTTTTCACAGTCAACAGTTTACCTTAAGGGGGTCTTTAAATGCTTTGGGGAAGAGCCTTCATGATTGTTTTGACATGAATTACTCAACAGCCCTGAGCCACTCACAATACACTAGGCTGAGCCATCTGATGGCAGAGCAGGAAGGAAATGACTTCCCAAATGACGTCATTTCTTCAGCTTTAACAGTTGGCTGTGAAACACTTCTTTAAAAATAATGCTAGTATTTTCCAGCAGTTTAACACCTACAGTATGCAAACAAATATCAGATGTTTCACTGCAGTGAGGAATACAACACACACTACCTAGAGGAAAGCAAGTTCGACAACAGTCAGTTTCATTTGTATTAAGTGTCAAGTAAGAAGACTGGTAAGCAGTAATCAGTGTCATGAGGAAGAACCCTCAGCTGTAGTCACATATCTGTGGAGAACAGAGATTGCTCCATTTCTGCCTACTCAAATGGCATCTGCCCAACTCTGAGGGTCATCTCTCCAGGCAGAGAAATGGCACTATGGGAGCAATGGAGCCCCTAACAGCCCAGGCAGCCAATGCCTACTTTGCTTCTTGGACCTACAAGCTTCGATGGGAGTCCCAATCAATGAATATCAACCAAGAAACATTTATGAAGCCTCTATTATGTCCAAGGTGGTCTGCTAAGCTTTTCCTAATTAAAGAAAGAACTGGGCTTGTCAGTGGTCCTCAGGCAACAGATTTTTCTCCCAAATCCCCAAACTTTGCCCTTTCCACAAAAGGCATTGGATACTTTCAGATCTATGGGACTGCTAGGGGTCAGGGCATGATCTGACAGAAAGAACAGGATGTAAGAGACCTGTACAAATCCCAGCCAGCAACCACTTATGTGATCTTGGACCATTAGTCACATTTTTTTAACTCCGAAATGGGGAGTTTGGAGCAGGTGGTTTCTGTCTAACGTTCCTCCCAGCTCTAAATCCCTTGATCCTAGGAGTACACATTAACAAGGGAAATGATTGATGCCAGAACCCAATTTCTAAGATAGAGGGATACTTATTGAAAGGGAAAGCAAAGTGTGGGAAAGGGTGTGAATATATGAGAAGCCTAGACAATGAAACAACTTGGAATCCTGACAGGGCAGCTGACTGCTGCTTGAAAAGCAGCACTGAGGTACAGTGGGAAGTACACTGGTTTTAGAGGTTCTAGGACCAGAGTTAAAATCCCAGCTTGATTGCTTACTACCAGTTGGATATTCGAGGACCAGAGTTCAAATCCCAACTTGATTGCTTACTACCAGTTTAGAGGTTCAAATCCCAACTTGACTGCTTACTACCAGTGTTACCTTGGACAAGTGATGTAATTTCCCTAGCCCTCAGTTTCTTTATCTGTAGAATGAGGGGACTGAACTAGATGGCCTCAAAAGATTCTTTCAGCTCCAGTTCCATGATCCTATGATCCTAGGCCCACTGGAAGGAGAATTAGCTACACTTTATTCTCATTATCTTGGGGATCTATTCCCCATCATGGAAATTTCTCCTTGGAGAAAAAAGGAATCTGTCTAATCCATTCCTTCCTGGCTGCCCACTGCTAACAGAGAATCCACTCCTCTGATGATGGGATGGTTTTAGGGTAGGTTGGTAGTGGCAGTGGTGGGTTGGAAAGGTCTAAGCTGGGTAAGAGAAACAATTGGACATAGGCTCCCTGTTCTAACACCATACCCCTATTCTCCATAGTCAGCAACTCATACCCCACATAATCAGCATTTGGGGACATCTGAACACTCTGCTAAGGGAAAAACTTTGCACACACTAATTACAACCAAAAGATATCAGATTTAGAGCTTAGAGAGACCACAGAGTCCCTCCTGTTCAACTCCTTCATTTTATAGCTGAGGAAACCAAAAGCAAGATGACTCGTCCTGAGTCATACAGGTAATCAGCAACAGTTAAAATCCAAACTCCGGTCCTCTGGCTCCAAGTCCAGTGCTCTTTCCATGGCAATGTACTTCAGGTTCCTTCTCAAAAACAAATCCTCTCATTGGAAGAGTTTAACAGAAAGGAATAGTGAATGCAAGCATCTTTTTGCCATTCTTGTGAAGTGGATTTGTTAGGAATATTTTCTGATGTGCTAAATCAAAGGTGATTTTCCAGTCAAGCTGCCTCACTGACAGTAGTGCCTATGATTAGCTGTCATGAAAGAAATGCTTGATGATATCTTTTTACTCTTACTTTAAATTACAGTGAAAGATGGACAGAGACGTTACAAGGATTAGCTCCAAATATTTGGGACCACATACATACCCTTTTATGGTCCTCCAGTTGTCTCAGTGGTAGACTTTGATCAGCCTCCTGCTGAGCATGCAGAAATGCCATTTTAAGTATGATACTAAAGAAACACTTTATCTTTAGCATCAATAAGTAATAAAATCGTTGAGAGCAAGTCATACAGCCAAGACAAGAGCAAGGCAAAAGTTCAGAAACCACCGTATCAGACAAAAGAAGCACTTGTATACTTCAGACAACGTTTAACTAATCTGGCCTGCTCAGACAGCATCTTTAAAATAAGTGTGGTTGGTTGGCTGGTTGGTTGGTTTTGCCAGAGTTCAAAGGGAACTTCTATGTCGGTTCCTCATATAATGTAACAGTAATTGGTAATCCAAAATTTAAAAAAGGAGGGGAGGGGCAGAACCTTGGTGATTTGTACATGCATTATTCTACAATACATGCATAAAGACACATGCACGAGCATACAGACACGCATGCATACCCCCAGATACCATAATGAGCGAAGTGCAGTTATTAAATTATAATTCATCCTTGTTAACAGGCCTTTCTGTTAGTAGATGAAAAAAACCAATTAACATTAAATACATAAACTAGAAGGACCTTCATGCGTTTAACTTTTATTTTTTTTTTAACAAGATCTTTGGTAAGTTTGACGTAAATAACTTAAACTCCTTGGTTGTTTTATTAGCAGATTTGGAAATTGCTTTTTTTCTAAATCTACCAATAAGGGAAGGGAAATGTTTCCTGAAGACCCCAAGTACTTAAATGACTCCTAAGTCGTTATGCAATACATTGCTTTAGACACAGGAAGAATAGAGTGCACAGTTCCTGTGGGGTTCATCTCTGTGTGTCTATTTCCATCAAGGTTATTTCTATGCTGTACTGTTGATTCACTTAGAAACTGCACTTTTCTCTACATGCACCCAGAATTCTTTTAAGACAAGGGAGAATTTCCATAACACATCTAAGAAAAACAATTTCCAGGTTTAAAAAATTGTGATGACGCCACATTACACCAGAGACAGAGTTTTATATTAAAGTCCTAGAAGCTACATGCCCACCGCTAGGATGAAGGGATTCTTTGGCCAAGGAGGCAATTTCTACACTGAGAGATCAATGGGATTTACAGGAACCATCAAGCCCTCCAAACAAACTATAGATTTCTGTCAAGTTCAGAAAATACAGGGACACAAATTTTGCTACAACAAGTAACACACTCAACCAAGACAACTTAGAAACACCCATATTTGTCGGCATAACAAGTATAGGTGAGCAACACACCTCTACCGAGTTCTCCGTTTCTGGAGGCTGTGGCAGCTAGTTGAAAATAAAATGTATGTTAGTTTAGAATACCACGTCTCTAAGATTCACAAAGAAGGCTAATACTCAACCCTTAACGCACAGCAGTGGTAGTGAGATCATAGATTCTGTGGATTAGCTCTGTTCTCCTCATCAAAGTAGAGAGCAGAGAGACCAAGATGGGAACACTTTGCATTACAATTATAAATTTATCTAACTATAACTGCCCCAGATAACACTGCATCAGAAGTGAGAGGCTCTGCATAAAACAAGAAGCCTATGGGACAAGATACTAGAAGATCATTTAGGGGGAAAAAAAGCCAATAATGCATTCTCTCTAAAAAGATTTTTAAAAAAGCCTACCTCCAGCAGGAACCAACGCCTTCTGTGTACCTAGCAGACACTTAATTCAACTCAGCAAACATAGATCATGTTTAAAAGGGGGTAGAATGTAAGCTCTGTGGGGGCAGAGATTGTTTTTAATTTCAGCTTTGTATCCATAGTGCCTGACACGTAGTAAGTGCTTAATACATGCTTGGTGGATTAGATGAGATTGGAAAGATCCAGCGAAGGAACATCTATCTAACATCTCTTGAGCAGTAGCACCCAAATGCACAAACGGAGGTACACAGAGGATGATCAGAACACACAATGAGTCAGCCAACAAGCATAAGTCAAATGTTTGCTACATGCCAGGCACAGTGCTAACCAAGGGCTGCAAAGAAAGGAAAAAACAGCCCCTGCTCTCAAGGAGCTCACATTCTAGGGGAGATAACATGTAAACAGTAAGAATGAGATACATACACATACATATGTATGTATGTATATACACATATAGATATATAGATGATATAGCTAATATAGAGAAAATACAGATTTTACAAGACAAAAAATGTAAATGGAGTGTCATCTCAGAGGGAAGGTTCTAGTATCTAGGGAATGGGGAGGGTGGAGAGACAGGAAAAGCCTCCTGTAGTAACTGAAATCTAAGCTAAGTCTTGAAGTAAATCAGAGTCGGGGAGTCGGGGTTGAGGAGAGAAAGCAGTCCAGGTACACGTAGCACAGTTAGAAGATACAGTGTCTTGAATGAGAAAGAACAAGTATTACAGTGTAGCTGGATCATGGAGTATGTAGAGGGAAGAAAATTATAAGACTAGAAAGTTACAAAGGGGTCCGTCTACGAAGGACTTTTAAATGCCAAAGGGAGGATTTTAGCAATAATAGGGAACCACTGGAATTTTTTAAGTGTGGAGTGAAAGGGAAGAGGTGGGATGTGGTCAGACTTGACCTTTAGGAGCCAAGTACAGAAAGGGTTCAAATGAGGATTATGATAGTTCTGCCAAGAAATGATGAGGTTCTAATGGTTGTGAGAGTGAAGAGGAGGAGACATGTTCAAAAAGAGAGCTGCTATAAATATTTCAGATCACATAGATTATTAACCTCTTCCCCTAATCATCTCTGGAAATAAACCTAGCAGAGGTATTGCTGGGTCAAAGAATATAAGCCAGGGGTGGGGAACCTGCAGTCTTGAGGCCACATGTGGCCTTCTTGGTCCTTGGGTACAGCCTTTTCATTGAGTCCAAGTTTTACAAAACAAATCCTTTTATTAAGGGGATGCATTCTGCAAAGTTTAGATTTGGTCAGAGGGCTGCATTTGAGGACCTAGAGGACCACATGTAGCCACAAGGTTGCAGGTTCCCCACCCCTGCTATAAGCAGTTTAATAACTCTTTGGGCATAATTCCAGATTATATTCAAGAGGGTTATGAAGGTAGACATGGCAAGGTTTGACAACAGATCTGAAATGTGGGTAAGTGTGAGGCATCAAGGATGAAGCTAGAGTTATGAATCTAGGTGACTGGGAAACTGGTCTATGTTATTTAGAATTCCTGGCTCCTAAACTTTTTACAAGCTCCAAAGACTTTTGAAAATCCACTGACTTGTAGCCTCCTCCCCCACTGTCCCCATGAAAAGGGAAGGTTTTCTATGCTATTGACTACTTCTTAGCTAGCTTCAGAAATGATCAGATGGAACTCTGTAGGGAAGAAAGATGATAGAAGAGGCAAAAGGAGATGCCCAAGATGAGTATGAAAAAGGGATGCTAGTGCTAATGAAAACTGTCAGCACGTAAATGTAGATGCTGACTAATAATGTCATTAATGGAATACGTGTTTTGTTGTTTTTCCAAGAGCATCAGATTACAGCTCACCCAATCATCGTTGCATTCTGACCAAAGGCATCCATCTATGACTTGGCTGTTTGTGTGCTCAGGGGCACAGCCTGCAACTGGGGCACAATGCCAACACAAATGGCCCACATTGGAACTAGACTCATGACCTTGCCCTCATTAGCATAGTGCACCAACAACTAAGCTCACTAGGAATGGCCTTTTTTCCCTAAAACCAGAATACACACTGGTAACTTGGTCTACCAAAGCAATACTCCCCCATTTAGGTCTGCCATAGCATGTAGCTCATGAAAAGTGGTTGTACAACGAGGATGTCCTCTGAGACAACCATCCCACCCCCTTAAAGATTTAGAGCTAGAAGAGACTGTACAGAACATCTAATTTAACACTTTCGATTAACAGATGAGATAACAGAAGTTCAGAGAAGGTGGGTCACTTGCCCAAGGTCATGGGAGGCAGTAAATGGTCAAGCTCAGATTTGCCAAGACCAAAAACCCTTTCCTTGTAAAGGAACCAGAATAATTACTAGTTTGTTAAAGGATGCATTAAAAAACCTGTAAGTAATTTGCATTATATGTGTATATTTGGAGGGTTTTCCTTTGTTTTCATTGAGATTGGTAGATTTTACTACAAATTCAAGAAACAAAATAAAATGAAAACCACATTTGTGTGGTTTTCAGAGAGGAAAAGCTAATTTCTGAACTATCTGTTGACAATTTGTTAATTATAGGTCTACCTTGGTTAAGGCCATAATGACTTGAGTTTCAATTTGCAAATGGATTTAGATTTCACTGGCTATACAGGTCTCATTATAGATTCAAGGTCAAATATCTGTTGATCTCAGAGTTCAAGATCTAGAGCCTGCCAAAATAATTTTCCTAAAGCATGAGTTTATCCACGGTACTTCCTTGCTATAATATATAAAAGTTTGAGTAGCTCTTCACTCATTCATTACTTTAAGACAAAATAAAAATTCCTCTGTTTGCCAGACTCCAGTACCAACCCACCTCTCCTGATACTTTCTATCTCTACCTAAGGAGAAAACAGGTCTACTTGCTAGCCCAGGATTCACAATTTCATCTACCATTTGTGTGCCTTTGTACAAGCTATAATCACCTATACCTAGCATTCTTTCCTTACCTCCACTTTTTGGAACGTTTAGCTCCCTTTTAGGTTCAACTTGGGGGCTTCAAAAAGCCCTTGCCGATCCCCCTAGTTAGTACTCCATCCCTAAATTATACTGCACTTACCTGCTTCACTGTTATTATACCAGTAAAACGTAAACTCCATGAAGTTAAAAAACGTTTTTATGTGTCTTTGTATTCTCAGTGCCTAGGACAGCCTTGTAAATAGAAAGTGCTTAATAAATGCTTGTTGTGAATTGATTAGAGCAAATGACTACAATTTACCAGATGACTGTTCTCATGAAATCAACTCTAAAGTGTGATGTGCTCTTCTAACAATAAACTTAATTTCTTCTGTTTTGATCTTCAGAGTCTATTTGACAACTCAGCTTCTACGTACTCTTTAGAACAGAAGTCTAGCAATGATCTTTGACCAAAAGCAATAAAATCTGGTCATTTAGATGAAGAAAAACAAGCAGTACAAGGAGAACCGTAATTCATTGAATTAAGGTCCCTTAATGGCAGCTGGAAGGCACAGTAGATAGAGTACTGGGACGAGAATTAGGAAGATTTCAGTTCAAATATATCCTCAGACATTAGACTGAATGGTCCTTCAGGGCAGGGATTATATTTTGCTTCTGTTTGTATCTTAGCACAGTACCTGGCACACAAGAGGCTCTTAATAAATGCTTAGTGAATGACAAGTCTGATATGTCACTTAACCGCAGTCTGCCTCAGTTTCCTCAACTGTAGAACGGAGTTCATAATGCTACCTACCTCCTAGGGTTGTTGTGAAGATCAAATGAGATATTTGTAAAGTGCTTAGCATAATGCCTGGCACATAGTAGGCATGATAGAAATGTGGATTCCTTTCCCCTTTCAAATCTAATATTCTGAGGTTTTTTTTGTTTCTTTGCTTTTTGGAGGGGGGAAGGTAGGGCAGTTGGGGTCAAGTGACTTGCCCAAGGTCACACAGCTAGTTTTGTGTGTGTGTGTGTGTGTGTGTGTGTGTGTGTGTGTGAGAGAGAGAGAGAGAGAGAGAGGCTGGATTTGAACTCAGGTCCTCCCAACTCCAGGGCTGGTGCTCTATTCACTGTGACACCTAGCTGCCCTCAAATCTAATATTCTGAATCTAAATTGTTATATGTATTTCATCTCTAGTAATAGCATACTTTATGCCAGATCTGTGATTACACTGCTTAAGTGAACGATCTATGAAGGAACCCCCTTTCTCTATGAACCCAAATCAGTACCTTCTCCGCAATCCACAATCTTAGCTGTTTGGCATATTGAGTGGCTAAGTGACTTGCCCAAGGTCTTGGCTTCAATATATGTCAGGAGCATGGACTTCAGTGCAGGTCTTCCTGTCTCTCTGTCTTCTAGACCATCTCTCCATCCACTAAAGAGGCAACTAGGTGACCAAGCTAAACCTTAAGTCAGGAGGACCTGAGTTAAAATTCTGTGCAACCCTGGGAAAATCACTTAACCTTTGTCTGCCTCCATTTTCTCATCTGCAGAATGGGGCTAATAACAGTATCTCCCTCCTAGGGTTGTAGTGAGGACGAATATATATGAAGTGTTTTCCAAATCTTAAGGCGCTATATAAATGCTAACTAGTATCAGCTCTCATGAAGAATGACAGAGCTAATACATATTGATGTGTTACTATCTCCATGCACTCCCATAGTCACAGACGTACCATGCAGGAAGGACATCGTCAAGACATTTATTCTGACCATCAAGGGGTCAAGTTGGTGGTCCTTCTTTAAGAAAAAATAAATAGTAGGTCACAAATTTTCTAGAATTTCTGTTTCCAATCCTAGCAGAGCAACAATGAGAAGCTTTAATTTTCTCCTCTTGTTGCCAATCAATCCCTGTCTTCACCTCCCTAGGATTTTCCTGACTGACAACCACAATCCCCAAAGAGCCCTAAATTCCATTTAGTTAGGGCAATGTCATTTTCTAACTGCTCATCATCAAGGCGTCACTAAAGGAGTTCACTGTGCCAATCCCTTTGAATCCATTTTTCAGTTCCTCTTTCACCCACTCATAACCTCAAATAGAAGGCTGGAGGGGTGGCAGTGGGCGGGGGAGGGGGGAGATACTGAATGGTTTTGCAGATACCTTTTCCTGTGTCCTGCTATTCATCAGCCATGGAAAACCCACATAAATGGAACAGAAAGCTTATTCTTTTTCTTTTTAAAAAAACTGGACTAAAATTGATGTAATATGGCATTTCACTGAAAACAGACTGAGATTCCCCTGTCTACTAACACAGAATTGTTTGCTAACTATATTCTGGTTGGGGAAGAAGGTAAGAGGCATAAGCATTAACAAGAGGAAAAAGAAGAGGGGGAGCCTCCAACTACTCAGAAACAACTCCAGAGACAATTAGCGCTGACTTAAATAGAATAAAGAATACTCCCGGCTTAGATGGATTGTCTTCTGTTTTATAGATCAGCAATGGTTTCACTGGGATTCAGTTATGAAATGCAGAATTAGCACAAGTTTGACTTGACTAAACTGCATGCATTCAGTCACTGTGGAATCATCTCAGCCTTCTAAACAAACAAACCAACAATCTCCACCAGCCAACTACTCCTGTGCCCTCTCTCAGTTCCATCTTCTCTGTGGTTGCCGGTATCTAACAGTAAACAGCTCTACTCCATTTATTGGCAATTACTGCTGAAGGTCACACATCAGCAGTAAGCCTAAATTCCAGGAAAAAAAAAAAGGCAGCTCTTATGTAAGACCCGCCTGAATGTTGGCAAGTGCCCAAGAGAACAGTCCGCTGCAATGTAAAAAAAGTAGGACATCTCTGACTTATGTTGAACGTCCTGAGGACTCCCCCTGAAGGCGAAGGAATTTAATGCTTCTCCCTCTTTCCTCCTGACCCTCCTTAAGCAACACTCGTTCCCCAACTCTGGATGGCTCCCATTTCTTTTTGTGGGATTTACAAACCTCACCTTCAGTCTCATGACTTTCCCTGCAGCACAGACAGGATGCTGGGAACTCAGGATCTCTCAGCACCAGGAACAGGCAGGGGGGAATCGGGTTTGGTTCCAGGCCAAAAGCAACTGTGGATGGTTGATGGATTTAGTTTCTCTTCTCCAACATGAGGAGCTAACTTAGCTACTAGTGTAGGGATAGGAAGCCAAAGAGATGATACCATGCTAATTGAGAATAAATGATGATTCATGTTTTAGGGAGGTCATTGATAAACTGGAAAAAGCATTCATAGGAGGGCAGGCAGAAGCGGTAAATCACTCCTTCAATTCATACAATATGAAGAGAAGATAAAGGAATTAGAAATAGCTGAGAGATGAGAAGGCTTGTGAGGTTATGATTAGTGTCTTCAAGTATATAAAGGTCCATCTTGTGGTAGAGAGAACAGACTCAACACCCTCCAAGATCCCTTTCAGCTGTAACTCATTCTATGATCCCAAGACTTGTTCTAATAGGTCCCAGGAAGAAGAACTAGGAACACCGAGGGGAAGTTGCAGAGAGGCAAATTTTGGCACAATGGAAGGAAAATCTTCCCCACGATTTGAACTCTCCCAAAGTGGGAGGGGCTGGCTACCTCCAAGGCTGGATTGGCCACTTTTCTGTGGATCGCATAGAAGAGATGCTCATTCAGGTATGGTTGGACTGGATGGTGTTGGATGGTCTTTCGAATAAGAAAATTCTATGACTCTGTGGCTATGGAAAAGTCCTCCTTTTTCCTGTTTGCCTCTTGGAACCCTGATCTCTCTTCAAGGCTCAGGTCAAGTACCAGCTCTTAAAAGAGGCCGTCCCTGATTCTCCCTGCCCTCCCTGCCAATTGTTTGCTCCACCATGATACTCTATATATTTTGTATTTATTTAGCTGTATAGATGTTGTTTTCCTGCATTAAAACATAAGCTCTTTGAGGGTGGGGACTAATTGATCATCTTTATCTTTTTTATTCCTGGTGCTAAACACAGTTCTTGGCTTGTACTAGGCATGTAATAATTGCTTGTTGAAGCGAACTGTATTATTTTCAAGATTGATGGATGGATGCATACTGTGATAACATATAAACTAGAAGTACATCACTCATCTACTTCCTACACACCCTTTTGCTTAGTTTCCAAGCAAAGGAACAACACGTGGAAACCAGGCTTGTGTTAAAGAAGCTTTTATTTCCCCTCACCCTCACCTGAAGTCGTAACTATCAGCTCATACTAACAACTGGCCATATCTTACTGCTTTCCAGATGACAAAATACTTTCATATCTATTTGCTAAAGATTTCGATTTATTGCTCTAGAATGAGCTTCAATGCTAGCAAATCTTTTTTTTTTCAGGTAAGGAATACTGAGATAAGTTCACTTTAAAAATGAAACAAAAATCCCCACCATTTTCTCCCCAAGAAATATTTTTTAGGTAAATGTCCTTAGTGACAAAAACACGGCACAACAAAAAAAGGAAACGCTGAAAAAAAGCGTTCTCTGTTATTTCTCGAGTTGCCTAATGACGCTTTTGGCCAGACTCTAGGGGACATAGTTCCGTCCCATTTTCCAGTATTTCACTGGGTCACAGGAGGTTAATTCTAGTCCAAAATGTGATGGCTCCAGCTGAGGCCATAAAGACCAAGAAATTTTCCTTCTGAAGAGAAAACTGCATGAACTTGCAAGCTGAAGCTCGGAAGAACACTTCAAATGAGTTACCCACCTCTCTACTGACACAACAGGCTCCACAGAAAAGTGATGTTCCGTGGTTTTCTCTTTCTCTTCTTTTCTTTTGAAGGGGATGGCAAGAAGAGTGGAGATATACCCATGCCTTCTTTTATTTGAGAAACCTATTTTGGTTGGGTTTAAAAGAAGCTTTATTCCAGAACACAGTCGAAAGGGCCCTCCAACATGCACTTTTGTTGTAGGAAATCTATTACCCTGTCCTCAATTCACCTTGTTGTTGCAAAAGCACTCAAAATTGCTTGGGATGGTCTATGATTTTCCAAGTCTATCTCTTCTATCTATCCTAGCTTGAGACAAGGGGACGGCAATCCTTACTCAGATAATTCCCAAGCGGAATGAATCACTTTGGTCGCCAGTCAGAAGAATACATTCACCGTTGTTGAAGAATTGTTGTTTTTTGCCTTTATTATTTAATCTGAGTTTGGCATATTTCTTTACAATTCAGGGTTGGGTCCTTGATTCCATCCTGTGACAGGATTTCTGAAGAACACAAACCTCATCTCGGTCAGGTGAACCCTATTCCTGGCCCTCCTCTTCCTCTCCAAAAGAGGAAGAAGAGACCCAGAGATACTACGATCATCTTCAAAACAGACAAAGATGGTCAATGCCAACCAGACACGCTGATGCACAGCCAACAGACACTGCAAAGGCCTGAAGAAGTGGGGCCGTGTTTTCTATGCCTTACCAGGCTTTGACAGTTGCTAATGGTAACAATGAAAAGGGAACCACCACTGCTTCCTCTGGGAATTTACAAAGAATTCGAAGCCTTGCCAGATTATGCTCTCTTCATAAACAGACAGTATTCCATTTCCTACTGTGTATTTATAGACACACCTGCTACAGCCATGGAATCGTTCCATGAAGGAGTCATAAAGTCCCAGCCGGCAGACCAAGTTCTATATTGAGTGATCCCACACTTCAGCTGATCTGCTCTGGTCCACAGCAGGGCATTACAGGCTAAGACTGGTGAAAGTTCTCATTGTTATGGCCTTATTTGCAATTCAAAACAGAGCTTGAACTTTCAACAGATAAATTAAACTCACCAAGGTTCTTATATCCTTCAGACAAAGACGGAACCAAAGGCCACTAACACTTCAGATCAGGTTGTTGTTGGGGACCATTCTCCACCCTCACTATTAGCCCCCCAAAAAAGGGAAGGTAAAGTAGAAAGATAAATGCCACCAAAGTAAAGGAAATAAACTTAAATCACTTCACTCCTCTTCCCTTCCCACTCTGAATTCTCCATGTCTCCCCATGCCCAGAAGATGTGACTCCTAGATCAAATTTATATGATATTAGAAATTAAGGCTCTTAATGAAAAGTGTACTGCAGAAAGAGAACTGAATTTGGAATATGGGGACCTCAACTCTGTCACTAACAAGATATATGACCAAGGGTAAATCATGGCACCTTGATTTTCTCATATGCAACAGAAAAGGAGGACATCAGCTGGCATCCTAAGACAAGCTTGAAAATTCTGTAATCTTAAGTGTCATTCTCCTTAAATTGGTCTGGTCATTTCTTATCACTTCTGATTTCTGAGGAAGTAAGGATTACAGCACCAGTGAATAAAATATCCCACTCTATTTGGGGGTGGGGGATAGTTCCTTATTCAAATTGTATTTTAATTATTTTCCCATAAAAAGAGACAGCTATGTTTCTATAACTATTAGTTTTCTGGAAAAATAAAAAATTACTGATAAAAACCCATTTTTAGCCTTTCTAATCTCACTCCTTGCAAATATATCCTAATTTTCAAATAAAACACAAGACTTCTTATCAGGATAAATAACTTACATCTGTACCATCTGATTAATGTGAAAAAAAATTATTTCCCCAAATATTCAAAGGATTTTTTGTTTTGTTTTTTTAAGTGTTAGTTCTTGAATCCAAACCATAGTGAAAATTCTATCCAAAATTAACTACCCTTCTCCAATATTGCTCTGCCACAACAAGGTGAATTAATCCAAATTTTCAGGAATTTGGGAGGGGTTCTAACTGTGTACAGAAACCTATAAATACTGTGTTTTCTAAGAACCGGGGTCACTTCCATTCCATGGAAAAAGTTTCAGCTATAAATCTTTCACTTCTGATCTCCACATTCTGAGATTTGTGTTCCATTATTTAGAGACAAAGCAGGAGTAATTCTCAGTGAATGTCCACTCCTCCAGTGCCCTATTTCCACACAATGTCGTAACACCACTTTTCTCTCTTTGTTAATTATCCTTTCTCAAGAAAGTGGGGATCAAAGGACATAATAATTGTAAAGTGCTTAGCATAGTGCCAAAGGCTATCTATTGTCATTATTACTTTCACTTTGAACCTCAGACTAAGGCCAAGAATGTTTACAGAATTTTATGTTTAATGCTTTTTATAAAAATAAAGTCATTTCACTTCAATGCTCTTCTCAAAAACGAAGATTTTCTTCCACAACTGCATGGCCAGTATCACCAAGAAATTTAGCTTCATGTTTGAGCGGTAAGAAAACAATACCCCAACTTCAGAAAGCTTTCTCCACACTGACACAAAAGCTATTTTCCTACAGATGGCACACAAGCTGGTCATGAGAAATGCCCATGAAGAAGACACGTGATACACTAGGACTCACTCCCATGGGCAAAACAGACAAAATAAAATGTGAAACACAAGAGAGACTACAGGACAGACAGGTCATGGGCAACTTGGAAAAGGGCATGGAAACACCACTATGGGACATTTAAAAGAGAAAAGAGGACCTCAGTATTATCCGATTCATCAATGGAAATCAGCTGAAAAAGAAAAAAAAGGGAGGGGGAGGAAAATAAGCATTAGGTATATTAAGTATATGTCAATTCAAGTTCTAGGCACTACTAGAGACTGTCATAGGTTATTAAAACACAGTGCTGTAAAATTGTTTTAACTATCATGAAAGCCCCAACCAGGTTCACAATGCTGTCACCCTACTCGGTGATATCGGCTCTGCTAGAAACATTCTACCACGGAACAAAACCGACAGGATGCAGTCATGCTTTGTTCACATGCTGAGTGTCAAACCACATCGATAGCCCAACCAAGTTCTAAGAACTCCACCCTGTGGCTTTTGAGTTGGCTAAAATGTGAACAGAACTGTGGGCCAAGGAGAATTCCCCAATTAATAACGTCATCTTTTCAGATGGCAGTGGGAAAGAATGGGAGCAGACAACATCAACTTGGGAGGAGGACCTCTCAGTTTCAATCGTAACAAAACTACTGCAACCCAACCTGAACAGTGACACAAGCTGGACACAAGCCATCAAGTCTCTATAGAAGCCCAATCAATTTTCATGGGGTCTAATGGGATGATTGCCTCCCAGGCCCAAAGATTCCAACCCCAATTCGACTACTAGGCTTAAGAGGGAAAGATTGTTTAAATTAAAATCAAATGATACTGTTGAGATGGTAAAGAGTTAAGGAGATTAGATAGTCAAAAGGAAGAAGATTCCTTCCATTCATCAGCTGCTATACCAGTGAATTCTGTTTAAAGAATAAATGGAAGAGAACCAACAGCAGTGGTCTTCATTAAAAATTCTAAAAGGGTTTTATGTCAGCAGACTCCATGTTAACTTCTGACACATGAAGTAAACTTTTAAGTTCCTAACAGAAACCTGGGAGGGAGAAATACAAATGTTGTACTCAACTGGGGAAAAAAGGAAGATTTCCTAACAACCATGATTTGGGCACATGGGAACCCCACTGCTTCCTGTACACAACAGCTGAAAGTATTCAGGAGAAGAAATGTACTTTATATGAATTCCATGATGCTTAGATAAACTTCTCTTTTAAATACACTTACTTTCCTTTCAATTTATTTTTTTTAAAGCACCAATTTAGGTGAAATGCTATCAAGCAACTTTTACAATACCAGCTATGTTAAATGGGTCCACCATACCTCATTAACAACTAGGTTGCCTCTTGGGATGTTGTTACGAGGCCTGAATGTTCCCTATCAATTACCAAGGCAGAAACTGTCTTCGGCAGAATGTATGCTACTTGAGGTCAGGAAAGGTTCTCATTTTTTTGTTTTTATATCCCCAGCACCCAGCATGGTGTCAGACATAAAGCAGGCAATTAATAAGTGTGTGCTGAACTGACCTGACTTTGAGACGTCTAGTTACAAAAGATTCTTTTCTTTCAGGCATCATTTTAGATCATGGGCATGGAGGGGAACAATCAATAAATATGGGGGGGGTCACATGACAGGAGGTGAAGCAGTCCAGGCTTTTTGCTTTATTCCCTTAATAAAGTGAATATGATGAGAAAAGTAGAATTTTCCAACCTCTAAAATGTCCGTTGCATTTATGGAGGACAAGAAATGCCATTATCTATTTGTTATTGGTATTAGAGGCGATAGCTGCCATTACCTCCTAGAATGTCTTCCATGGCATTGAGGTCTTTTCATCTGCTTCTCTGAGATGACTTAATTTCAATGAAAAAGATGTCTTAGCCATGGTGACCCCACCAGCGTCAAAGGGAATGTAATTTCTACTCTTACGGGAGCCAAGAAAAATCAGGTGGGCACAACAATTCCTTTTCTACTGTCCCTAAATTGTGCGAGATGATATTTAATCTCATAAAATCATCCCTTTTGGCTCAGAAATTCAATAAGTGGACCCATGTGGGCCAAGAGCCTCTCTTTCTTTTTCGGTTAGCTATGTCTTTTCTACCTCCAACCTCAGCAAGATCTTATCACATATATCTGCCACCTATTTCTGGATGGATAATAATGGCAACCCTTGTAATTAATGGGAATTAATGGAATTAGTGGGAGAGGAGAGCAAGTAGCCATCTTCTACATGCTCACAAAAGCTTTGCATTAATGCTAATGGAGAGACAAAGACATGGAATCCAAAAGTTCTACATTCTTTAATAAATAAAATGTTGTATTAATGAGCTAGTTTGCAAAATGCAAATGATGGACTTAGGAGTCAGGAAGAGTTGTGTTAATACTGCCTTAGACACTTACCAGCTGTATGACCCCAGGCAAATCACTCAACCTTTCTCAGACTCAGTTTCTCCATATAAAAAATAAGGATAATAATTTCAAAGTTATCTCCAAAGTACTTCCCATCAGGAAGTTTACTTTAAATGATGTTGGTCAGTCATGTCTGACTCTCCAGGATCCCATTTGTGGTTGAGGCCACCTATGTCCGCCCTCTCATTTCAAATGATAAGGAGCCTGAACCTAAAGAGGGGGAGAGCCTTTCTAAAGGTCACGCAGGTAGTCAGGACCAGCGGAAAGTTTTGAACCTGCATCATCTGATTCCAAAGGGTGCCCTCTATCTACTAACTGGTAATCTGACTAATTTGCTAGCTGACAGGAATAGTCTATAACGTATAGGACTCAATGCCTGACATAAACGAATCATTTAATAAATGTCTGTTGATGGACTGAAATGTAGAAAATGGTCCTTTATTCTAAAACAGACTCCACTGATAGGCCAAACTTTAAAGAGCATTAAGGGTCATTTATATAAATATCTTAGATTCCTCACTTCATAAGACAGGTCCATTCCTGAAGAATTTCCTGTAAAACTAATCAAATCTTAAATCCATTAGAGCAGCTTGAATTAAAAAAAACAACCTTTTGAATCTTCATGTAAGGATTAATTAATATTAACTCCATGTTTTCTTAGGTCAGTCTACCTTAAGTCAAGGCCAATCTGTGAGTACATATATATGCCTCACCAGCTGGTCAGATGTCACTTCTCACATGGGTGTCAAACGTTTCTTAGGAAGCCTACTGTGTGACTAAGCATTTAAAAGGGTCCGCCATGAGTTCCCTTTCATGATACTATTTATGCCACTTTATGTTATTTTTGTCATTTTGTGTGAAACATTTTAAAATCTTCTTTTGGCTTTGGTAGCTCTGCACTATGCAAAGTTATAAAGGGTACAAGTGACAGCTTCGTTCCCCTGTCCTTCTATAAATTTAGCTAATATGCTCGGCTTTTCTGCTAATCTGAGCTCTCCCTTTGACTAACAATAAGCGCTAAAACTTAAAAAAACAAAAGGCAGTAAAAGTTCAATTGTGTCTCATGACACTTATTTTGACAAGCACATCTCAGATTCGAGTTTTATGACATCATCACTCCACTGAGTAAATGAGTTGTAGGATATTTTGGTAAGGAATGGTAACCTCAGAATAACCACCCCTATTAAATCTGCCAGAATGAGGCTGAAACAAGGAATGAGAACTGCGATTCCCAGGGAAGACATAGAGAAGCATTTAGTCAGATTTTAGTTCTGTTATTTGTACCAAGAATTTTTGTGGGGAGGGGGGGAGGGAGGAGGAAGTGGAAAGGTGTGGAGTGAGAGGGATACAAGACTGACTTTGTTTTGTTTTCTATGGAGATGGGTAGGAAGTAAACAGTTCCCAGGACACTCTGGGTATTTAGTAAATATCAAGGATTCTGGACCGTCTTCTAGCACTTAACAGTCAGACTAAATTAGCAAAGTGTCTTTAAATCAGAGGCCTTTTGATAATCAGAAAGACATATGCAGCAACTCTATTTGGAACCTAACATTCATGCATACGCCCACACTCCGCCCCCCAACACACACGCATGTACACACATACATATTCATGCATGTTTTTCTTTGTCTCTCTCCCTCGACACCCACACACCCACATACATACACTTTTTTCATCTGGAATTTAAGCTAAAAGCAAGACACACAAAATTTTGATAATTATTTACTCTGAAAAGAACATGATCTCATGAAGTAAACAGCCTATCAGAAGATAGGTCTGGGCATAATTAGCATATTAAAGGCTCACACAGGATAAAATCCTATTCTCAAAAGCATCCTGGAAAGCTGTTGGTTGAGTTCAAACCAAAAATTAGAGAGTCAAAGTTATTTCCCCCAATAAATTTTAGGGAAAAGTTTTATTTTTATTTAAAAAAAAACAGTCAATCCTTGCAATTTGGGATAAGGCAGAATTCCCTTTCTCCCTCCATGCCCCCTTTCCACCTTCCCTTAATTTGATGGTGAAATGCTGCTGAATGAAAATAAATGCCCAGTAAGTACCTTTTCTCCATAGCCTCTGTCTTTGGTCATCATTTCCCTGAGTGTTTGTAACACTTTGATACAAAGTTTTTCTTCATTCTCTTCCAGCAGTTGTTTAGTGTGTTTTATTAATCTGAAAAGGGGAAGAAGAGTAATGGTTTGATTTGCTGCCAGTGTCTCAAGTGCAACAACTTCTCAGCATCTCAGGATAACTGGATGCAGGGCCAGGAAGCCTGGACCCAACGCCCCGCACTCAGCAGCAGGTGCCAGAAGCCATTCACATCTCAAAAGCGACACCTGCTGGTGGATGGGGAGAAACACTAACTAAGGCTCCAGATTGCATCCTAAATCAAGCCTGAATGCTTACATTGTCTAGTATTTATTATGCGCCTGCTGTATGCCACATCCTGCTCCAGGTGCTGACCCCTTTCTTTCCGTAAGTAAAGAAAATAAGGTCTTTTTGCTTAAACTGGTTAAAACATAAGTTTTATAAGCAGGAAAATCAATCCACTAAAATTCATTTAAACAAGATAATTTAGACAACAGGACGAGCCACATGTTGCAGAGTGCTGCTCGGATTAAACAGGTAAAGTAAGGAATCCCATGACGAGGCTCTGGGAACTTAGTGTTTCCCTGACAGAATGCAAACTCCGTGAGGGCAGGGAAGCTTCCATTTCTGTCTGTACTTCCAGAGCCCACGATCTGAGAGGCGGTATGGGGTGGCAGATAAAGGTCTTGCCTTGGAGTGAAGAAGACATAGGCACTCAGGTGTGACCACCTACTCCTACTGTGTGACCCTGAGCAAATCACATAAGTCCTGAGAGCCCCAGGCAACTCCACTCTAAGACTATAACTTGCAGCAGCCAATCTATTAATGACAGAGAAAGTTCTTCACCAATAATTCCCTATGCCACTGAAATCATAGCTTCCGTAAAAGAAAAAAAAATCCCAGAGTCTAGCCCAGGGCCACAAACGGCAGGTAATAAATGTCTGTTACTTGACTGACTGTGGCAAACATACGCTTGTCCCTCGTTCAAAATACTACCCTTCCCATTAAGGAGGTGGGAAGAGGTGGGAAGCATTCAGTGAACACAAAAATCTAGCTATTAGTGTTTGCATTCCTAGGATTTTCCGACAGCTTACGTCTGTGACAAATAGACACTAAAAAGTAACAGGACAACAGAGAGATACAATGAGCAAGTAAAAGTTTGCCACTAAAATGAGCAGCAAATTGCCCCAAATGGTTTCAACCAATAGGGCTTTCCCTAACTCCCCATTCAGTTCTCCCAGTCTTGTTTTAAGGTGACCACAGATAAAAGCTGTCACCATGTTCAAGGCAAAGGATACACTTCTTTCCATGATACATTCAAGGGCTCTTGAATTAAGCTCTTCCCATAAAAGGCCCCCATGGACATTCTTGACAGGCCTTACAAGGGAGTAGCACTCACATTACCCCTGAGACACAAGCAACTTACTTGCAGATAAAGCCTCCACTTTCACATTTTCTTCGGGCATCTGTGTTCTCTGGGAAAAGCAGTTCTGGTCGATGGAGCACATCCACGAGCACAGACAACTCTGCCTGGACAAGGGGCCGCAAACGGTCTTCTAACGCGGACACTATATCCTGGAAGGTACCAGCAAGTAGTGTTAATGGCACAGGGTGGTGGCTAACCTTTGGCATCCTGAGAAGTTGGGTCCATCCATAAGCAGTTTGGCATACTATGACTCGGCACCATCAACTAACTCATGGATCACGCTTCTAAAATGACCGCTTCTGCCCCACCCTCCATCCTCATGGGAAGCACTAGTCTTTGAAGTGCAAACTTCCCACCACCCATCCTTTTAAGGAAATGGAGTCTTTGAGGCCAACAAAGCATTCCATGTTACGGTTACATGAAAACACAAACGAATGAACATGCTGTATCGACATGCTAAAAAGATGTACCCCGATAGCATGATGGTCTTCAAATACAAAACACACTGCTGTAGGAAAGGAAAACAGAGAAAAATGTGAAAGGGCAGCTGAGTCAAACATCGCAAAGAATATGGGAAAGGCAAATAGCGGAGAACAGGTGAAGGGATGCGTTCCACCAGTGGGCATGTCTCTTACAGGATGACTTAGGACCAACCTAAAGCCGGGATGGCTGAGACGAGTACAGACTGTACTAAACAGAAAACAGACTCTAGGCTCAGCCTTTGTGAGAGGAAACCCTCAGGCATTCATTTCTGAGGAAAACACACACACAGAGTTTTATACGCATTTAAGCCAGAGTAATAACAAAGCTGCTTATTTAACTATGAAGTTTTCCCAGAGGCTACAAGGCACAGTGTTTTAGGCTGTAGTACTTGGAAGTCAGGAAGGCCTGGGGTCAAATCCTACCTGTGAACAGAGTGCTGGGTCTGGGGTCAGGAAGACTCGTCTTCCTGAGTTCAAATCTGGCTTCAGACCCTTACTAACTGGGTGACCCTGGGCAAGTCACTTAATCCTGTTTGCCTCAGTTTCCTCATCTATAAAATGAGCTGGAGAAGAGAATGGCAAAACCATTCCAGTATCTTTGCCAAGAAAACCCCAAACTGGGGTCACAAAGAGTCAAACAAAACTGAGTAACAATAGCAACAGGCGTGGTTTAATCTCTCTGAGCCTGTTTTTCCAAGGGTGAAATGGGTAGAAGAGTTTCTGCCATACCTGCCCTCCTGAGGCTGTTGTAAAGCTTAATGAGACAGTACATGCAAAGGGCTTTAAGGAACAATATAATTATTCCATTTGGACAAGCAAAACAAACTACCTGGCCACTCAATTGTGACACAAAGTCAATTCAGTGGCTACACAGACACTGTCTAGTGACACTCAGCAGAACCCAGTGACTCCCATCCAGAATGCCTCCAGAGCTCTGCAGATCCAGGAGAATTCTCAGAAGAACCCAGATCATGCTGACAGCACATCCTCCAAAACATAATAACATAGAGCAAACACCTCATAAAACAATTTGAAACCTACCCTCTCAACGTGCACTGTATGTATTAAGTAGTATTTACCAATCCAGACAGATTCGTGGAGGACTTCTGTCTCATTGTCAGTGGAGACCCCTCAAGAAGCTGCTATGATAATCTATTGAGTAAGGTACCCAGTCATAGTTCATAAGCTGAAAGCTAGTCTGACCACTTGTCATTTTATCCACGAGGAAACTAAGAATCAAAAGGGGAAGTAACTTGCTCAAAGCAACCCAAGATTAACTACATGAACTAACCTAAAGATGCCACTTGGAGTCCCAAAGCGTAAGTTTCTTATATGAGAGCCTCGGCTTGGGAAGGAATTAACAGATCTTTTGAAAGGGCCTAGCCAACAACCTGGGAGTCAGAGAATCACTAGGAGCATCTGTCTTCTCTCAATGCCAAATTCATTCATGATGTACACATTATGAACTTCTGGGAAAATAAGACAGCCTTCCCAGGGTGACAAAAACAAAAGCCTTATACCCTGGTTACTAGCACTGCACTTCCTGACAATAGCTGATTCACGCTCTTTACAAGGCTAACTAATCCTCTGAAACAAAGATTCTTCATCTGTGTCCTAGGAACCTGACAAAGTTTATGAACCCCTTCTCAGATCATGTCTGTGGATCACATTCCTAATGAAGGAAAATGCTCATTTTCACTCAGAGGTCAGTCAAAATAAAGATGTCAGATTTTCCCCAACCCCTGAAATCTCTACATAGATTACTTTGACTCCCAGTTAAGAACATTTAAAGCCATCAGTACCTTCAGATGACTTCCTCAAATCAAGGTTGTCTTTTCCTAAATGATTTCATACTCCTCTCCCAATATGCTATTTTATCTCCAAAGCTCACAACTATGAGATTCTTTTATTTTAGTGTGGATTGATCCCGTATGCTTGGTCAAACCCAAAGAGCACATATTTGGGACTAGACCATCACCAGACCATCACCTGCAATCTTTCAATGATGTTCCTATAATCACGGGAAGCGGCAAGTACAGAGTCCCGGCGAGCAGCATTTCTTGCCGACAGTCGCCAATTCATGGCAGTTTTCTGCACAATGTTGTGTGACTTCAGGAACAGGTTGTTGACCTGGCTGTCCAAGTCCACAGGGATGGCGATTGCTCGGCTTTTAGCTGGAAGAGAAGAAGGTAGGTTCTAAGCATTGGACCACTTGGTGAAACATCAAATCTGTTGGTCTGTCTGCTATCTGTCTATCTCTATCCGTCCATCTAGCTAGTTATCATCTATTTTTCTATAATATCTCTAGTTTTCTATTATCTATAAATATTTTTTCTATCATCTATTACAAGAAAGACTGAAGGTACTCAATCTTTCATATGAATATATTTATATATATATACACACACATACACATTTTTATCTATCTACATACTTATGTATGTACATATACACATACAGGTATGTGTACATGCATATATACATCTGCTACAGCTAGGTTCTGATTATTATGAATAATGAATCTCCCTGAAGTGACTGCATTATTTGAATTCATCTTGCAAATTTCCATTGGACTGGAACCAATTACCATAGTTTACTTTATTTTAATTTCAAATAGTGAAAATAAAATGAATAAATAAATCTCAAATAAATGAGATCAACTTCACAGCATTCATCATTTGTACTAATTAGTACCTCACTGTAGATGGTAGAGTGAATAGAGCACTGAGGCTAGAGTTAAGAAGACCTGAGTATAAACCTGGCCTCAGATACTAGCTGGGCTTAATCTGTTTGCCTCAGATTGACTCTGTCTGTTTGCCTTGGTGTCCTCAACTGTAAAATGGGGATAATAACATTTTATCTCCCTAGTATTATAAGGATCAAATGAGATAGTATCTGTAAAACACTTAGAAAATCTTAGAGTTATATAAATGCTATCTTTATCTATTTTTCTATTTTATATGCATATATATGTAAGTAAACTCTCCATTACTGATGGCAGATATTTAATATCATGTTGACTTGTCCATTTTTCTGTTATTAAGTAATAGGTAGCAGTCGGCAGATGCTGCAGAGGTAAAAAGAAACCTTATCTAATCCCCTCATTTTACTGGAGAAAAACTGAAGGGTAGAGGTGTTACCCAAGTTCACAAAGCTGGGCAAGTGATAATTACAAAAGCTGGCATTCACATAAGATCCTAAGTTTTACAAAGCTTCCCATGTTATCTCACTTAATCCTCAAAACAACTCTCTGAGATACATGCTACAGGTATGATTATCCCTATTTTACAGGTAAGGCTCAGAGGGGTTAAGGTTCAAAACGCTAATAAAACGTTGGAGGCAAGATTCCAACCCATGTCTCTCTCACCTGCCTCAGAGCTAGGCTAACTAATCCTCTGAAACAAAGATTCTTCACATGTGTCCTGGACCCCTCTGGAAGCCTGGTGAAACTTATGAAACCCTTCTCGAATAATGCCTGTGGCCTACATTCATAATGGAGGGAAATGCTCATTTTCAATTAGAAGTTAGTCCAAGTAAAGATGTCCTATCTCTGCCCCTCTTCCTCTATTTGCCTATAAAATGTATATGAGCCTCACTTATTTTTGTCCTAAGGGCTACATATCCATCAGCTGTCTGCTGATCTCATCTAGAGCTCCTTCTACTACATTACCCTAACTTTCAAAGGCCCAAACAAATCATAATGGGGAAGGTAAACCTTTGGTGATCTAAAAATAAGCATTTCCTTTTCCTCTCTGAAAGGGCAGATTACTTTTACATTACATGCTCTTCTGCACCCTCTCATTTAGCATAGATAATTGAGACTGCACAGTGATTAAAAAAAATGAAAGAAATCCTTACAAACTTTGGTAGTGTAAAACTCTTCGATTTTGCTCTTACTTTATACAAAGACCGAAGTTGAACAAGGCCTCTGTGAGTGCATAGTGTCCAAAATGTTTAAAGCCCCTCAGTTAAGTCTCTAACAAAGTTAGAGAGGTCCTTGTACAGTTACTGTGCAGGTACTTGCAAAGTTGGGTTTCTCACTTTAAAAGATAATAGACAAGAAGAATGTAGGCTTCGGGTAGCATGGGGCAATGGATGGAAGAGGACTAGCTGCTGCTTCACAGTGCTCTGGAAAGGTTAATGCAAAAAAGTAGATTTGGGGGTGGGAGGGGAGGCAGAGAGAAGAAAAGACAGGAGTCCCTCATACCCAGAAGGTTCTCTTTCAACACCTGTTTGTTCCCCTTTGAGGTTATGTTTCCTATGTTGTGCAAGCCTACAAAGACAGTATGTGTCAGTCAGGGCTTTAGTCAATGTCTTCCTGATTCTGAGATTAGTGCACACTACATTCATATTACACACACACACAATCATCTTTTGCTGCCTTTAAAGGTGAAGGCTTCATCATCTTTTGCTGCCTTTAAAAACGCACTTTGGGTGCTGAGGCAAGCTTTCACCTTCTCAAGTTCTTGCAGAGTATACTCACTCATTAGACAAGTGGCTTTCTCACAGCCAAGCTGAAAAGGATTCATTAAATATCAACCACTTGGTTTCACAGAATTTCAGTGTGGGAAAGGACCCCAGCAACCGACCACCTCAATCTCCAGTAAAACATAACTAAGTGGTCATCTGGGCACCACTTGAAGACATTCAACGAGGCAGCACCTGCCACGTCCTAAAGCAGTCCCTCCCACTTCATCGAATGGCTAAGAAGTGTTGCTGACCATCAAGACTGAACTTCCCTTCTCTGACACTTTTATACTATTACTAAGTCTAGACTCTTGGGTTAAAACAGAAGAAGTCTAATGTCTAGTTCTGGAGAGAGTCGTCAAGTATCTGAGGACAGTTAACATGTCTCAGACTACTCTTGCAGGGGCTTCTTAGGGTTCAGCAAATATGTCTTTCTATGAGATGGTATTAGCAAGACTATCATGGCCAGGCTTAGAGGGATTCTGCAAGTCAGGGGGTTCTTTTCTCTCATTGTGAGTATGTTTCTGCAGGCACTTTCAAAGTTGGATTTCTTACTGTTAAAGGAGATGAAAATCAAAATGTACAGATCTAGGCCCAAAGAAACAAGGTAGAACCACCTTATTTAAAAAAAAAAACAAAAAACATAGAGGCAGCAGAATCAAATGAAGATTTCACAGATTCTCCCTTAGCATTCCCAAAAGGACCAAGCATCTACCTGACTTCCCTCCTATTCCTTCCTGACTGGATTTGCATGAGACACTCTGACTATGGGTAGATTATCAATTTCTCTCTGTCTGGAACTACTGGGAGTACAAGCAAATGGCTGATGGATATGTAGCACTTAGGACAAAAATAAGTAAGGCTCATATAAATTTTACAGGCCAATGGAGGAAGAGGGACAGGGATTTCTGCATTCTATTTTAAAGAGCACAGTACTGGGCAAGGGGCGGGGTTTGAGAGAAAAGAAAAAGAAGGGACTCAGTCATAAAAGTTCCATTTTATGGTCTGCTAAGTACTTTCTCACAGCAGACAGCACAGTTACTATTAATGTTTGTTTAAGATATAATTTTTTTTAAACCAATGAAGACACTCAGGAATGGTGAGACGAAATAATTTGCCCACGCTCACACAGCTAGTAAACGTCCAAAGCAGGATTCCAACCTAGATTAGCTATTTGCACTTCTGATACTTTATAGACTAGGCTATAGGGGCTTTCCCCCCATTCATGCCTTCTTTAAACATAAAACACACTTTGGTTACATTAGAAACAAAGTCAACTGTCAGGTTTCTTACCTACATCAGAGAGCACCCTTATACAACTCTCCACGGAGGCTTTCTGGCTTGGCATCAGCCAATTGCAGTGATAAACCCTGAACACTCCCTGTAGCAGCTGTACAAAGACTGGCTGACGCGTCTAAAAGGGGAAAAAAGGAGGACAAAGATCATGGAAAGCTGCATTTTACTCTCTCAAACAAACAGCAAGTCATCCCTCCTCATGCCCAGTTGGGTTTTCAAGAATAGATCTCTTCATCCACAGTCCAAACAAGAAGTATTCCCGGGCAAAAGAGGGGAGAGGTCCTATGAATAGGGAGATCAACAAACATTTTTAGGAATCATTAGAAATGGTAATGAAGGAAAGCAAATAATTATCTTAAGCCAGAGCACAAAACTGAAGTTACCTGCCTAAGACTGCCCAAATGAAGGCCTCCTGGGAAATGAAAGAGAAGCAAGGTTTAGTTGGGAGACTGGGTGTGTGAGGGGGGGGGGGGGGTATTTAAAAAAAATAAAACCTGGATCTTGGATGAAGTACTGTTGAGTTTCGATTTTCTAGAAATATCCTAGCTCCTAATCCAAAGAATATACTATAATACAGTATGCAAAGACAGCAGAGGTAATGAATCAATGTTTAAATGTTGTCTGTTAATGACTGATTTCCCTTAAAAATTAGGCAAAAGACCAATCACATCCTTCACTAGAAAAATGCAAGCTTTCAGTGACCAATCCACATCTAAGGATATGAGGATCTCGTATCTTCAGAGGGTAAATCTACTTTAGGTCTTGAAATCTGTAGGAGAAAACTTTACTTCACTGGATGAGGGATATACACCTCACTTAATGTTCTCAGTTCACACAGTTAAAAAGCTAATCGGCTTAATAAAAATTACCAAAGAAGTGTTCTGCAAAGCAGTTGGGAGAAGAAAAGAGGATTCAGGGAACTAAGAAAACACCCTATAAATGCTAACAGAAGTGGTGTCTGTTGCAAGAAAACTGAAGTTAGTCAAAGAACTCGGGCCTTCCTGTAAACGCCGGCACAGAAGAGAATCTAATTTCTGTCTTCATAAAGCACTTATCACATAATTCAACTCCATGAGGCAGTTACATATCCTTATCGCTTGTTCTTATCATTGTCAGGGATACAAGTGACAAGAGCCCAAGGATTTGCAGAAATCTCAGAGGAGAATCAACAATGGCACCAACAGTAAGCAGCATTTATGCGGTGCTTGTTTTTTTGCAAAGCGCTTTGCAAATATTTTCTCATTGATCCTCACAACTGCACCAAGAGGTAGCTGGTATTATCATCTTCCCTTTTTTGGATGAGGAAACTCAGGCAGACAGAGGTTAAGGGACTTGACCAGGGTCACACAGCTAGGATTTGAACTCAAATCTTCTGAACAGTAGGTCCAATGCAATATCTATCCACTGTGCCACCAGCTGCCACCTTAGTGTCTTTCAACTGCTCAGAAGCTAAATAATTAATATAAAGAGAAATGTGTATCAAGTGCCTTCTATGTATTTAACTGTGGGAGATGGTTCTTGCTCTCCTGGGATTGAAAATCTAGTAGGGGAGATCAGTCACATATACAAAACAAGGCTGTACTAGCTTAAGTAACAGACAATAAGGACTATATAAATCGCAGAGATCACCATTTTCAAAAATCCTATATTTACACATTTCATAAAGCTTTTGATCTTCACAACAACGCTTTGTGGACCAAATGGGGTATCTGTAAAGCACTTAGTAAAATGCCTGCACACAGTCAGAGCTACAGAAATGCATATTACCTTTCCTTTACTGTGGTAGCTACTACTGGCATTTTTAACTCCATTTTTTAGATGAGGAAACTGAGTCTCTGAGAGGTTAAAGATAATTAAAACATAGTACAAGTGACTGGCAAAACACATTAAATATTAAAGGCCTTGACAGAAAGATCTGCCAAGGCCTCACTCACATAGCTAGTAAATATAAGAGCTGACTCCAAGTCCAGGTCTCTTTTCATGATTCCATGTGGCCTGGGCCTACTCCTTTCTGTTAAAAGAGCTGCTTTTATAGGATGCTCCATCTGCCTGACTGAGGGCCACTCCTGAGGACTTATGGGCCAAATGTGGCCTCAAAGTAAAAGGTTCTCCACCCCTGTATAGTGCATTCTAAAATTTCTGCAAGGTAGAGATTAGACAGACCAATGACTAAGAGGTAAGAATGCCCTAATAAATGTAATAAACCAGCCATGTATGCTGAGAGTTTTCTAAGAGAGTCTAACAGAATGATCTGTTTTACAATACATTCCACAGTTTACACGGACACCAGCACTGCCATTGTGAGCTGTCCTTTTAAATCACAAGCAAAACACCTGAAATATTACTGGCTAAAGAGTAAATTTTAGAGTTGGCTACTCAGGAGAATAGTCCTTTATTGGTGGGACAAGTCTGGCCTTGAACAGCATATACAAACCTAGCTACAACAATCTGAGGTTGCTGACATCAAGGTACCACTTTTACTAGACTTGTACATCATGGTGCTGACCCAATGCATTTCCTAAACATTCCTGAACTAAATTGAAAGCTACTTCTATCTCTCTGGAAAAAGCAAGCTCCTTAAAATTTCCAGAATAAAGTGACAGGAAACATTTTTGCCACATGTTGAGTCCAATTCTCACTATCAGAAGGAAACTGATATAAACCCATCCTGCTGAACATGGTTCTGTCATCTCTCCAGCTCAGGAATTCTGGGCTGCTGCCTTTATTAATGGAAGGTAACACTTGAACTCGGCACCTCTTTCCCAATAACTGCTGTCTTTTCTGTTAGCACGGTGCCTTACACACAGTTATTACTGTCTGCCCTTCCTTTTCAAAGAGGACCAATGACATCAAGGAGTGATGTCTTGACTTGCATGTGAACTGAATTTAGGTGAGACAGAGTTGAACAAAGTCATCCATCTCATTCTTTCTTCTTGAGTCACTGAAGGCCAGTAGCAAGAAAGAAGTTAGGCTGACTGGCGATGCCTGCAATGCGGGGGATAATCTTGGCGTCTTTGATACCTAACCAAGCTCTAAGTGCTCCACAGAGCCTGCTTCAGTCACTTTCATGGCCATTGGAATAAACTGTTCTCATTTACCCATTCTGCTGGAGGGAATTCTGCTTGTGCTTGGAGGTAGACACCCCCTAACTTCCCAAGGGGTTTGAGGCCTATCAGTGATCCTCAACCTGGTTTAGCCCATCTGCCAAGATGGTTTACTGGGGTGTGGCCACAGAACACGCTACAGCTTCTTGGAGCCAGAGGCGAGAGCTGAGTGCCAGGTAGACACCAAAGGTGGATGAGTAGCCATCACACCAGAGGGGCTAGTTCTCTCTGAGCACCCCAGTAAACAGCCCACAAATGCTCACTGTTTGACTCCCTGTAACTCCCTGATAATTCAGAGCTAACGGTGCCATTTTAATCCCACAAGAGGAATGCAAACGCCTTGACGGCAGACTCCCATTAGGGTCTGTGCATTCTCAGAGCACTCCTCCAATATTTCCCTCCCAACTCTGGTGATTCCACTTATGTAGAGAATTTACACTGAGGTAACCCTCTAAAAATGACAGATCTGCAGCTTCTGGTCTTAGTGAGTTGCCCCAAGTCACAATTATAAGCTGCCCTGCACAGCCTGGTGGGTACTTAACAGAACACTGCTGAAATGGACTGAATTGTGGATCCCAGGGAAGGATGAATAAAAGGCTGGATGCCACAAAAAGGGAGGAAGTGTTCCATAGTCCCGACTTGGACCACATGGTTCTGGATGTTCCCTGTGTACCCTGGCAGCTCCTCAGGGTTTCATCTTCACCCTTTTCCCTGGGGCTATTCTAGTCCTACCTCCTGCTAGCCTGCCAGGTGCCCTTAGCTTGGGTCACCCTCCTCCTGAGGACAGTAGGAGCCAACTCCATTAGGGCCCTTTCCTTACCTGCAAAGTTGTGCTTTGGTCAGAGAAGGGGGAGCTGAAGAAAGTCGTCACGATGCTCATGACGATCTCAGTTACATATTTCTCCAGGATCGAGTCGGCATGTTTCCTGTCACTGGTGTTGTTACATGCCTAAGAAAAGAATTTGAGAGCTTTAGAGACAGTATTGAAGCTTGAAAATTCATTGTAAAGCTGAGGAATCACTACAACTTCTGATGTTTTTCATAGCTAATCAGCACTAAATGCTGAACAAACAACATTTAGATAAATAATTTACCTATAAAATGACAACTGCCTTGGGCCAAGTTGCTTCTAGTTCTGGAAATTCTATAATTTTATTCTACTCTTATAGTCACAGTGAACTTCGTTGGGGGTGTCCAACTTCTCTCATTAAGTTGGGATTTCATTTTGTCAAATACAGCTCAAAAGAATAAGCCTTGACTTAGAAATCATTCTGCACATGGCGTGGCAGAAAAGATGGTGCATTTGGAGTCAGAAGGCCTGGGTTTGAATCCTGGCTCTCAACACTGGGCACGTCAGGTCTGGGGGCCTCAGTTTCCTCATCCTCATCCCCCTGCTATTTTACAGATAATTAAACTATGACCCAGAGAGATGAAGCAATTTTATCAAGCTTCCAGGCAGTAAGTGTCAAATCTAGACCTCTGCTGCCAAATCCAGAGCTCTTTCCATGACACCATTTTCGTTAGATTGTAAGCTCCACGAGGGCAGGGACCATCTTTTGCCTCTTTTGGTACCTCCAGTGCCTGGAACATAGCAGGCACTTCATGAACGTTTACTGGATTGACTCGACACCATACTGCCTCCATTCTCTAACATTCCTTCTAAATCTATGACGTACCGTCTTCTTAACGGAATTTAACTTGTATTTAATCTGGTTATTTTGAGGATGGCCATAGTGAGGCTATAGTCACAAGCCTGGAAAATAAATGAATCCAGGTAATGATTATTTATCAGTGTATGTGTGAGGTTTCTGGCACTATGAGAGAACTAATTACACAAGAACAGCTGACACTGGTGTGCTCACCATCTCTCAAATTCTCAAAACCACCCTGTGAGGAGGTTAGTCTAAGTATTCTGGAGTCAGCTGGACGGAGGAGACTCAGAGAGGTGAGTGACTTGAACAAGAACCCAAATCTGAATCTAAGTAAGGGACTCTCTGCACTGCCCCACCCTGCCTCTTCTTTGAACAATTCAGGAATTGAGCTGTTCCATCCTGAAGGCCCTAGGCTAGTTTGGGACAAGGCCAAGAAGAACTGGTAGGAGCTGAAAAGTCAAAGCCTGAAAGGTTTCTGACATTCGCTGCCGAGTGCTATTAAATGAAGGTCTCTGGCACAAGGCAAAGTAAGCTAGTACTCTAAGTGCTTTCCAGGCTCTGGGCCTAATATTTCTGTCTGCACATCTGACACCAGGCAGTAAATATTCTCGGCATTTGACATGCTTACTACGCCCAATGCACAAAACCAAAAAGGATATAGGAAAATCTATTAAGTGCTGAGTTAGAAAAGACACATCAAAAGATGAGATCCGCTACAGGTTCCCACACATACAAAAGCCACAAAATAAATAGCCAAGTCCAGGAACATTCTCTTATAGGGCTGAATTTTGTGACTATTAATTAGGTGGGGAGATCCCCATAAACCTTGCCTAGATCAGCATGACAGATACTATCTCAGAAAACAAGTTGTGGCTAAAAAAAGAAAATATATTTCTTCCCAGAATATAACTAATAAAATCCACAATCACCAATAAGCAAAAGGCAAGAGGGCAAAAGTAAACAGACAGGGAGACTTCAAGGCAAAGGTTCACAGATTTAACCACGGAAGGAGCTTCTGAGGAGACGTGGTTTCCTTTTTACAGAGGAAGAAGTTTAGGTACCAAGAGGATGAGCTGTTTGCCCAAGGTCACCCAGGGAGGAAGGAGTAAGGAGACCTTGGGCATGACCTCAAAGGCCCGGGTTTTTCCTTTCATACCAGAGAGATAAAGAAGAAGGTCGGCTACAAAGCCAGGATCCCAAAGTTAGACTCTGTCTTTGATTCCTAAATGTTCTTACCCTGCAGATGTCAACAAGAAAATTCTCAAACAACTTCCACATGTGGTTACTGGTGTAAATCTCCTTCATTTCGACCTCCGTGTCCACGTAGCAATGGTTCAGGAAGTTGATGTAGGCAATTTTAACCTGGAAGGAAGGATGAAAAAGAGGTGGGTAAGAAGACAAACAGCTGTGGAGGCCAGAATTCAGTGTCCATGTCACAAAACAGGCAAAACTAAAAGGACTAGACAGTTTCTAAGGTACCTTCCAACCTTCCAATGCTAAGTAAGAACCTGTGAGTTAATGATAACAACAGCTCATGTTACATAGCATTTTAAGGCTTGAAAAGTGTTCTGCACACACTAATTCACTGGAGTCATAACAATTCTATGAGGTAGGTGCTGTCACTACCTCCACTTTATAAATGTGGAAACTGAGGGTCAGCAATGTTACAGGGTTTGCCCAGGTCACACAGCTAGTAAGTGTTGTTGGAGGCAGGATTCAAACTAGGTCTTCCTTCGTCTCTCCATTAGACCCAACACGACCTGATGAAATAATCCCGTGTGTAAAAAGAGTGAAACGAGAGTTTGACATAATACAGGAAGCTATAAGCTTCTTACTCAGGCCAAATTCCCTTCAAACTCTGCAGGGCTGATTGTTCCTGGGGAGACTAGGAAACCTGTACGGTAGAATGAGCATTGTCTTGCGAGTCAGAGGACCAGGGTTCAAATCCCACCTCTAACACTGTATGACCTTGGGCAAGTTACACCACCTCCCTTGGCTTGTTTCTCTATCTGCAGACTAAGAGGATTGCATTATACGGCCTCTACCTCAGAGGCCTTCACCTCATATCTTTCCAGCTTCAAGTCTACGATCCTATATACTACAAAAGTTCATCCATGTCTCTCATGAGGGTAAGACTGAAGACTAATTCTTCCCAGCAGATGATTATAAATTTAATTTTTGATACTTAAGTTTTTTAAAAAGGGTGTTATAGAATTTTTTTCAGGATGAGAAGTTTATGGCTTTTTAATCCACTAAACCAGAATGCACCACTTTGAACCTCAGCTCCACACACATTGAGAAGACAGGACATCAGACTCCAACCCTGCTGAGCCTCACCTCAGGGATGCAATCCTCATGGGTCACTACTCGGACGATGTCATCTAAGGGAAGGAGGGAATTACACTTGATCTCTGTGTAGACATTTTTACCCTCTGTGCACACTGCTAAGAGTTCTACCAAGTGGATATGGTACATCAGAGGGCTGTTTTCATCCATCCGATCTCGCTCTGATCTCATCATCTGGATGAGCGTCTGGAAGGAGGCCCTGTCATTGTAGAACACAAGGACATCTTCTCCTGAATTGACCAACTACAAAAAGGAAGAAAAACCATGTTTTGAAAGCCTGAGAGGGAATAAAATGCCACAGAAATCTGTTTATTGAGATAAAAAAAAAGAAAGTTTCTATCACTGGCCTTCCAGTGCTAGGCTCCCAAATGATAACAGAGAAGATGTTAACAGTTCATTTATACTTGGCTGGTTTTATCCCCTTTTCCAAATTAAGCATTATTTGCATCCCAATTCCAACCCAAGAATACAAAAAAATATATATGGCCTGAGTGAAAAACTAATTGCAAGGAAATGGCTGGCTTTGGGGGCAGTGGTTAGTAGGAAGTCCTCTACAAAAGAGGAGCTTCATATTGCGTTAGGTTGGACAATAATAAGGGGGGGGTGAGGACAGGGCCTGTGACTTTCTTTGCTACATGATGCTCCTGGATAAGGAAATTCTCTCTATCAGATCGGCAACTGCTCCAGAGACCATCTGTACTGAAGGTAAGGGATCTGCCAGGGTTACACAGCCAGTGTGGCTAAGAGGCCTGACTTGAACCAAGGGCTTCCTAAGTCTGTGGCCAACTCTCTGGTCCCTATACTCAAAGGCTTCTTCAGCTGAGGATGTCACATGGAAAATTCCTACTTGATACCAGCTGTGACTACACAGAAACAGGCAGCTCTCACTCACCTCGGCCATGACCATATCTTGGCACTTCTTAATAAACTTCCCTTCGGCCTTGACAATTGTTTGCAGGAATTTGATGTACTGAACATTCCTGCCATGTGTTTCAATACAATGAACAAAGTGCTGGACGACTCTCTCGTTGATCTCACTGCAAAGCTGGAAGTTATTCATGAAAATGTGTTGCATTGTCACTGCCTCCAGGATCTAACATGGGAAGGAAAGTCTCAGTTTAAGGAAACTGAATAAAGAGGATGTCTAAGTATTCAGGAAGTGTGAGAATGAATAATAGGTATAGCTTATGCATAAGATCTGTGACTTCATTAGCTTGAGAAAGTGCTGGGACAGTAAGAGATGGCTGCCAATATACCCAGACTGCTGCCCACTGCTGACTTGGTTTTAAGTAAATCCTATGGCACATACAAGTTAGGTGACTCAGCAGCAGAGACCAGAACCAGACCCAGGACATTACTGGTATAGCAGCTCCCAGGTGAAGAAAGTCCCTCTACCAATACAAACCAGGCCTTTCCCTGCAAGGGGGTAATCAACAGAGAGAAGGGACTAGCATTAAGGGGCTCAGGAAAGGTTTCTTGTAGAAGGTAGAAAGTGGGGTTTGGTCTAGGACTTAAAGAAAACCAGGGAGCCAAAAGACACAGGTAAGGTATTGCAGGTGCAGGGGACAGCCAGCTAAAATTCAGAGACGGGGGAGATGGAGTCACTCGAGGGAAGGGATGGGCAGGTTTAGGGTGGGATGCTTTGGCTGGGGGAAGAGGTGCAAAGTCTGGGACTGAGAACTGGGTTTGAATAATGAGAGATGAGGGCTCAGAATGACCTCGATAGGGAGGGTAAGACCAGGAGGGAGCTTGTTAATCACCGAGAAATGAATTCAGGTGGGTTGATAGCCACTCTGCCAAACTGCCTCTCCAAGATTTACGGCTTTGCAAATAAATCCTAAGGCACACACAGGTTAAGAGACTTGTCCAGGATCACACAGTTAGCAGGTATCACAGGTAGGGTCATTATGTCACACTACCCTGCAGAGCGACTTAGCAAAGTAGTCCTGAGGCCCTGAGATTAACCGACGCGCCTAGAACTACATAGCTAGCAAATACCAAGGGCCTGTCACGAGTACAGTCTTGACACCAGGCAGGCGCGGTGTAGATCCAAAAACAACTGACTGAAAAATAAGAGATTAATAATATTCACATATTGCTTGCTACACGCTAAGCACTGTGCAAAGTGCTTTGTAACCACCATCTCATCTTATCCGCACAACAACCCTGGGGAGTAGATGCTATTCTTATCTCTGTTTTATTTTTTTTTACAGATGAGGAAACTGAGGCAAATAGATTAAGTGACTTGCCCAGGGTCACACAGCTGGTACATGTCTGTGGCAGGATTTGAACTCAGGTGTTTTGTGACTCCAGACCCAGCACTCTGTCCACTGTGCCACCTCATGGCCCTGACTCAATAAAACCTTTTGGGGGGAGGGGGCAGAAATGATACTTAAAAAATTCAAACTAGTGTCTTTAATCCCACAACACTTCCCAACTCATTCTGCCCTTCATACACTTTTGTTTCCTGTTTTCCTTTCGTGGCACTCCAGGCAACATTCACAGCTTCTGAATGGGATTCCAGACCCAAGAAGAACAAAATTTTATAAGACAAGCCATCCTTCCAGCCTTGTGCCCTTTCTCTCTAAGGCTGCAGGTGGTCGCTGATCCTTACCCCAGGATTCAGAAAGAGGTTGATATGCTTGTGGAGGAGAGCCTGGTTCTGCTGATTGCCAGCGCAGAAGTTCTGTAAAAACTCATGAGCCAGCTTCATGATCTCCTGCATTCGTGTATCTTCAGCCTAGGTGGAATAATGAGGAAGAGTCAGGGTTAGTGGGGTGCATAAGAATGAGAGAGTGGAGAGAATACTGAAGTGCAAGTTAAAAGACCCAGCTTCCTATGACCTAGTCATAGGAGTACTACGGTTCCTAGTATTTATGGGGGTAAGGCACTGGGACGGTGCGTATGACCCTCTGGCAAGTCACTATTTGAGCTTCTATTCACTCACCTGTAAAGTATGAGTGTTGAGCTAGATCAGTAGTTCTCAACCTGTGGATTATGTTCAATTTGTAACAATGAAAATACATCCTACATATCAGATATTTACATTACAATTCATAACAGTAGCAAAATTACAGTTATGAAGTAGCAATGAAAATAATTTTATGGTTGGGGGTCACCACAACATGAGGAACTGTATTAAAGGGTCGCGGCATTCAGAAGGTTGAGAAACACTGGGCTAGATGCTCTCTAACTAACCTTTCAGTTCTGTAAATCTGTAAATATCAGAATTCAAAAGTCTTTAAGAATTAAGCCCTTTGGACAAACTGAAAACTTTGATGCTGAAGTGGCATTCTGCAAACAAGCCACTTTGGCATCCTTTGGTCCAGACAAATTGTTTTTAGGAACAGAGAGATGCAGCCTGGTCAAACAAACAGACTGGCTAGCCTCAGAGCTGGGAAGGTGTGGGTTCAAGTCCTGACTCCAAAATATATTTTTCACCAAGAACATATGGGGAGGTCACTTAAAATGTCAGTGTTCCAGGCAATCCTCTAAGACTTAAAGGGGTTAATTTTCCACATCCAGAAGATCTCCACACCAATGAGCACAGGTCTGGTCCCCAAAAATAAATAATTAAGGGTCAAAGCAAGATCTATCCCAATAAAATGGTTTAGCTACTTGAATCAAAACATTTTATTTCCTGATTTTATGCTGCAAGTTGGCACAGAGAAAGTGAGTTAGTAAAAAGTCTTCCCCAATTCAAATTCATTCATTCATGTGGATGATTGCTATAAGGCCACCTGAGCTCCCAGAAGGTAAGCCATGATCATTTTTTCCCTATTGCTGGAAATAACTGTCACGTACCTATCTCTTAGGTTTGCCTTTCAAGCTATCTACTGCTAGACCAACTTCCTGTGTGGTAAAATGGTATGGGTGATGCCTTTTGATTTGTACATAATGTGGATTTAAGAGGGAGTCATTGGGCCTCACTCTCCCTTCCAGAGTTGTCACAGTCCAGTGGCAGGACAGAGTCAAGATGACCAGTGATGGCTCGAGATGTAGTAAATGACCTTGGCATCTCTGATGTCTAACTAAGCTCTACATACCCCGCGGCAGCTGCTTGAGTTGCCTCTATGGCCTTGGAACAATTTGTTCATATCTGCAAATTGCACCAACAGAAGTCGTCACATACTTGTGGTAGACACACCCCCCCCCCCTCACAATTCACCAAAGTGTTTGAGATCCCCTGGTTGCCCTCAATCTGGTTTATAGCCCATCTGTGTGGACCTGTACCAGCTTCACAGAATTTCAGAGTGGGAAGAATTCTCAGAGGCCACCCCAGTCGAACCCGCACCTCAACAAGAAACCTACCTACATCATATCTGAAAAAGCAGTCTTTCAGCCTCCACCTAGAGACCTAGAATAAGGGGAAACGCACTCCCTGCCAAGGCAACCCATCCCACTCTTGTGTTTCTCTAGTTGGGAAGAAGTTTATTCTAACTATCATGCTCAAATTTGCCTTTTAGCAACTAATACACAAGTATTCCAGGTCTGCCTTCTGGGGCAACTGACACAACCAAATCCTTCCCCATCATATTCCACATCTCCATAGAATTTTACCCAGTTCTAAACAAGGAAAGAGGATTTGATAAGGAAAGGAATGATTCACAGAGTATCCCTTGAAACAGAGTAAAAAACAACCCCATCATATTCATACAGGCCTTTTTTGTTCCCAAAGCACTTTTATAGATCTCATCCCTAAGGATTCTCAAAACCACCCTGTGAGGGTGACAAAGCGGAGACCTTGTGTTCGCTTTACGAAAGAATTTCAGCTATGTGTTTTGACAGTAGAAAAAGGGCAGTGGAAGGTTTAAAGAATTTTCAAAGTCCAAGCATGACTTGTCAAGGCCACGTATGGAGGAGAACACAGTACACTTTTTGTATTTCTTTGTAAACCTAGCTCTTAGCACGGTTCCCAGAATATAACAAGCACTTTGGAAATGCTTGTTGACTGACAACTTCACCAGGAGAAATCTAGATGCTCCTTAACAAAGACACTTATCTCTGGCTTGTAGCCATAATTTTAAATGCTTCTACACAATTTTATCCTTTCTAAAAAATTCTACCAGATAGACTGTGAGTTACCTAAATATCTTTTCTTTATGAAAAGGAATCCAAAAAGGTAACCAACATTGAGGATAACCTAGCATTGACATTACCCATTTTCAGAAAAATCCTGGACCACAGGTTCTTAACCTAAGACCCACAAATAGAATTCAGGGAGTCTGTTAACTTGGATGGGAAAATTTAAATCTTACCTTTGGCTCTCTGTGCCCTCATCTAGGTCAGGCCTCTGACTCTGCATTCTTGGTTAAGACTGACCAGAATTTGTGTTCCATTGATACAATCTTTGACAACCAAGCCCAACTTTTATACCACAGGAAGGAAGCATCTGCTAGACTAGAGAATGTTCTACCTACTGTCCATAAGTCATTTCAGTAGTTCACAAACTATATCTAAAAGATGACATTTTCCATTTCCAGGTAACAACTTCCGGTCCCTTTAGTTAAGAAGGTCCTTGACCTAAAGCATCATCCAATGAGTCTGAAAATTGAGCTTATTAGTATCTGTTTCCAAAGGATTCCAAGTCACTAATTGCTCCCCTCCTCACCCCATTCACTTTCCTCATCCACCATGTTGGTAAACTCTTTCTTTTTTGTGCTCAAGTTGTTCAAACATTGGCAATATCTTCACTCATGGGTGTCTGGGAAGAGGGGGAAATCAAGGGATAATAATGCAAGACCAATTCTGTGGTAGATGTCTCTGCTCTACGGCTGACTTACCTTTTCATAGGGGATCTGTAGGAGCTCCAGGACGACGGTGTGGGCTCCCATGTTTCGCAAGAGTCGTTGTTGTTGCTTTCTGCTCTTCCGGACAGAAGCGCTCTCTTGGACACACAGTTTGCTAAGTCTAATTAAAATCTGGGAGAAAACAATGAGTCTGCTTAAGTGGTCCTCTCATAAGTATTAGAGTTCTCTGAATATGAAGCTTATTAAGAAAAGAAGAGGGAAAGGTAGTTAAATGGCAAAAACAGATGGGAAGTACCTTCCTTGCTAACACCCCTACTGTGAACAGTAAGGAGGTTTCAGAGAGAACCAGACAAGGCTCTGTTTATAAACAGCAGCCTAAGACAGGGCCAGGAAAAGTCAAATGTAGTGCTTACTGGCTGCTACTGAAAGCCTGGTTGGAGGCTCTAGTTCTCAGAATGATGGTTTTTTGAGATGCAATTCAATTCAAAATAGTTATACTACAACACTATAAATGGGGGAAGGGGAAATCAACCCCAAAACAATTGAAAATAAATGCTGCAAAATTACATGAAACAAGCCTAATCTCAGAGAAGAGACGTAAGAAGACACACCCCCCCACTCCATTCTGCAGAGATGCCCTCTGTGGAATACGACATATGATATCAAACTTTTTTGATGCAATGATCAATACTGCTAATTGTTTTATTTCTCTTCTTCCTCTTGCTCTTTGTTGTTTTTAAAAAATATTCTTTATTATATAAGATGGCTCTTGGGGAGGGGAAAGGGATATGGGGGAAATTTAGGCAATAAGAAAACAAAAACGTATAGAAAAATCATTAAAAATATTTATTAAATGCTTAGAGTGGGTAAAGCGTCGGGCAAATAAAAACCAAAACAAAAGTGCCTTCGCTCAAATCTCTATAGTACACAGAGAGGCAAATGCAAAATAACATCAAGTTAAAGAGAATGCTCTTTATGGAGATTAAGAAATTCTTCCCATAGTAGACAGCATCTAACCCTAGAATGAAGGGAACCATTCTAAGGTAAAGAGGAAGACGGAATGCATTCCAGTTACAGACTCTGTCCGTGCAAATGCACAGAGGCAAGAGATGGAAGGCTGATTTGGGAGAATGGGCCAATTGGGGGGAATAGGGATTGGGCAAAAGGGAGTAGTGTGAGATAAGGTTAGAATGGTAACTTGGCGCCAGCTTGTGAAGGACTTAAAATTGCAGGCTACGGAATCTAAATCCTAGTTAAAGAAAATTTTTGAGACGATGAATTCTTTGGATACATAGCTATAGATGGCAGAACTTGGAAAAGATAACGCCATTGCCAAAGCCTCTTCATTTTGGCTGGTCCAAAGCTAGAGGTCTTAACCTGGAGTCCGTGAACTCTTTTAAAAAAATATTTTGATAATAGTATTTCAACATAATTGTTTTCCTTTGTCTATATACTGTTTAATGCATTTAATATCATTCTGAATCTGGAACTCAAAGTTTTAAAAATGAATGTTAAAAACTGTTGTTACATACAACTACGGGAAAAGAAAAAGAAAATACTAAAAATAAAACTCATTCTGAGACAAGGTCTGTAGGCTTCATCAAAATGCCAAAATGTCCCTAGATGCAAAAAAAGCTAAGAACCCATGCCCTAAAGCTAAGAGCTGATTTCTATGAGAAAGAAGCGAAGACGTTCAGAATGCCAATTGACCTAGAACACTGGTATAGTTTACCACTGAGAAAGAAAAAAGAATACGGGTAGAAGGTTGGAATCTTACCTCTTTCACCACTCGGTAGTTGTAGCTGCTGGTACTTTCATGCTTTTGAGACTTGTTGTTCCCTTCCTAGTGACCAAAACATATATATTTCCTGTTACTGTATAATTCTGATGTGACTATACATTTTTTAATACCATATGTAAAGTAGATGACTGAGTCAGCACAAAGCCTTGAAATCATTTTCTAGTAGCAGGGATGGGGACAGTGTCAGGTCAGCACCATGTTTCTGTGAGATACCAGGCTGGAGCTAGTGGTACAGTCTCAGCATACTTAGCAGTTCTTTTCGGTGAAAGCAGCTAACCCATACTCTGCAAGTCTGGATTCCATGCTGTAATCAATGTAAAACAAAGGCTAATACATAGTGACAGAGAATGGCTGGAGGCAAAATGAGGGGACAGACTGTGGCTGGTTTCCACACTTTGAGAAGCAAATTGTTTTCTGGACTTGTAGTTAAAGTCCCTTAAGGGCAGCAGTTCTCAACCTGGGGGTCCAACGACCCTTTCACAGGGGCGTTGCCTAAGACCATCGGAAAACACGTATTTCCAATGGTCTTAGGAACCAAGACACCGCTCCTCTATCCATCTCCAGGCAGGTCCACCCACATGTAGATATGCCCACATACAAGTATTAAAGAAGGTCGAGGCATTAGGAAGGCTGAGAACCACTGCTTTAGGGAGAAGTTATTTATCTAGATTATGAGGAAGCACATAGTGTAACGGAAAGACCTGGGTTCTAGTCTACACATACCAGCCATGTGATTGTAGGCAAAGCATTTAACCCCTCAATGCTCCCAGGCAATTCTCTAAGATGACAAGGTCAAGGCCACTGCTGGTCTTTAGCAGATTCTGCACTGGGATATCCTGATGCCACTGACATTGCAAGTCTGGATGATTTATCTGGATTTGTAACACAGAAACATCCTGGAGAATGACTTAAGATTCCTCACCTCTGTCTTCTTGTGTTCGTTTTCACCAGATGCTCCATCCATTGTCTCATCGGGTCCCTGCCCTTTGTACACCCAAAGTTCTGACTTTTCCACTATGGACCTCAGTTGGTCTAAGTCTTGTTTGATCTGTTTGTAGTTGTCAACATCCTGGCTAGTAACAAGTAGTTGAACCTTACAAGAATATAATCCATTAGTTGAACACAACACCCTTTCTGAGGGACAAGAGTTACAATGGAAAGAGCTGAGACCAACAAAAGGCTACCTGTTTGAATGCCTGAAGAACTTCCTGCCTCTGACTGAAGTGCCTGAAGAGAAGCTGAAGTGCCCCAGACACGAGGGGTGGATAGTCATGCATTGTCAAATGGAGTAAGACTCGGAGAAATGTCCTGCCTCCATGATCATCCAAGTCCAATGGCGTGTTCTCTTCACTATAAATGTGTGGAAGGGGAGAAGAGGGTAAATTTACTGTAAGCTTTTCCTCCTTACCTATGAAGCACCACATGGTAGAAAGGACCCAGAAGCCCTGGGTTTGGGTCCCATGTCTGATGCTTACAAGGTGAGTCTCACTGTGAACAAGGGACTTCAACTCTCTGAACCTCAGTGCCCTAACCTATCAAATAGAGATAAGAATATATGGTATATCAATGTTTGCCATTATAACTCCATTTTGGTGAGCATGGGTGGGTCCCTCTGCTTTGTCATTTTCTTTTAAGAACTAAGGGGAAGCTGAAGTTTCTCTCCTTCAGGCTGAAAAATCAGTAACCCATTAGTTAGCACATAAACGACTCTCTCTTTCTCTATCTCTTTCTCTCCCCCACTCTATCTCTCTTTCAATTTTCATCAGATCTCTCTAAGACACACACATATTCATACACAAACACATATTAACCAGACCTGGGGCATCATTCATGTAGATAGCTCACAGAAAGGACTTTCCATTCCTAAAGTAGAGGCACCTGTTCTGTAACTTACAATCTTAAAGAGCTGTCTGGAGCCCTGACACGAGATGTTAAGGAAGTTGTCCGAGGTCATAGATGTGGTAGAAGGATGACACGATTTAAATATAATAATAATGGTACTGATGACATTCATATCATCCCATTTTTTCCTTCAATAAAACCAAAGCAAACAGGGATAAGGGACCATAAGGATGTCACAATAAGGATGTTGTGATAAATGTCATGATAACCATCATTTATTTTAGAGAACTGTTGGGCAACTTGCCTATGGTTGAACAACTAGTGACACAAGATGGAGCCCAAAGGTGCCAGAAGCTCTGAAAAGCTCTAGCTGACGTGGCGACCGATCAGAACTTCAGATGGAAGATGCTGAAGCAGGCCAGCCCTTGTGGCAGTGCAGCTATGACTAGAGACTGCCTGCCAGCTATTGCCCAGTGGAGTCGTGTTGACTAGACAGAGTTGGTTCCATCTATCTGGCCCTCACCACCTGACCATGCCTTCATCTTGCCGTGCTCTTACATGCAGTCCCCCTCACTCCCATTTTCCACCTCTTACTCTGGAAACAGGAATCAAATCAATATTACCATTATTTCCAGAAAGTGTCATTCATTAGGGACAGCTAGGTGGCACAGAGAATAGAGCATCAGCCCTGGAGGTAGGAGGACTGGAGTTCAAATCTGTCCTCAGACATGTGACACACTTATTAGTTGTGTGGCCCTGGCCAAGTTAACCCCAATGGCCTCGCCTTCCACCTCCAACAAAAAAAAGGGTCATTCATTTGTCCCACAGCTCCATTCATCAGCCCTATGACTTCACCCTTCCCTGTCTATTATCTCCCCTATCTGCATCTATACTAGAAAGGAAGTCTTTCAGTAGATGCTGAATGACCACTTGTCAGGCATATTATAGTGGAGATTTCTTTTGGCGTATGGGTTGGACTAGGTGGCTGTTTCCACCTCTCAAATTCTGTGATTCTGTGATGCTTGAGGGCAGAAACTATCTCTCTTTTGTATATGTATCCCCAGTGCTTAGCACAGACAGTAAGTACTTAATAAATATTTTGTCATCCATTCACTTGTTCAGTTATTCATTCACTCATTCATTCATATAGCCTGGATGACTTATCTGGATTTATAACACACAAGTCTGGATCCCTTCTTGCCACTAGACTTAGCTACCTTGGGTGGTCAGAATTCCAAGGAACATACTAAGTAAACTTAACCTGAAGAAAGTCTACATTTCCTTTAAGTGCAAAAAATAAAGGCTCAAGGACAGACTCTATGAGAGTCCTCTCCCCTAAAACCCAGAAACAGTTGCCACATAGTATTGAAAATATACTTTAGAAAGTAAATAAATGAATAAAAAAAGAAAATATACTTTCCTTCCTCCAAAGATTCCCTCTGCTTGTTCCTCAATATGTTCAAAGTCAAGAGCTCCTGAAAAATGAGGAATACATACATTTATTTCATTTGAGAACACCAACATATATGACTTCAGCATTTGGAAATATTCACCAGAAAATGGCAACTGAAATTTATCATCAAAAACCAATTTAGATTTAAGTCCCCTGAAGGGGGAAAGGGGAACTCATTTTTTAATGGTGTTCCATTCTCACTCAATAAAATTATCATCACTTTAAGAGAGAAAAGAAAACAAAACAAATCATGATCACATATCATCCCTAGGTTCCTACTCCCCCCTCCCCATTCATTCCTAAATTATAACACAGATAGCTGCCTCACTGAGTGGGCGTTTCCTGAGGATTGAGGGATTCACTAATCTTCAGGAAATACCCCAGGCCCTCAACTGCTAAAGAAGTATTAGGCAGCTAACCAAGCCCTTGATGTCCGGAATCATTTACTCTTATCCCCTGAGCACTTACCAAAAATACCTGTGCCCTTACCACATGGGAACCAAAGATCTTCCAGGATTAGAAACAGTAAGTTAGGAAGCAAGCTTTCTCTTACCCATGTCATGAAATGCTTGTGTTGAGAAGAGTTTTATTGCTATTATATTATATTTTATATTATATTATATCAATTTATTGTTGCTCCATATCACTTTCCCCTCAAAATCTGACCCCTCCTTAAGAGAAAGTAATTGCCATGCCTGGCTTTAGGAGGTTTAGGGCTAAAAGGAAGCATCTTATTTTCCACTGATGCCTTTTACTTTAGGCAGGGATACCTGCCCTAACAGCCCATTCCCAGAGAAGTGAACGCAATTTCTTTAGGACCAGAAATTTCATTACTTCCCGTTCTCTTCCAGTGGAGGTCAGAAAAATGCCCCATGAGCCTGTGGAGGAACTAGGACTGGTGGGTACAAAGGCTGTGGACATGAACACAAAGGTCACCAAGGCCACTGTTACTGGTCATGCAGCAGGAAGACAGAGGAAGAGTCTAAATGCTTATAGAAGGCTAATGGGGAAGAGGCCACAGAGAAGTCTGGTCAGGAGTGTGGCACTCTGAATTTTCTGGTGTTGAAAATGCCTGCTTTGCAAAAAATGTCAGTTGTCAGGAAGCCCCCAGGACTTGTGGAAGAGCTGCTGATTAATTCTGAAGAAACAACTAAAATAAACATACTTATCTAACTATCTAAAAGCAAAAAAAAAAAAAAAGGAATGAAGGAAACTTAATCCTCCTCATAAAGGAAAACTGGTTTTTCCCTTCGGGGATGGGAATAGACAGATAATGAAAATACTTGGGATCAAAGTTAGAGTAGATCTTCAGTAGGAAAAAAAAGAAAATGGAAAAAGGGAGAACAGAAAAACAGCAGATATATTTTTCAGTCTATTTCCAACTACAGGAGAAAAGATTTTATGTTGAAGAACCAACAAGATTTGACACTTGTAAGAAAATGAAAACCCAGACAGTTCACACCTGGCTTTCTCTAAGAACAGAGGTCTTCTATCCACCACTGACCCCACTCCATCTTTGAAGACCCACTGCTGGAATTACTAACCTGGCACATTACTTGGTCCCTCCTGATTGCTGCTTCCTGAGGATGTCTCAGAGGTCTGTGAATTGCTTTCATCAAACTCCCGTTTAAATATACACAGGAGGCATGAGATCCTATAATCCAATCTCACATTCAAAATAAACTAGAGATTCAAGTGGAAATGGAAACATATTGGTTATACAAAAATACTGCCTTTAACATGTCCCCCCTCAGCTATGGCACTTGACCTTGGCCTGGTTTCAGTTGCACCAGATGCTCTGAAAACTTAGTGAATCAAATATTTAGCTGACTTGTAAACAGTCAGGTTAATAGAAATGTGCTTGGACATAAGAGTATTAAGTCATCCCATATCACACTAACTTCTTATGGAGTCTTCATTATCACAGCTACAGGTGTAAATGGTTAATGGTAAATCAATGTCCAAAAACGCTATTTTGAAATTCAATTGAATTCAATAGTTGTTAAGGGCCTATGAAGGGCCTTTCAATAGAAAGAACAGAATGGGGTGTTGAGAAAAATTAGGAGAACATAGAAAGAAATCCATTTGTTATTAATAAATGACTTGCTAGGTATGGCAGGTTAAAATATAATTGTTCCTTCTCATTTGGAAGTACATATCAGATTTTTCCCTATGTACTATTCTATTTAGCCAATTTTTTTTCTTTCTTAAAAAAATCCTCTGCTATAAAGAATAGCTCTTTGAGAAATGGTAGGAGGAAGGATACAAAGTAAAATCTAAGTGATATAAAAACAACAGATTTAAGTGAAAAAAAAATCTATTTTTACGCAATGATATATATTCATAGAATTTGACTCATTCTCCCCCTCTCCCTCCACCATAATCATATCTTCTCACATAGCTATCCTTACCTTAGTCCTAATTGGTCTTTCTGCCTATAATCTCTCCCTTTCTGAATGTATCCTTTACATACCTTCCAAAATAATCTTTCTAAGGCACAAGCATGATGACATTACTCCCTTTCCTGCTCAGCCTAAAACCTTCAGGGGGTCTTTTACTTGCCTCTAGTTTAGAATATAAATTCCTTAGCCAGGCATTCAGCCTACAGTCTTACCGCACCTGAATGTCTAGGCCTATTTCCCATCATTCCTTTGTCCACCCTCTACATTCTAAATGTTTCTTAGTCTCATGACTGTTCGTTCACAAAGGCCATTTCAGGTCTGGACATTCTTCTTGCTCCTTAAAAGTGAAATTCAAATGCTGCCTCCTCCGTGAACCATTTCTTAACCCTTCGCCACAGGATCATAAATTCCGAACTGGAAGTGACCTTAGGGGTCATTTATCACAGGATCACGGGGAGAGAGCTAGAAGGGACCTCAGAGGCCCTTTATTCCAACCCCCTCATTTTGGAGATGAGGAAGGTGAAGTCAAGTGATTTGCCCAAACTCAATTTGGGCAGTAAGTCAGAAGGTTGGCATCTGAATCTAGGTCTTCTGGCTCTAAATTCAGAACTTTTCCCACTAGACAACCAGCTAAAAAAAAAGTCTTCCCTTCCTCCTTGTACTTTCCTTGAGCATTTGCTCCTTTCACCTTAACATACTCTTTATGTATTTGTGTACATGGTGTATTCCTCCCCTGACTCCCATACTCCCACCATCAACAGACTGAAGACAGGGATATAACCATTTTTCATTTTAATATCCCTTACTGCTGAGCACAGGGCCTCACACACATAACTTCTATACTTAAGTATCTGTGCTTCTGTCATCTGGGGCACTCTCTTCACTGTTGCCGATTATAATCTAATTTATTCTACGTTCCTTGAGAGCTGCTGTGGTCAAAAAGTTCATACTGCCATCAACCTACACACACTGTTCTTTGAATGAAAGGTACCTTATCCATCACTAGGGCCATGCTCAAAGTCATTGCAATCCGGATTTTTCCAAGTAATCCCATCATCCTATCTCTAAGTAGAGATAACGACGTCATACTTGCCAATGTTTACACCTTTAATTCTGCCCTTATTTTACTTGCCCTTACATATGCTAGCATTTGTAAATAAGCTGTCAAATAATAGTGGAAAGAGAGGGTATTCTTGCTTTATCCCTTTTTGTACTAGTGTTTCTCCAAAGCAAAAAAAAAAAATGCCAGTTCCTAGGTTTTAAATATATCCTTTTGACCATATTAAATAAAGAAGATCCTTTTAAGCTTATGCTTTTTAGGATTTTTAACATAAATCAGTGCTCTGTTTTCTTAAAAGTTCCTTCAGCATCTGCTATGGTTTTGTTAGAAGGATTCTCTCTTATGTTCCAATTTTATCTACTACCAAAAAAACTCCCAACTTCCTTAATTTTTTTGACATCTAGGTCCTCTTTCTTTGATATCTTTGGGGTATACGCCTAGTAGGGGCATAGCTGGGTCAAAGAGTAGAATACAGTTGAGGAATTTGGGAGGGCATGTTTTCCAGAATGGCTGGACCAACTCACCACCCCACTGACACACATAGTGTGCCTGTTCTCTTTAAACCCGCCAACATTTCTCATTTTTTTCTGTTCTGTCATCTTTGCCAGTCTGCTTGGTATGAGGTGGGGCTTCAAAGTTAATTATATTTCTCTAATTATTAGGAATTTAAGCCATTTTAGAAATATATAATGGTTGATTGGATTTCTTCCTTTGAAAACTGTTAATATCCTTTGGCCATCTATGTATTAAGGAAAGGCTCCTAGTTTTACAAATCTGAATCAGTTCCTTTTTATCTTCAATATGAGACCTTTATCAGAGTAACTTGCTACAGATTTTTCCCCCATTTGTCTGTTTCCATTATAATTTTAAACATATCAAATGGAGAACGAAAATATGAGAAAAGGTTTATCTAATGCTATTTAGTCCCCAATCTTTTGAGAAATGTCTGCCTCTGAAAAAAGGAACTAATAAAAAAGTATGCTTGAAAGTATACTGTATCATGCTTTCAAGTAGACTAATGGTAAAGCAGACTTTCTGTCTTGGCAGAAAAAGTGGTGAAATACAGGAGCAGAATGGAGCACATGTTGTCATCTATGGACAATGTGTTGATGTTCTATTTAACTAAATTTTTTTGCTATGTAGGAGGGTTCTGTTGGGTGGCAGTGGAGAAGCCATTGAGAGATGATAAGTGATGGGGAAAAATGCACAAAGATTCCTAAACAAAGTGAAACAAAACATAAGTATTTTACTTTAAAAATAAATCTATGGGCCGCTAGGTGGTGCAGTGAATAGAGCACCAGTCCTGGAGTCAGAAGAACCTGAGTTCAAATCCAACCTCAGACACTTGACACACCCTACTAGCTGTGCAACCTTGGGCAAGTCACCTAACCCCAATTGTCTTTCCTTCCCCCCTCCAAAAATAAACAAATAAATAAATATGAAACTAGAAGAACTGTTCACTCTTTCTGGAGATACTTTGAACCAGAAAACTCAAAGGGATTTTCCCTGAGGAAAAGGGCAAATAATATCCCCTCCATATTTTCCTAATGTATAAACAGGGATATAACAAGACTGAGTAAAGACCTAAGATAAAACCATGAAAGGACTAGAGAGAGGTAGAACTCCAAGTTAGTGTAATGTTCTGAGACTGTTTCTCATAAGAGAAGCAGTGGGACGGAGCAGAAGGAACACTGCATTTGCAGTGAGGAAAACCTTGGTTCAAATTCCTCTTGGACACTTACTAGCTCTGTGACTGACCACAGGCTAATTACATGATACCTCTCTCGACCCCAGTTTCCTCATCTGTAAAATGGAGATGATAATGGGACCCACCTTCACTGGATTGTTATGAGGATCCAATGACATAATGTAGGTAGGTAGAGTCCTCAGAAACCTTAAAGTGCTATATGTTAACTATTATTATTATTATTATTATTATTATTAATAATGGTGATGATAAAGCAGAGGAGAAAATATAACTTGAGAATGTATTGGTTTATTTTTTTAAGAAAGCATAATTTGAAGAGAATCTGGATTTAGATCCTTGTTCTGTTACCTATATGAGCTTGGATAACAATAAGGGACATATAGTACCTAGAATAGAAGCACCTGGAGGGCAGGGACTTTTTCATTTCTCTGCATCCCTAGCACTTGATACAGTGCCTAGCACTAGTACTTAATAAATGCTTATCAGTTGAATAAACACATAATCATTTTTGAATGTGGGCAAAGCCACTTAAATTTTCTGGATTTGAACTTCCTCATCTGTAAAATAAGAGGATGGAACAAGATGATCGCTAAGGTAACTTCTAGCTCTTAATCAATGATCTCATGAATTATCATTCAAGGAAACATCGGATTAATTCTAAGCCCTTCTATCCTATCCAGGCAAGAGTACTGCAGCTCCCCATCATGGAGGAGATTCCATTTTTAAAATGCGCTTCTGCCCCTGGGGTCCCCCACTGACTAGAAGGTACCTGAAGAATTTCAATGATCTTCAACTTGGTATCCATGACCAAGATGTCTTCTTTCTCAGGCTCTGTCTGTTTCACATTTCCTTCAGGGGCAGCTGCCATGGGAGTCATGGGCAAAAACCCTCCTCCCCTGAGAACAACCTGAGTCATCAGTTCTCCAACTCCATGGATGGACCTCATCACATTACTCCCTAGGAAACAGAAAGTACCTCTGAAAGTTACAAGTGGGAGCCCGACAATATCTTTCAACTGTTTTCTCTCTGTGTTGGCAAGTTTTATATTGAAGAAAAGGGTCCCTGGCTCTGAGATCATCAACACACATCAGCTCTAGGATAAGTGACATGAAAGGTAGTCATCCAAAGCCCTACCTACATTCTTGATTTACTTTAATGACAGCAGGATTCCAAATGGAAATGCTTCTCTTCAAACTACTGAGTGATTAACCTGGAGAGACACCACAAGACACACCTTTCCTCCCACCTCCATACCCCACCCCCCCCAATCCGAATGTGGTATAAATATAATACATGACATCAGCCTACAAGGATTGTACAATCTAATCTAGTTGAGGAAACAAGGCATACTCCAAATGAGATAGTATTACATATAATATCATTATATATACACATGATAAATTAAAAGCAACCACTTGTACAATACATAGTTTGAGAGAAGTGTATGATAAAAGGCAGTTTAAGAGTAAAATTCAAAAGGAAAAGGATTTTTTTGTGTATGTGATGACAATACATAATCAAATAATCTTCCCCCATCACTTATTTATTGAAAAAATATACTATCTATTTTTAACATTCAGTTTTTAGAAATTCTGAGTTTTGAATTCTCTCCCTTCCTTCAACCCCTCCCCCGCCACTGTGAAGGTAAGCACTATGATATCAATTACATATTGAAATCATACAAAACACATTTCCATGCCAGCCATCCAACACCTATTTCTCACCTTTATTTTCTTCTCCTTTTGCCATTTTGCTAATAGGGAATATGGTAGTCACATGTACACAATCTAAGATCGCCAGTAGGATCTTGGTTAATCGTAAGAGGTCAGAGAAGTTGTAGAAACCAAAGTAGATAAGATTTCTGGCCAAGTTTACAACCTATTTTTTTTTAAAAGAAGAATCAAATAGTCTTAAAAAGAATAACAAACAGAGTTCTTCCTGCCTTACTTTAAGTCTGACTTCTGATTCATAAGGACAAGTTCGTAAAAATTTATGACTTTGTGATGACAGAAGAAACTCTATTCAATTTACTTTATACAACTTTTCTGACATGAGCAAGATGCTTAGAAATCTCTACCTAAGAAAACTGCCAAGTTATTCATTTTATTTGACTCCATTATATTTAATAACAGGAGGAAAAATGCTGACCTATTCATTTGGTCTACATGAGTCCCTTAATACAACTGTACCTTAAGACACAGTACCTTTCGATTCCAAGTTTTCTATCTCATCACAGAGATACTTTCCAAAAAGCTAAAGATCAACACTAGACCTGGAAATATAACTTTAAACACCAAATAAACTACTGCATAATCTAATGGTAAGTTCACAAGAAGAAAGAAAAATGTAATATAAAAATTAACTTTCTTGATGTGATCAAGGAAGAGTATTTCAATTACTGTAAAGAACAGGCTACATTTTCATCTCTGCCATTTTGTATGCTTCAATTCAAAATAAACATTTGGCTCTTTTATTGTATCACTGGACAAAGCTGAGCTTTTTTTTAAAGACGGCTCTTCATTTTTATTCAGGAGCAAATCTGAATTAGCATCTCTATACTACAAAGACTACGGATTCAATATAAAAGCACACAAACGAATGTAGATATTTTCCAATTCACCTATTACTAAAAAGTCCATTTAAGATCTGGTATTTTAAATTTTCACATTACCTCAAATGTGAGCTTATTTTTCTCTTTATCAGAGAAGGGAAATCTCTGACAAACCACATCTCTTAAATATTCCTCCACAAATTCCATAGTCTGAGCAAACCTCTCTTTAATTTCATCTTTGGAAGTACCACTGCTGTCATAGCTGGAAGGAGAAATAAAATTTAAGTCTTTGGGCTGAAACTCAACAAGAGTTTTTTATATATATATATACATATACATATATATATATATATATGTATATATATGCATATATATATTTTATCATGCCTCTTTTTAAATAACTGAGATGAGGAAAAAATTTTACTCAACTCTGCAAAACATTTCATAAATACAGTTTTTCAAAAACTAACATTTTTTAAATTACATATTTCAAGAAGGTTGAACATGGAAATCAGATAGTACTTCGAAGAATCACTACAATGAAAAAGTGACATTTCAAGAATACCAAGTTAAACATTCTTTTAAAATTTAAGTAACATTTAACCTCCAGCATAATAGGCATCTTAGAGCAAAGACAGGTATAATGTAGGAAGAGGGAAATCCTATAATTTACTGGCTTGGTTTCCCTGATCTCACTTACAGGCTCTGGTTTATTATAACCATCATTAAAGTTAATTAGTTTTCAAATGATTCCTTTTTTAAAAACACATGCCAAATTATGACAAATGTATAAAAATAAAAACCAACGACAAATCCTAATTTATGAAAATTTTCTGGGATTACATGTTTAGCAACCTTCAAAAATGGTATTTGAAAAGCATAGACTTTTAGTGATTATTTGCCAGCAAAATATGAATGGTCCCCATTAAAAATATTCTTATGTAAATAGGAGAATGTTGTTCTAATGATGGTACAAAATTTGCTTTCAATTTTTTCCCAGTTTAGATCCAAAATTCCATTATAATAAACACTTGCAACAAAAATTTCTATGGAATGATGAAATTTTGCAGGCTTACTATTTAAAGCCAAACTACCTTATATTTTTAATTTTTTTTTGGTATTTTCTTTCTTCACATTTATTCCATATATAGTTATATATGTATGTGTTATCTCCCTCTTTAGAATACAAGCTATTTGTGAGTTAGGATTATTTCATCCTTTGAATTTGTATGTCCAGCATCTAGGACAGTGTCTGCTGAAACACAACAGGTCATTAATAAATGCTAATTGACTGACTGGTTTTTTAAAATGCAAAGACTTCTTCCCACAACCATCCAGAAGTAATCTGGACTTGTAAAGTCTGCCTATTACTTCTGATTAGAATATAAGAGAATAAAAACATGCAATGGTTTTGATGGGTAAAGAAAATCAGCTTACTCATCAATTGCTATTTCCGAGGGAATCTCTGACCATAGGCGGGCATACTTCACAGGAGTAACCTGTTCCTGAGGGTCTCTGTCAACATGCATATGGAGCATCAATCGACAGAATGATGCTCTCAGGTCATAGGGCAAGTTCTCATCAGACATGCATCGAAGAATGAGGTCTACATCAAGTTGGCCAGATATCTCATTGATGGCCAGATACTGCCGATCCAAACACATCCTAGCAAACAGGTTCAGCTGATACCTAGTGAAGAAGAGAAGAAAGAATTTTTTTAGAAGCCCTACAAGCCAATGAACCACAGAAATGTAGTAATTATAACACTGGGGGCACATGTAATTATGTATGCAATATGTAATTATGGCACAGTGAATAAAGTGCTGGGCTTGGCATCAGAAAGAGCTGAGTTCTTCAGACACTTCCCAAGTGTGTGACTCTGGGTAAGTAACTTAATCTGTCTGTCCCAGCTCTCTCAACTGTAAAATGGGGATGATAATAGCACCTATCTCACATGGTTATGAGAATCAAATAAGATATTTGTAAAAAGCACTTGACACAGTGCCTTGCACAAAGCAGGTGCTATGTAAACATAATTAGCAATTATTGTTTTTAAAAAAGATACAGAATTGTACCTATGTCTCTAGACTTCAGGCACAAGTTTTTACATCTCATACCATCTTTTTAAACAACTTAAAATCCATTTCCCACCTTCCCTCCCCAGCAAAGTTACAATCATCTGAGTTGTCATTATTAGGAAGGTACTTTCTTTCTTTCTTGTCTTTTTGGAGGGGGGGGAAGGCACGACAATTGGGGTTAAGTACTTGCCCAAGGTCACACAGCTAGTAAGTGTCTGAGGCCAGATTTAAACTCAAGTCCTCCTGACTCCAGGGCCGGTGCTCTACTCACTGCACCATCTAGCTAGCTGCCCCAGAAAGATACTTTCTTAATATCTTTCTTAATATCTTAATATTAATATTTTAATATCTTAACTCACCAGATAATGGCTACAACTTGGGAAAACCATAAACCTCAAAGATCATTGGCAGAAATCTTCTACTAAATGAGAAAATCACACTATTTCACAAAACAAATTTCTCCATCAACACTACCCTCCTTGTCATCTTTTGCAGCACTAGATGGAAGAAATTTCAATCCTCAATGTCCCCATTGTCTATGTTCTTGAGTGTGGATTTACATACTAAGTTTTATGTCCTTTCCTGTCATTTGTGTTGGACTCTGGTGCTTTTTTTAACTCCCAAAATTTGAAAAATATTCAATGGCTACTAACAGCCTGTACAAAATACCTGTCCCAAAGCTTCACTGTGATGCGCAAGTGAGCTCAGAGTGCTAAAATCTAGGCCAGCAGAATGAAAACTCTGACAAGTCCTGTGCCAAGCTGTAAAGGGCTTTTGCTATGAAACCAACGATGGATTCCCTAATAATAGCTAACATTTATATACCGCCTCCTGCGTGCCAAGAATTGTGCCAAGTGTGTTACAATCATGCTCTCACTTGATCCTCCCAACAACTCTGGGAGGTGGGTGCTATTATTATTCATTACAATTGTATCAATTATTCTTACAGTCTATTTCTATCATTTACAGATCTGCCTAGTTAGACAGCAGAGAAGCCCATCTCCAGGTAAGCCCTAGGACTCTCTTGTCCTATCCAACTCTAGAAGGGGTGGTGATCTGTATCAGTGAAGGGAGCAAAAATGCAAAAGACCTTATGAAGTTTTTGAGTAGGACTTGCCTAGCTCTTACATGTTAGGTGATGGTCTGAGGTTGGTGGGAGTTTCTAATTGGCCTGAAAGGCATATGACAACTAGAACTGCTAAGATCTAGCTAAGTCTAACTCAACAATAATTCAATTCTGTGACCATCCTGGTAGTGAGTGCCAGAGGCAGAATCTGGATCCAAGTACTCTGAATCTGAACAAACGCTCTCACTGGAGCCAGGCTAAGCTGCTATCCCTGCGACAATGATAATATCTGACATTTACACAGCTAGCACACTAAGGTTTACAAAATGCCTTACACACATCTTCCATGTATCACCTAGGAGGCAGCATAATTCAATTGAAAACAAAAGCTCTGGCACCAGCCCAAGGGTTTTAACCTTTCTTTTGTGTCACAGGCCGTTCCTCAGATTACCATTTTCAGATAGTTGAAGGAAAAAATAAATTTCAGTTGGAAGTTAGTGAAAATAAAGATTTCATATTTCCCATCCAAGTTCAAAGGGCCTCTGAAATACATCCACAGACCATCTATGAGCCCAGGTTAAGGACCTCTGTTCAAGGGGTGATGCTTACTAGCTATGTGAAATTGGGCAACACATGTGACTGAGGTCTGCTCAGCTTCCTTCCTCCTCTGTAAAATGAGAAAACTGGACAGAACAGATGCACTCAGGGGTCCCCCTCTGGTTCTTGATCTATGATTCTAGGACAGCCTTTCTCAAAACAACTGCATGAAGTAGGTAGAAAGGGTATTTTTATCTCTTTTTAACAGAGGAGGATACAGACCTAGAGAGTTAGAATATCTTCTTCATTGTCGCAGAGAGTAAGTATTAGGGATGCAAGTCCAATCCAGGTCTCATCCGACTGCAAGGCCAAAGCTCTGTCCACTACACTACACTGTCTCTCCTATACTAAATTAATTCCAAAGTCCTAAAATAACCAATATACCACTTATTTTGTTATTCATTATATTACTTGCAGATAACTTTGTGCCTTTATAGCAAGCAAAGCCAGTGAGCGTGTGGGAATTCCTGATCCCTGGCCCCCAAGATTCACCGGTCAGAGTCAAAGCCCAAATGTTTTGATCACCTGTAATAGCTGAGGACATCTCTGTCTTCTTTCTGCCCTTCCTTAGCATCCTGAGCCAGCTCTCGGACACTCTTACTGCGGATCTCCTTGTTACTGTCTCTCCAAAATAGCCAGACCTCCTCCTCATCTTCTCCAGCTTCCAGAGGATTTTCACCAGTGGACACTCCTTCAAACTCAAAACGAGAAAGAACCAACCTGGATAATGAGGAGATGAAAAACCAGCATCAATCATGTGAACTCTTATGGTTAAGCCACTTGAGCTCGGGAGATGTTATAAACTCCATGCCTGGCAATAAAACAGGGCTTTGGCTCTCTGTGTCTAAAGTACGCTGAAGCCCTTTTCCAGGAGCTCAGCCCAGAAGATGATCTAGGCACTTGAAACTAAAATATCATAACCTCACACTACAAATGCCCGGGGCCTAAAACAAATTAGATCATTCCTGGGAAACATTTAAATAGCCTAGAGCCAATGACAAATTAGATCATGCTTGGTAGACATAAACATCCCACCAACAAAGATCTCAATGGCATATCTAGAGTTAAAAACCAAGACTACAGCCCCTATCCTATCTATGGTGACATACTTTTTCAGAACAGACCTCCTTCATATAGATCAGCTATAACTATTGTTGTCACTGTTGTATAGAGAGACATGTATGCTATTTCCACCCAAACAAAAAAATGTCAGGATGACATTTCAGGAATCTCTCTTCCAATATAGTACAGTCACAGAGAATAAAAATTACTTCCTTCCAGACCTAAAGATGCTTAACATTTTTGCACAATTGTAAATATTTCACATTAAAGCTGAGTGGCTTAAAAAAACGCTCACATTTTAATTGGTATCTCAACTGAGTTTAGCCAAATGAAAGCAGTGGAACCATCTTGAAGAAGAGCCTAAAATGAATGCTCTGCATGCAAATTAATAAGACAGCACTTTCCAAAAGAAATATATGATACCGTCCTATTTTGGATAATTATACCTCCCACCAACTATGATTCCTTCAGTGGTTTGGATTCACTGTTTGTGATGCTTGGGCAACATACACTGGCTGGAATCTTCCGGCACTTTCAATGCCTACACTCCCTTCTCTCCAATAGCCTTAAAATCATCAGGCTGCAACTCACTTAGTTTCAATCAGTATGTCAGCATTGGCTGGATTCAGTACAGCTTTACAGATCAGTTCTTGGGTCACCGGAATTGACTTGTTCATGGACACACACAGGTCAGAGAGGTAATCTAAGAATCTAGTGGGAAGTAGAAAACACAAAAATGGGCATTGTCTTCAAGTGAAAGAAATTCTCCATCTAAGACCCACATATTAAGATACCCTGAAAATAGCTAATGATAACAGCTGCATGGTGCTTTAAGATTTACCAAATGATGCAATGCTTCAAAAGCGGGTTGGTCTACACAGCAGGTTCTAAGAAGGAGCATAAACTGTGAGTGTCCTACGTGTTCTCACTGCTCACTAATATTACTAGAAACCCAAAGTCTGGGCAGAGAAAGGAAGAATTTAAAGGAGATAAGGAAAAGAAAAAATGGAAGACAAGGAAGAACTCAGAATGGAGTAAAGGGAGAAACAGAAAAGAGGGCATGTGGTGCCCTACAAGGGACCCTAAAGAGGTCATCATTTTAGAGATAAGGACAATGAGACCTGGAGAGGGAAAATTACTTGCAGAAGCAGTATCAAAGCCTAGATTTGCTCTGAGGAGTCCTACTTCTTTGTCACACCGCTCCCACATATGGTATCAGAGTCCCACCACCCATTCTCTCAGGTGCCTTCAGTAACTACACCAATGTCACTGACTGTCTACCTCTGACCTAGTCAATGTCAACATATGTGGCCTTGAAGTAAATTTAAAGAAATAAAAACAGCCTGTATGCATTTAGCATATCCTGAGTAACTATTGTGTTGACATGTGAGCCAGCCAAGTAACAATTCACTCTGACCACTCTGATAACACCTCCTGGCAAGACTATAGGTCAATAAGGAATGATGACTCCCTTTATCTTCCTAAGGGTGAGGGTTTGACATGTGACTCGGAAAAAAGCCAAAAGTAAATGACTGGCCTCATCAAGACCAAACTCTGGTAACTTCAAGGAAATATAATTTAAGAGACCTGAGTTCACCTTGTCCAGGTGAGTTCCCTAGGCTAAAAGGCTGTGTATGCCCCATCTGGCTGTCCCCACAGCTTTGGGTCCACCTCACCTGGGCTCCCGGTTTTTTCTCACGAGGCTGACAAAGGTGTCAATCTCTGCAGCAGTAATATGCTTCTCCAGGAGTTTCCGGTTGTTATGAAGCAGAGCTGTGATTGTGTCTTCCGCCAGAACATCATAGCCAATTTGCTTCTGCATGAAGCCGAACTGTTTGGCGATGTACTCCTTTGGAAGAGCAGGGTTGGGGGGGGGGGGGGGGGAACAAAAGGCATTTGTGATCATGTTCAGAATTAAAGGAAAGGACAATTCACTGATCAGAGTCGAAATTTGTATAGAAAGTGAAGTTGCTGCCCCCAGAATTTTACTTCAAGAATAATATGCCCCCCAGAGCAAAAGCTAAAATGTTCTCACCCCATATTTTACTAAATCCGCCAAGGGAATATAATTGAGCAAAGCATCACATAATGCTTTCAGGTAGGAGTGAGTGTTTCATTAAGTACACAGTCTGAATTTTAAACTAATGGCAATTTTCAAAGGTCAGACTTTGTTTATTAGTTCTGAATTTATTACTAAGTCAAGAGGATCTAAATGGTGCTCTTTGCTCTGTTCATGCCAAGAAGCTGCATGTTAATCCTATCTGAACTCTTTTGAATGGTCTCATCCCAATTTTTCCTTCTCAAAGATCCATGTGAATTGAAATAAATCCCCATGATCATCTCTATTTTGCAGTAATAGTCATAAAAAAATGCTTTCAAGACTGTAGAACTTCCTCATCACAATTAGGTGCTACAAGTATTAGTAAGCTCCACTTTACAAGGAAACTGAGGCTCAGAAGCTAAAAGATTTGCCTGAAATCATATATCTAGTAAATAACAGAGCCAGGATTTGAACTCAGGTCTCTCCTGATCTTCCCACTACACAATGATCTTCCTTGATATTCTAAGGCAGGTGTTCTTACCATGGAATCCATGACCATGGGTTTAAATATTGTGATAACAATATTTCAAAATAATTGGTTTCTTTTGTAGGGGATTATAGTGAGGGGTAGCTAGGTGTCAGAGTGAATAGAGTGCTGGGCCAAGAATCAGGAAGACCTGACTTCAAATCCAGTCTCACATTTTACCTAACTGCGTGATGCTGGATAAGGCATTTGCTTGTTAGCCTCAGTTTCCTTATCTATAAAATAGATAATAACAGTGCCTATCACTCAGGGGTGTTGTGAGGATCAAATGATAATTTTCAGCACTTAGTACAATTCCTGGTACATGGTAAGCCCTGTATAAGTGTTAGCTATCACCACCATTATCATCCTGTGCTTTGTATTCACCCTATTTTATGCATTCGAAAACATTATCCTGAGGAGTCCATAGGATTTGCCAGACCGCCAAAGGGACCCATGACACAAAAATGTTTAAAAATCTCTGTTCTAGGGGAGCATTTCTCAAGGCAAGGCATTACTGAATCATAATTTACCTATTCTGAGATAGTGCCCAAGTATACCACCATGGAACCTCATCTGGAGACTTGAATAAGGTAGATAATTATCCTTCCAGGAAGGTCTGGATACAGACTTCGCCTATCTAATCCTGTTACCTACTATTCTGCTGAACTATATAATATACCAGTTGGACATGCACCTTGGAAATAGACATTGTCTTCCATCATGGCACAGAGGTTCCTGAATTCTTGAAGGCTACTAAGCCCACAGAATGAAAGCTCAGGAACGTCCTCCAAACTTGGAAGGAGTCAGAGGAAGAGTCAGTGATAGACAGTATATCCACCAACTGAGGAAACCTCTCAGCTATGTTTGGAGATTCCTTCTCAGCACCTATAAAACATACTTCATAGGACTGATGGAAGGCTCAAGTGAGAAAAACACATAAAGTACTTTACAAAACTTGAAATGCTAACATTGGTTATTATCACCAGGACACGACACGAACTCAGGCAAGAATCTGTGTCTAGGTCTAATTTTTTAAAATTCCCTCATAGTCCACATTCTGGCAAGAGACACTTAAAGTACAAATAATGCCAACAGATGAAATGAAAACATTCAACCAAATAATGAAGAAATTAGACTTGTATGATGTCATATTTGATTTATAAAATTAAGAAGAGACGGGGGCATTCAACGTCTTCACATTTCAAAGGAATTGCTTAAGTTTACCCAATCTAGTGATGGCAAAGGAATAAAAAATATTGCAGCAGAAAGGCTAAATTTAAATCCAGATATAATGGACCAAAAATTTCATCTCACATGAAAAAAATCTATTTCTTAACAAATCTGCTGAATGCCTTGGAATCAGATTTTTCAGCCCAGAATTCTACCAGACTTGTGCCAGGTTCACGATGGAGAGAAATAATAACAGTTGACTGGGAATAGAAGTAAGAAAGACGAGGCAAGGAAAGAAGCACTTCCGCTGTATTAAAAGGCATAGTGAAAGCCATCCAGAGTTCAGAACACCTAAGTTCAAGTCTCACTTGACATGTAGTTCAAGCGATGTTTAATGTCTGTTTGAACATGAGCAAATGAATGGATCTTTCAGGGCCGTAGGCAATTCTCTAAAACTATAAACTTGTAGAGCAGGAGTTGAAGTACATGGGGAGAAAGTTTGCTTGCCAAGAGTTCCTGATTCCAGTGAAATATCAAGTTGGGGAACAAACAAACAAAGAATTCAAAAGTCTGAGTACACTGGAGCATTTTTCTTCCAAGTCTTAAGAGAAGACATCACAAACACAATGGAAGGTTCCACAAGAAATCAGAATGAAATCAAGTCAAGTAAAATAATAGCTTTCATGGGACTTTTGTGAGGTTCCTTGGCTTAAATGGTTCTCTGGTACCTGGAAAAGATTCAGCATCTCTCTAAGGTAAAAGGCTCAATGACCAAGTTAAATTTCTACCCTAGCCATTAAGGTAAAAATCTCCACAGTGCATTAATTTGACCAGGTGACAACTTCATTTAGGAAGTCAAATTTAATTAACAAATTCTACCACCATTCAACTACTAATCAGATTTCAGCCCATTCCGCACCTGGTTCTTTCTGTAGTCCTGTTGTGAATGCCTCAACACCCTGTAGCATAGCCGGCAGATGTGTCGGAAGGGAGCATGCCGCTGGTCACCCAGCTCCTCCAAACGGAGCATCGGTCCATCTCCACAGTCTGTAAATGGGGCCTGCAGTAGCTTGAAAATCTGGAAGATGTTTTAGCAAGTGAAGATGGAAAATAGCACTCTCACCATCTTTGAGAGGCCATGCTTTTCATTTGTTTCTAAATAGTCCCAAAGCAAACATCAGGATTTAGTGAGTCAAAAGCAACAGGTACCTAATGAGTATAATACACTCTATACTCAGTAGCTAGATCATACATATTTCAACAGGTACTTATTCAGCTTGTTGACTGTGAAAAAAAGAAACTTTAAGTCTCAAATCAACAAACATTTAGCATGTATGAGGGACTTAGGTAAACACTAGGGAAAGAGCAAAGTTAAAATGGCATGCATGGTCTCTACCTTCAGCCAGCCAATAATGCAAAGCATACAATATAACAGATTTTAGTTCCTTGATATACCATTTACTAATTGTAAGAAATCAACATTTTCTAAAGGATACAATTCCTCTTTAAGAACCCATCACTAGATTGGGTAAACTAAAATCATCACCCACAATAATCCATCAGTTCCAAGTTTAACCAACTGAGGCATAACTAAGCAAAAGTCAGAATTTATAATGGTGAGATGTCTTATAGGCTAGGGGTCGTAAGAGGGGAAAGAGAGGAAGGGAGATTTATGAAGTGGTTGTGAGGAAAAAAACTGGGAATTGAAGATCTAACCTTCTACACCTCTTGTCAATCAACTAATTCACTACTTAAATTTATTCAGAAACTTTAGCCCCAGGAATCAGATGCATTTAGGCCTGAACAAGGCTCTTCTGGGGGAATTACACATGGAACTCTTAGGAAGAATGATTTCTATTCATTCTTTACAAACTTTCCCATGTCATGGAGCCCAGCTGACCTGCTTGAGAATATTCTGTTCTCTCATCAGTTTCTGGCGTTCTCTGTTAGGTTTGGAGAACACTACTTCAAGCACATCTTGACCTGAGTTAGTTCCACCAGTGACAAAGTAAACTAGATCTTCAAGCAGCTTGGTCACAGATCTAGAGAAGAAACCAGAATCACACACTCTCAGAGTTGGAAGGAACCCAAGAAGATATTGTGTCAAACCCGTAGCTGAGCAGGAATGCCCTCCACATTAGCTCTGATGAGTGGCTATCCAGACTCTGCTCAAAGATCTCCAGTGAAAGGGGACCCATTACAGCTTCCAAGTGAGCCCTCTTTATTTGTGCAAAGCATTAAAGGTTAGGACATTTTCCTTCATGTTAAGCCTCAATCTTTCTCCCTGGCATTTACAAACACTCCTCCTAATTCTGTCCTCTCGGGCCAAGCAGACAAGCTAACACTTCTTCAACACAACAGATTTATTCAAGTACTTCAATCCATGTAGAACCTTTGTTTTGCCAGACCAGAACTTTCTCCAGGAAACCAAAGACAATTTTAAGTACTTCGAATGCTTGAGGAGCATTTAAAATATCTTCTCCCTTCTTCTCCCGAGTCTCCCTCAGTCTAAACATTTCTACTTCCTTTGGTTGCTAGAGACCTTCAATGGCAAATATATTACATACTGAACATACTGAAACCAAAAAGCATTAAACAAAATGTTGGGATGTATATGTATGTATGTAAATATTTACACATATATACATATATATGTATATGACAAAATGTTCATCTCTTCTTAGTCAATAATTTAGTAACCAAGTTCTTAATCAATAAATCTCCCCCAAATTAGAGGTTTTTCAGAATTGAGGGCAGAAACAAAAAATTACAGAATTATAGTTTTCAAGCTAAAAGGAACTTCAGAAGACACCTAAGCCCAACTGCCTCATTGTACAGATGGAGAAACTGAGGGTCAGAGATTTTGTGATTTGCTCAAGGTCACAGAGTTAGTAAGTGACAGAGTTGGGATACAAACTTGGGTCCTCTGGTTCCAAATCTATTTTCCATTCTATCCTACTGCCTTTCATTACTGACACTAAAAGTTGAAATCATCAGTGCTTTTTAAGATTCCAAGGATCTGGTGAGAAAGTCAGGGATCCAGTCCATGAGGAATGAGTAAAAGTCTCTGCTCCCTTTACAAATGGTTGCAAGATTCCAAGGCGGCTCATGAGAAGAGGTCACCAGTGCACCATGACTGCATATTCTAGCGCACTATAAAGACAAGTAATTATGTGTTCTGTGAAAAGGAGAAAATGAATTCTTTCATTGCCTGTTCCCTTTACCTCCTTTCATTCTGTGTGATAGTCCCCTTTTCCAGCTTGCCAGCAATGGATCCTAAAACCTTGCTTGCATCATTGGCAAAGTCCAAATCTCGAACCTCAGCAGGAGACACTGGAACTATGGCAAAAGCTTCCTTGTCCTCCTTCACGGGAGATGTGCCAATCTGAAAAATTCAAGAAAATCCAAGAAACAAAAGAGTTAAGAGGCCAGGAAGTAGAATTTCTATTGGCTTAACTATATAAGGTAATGGAAAGGGCAAAATTTTTCATGGTGTCTTATATTTACATATCAATTGAAAATTTAATGATCTTCAAGTTTATAAGCCAAAACAGTGTTAGAAGCCAAAACTGTTCTTAAGATAGGCATGAAAATGGAGGTAATTGCATAAGCTTAAAGACCAGAAGCTAAACTAAATGGTCTCATTATTTCTGCAGCTCTGAGGTTGCTTCACTTCAAGTCTTTCTGTGGAGAATTCTTTGGGAGAACTCTAGTTTGACCATGTTCAAGTTGGTCATGAATCAACAAAACTTGACAAGTTGGTATGTTTCCCTTCTGGACACAATGAAACCCTTTCACTGGGGATCAACCAAAGACCCAAAGTCAGCAGCCAAGTTCCCAGACTTACTTTAAGCATCACCGGTTTTTCTTCTTCCTTGTCAATGGGGATATTTGTGCTATGAACCCAGGTATTAGTGCACAGGTGTCTGAGTCTGACGTAGGAGTTCCTAAAGGCAAACAAGAGTTTGTCTAGGGCATTTTAGGTCATTTTTTTGTAATCACCATGTTTCAAAACATTCCAACTGCCTCCTCCCCAAAATTAAACGTACTGAAGCTAACTGGTGAATTTTGTTTTAGTTGGGAATTTTTTTGGTTGTTGTTTCTGCCATATACACTGCAATGCATATTTAATAATACCCAATAACATCAAGTGCTAGTGGGTGCTCAATACCTATCAATTTATGATAACAGTTGAATTTGTTTGGCCTGGCTTGTAAACTTTTCAAATTCTCCAACCTGGCATATTAAGGTGGTCATACCCATGACAAAGTATCCTAGCATCAGCTTCTTAAATTCTGTGGCTTTTTTTAAGGGCGGCACTATATCCTCCCCCGTTTAACTCCAATTAAACAACTATTTACTGAGTGTCTGATATGTTAAGCACAAATTTGAATGCAGGACACAGAAATACTAGAAAAAACCCAAAAAAACAAAACCAGTCTCTGCCTTTAAGGAGTCTGAGTTAGCTGCACTAATAAGTAACAATAAATAATACAGAATGATAGTAAGTACCTGTTACCCAGGGCAATTCTTTTTAAATATTCAAATGGATCTGTGATCTTATTGATTCAGGAATGAAGCAAATTCCAACCCAGCCATGCCTGCCCAGTGTGCATGAGTCTCATGCACATTTCTAAAACTTAACCACCTTTCTCATCAGGAATGTACCAGTGTAGCACTAAAAGCATCTCCTAACCTTGCCATAGACCCAGCCCTCAAATTCCCATTGTTATACAATTCCTTGATGGCACTCTTTACTTTTTTGGGGGGGGGGGACCTTTTGTTGGTTCTATGTTGCAGTTTGCTCACACCCACCATGAATCTTTCCTCCGTGTAACATTCATATTTAGTTTTTCGGAAGCAGTGGTATTGTGTGTCTCACTTCCTCAGCACAACACAGGAAAAATGAAAAGGTGGTTCTTTGATTTTACAGGAGGCTGCTTAGGGGTCAGTAAAAGTGTTTTGCAATTTTCTGAAAAATATAGTCAACTCTCCTCGTCCCTTTCAACTCTGAGTCCATATTACTGTTCATATTTTGTCTGTCTCAGATATACACAGTATTCACCAAGCTCTACTGGATGTCTGCTTAGATACATGCTGAAATACAGGTGACAGACATTCTTCATTTATTCGGTCTTCTCCCGTGTGAATGGACACATCCACAAACACAGAAGTGTTAAATAACCACATTCTGCATGAATTCGGCAGGGGAAAAAAATGAGGACCAAAGATTTCAGGAAGGCCTCACAGAGCGGGTGGAAATGGAGCTGGGCTCTGAAGGATGGGGGAGCACCTGGATAGGGTGAAGTGAAGGCATCTAGGAAAGAGGAATAACCTGTAGTGCTAATACACAACAGAGTGATGTGGTGAGGTTCCTTTAACATCCTGTTAACAAATCTTCTCTTTCTTTGTAGAAATATGGAATTCTGGGCACAGAACACTGAATATAATGGCCAACTTTTCTCGTATGCTGAACTGTTTTATTTTTTCAGGGAAGACTTTATAAGAGGGTACTGGTGAGGGATATGCTAAGAAATATAACAATATATAAAATGTCAATGAAATTTTAATTTAAAAAGAATGTTAACCATAATAAAATGCAAATCAATACTTAGCTGTCATAAAACTGTATTTCAACTGCATATTGCCAATGACAATTTGCATGTAAGAAATAATATAGGCCCGACCTCTTCATCTCTAGACCCACAGTTCCAAAGGGCTATGGAATGACATCTCAATATTGATACACCACAAGGACCTCAAACTCATCATATCCAAAACCAAACACTTTACCTTTCCCTCCTCTTCAAATTTATTCTTTCTGCTTTCCCTATTTTTAAAATTAATTTAATTTTCAAAAAAATTTTCCCCCAGTCACTCAAAAATCTCAGGATTGTCTTATCTGCCCATCCTCTTCAGGCCCTTTATCTAAACAGCTGCCAGGTTTTGTTGATGCTTCCCCTATACATTCTCTCTTTTAAGTCTCTTCTTTTCCTTTCCTGCCACCAACACTACTGGTCAAGTACTCATCACCTCTGAACTGGCCCAGAGCAATCCCCTCCTATCCCCAGTCTCTCCTCCATCTTACTGACTGATGAGTCTTCCTAATAATGCATGGATCTGATCACATGCTAACTCTGTTCAAAAAGTTCCTGCAGTTCCCCACTACCTGCCAAATAAAAAGCCCGACATCCAGGGTCCTTCTGTAATTTTATTCCAACTTCTCTTTTCAGCTTCATCCCCCACTGCTCTCCACAAAATAGCCCATACTCCAGACAAACTGGCGAAAGAAAGAATTTTTTTCATTCTGGGCCTCTATTCAGTCTACTACTGATGCCTGAAATATTTGCTTCTAACCAAGCCAGTCTATTGAGGTTGTATCCATTTTTCAAGGTCCATATGAAATACCACATTCTCCAGGAAGCCTTGATTCCCAGTTTTTGTCCAAGGTGACTGATCACTCTTAGGAATTCTCTTATTGTTTTATACATGGATCACTGGCAGTCTTCACCATTAGTCTGCCAGCTTCTTGAGGACTTACCTCAGCATTGCCTTCAATGCCTGAATATACTTGTCCCGCACATAGCCAGCACTTCCTAAACATTTACTGAATGAATGTTTGAAGAAAATAGAGCCTTCCATAATATACCACTTTCACTCAAAAGCACAACAAAACTAAAATCTTATAACAGAACTGCAATACTCATTAGCACCCTTACTACAATCCCTTGAGCCATCCAACGTTTCCAATATACCGTCACTAACAATTTTTCTTTCCTGTTATTTCTTCAGTTGGTCAACAGCACCCAACCAGGAAGGGGAAAGGAAGCCACAAAAACTAAGACTATTCAACCTGAATTAGTTTCATGTATTTTCCTGACCATGGCACCTCATAACATGGCCCTTAAGACTCTTACTTGATATTATTTTTGAGGTATGATTCCTGAACAATTAGATGAAGGTGGCGAGGATAAAGCATTGGATTTGGAATCAGAGGAAAAGTTTCAAATCCTAGCTGTGCCATTATTTGCTATATGACCTCAAGCAAGTCATTTTCCCAGTCTAGGACTTGGTTTCCTCATCTGTAAAAGGAGGTTGTACTAGGAAACTATTCATGTGCCTTCTGGCTCTACATCAATGGCCTTTTCTTCCAAAGGACAAACGGTTCCAGAGTTTGACTGCTCCAGAGGGCTAATTTATAACACAATATTGGCCTTCCTAAGGAAAGCCTGGATGTACAGCTTTTTTTTTCCTACAGTAATTGTTGGTGTGACAGATGACAAAGTAATGTATTGCCTGAGCACTGGAACTGAACATGAAAGACCTGAGCTCTTGATCTTTAGCGATTTGATACTGATCAGACAGAACCTTTCCATGCCTCAGTTCCCTCATCTGTAAAGAAGAGAAATCATATTATCTGCCCCACCTCCCGCAAAGAGCTGTTGAGAAAAGTCAAAACAGAGAATATCCATGGAAACAGTATGTAAATTTGTGCCAAACTACAGTAAAGAGACATCACCATTAAGTCAGGTTCCAAGCACTGATTGACTCCTACAGGGGAGTGTTTTTCTGTCGTACCTTGGAACAAGGCTATCACCCCCTCGCAAAGTGGTAGGATCTAGCTCAAAGATCGAGGAGATATCGTTTCCTTCAGGCACAGAGACCAGGGAGTACGCCATCTTTTCTTGGGCATTTCGTAGCCTGCTTCTTGATGCATCCTGATCAGAGTCCATCTGAGGAAGAAAATTCAGCAGAAAGTCAGAAAAGTGGTTTGCCAAATGCCACATGTACTAAAATCATCTTTTAAGCCGCAGGTACCAAGAATGACTCTGAATGCCAGGAGCTGGCAAGAAACTACACCTCTGTTTCAGAAAGGTCATAAAAACTGACAATTAGCACTTTGGCCAAAAAATATTATGCAACCTGCCTCCTACTACAATGCCTTTTAAATCAACCTTAGGTAATAGTCCTGGTCTTCCATGAAAATAGTTCCACTGGTGATAAAATGACATTTGGTTCCCTTAAAGAGACTAGCCAGAAACCTAAAAGTATCCAAGTCCAGCGCATCTGAGGATTTTGCTCTGGGTGGTGGTCTACATCGATCATCTTAAAGGAACACACTTTTCATGGAAGAAAGAGCTGACTTCAAGCCAAGAGCAGCCCTAGTGTGTCCAAGACAAATGTTTTTCCAAGAAGGTTCAGAACCTAGCTCATCCACTCACTATGCATGTTACCTGGGGTTATTCATTTCATTTATTAACCTTTCTAAGCTTGAGCTATTTCATCTGCAAGATGAGGGGGGTGAATTCAATGGCTTCTAATATATCATTCCATATAATGGTCAACAGTATAGGTTATGAAATCAAATGGGTCCAGTTCATTCATCCAGAATCAAATAGGAAAGCATGTCTGAAATAATGTAAGGGTGAAATTGTTCTGAGACTTTAGAAACCTGGGTTAGCAAGAAGTCCCAAATTCCTGAGAATGAGGCCTACTAAACAACCTGGGCTTTCTGGAGAGGTTATAAACATCTCTGCTTAAGGAAGTTCTTTCAAAAATAGGTCAGATGCCCATCTGCCTGAGTTATTTTGAATTTTAAAGTAAACCCTGACAAGAGGCTTGGGTTTTCAAGGCCTTTTTTATCCCTCTGATTCTGGATAGGCTTTATTTCCCCCTGCCAGTGAGGCATAAGCAAAATGCCTTAACAGGCAGCAAAGCTTCACATATTTGGTAATAAATTCCAATTGGGAATAAAAGGTTTTCCAGTTCTCCTGACCTGCTTGTCTGGGACAGAACCTTTTTCCTCCAACAGCAAAGAAACTAAACTGCATGATTTAAAGAAGAAGCAAGTTAAAGACACCCATGGCCAAAGGGAGAGAGGAAAGAGATTTTGATGTTCAATGGCTTTGGGGACAGGCTCCCCAAGGAATGCCTTTTTAATTAATCATCTGTCTTAAGTACTTTCTTTCTACCACCTCCCTCTGAAAAAAATTTAATACCCAAAATTTGCCACTTCTTCTTCCTCGTTTTCTCTAACCCCATCCCTTTTAGCAGCCTACTGAACTGAGCCCTAGTTGGCCCACGTTGTGGTAACTATACACAGCACAGCATGAAAATTTCAGTCAGGCAGGACTGATTCTCACTGGATGGAGTCTGTTAAATCTCACAAAACCTGCAAAGCATTCCACTTACCCTTTCAGACCTAAACTGCAATGGCCACTAAACAGAGAAAAATGGCCAATCTGTGACCTGGTGACTAAAACTTCAGAGAAACATATGAGAAGGTCAAAGAGAAGCTGAGGTTGCAAGAAGGCAGTTCTGTCCAGATCTTGGCCACTCATAATTTCCTGACATGTTGGTCCAAGGTAAGGCTAACCATATCATAGCCATTCTATGTGCAGGCTACTTTTGCCATCTAGTGGGCAAACAGCATAAATCAAGATCAAGCCTAAAACCTGAAAGCTTTCCCCACTTCTCCTTTTTAAATGAGTGGTTGAAAGGCACCACTAAATATATATAACATCAGCCACCGAGGGAAACAAATGCATTCAATAAGAAACTTAACAGGGGGAAAAGCTATGAGCAAAAGCAGAACAGAATGAAATACTATTAAACTTTCTCAACTTTCCTACTCGTCCACTAATGGCACCCAATCTAACAGAAAAGTGGGCTGCAGATAGAGTATATTATCAATGCAGGCAACTTCCTGAGGCAGGAACAGGGCTAGGAGTCCCATGGTAGCAGCAGTGAGCTATACCTTTCTCAAAGCCCTCAGGGTTATCCTATCACACCAGAGCTATAGTTTTGTGTAACATCCAGAGTAAAGAGACTGTGTACTCTACATAACTGTATCCACAGCCATTATCATAGACACTGTGCCCTCATCCTACCCCTGCCAAGGAGAACTTAATTCTCAGTAACTGATGGTAGGCTGTTCTTCCTCAGGTCAGCTACACCCCATGATTCTAACTCTAGCTGAAACTAAAATAACCTACAGGTGTAATCATGAAACCAGTTAGTAATAAAATCACAGTGAATGGGCAATTGTCAAGATTTCCAAAAAGAGGAATTAAGTATATTTTTGGAAACCAGAGACCAGTAAACCTGATCCTGATGCCAGAAAAATTCTAAAAACAAATCATTAAATATAGTTGTCAATCACTTAGATGGGGAAAAAGGTGACCACTAGGAACCAACATGGGACGCTTCATCACAACATTATCTCAACATATTTGGAAGAGTATGTGTGTGTATGTATGTATGTGTGACTTTATTTAGTCTGCATAAAGTATGTTTGCTTATTTATTAGACTGAGTCATGTTGCCTATTTTGTTCAACTCAAGATCACATTAGTAATGCTTCGTGCACATACGGATTCACGGACCTTTGAAGCAATAACTTGTCCCCTACTTAACCCACCTTAGGGTTCTACAGTTCACAGGTTAGAAATCATCAATAAAGGAAGAAGATCTGGGGATTTTAGTTAACTACACACTTAATGAATAAACAAAGTTATAGCTTTAAAAAAAAAGTAACAGAAAGTCTGTTTAATGAAAGTATAATGCTCAGATCAAGAGAGTTGTCCTGATCATAGCACATCAAGAATAGTATTTTTAGCTCTAGGAACCAACATTAAGGAAAGGCAATGGCAAACTAAAGAACATGCCAAAGTGGGTAACTGGGATGGGGAGAGGTTTACAAACCACACTGTATAAATAATGACCGAAATTACTAGAGCTATTCAATGCAGAATAAGAAAAAAAAAACAGGGGATACATAACAATTCTTGTCATATATATTTGAAGGGCTGTCAAATGCAGGAGACAGTAAGTGATGTTTAGCTACGTAGGGCAGAACTGGGACTAATGCCTGAGAGGCTAAAGGTGAAGAATCTCATCCAATGTAAAGGGGAGTATTCTAATGATTGGAGAAGTCTAAGGACAGAACAAGGTATCACCTCTGAAAATGTGCAAACCAAGGATGAACAAAACTATAGGGGTTCTTTGAATGGGGAAACAGGTGACATCTAAAGCACCTTCCAGGGCTGAGAATCAACAATTCTATTAAGTCACAGATAGGAAGGCAAACTCGATGCAGTCATAAAATGGTTTTAAACATCAAACAATATTACTGAAGATATTCAAATATAGCTATTTCCAAAGTACTACCAGATAAAACTAAAAAAATTATTTGCTACTATCAAGCCCTCCACTATGTTCTACTCTGGTGCCTCATCCTAGTGTGAAAGGTCATGCCAATAAAGCCTAAACTGGGGAGGTCCTATCAAGCTGAGAAGATTCTGAGTATGATCCCAGGGACAGATGGAATCTACCATCCAAGGTTGAGTCTCACTAAGTACCAAGATTCCATCATCAGTACAATGGCCATGAGGTGATAAATTTTTGGCCAACAGCAAGTCATCTAATGTGGAAAAATTTGAAAATGGCTCCCAATCCTATGAAACTCCTTCACTATGGCGGTGATAATGGTAGAGCTGCAGAAAGGGAGGAAGCAGATGTTAAAAATGAAATAACTTTTAAGATATCTGTAAACTTTAACTTAACTTAGCATGTTAAATGAGAAAAATGTTGTCCAGTGACAGTGTGACTGCCATATTACTAGAAAAAATGAACCACCTCAATATTCATATTCTCACAATTAATGAAATAAGAAGGCAAAAGAGAGTTTCCTCTAATAGAAGGATGACTTATAGGTAGTTTGGAGAAGCAAATGAAGGTAGCTGGCATTTTATTATACTGTAAATACAAAATCAACAAGCAACAACATTTCATGGTATACTTTGTCATACCATCTGACCAGTGCTCATGAGGAGTATAAACAACAACAAAAAAAAAACCCACCCCAAACCACACCCTATAAACATAACTGAAGCTTATGTACCAACCCTGTGAAGGTGGTTGAAGAGGCAGAGAAACATTCTATGAAGAGTATTTTATGAAAAACTTGGCAATCTCTTTCACTTCAAATAAACATATATCTTGATGATCAGTGACTTTAGTGTAAAGGTGGGCACAGTAAAGGATGGTGAAAAGTGTGTTAGAAAACATGACTTATGTCTGAGGACTCAGAAGTCTAAATGCTTGTCCTGAACTGTTCAGAATCCTCATGCCTCTATCTATACAACATCTTCCAAAACAGGGATGACAAGCACGGGATATGCCAAACACCAGAAGGAATAAAAAAACTGACTCAAGTCTTCATGGGGAACAAACATCTGATCAATGAAGTGAAAATCACAGAATCTGCTGTTTGTTTGTAGTTAGTCCATCAGTCAGACCAAAGTTCAGAATCTTTATAAAAAGATACTGTGAGCAATTACAACAGCTTTAAACTGATCTATTCAAACAAATCATCAATGTTGAAAAGAATAGGAAATGAAAAAAAAGACAGAAATACTGACCCTGATTATCATGTAGCTGGTGAGAAGACAGCTAGAGAGTTAGGGAAGTCTGGTTGGAGCAACACTCTGATTCATTAGATAACCGGAATCAATCAAGTAAACAGTGCCCCAGATAAGGAATTAGGGGAGGGGGAGGAGAGGGTAAAGTTCTCCAGGGCATGGTTTATGATCAAATGTCAAGGCATCTCTCAAGCAAATGGAGGGGAAATGAAGCATATCTATAGCCAGACCTAGACACAGAAGGGAACACAAATCAATCAGAACAGTGGGGAGTCAGAGCCAGTTACAGCCATCAAAAGGTGAAGGTGTCCAAGGCATGATTCCTAATCCAGGCAGCAAAGCCACTGGCTAGAAGATGGCCAGGAAATGAAGCATGACTGGCTTCAGGCCCAGACGTAATGAGTAAATTGAATTCTCTTCAATGAGACCTATGATTACACAGAACAGCTTCACCATCCATTCATGAAAAACAAAATGGATTTTAAAATGCCTGTTGTCCAAATGCTGACATGCAGATAGAAGGTCAGGATGTGGAGTCATCACAGATCAGTTCATCTGCCTGAGAGAGGTACAGCGGATGGATGATGACAGACAGTAAGATGGGCAGTATTAGAACGAGCTGAACTGCATCTGGGAAACTGGCTAAAGCTTTAAATGATCCTAAACTTGTCCCCTAAACCCATCTTTTTAACACAAATGTTCCACCAGCAGTGCTGCATGGTTATAAATCATGAAATACTTGCTCTCCAAATAATCAGTATTATAGGTGACCCAAAGCACAATGTAGGTGCATGTAAAAGGCAGCAAACATATTTGGGGTTATGGCCCTTGCGCAAGAAGCAGCATAAAGGATATCAAAGAAGAAATGATGACTGGAAAAGTTGGTGATATGGGAGAGTGAGGAATGACAGATAAGTATCCCCATTACTGTCACAGTTATCTTATAAATATAACAAGATTGAGAGGAAAACCTTCAGCATACTAGATAGATCTCTGTAGGACCAATGGGAGCACATGAAAAGGATACCACAAGATGAGAAGAGAAGGCATGGGTGGGTTTCAATCTCCATAGATAAAAACATCATTTAGTTCACTGATCCAGTAAAGTATGGGATAGTGGGAATATAACTGTGGAAATTCCTTTCCCATAAGAGTTGGGCCAGATCACCACTGAGATCCCTTAAATTTCATGATGTCAAGAAGTAGGAAAGCAACCATAAATTGTTATGGAAATAGAAGCTATTGCTATTGTCTAAGAAACCCTAAAAAATGTTCATCATCATTCCTCATGCTATTAGACTAATTATAATGTGGACACAACTTGTCCAAGTAACAATTTTTCTCTCCCTCAAAGCTATGAGGACCAATATTCAACTTCCCCAGACCTGTCCCAAGCAAAAAGCTTTACATTCCTTATCATTTCATACTTTCCAATCCTTCTTAGCAAACAATACGTAATAGCTATTTGCAGTAATTATACCTAGACACAGCCATCACCTGGAAATATAATGTATACCAGAGACATACCATCCATTTGCAACAATACGACTAAACCAAAACAGAGAAGGATAGTTACCCATTTCCTGGCAAACCGAAGACATACTCTTAAAACTGTAGGATGTCAAATGGGTATGCTGTGTCTCATAGGACAACCTTACAGTCAAAAGGACACTAATCACAATATCTTGTGTTCTTTCCAAGAAAACTGAAATCGGAACCAGTGGTAGGAACATTGCCATATAATCCCTCAGTCTCCACTTCCTTATCTATATAATGAGGACACTGGATTCAAGCTATGGAATATGTGGGCAGTCTCTTCCAAAAGAACTAACAACTTTTCTTTTCTAGGAGAGTAACAAGATACCTTGATTAACAAGATTGAAAGAAAATCATGAGCCATAATGTCCAATATGAGTTAGCCTTTTGAAGGATACTGAGACTACTCAGGGGACAGACAGCAGATTCAAACTTTCCCTTTCACTCAAGTCCAGATTGTCCATTCCCTAGTACTCCCAGCCTGCAAATACAGAAAACCTAGTTTGGTTCCAGGGCCTATGGTCATGCCCTCCTAGACGAAGACAAGAAGTGGCTCTTGCCCATACTTACTGAGGATTGAAACTCCAGGCACTCTTCCTCATAGTCAGGGTCTACCTGATGAAAAAGAATCATTAGGCAGTTTAAAAATCCGTCGCTTTCTCAGGCTTATGGTCCCACTTTTACCAGGCTTGAAGGCCTGCAAACGATGTTAGAAAAATGAGGAGCCTCTTTCTTCCCTTCCACAACACCAGCATGCCATGACTACAACACACACAAGGTACATGAGCACAACACACACATTACGATTAACCTCTTGCCAAGTAGTTGGCTCTCAAGTCTGGACAGAAGTAATGGAAGTGAATGACTATCAAAGCGATAGTCTGGCTCAGATAAAAGTCTGGTAGAAATCAAATCAAATCAAATCTACAGAAAGGTATTCTAAGAAATCCTTTTTACTAGAATTTAAGATGTAATACCTTCCAGCAAGAGCTAGCTTTATCCTGGTACAAAAGAGGTAAGGTAACTAACACTTATCTTGGCAAACCATTGTAATCAGAATTCTACACAGCCAGTTAGAAATTCCTTGGAGTCATGTTTGAAATTTCAAAGTAGGCTTTTTATCCTCAATTCTTAAATATTTGTTTAAAGAGAAAAAGAGTCATAGAATAAATCACTCAAGGATCAGTTCTCCTAAAGAGCTTGGAACTTTTAAGTTCCACATTCTTCAGGTCAGTAGGAGCAGAATGCCAAGTTACCCAGTTATCAATAACCTTGAAGATCTATTATAAATGACACCAATGCACAAGACAACAGAAGTCTTCTGACATACTTCACGGAGCTACTATGAATAAATCTCAACATCTGCCACACTGCAGGAAGTCTCCTTAATTTAATGTATAAATTAAAAGCAAATTCCTTCTGTCCTTCACCACTAACTCTTGCCTTTAAAACTCTTAATAGCCAATTGAGATGGGAGTAATTTTCCTTAAATTCGACTTTTGCTTTAATAAAAGAGACTGGCACCAAATTAACAGGTTTCTTTATTTGAAACTAAAAAAATTTAAAAGGCACTTTCAAATTTTTTCTTCTTGCAGAAGACTTTGCCAAAATTATACTTGTTCTCACAGTCTCATAGATATCTATACATTTTCTACTCCTTCATATTTCTGGCATATTCATGTCACATATGTAACTACAAGTCAACTCATAATTACCCCCAAACTAGGATGTGGAATATGGTTGAATATGACAAAATAGACAAACGAAATCCACTGATAATCCTAAAATGTCATTTGAAGGTTCATTTCTAAACTTCTTTTTCATCAAATCAATCAAGATACCAACAACTAAACAAAATGAAAGGATGTTGATGACCTTTGCTGCTATGTCTTCCAGTACAGATATTAATAAGCACTCACAGAAAAGGTTAAGGAGGAAAAGTAAGGTGGTAATTCACAAATCAGATAGCATGGAATGATACTGAACTGACTGTATTGGCTATATGATGAAAAAGAGGTGATAGAACAAGGAAAAATAATAAACCAAGGACTCTGGTTGCACCTTACCTCCGCTGCTAAGTAATGCCCAGTAGCAAGATGTTTGAAACGAAAGAGACTATTCCAGTATCCTGCTCCACCACGGCACGGGTCATGCTGTACCACCTAGAAAAAGGAGTGATACACCATGTTAAAAGAAAACTTAATGCATTTATAAAATCACAACCAATTTGACATTTAAATGAACAGCAAGACTAGTAAGATAAATGATCATCTTTTAATAAGACTTCTGCAGGTTGTTGTGAATATCAAATGAGATGTTTGTAAAATGCATTGCAAATTTAATCAGTGCTAGATAAATGCTATTTATTACTACTATTTAGCAATAGAGGAAAAGTTAATGCTAATTATTATTACTATTTAGCAATAGAGGAAAAGTTAAATAACGTTTCTTCAGGGTACAAGTTGAATTTACTGATTAACAGAATAAAACAGAATAATAAAATTAAATAAATAAATATATTAATTAATTAAGAATAAAAAATGACAGAATAAAAATGAACAGAATAAAAAACAGATAAAAACCTTAGAATCCACAGACATATTAGCTTGAATTTCCCAAGATTTAAAAAAAACAGGTTTTTTTGGAATTCATAGGCACCTGTAAGGAGATCTACAAGCTAACTGAGTAAACATCAGAACATCAGTTGATACACACATGGCTCACCATTGAAGAATCTAGACAATTTAAAAAGTAACAAAGATGGTTTCTTTTCACCTCTTTTAATTTCAGAACACACATACACAGAGTCAATAGAAATTTTGAAAAGGTCTCTGAATTTCCAAAAGTAACAAGACACAGTATCATTTCAGAGGCCTGATAATTTTGTGGAGCATTCAAGAAAAATAAATTGGCCCTAGATTTTCCAATCCAGGCAGAAAATTTAGGCAACATTCTTAGGATTCAAGAGTTCAAGTTCCTGCAGATTGGGCTGATATGTGAAAGCTAATCAAATCAATAATTTAAAATCAGAATTTTGAAACTTCCTTTTTTCTCTTATGTCACAAATGGAAAAATCTCACCAAAATAGATTCAGTTCATATCATGGAAAATATGAAGTATCTCTATAGATTTGGAAATAAATATTGACTTAGAATCAAAACTACCTGAGTTCAAATCCGACTTCAGACACTCACTAGCTGAGCGACCATAGGAAAGTAACTTACTTTTTGACCACCTAATTTCCCTCATTTGTAAAATGATATAAATAATGATAGCACCTTCCTCACAAGATTGTTGTGAATATCAAATGAGATGTTTGTAAAATGCATTGCAAATTTAATCAGTGCTAGATAAATGCTATTTATTATTACTATTTAGCAATAGTAATGTTAATAGTGGAAAATGATAGAGACACAGATGAAGGTAGACAGAAAAACACTCAGAGAAAATAGAGGCACTCGATCAAGGGGTGAATAAATGAACAAATTGTGGCACATGAATGAATCTGATGGAACGCTGTTGAATCATAAAAAACAACAAAGGTGTGGAATTCAGAGAAATATGTTAGCATGCAGAATCAGAACCAGAGAAAGTAATCATACACAATGATTGTGAGAAAATATAGTAAAATGCAGTTCAACTCAGATTAACTGCAATGCCTTAGTCAACCAACCAATCAAACATGTGCCCACCACTATGGCTTGTACAGGGCATACAAACAAACTCTGCCCTAAAGGATCTTATATTAGGAGGATACAACACATCACTAGTACATAGTCCCCGAGAACAGATGATAAAACATGTCTCTCTCTAGCCCCTCAAGAGAAGTGGAGCCTATAAGGGCAGAATGGTGCATCTGCTGTCAGACTCCATGGGTTTTCCTTAACTATTTAACTGTTTGTCTTTCTTACTTCACTGTATATGTAACAAAAAATGATTGATATGTAAAGTAAATGACATCAATGAAATTTTTTTTAAAGAGAGGATGCAGCAGCAGAAGGAATTAAAATTCACATGTTCACTCAGCCCTTCTCCCACTCCTTCTGGCTTACCTCTACCTCCCACAGTGCTTTGGAACTGGTTGCAGAAGTAGCTGACTGCCTCCCCGTGGTCCTCAAGAAGACATGCTGTTTCTTTCTATGCTCGTCACACGTCAGAAATTTCTCCTGCTCTGCGTGGAACAGTCTGACCACATCTCCCTAAGAATGAACACACATGAGACAAGAAGCTCTGACTTGGTGACACAAGACGATGAAAATACAGGCCAATCCCATCAGACAGCCCAAACCTACCCCTTTCAATATGTCATCTTTGTTATCGCTCCATTTCATGAAGAGGACGATTTTCCAGCTGGTGTTGCAGTTGACAGAATTGACCTGGAAAACAAATGATTAGGCTGACAGAGTGTTTGGTCAGGTAGGTCAACCCCGACACACAGGAACCTCTTTATCAAGCTCATTAAATCCTCATTATGGCACAGCAGATAAAACCAACTCTGGGGGAAGAACTCTGTCAAGTCATCAACTACTCAACTACCTGCAGAGTGAAGGTGTGGCTACACCACTAATCAGAGCAATGCCTTTCTTTGGGAAGGAAAACTACATTCCAAGGAGAGGCCTAGTATGACCATGCTTTTGCACCCCTGATGGAACTGACCCAGCTGTGGCTCCCAGGCCAAATTCTCTCCATCTTGAAACTGTTACTTGATCTTTGACATATCTCTTGTTAAAGTGAAGTGAGCAGAACCAAGAGAACATCTTACAGAGTAACAGCATTATTGTAAAGATAATCAACTATCAAAGACTTAGCTATTCTGGTCAAGACAATGACCCAAGACAATCTAAAGGATCCACGATGAAAAGTGCTATCCATCTCCAGAAAAAGAACTGATAGACTCGGAATGCAAATGGAAGAATACTTTTTTCCCTTTACTTTTCTTGCTTTTTGTGGAATTTTTTGCAACATGGCTAATAGGGAATTATGCTTTGCAAGACTTCATGTGTATAATCAATATCGTATTACTTGCCTTCTTAGGGGGAGGAGAAGTAGGAAGGAAGGAGAAAATTTGGAACTCAAAATTTTTTTTAAATAAATGGTATTTTTTTAAAGTGCGTGTGGGAAATATTTACTGAAATAAATAAAAATATAATTAAAAAATAAAACACCAAGTATCTCTACCAAACTTCTTGTTCACCTGCCAGAAAGAAAAGGAGGTTTGGGAAAAGGAAGGGAAAGGAATAAGCATTTCTAGAGTGTCTCCGATATACCAGGCACTGTGCTAAGAGCTTTAAAAAAATATACAAATATTAGCTCATTTGATCCTCACAACCCCTGAGAGTGGGTGCTATTGTTTACCTCCATTTTAGGGGAAACTGAGGCAAAGACTTGTCCAGGGTTACCCAGCTAGTATAAGCATCTGAAGGCAGATCTGAACTCAAGTCTTCTTGACTCCAGGCCCAGCATCTTATCTACCATGTCACCTAGCTGCCCCCAGGACAAGTTTAAGACTTAAAGCTTCTATTCTGAGAGAACACGGGCTAAATGTGACACACTCGTAACTCGATTAACACGACTGCTAAGGAGCCAACTCTCCTCCACCTAAGACTTAACTCCTTCAGACTTCCAACAAGAACAACTCTCTCAGGCTCACTTTCCTTGTCTGCCAAATGACAACAATAGTATCACCTACTTGGCAGGGTTGTTATGAAGATCAAATAGTACAGAAGCTAGAGTCAGGAAGACTTGCATTCCCATCCAAGCACCTCAGACACTTATTAGCTGTGGGACCCTGAGCAAGACTCTCTGTGCCTCAGTTTCCTCATTTGTATAATGAGGATGTTAGATTCCTTTTCAGCGGCCTCTACAGTCTGTTCCAGCTCTTCTGTAAAGTGGATTGTAAACCTTAAAGGGGCTTGTTATCAGTATTATCTATCGCACCGTATTGCAATTATTACTATATCCTTGTTTCCTGGGCTCCATTCCTCCTTTGCAGAATGAGAGGGATGGACTTGATCTCTGTTGAGGGGTCATACTTCAGTGTCTTATTTTTACTTCTCTTACCTCATTGCAGCCCGGGTTGTCCACTAGCTGGTGAGTGCTGGCATGAAGAGGCTGTCCAGCATTGACGGGATTCAGAACCACCTTGTCCCCAATGACAACCTAGAAAGAAAGTGCATGTTCTCAGAAGGATGGAGGTGAGGGGGAAAGCCTATAGTTTCTTGGCTCCCAGATGTAAAGCGGTTGGAGTACAAACACAAGTATTTCATGGCATAGAGTTCACGGAGAGTGGTACAAGGCCCAAGATGGTCACTGCACAGTTTGGACATATCCCACAGGTCAACATACTGAAAACCTGCCTAGCCCAAACTGCCACTGAGGGGAAAAGGGAGCTATTTAATGGAGCAAAAGATACTTGACCCAGTTTAGGCACACTCTTCTCTATTTCTGAGCTTCATGGAATATGAGGATCAGCTGAAGGAATTTGAGCTGTTTAACCTTAAGACAGGATTTTGTAGAGGGGCAAGGAGGAGAAATCATGTTGCCTTAAGATTTGAAGGGTCAGCACATGGAAAGGGAATTAGCTTTGTTCTCGATCCCAAAGGGCAGAAGTAGGGGCAATGACTGGAAGCTGAAGAGAGGAAATTTGAAACTGGACACAGGAAAACATTTCCTAGCTCTGTCAAAACAGCGTAGGTGGTGTAAAGCCAAGCATGAGCAGCTTTCCAGAGGACTGCTGCTGTGAACAGCTTTCAAGGTTTTGATTACATAGTATAGTGAATACTCTATTTATTCAGTAACAAATCAGAGCAAAACAGTCATAGAAAATCAAAATACAGCATTCACAATGTTACAACTTATCACAGAAAATCAAAATACAGCATTCACAATGACATCATAACTCAACAACTTATCACTAAAATGGCCACATAGTTTAGACCCAAGTGGTTACATAGTTTAGACAAAGTACAATCATTTGGTCAATCAATCACCTAGTAACTCAATCATTCAATTGTTCTCTTTTAAACAAGGTGCATTCATTTAGACAATCAATCATTTAGTTAAGCCCTTAATTCGACCAGTCTTAAGGACAAGAGCCTCCTTAATCCTTAACTCACTCATCCTTAAGGAAGCAAGGCCTCTTTAAGAGACACAAAGTACAATAGTCAAAGTTCTCCATCCATGGGGTGCCATTAAGTTATAGTATCAGTCACTACTTGGTACTCTCTTAAGGGGTAGTGGAAAATACACAGGCCATCCACCCCTCAGTCATAAGTAAGTTATAATTTTATCAGTCACTATTCGGTATCCACAGAGAGGTTTTTTTCATCTTGACCCAAGGTAGGCTCTCAGATTCCCTGGTTCCCCTTCCATGGTCCCAGGTCCTACCTGAATTCACCAAACTGTCACCTGGGTTCAAAGGCAGACAGCTCCCAGCTCCTTGTCCAGCTCTCCATGCAGTTCCTGTTCCACACTGAAGCTCACAGTGTCCAGTCCACCTTAAATCTTTCACAGTCTCAATTCCTGGGAAGTCAAGGCTCAACCAAACCACAAAGCACCAACACCAGAGTCATGCTTCCTCTGGCAGCTCCAGCTGGCCCTCAGAAGTCTTCAGCAGCTTTGTTCTCAAAATGAAAATCACTTCATCCAGCCTCCACATTGATTGCTCCAAGAAATTCTGTCCCAGTTCTCAATTCTCATTCCTCTTTTCAATTCTTCTCAATTCTCAGTTCAGTCTTCAGTCCAACAGCGGCAGATGTCCTGCCTCCACATGCTTATCCCAGAAGTTCTGACTTTCCCAGATGGGGTTTTTCCTTATATACAGTATTTCTCCTCCCTATTCAGCCCCTTCCTATGACATCAGCAACAGGGATTCATACCTTCTGTTTCTTTAACAGAGGCTTAATTTGAAACTAGGTGCTAAGTACCTGTCAACTTAGCAACACAAAGGGATCTTCAAATTTCATTACCATTACAGGTGGCCTTATATAGGTTCCCCTTCATCAGAGGTTTTCAAGCAAAGGCCAAATGACCATTATATGTCATAGAGGCGTTCTTTCTTCATATGTTACTTAGACAAGATGGCCATCAGGGTTTCTTCCAATTCCAAAATTCTGAGGTCATTCTGAGAGTTCCATCCTTTAATGGATGGCACACCAGTTGCTAAGACCTTAAATAAATAATAGATTTCAATACAAGTTGCTAAAGCTCACAGGACCATTTATTTCAAGCTGAAAGGAACTTTAGAGGCCTGCTAGGTCTGGCTCCTTTAATTTATCAATGGGAGATTTGTGCCCCAGAGAAGTTAGGTGAACTGCCCAAGGTCACTCAGCTAGTAAGCAGCAGAGCTAGAATTCAAACCCAGGTCTCCTAACTCCAAATATAGCATCCCTGTTGCCTCTCTAACATCTTCTAAGATAGTTCCTACACAGAATCATGTAATCAGGTGATGCAGAATCATTTACCCAGTTAGGAAGAGAAGCAGCAAAGACTATAGTCAGTGTTTCAAAAGCTTTAAGATACATAGCCTACATCATTTTGGCAGTCCTAGGAAGTGTTTCCCCATGTTGAAGTGACATTTTCTTCTCCTCAGCTTCCAGTCATTGCTCTTACTTTTGCCCTTTGGGATCAAGAACAAGACCAATTCCTTTTCCATATGCCAGTCCTTCAAATAGTTTTTGAAAAGCTTCAGGTCTCCTCTCTGACTCCCTACTGAACCCTCCCATTGCTTTCACTGCTGGCAAAGATAGGTTAACTTGAGTCTATTGCAGATAATCAAGGCAAAATTGTCCAGCTGGATCACTATTGTCAGCAACACTCTTATATATATTTTTCAAAGAGAAGCCAGGACCGCTCAGGTATCTCTTCTCCCCTTGACACCAAAGATGAGTTGGGATAATTCTACCCAAAGTCCCCAATGGCATTTGGGGGACCTGGGAGCAGTATGTTTCCCAAGAAAAGGCTTTTTCTTTGCTCCTCACCTACAAAAACAAAGACGAAATCATTTCTTTCTAAAGGACATGCTTTTTTTGTTCAGATTTTTAGGAGTCTGACGAAGACAGCAACCAAAAGGACTTTGATAAGCTTGGGGGAAGGGGTCAGAGGCAGGGAGGGTCATGAGAAAGAGGCCAAATCAAAGCAAAAGCTTTATCAAGAGAACAATTAAATTTGTGGCATAGTGAAGAGTGGACTTGGAGTCAGGAAGATCTGGGTTCAAATTCTCTCTCTGATGCTTAATGACTGTATGACCCAGAACTTCACCCCCTGGGCCTCAGTTTCCTTGTCAGTAAAATGAAGGGGCTAGACTCAGTGTCCTCTAAGGTTCCTTCCAGCTATGACCCTATGAAATACCATATTCCAAGAAACTCCTTTGTTTCTATCTTCAAAGGCTCCTTTTGGAATGTCAAGACAGGGTTCTATGGTGATTTGTTTTCCACTGTCAGTTTATATAGTCATTTGGTCGTTAACATTTACAAAGCCTCAGGTTGGCTGGAACGTTCAGAACCCACACATAATTTTTGAGGTCTAGGTCTATAATACTGCAGCCTGGCAAAGAAGATAGAGAATTTGCCTCTGAGTCAGAAAAGACCCAATTTTGGGTCTTGTTTCTGACCCCTTCTAGTTATATGCCTAGGACAAGACACAATCCCCAGGTGTCCCAAGCAATGCTCTAAGGTGCTAAGTATAAAATAGTTACTGATTTGTATAGACGGAGGAATTTTCCTTACCAGGGGTAGGTACCCAACCCGGTGCAGGATAAATTTAAATTTAATATAATTTAATGTAAATTTAAATAATTTCAATAAAATTCAACCAATATTTGTTAAGGATCCAGGTACTGTGTGTACAAGTTATCTACCAGGTGCTGGGGATATAGAAACACATATGGAACAGTCCTTGCCCTCTTGAAGCTTACAATCTGCTGAGGATCAGGGGTGAAGATGACTTCAACGTCTCTAGTTCTTTGAGAGGGGACCTGAAGCTACAAACTGATGATGTGGCACGAAGTACAAAGTAGCTTGTAACAGGGATTTGTACTTACACTGTCCCCTATGGACCGCAGCTTATAGAATGGCTGAATGTAAAACCAAGAGCCTTCATTCCCAGCCTCATCCAAAGTCACCCTCATTGCATTCTTCTCTAGGAGAGCTGGAAGCCTCTTATTCACAGTTAGGTATTTGTTACTTTTCAAATGCAGGAGCTAAAACCCACAAAGAGAAGACAGAAATCCATGAGGACATTGTTTCCTTAGGATAGCTTAATTCTATGCAATTGTAAATAAAACACCCTTTCTTATACATATTTCCAGAAGCTGAACCTAGTTTGACTAATATTTAATCAAAAATGAGTTCGACTGAAGGGTTCCAAAGAGCATTCTCTCCACGGAAATAATACTGAGAACTTTTGCCTCAACACACCATGAGGGGACACAGAAAAAAATGTCCTTAGAGGAGAGGTGAGATTACTCTTACTGAAGGGAGGACCAAGGAAAGAATCCCACTGCAGTATCTGCTGTGTTAAGGGTTTCTAAAAAGAGCTACCAGACTGTTAGCCCCTTAAGGATATCAAAACAAACTCAAGGCTGTTTTGGAAGCAAACTGACCTCACTGAGGCCAGAGAGAATAGATGGTTATTCTTTCCCATTCATTCTAGTCCATGCCATAGGCAAGAAAGACAAGCACACAACAAGATCAGAGGCCAAGAAGTGAACTCAGAAATGTGGGATCTCTCCAACAATGCTTTCTCTATTTATATAAGGTGACAATTTATCTAACTCCCACAGTCCTATCCAGGCCTTGAGTTTAAGAGGGGGTGAAGGGTAGGAGAATAAATTCACTATAATGACCACCTGACCACCATCTATATTCCTTATCAAATTTCCTCCATCTTTCCCCCAGAAAAGGGGTTCACTTGGCAAGAAGTGGCATTTGAACAGAAATCTCAGATCCAGAGATATATCTTCTTAAACTCAACTGGGTTGGCTTGGCCACAAGGAGTTATTCTTTGTTCAAACACACTTTGGAACTGCAGAAGCCTGGAGCCAGCAATCCCCACCTACCTGGATGACATTGCCGTACTGGATGACAGTTCCCAATAGCTTCCTGTTTTCTGTCTCATTCTGCTTTTTCTCCAGATCTGCTGCATGCTGGAAAGAAAGAAGGGATTGCCAGTGAAAAGGCAGCTTCCGTCGACCCGGTTTGACAACCCTTTCACAACTTACAGCAATCACACAAAATTAATGGATGCATGAGGATGGTCAGCAACTGAGTGAAATCAGGCAGAGGACCTAAGAGAAAATTCCATGAACTCTGCAATTCTTTGGTGTTCTCAAGTTCTCTTCCACCTTTCCACCCTCTTATCTGGCATCCCCGCAAAAAGGGTAAAGGTTCCACTGAAATTTATGTTAATGCAAGAACAGTATCAGCTTTTCTTGTGTCTTCAAGGGGTGTGATACTAGCAAACATAAGGAAAAAGGAGATGGTCTTAGTAAACACAGAGAGAGGTCAGTAAACACTGGGCAGGCTAACAAAGATGTCTGGAGTTTTCTGAACTTGTTTGAAAGGCTGTTTTCATAAGTAGCCATTCCTCACTATTTTATTTGCACAATATTTATTCATTTACTCATTTGTTATTTGGTGCTTACAATGTGCTAGACCAGGGGTAGGGAACCTGCAGCTTTAAGGCCACGTGTGACCTTCTAGGTCAGAGGTTCTCAACCTGTGAGTTATGTCCAATTTGTAACAATGAAAATACATCCTGCATATCAGATAGATTCATAACAGCAGCAAAATTACAGTTATGAAGTAGCAACTAAAATAATTTTATGGTTGGGGGTCACCACAACATGAGGAACTGTATTAAAGGGTCGTGGCATTAGGAAGGTTGAGAATCTAGGTCCTCAAGGGTGGCCCTTTGACTGAATCACAGAACAAATCCCCTTCATAAAAGAATTTGTTCTCTAAAACTTGAACTCAGTCAAAAGGCTGCACCTGAGGATCTAGAAGGCCACATGTGGCCTCAAGGCTGCAGGGTCCCCATCCCTGTGCTAGGCTCTGGGCACCAGGATGTCCTCCAAGAATTAAATCACTTGCTACTGTACATACAGCCAGTAAGAGTTAAAGGCTGGACATGAATGCAGGTCTCTCCTGACTCCAAAACCATCTCTTCACCAAACTACTTTTCTTAGATCAACAACCCTGAAAGGCGAGTTGCTATACTCAGTGCTACCACATCTGCTTCTCGCAGCCCTAGACAGGTGCGTACTGAAGAGGAGGGTGTGGGGAGAAACCTAGAATCTAATCTGGCCAACAAGCATGCCAGGCCTTCCCACACTATTTTCCAAAATCTCCCAGTCTTCTCTTACATCAAATATTCTCAGAAGGTGGCCAGAAATAGGCCTTACTCAACTTCCTGTACATAATTTCTCACTGCTCTGACCAAGAGCAATGATGTAGGCTAGAGAAAAATAATGTATATAAAGTATTGACTAACTCTAAAGTATCATATTCAATTAGACATTTACTGTACATTTAGTCCATTTTTACATTCTCTTTTGCTGGGCTGCCAATCATAATCCAATCTTAATTATGTGTGGGCAGTCTAACTTGCACAATATTTTGATCCCCCAAAAGGCTCCCCTTTCTCCCTTAGTCTTCTAATGCCAGGAAGCTTCCCCCTGATCTTGAGTAAAGACATTTTCATGCTGGCCTCTTTATAGTATCAGGGCCAGACTTGGAGGTAATGATGTAGCAGAAAAATCCCTGAACCAAGAATAGGGAAGCCCAGAGTTCAAATCCTGCCTCAGACATTTACAAGCTGTACAAAACACTTAACTTCAGTTTCCTCATCTGTCAAATGAATAATGATGGCTGTACTACTTACCTCAAAGGGCTGTTCTGAGCCTCCAATAAAGTGGGAAATGCTTCAAAAAAATTTAAAGTGCTACACAAATGTTAGCAGCTCCTCCTCCTCCTCCTCTTGTTACTATAACATGTGTGCACTCAAGCAAGCCACAACTTCTCTGGGGCTCAGTTTCCTCTTCTAGAAAATGAGCAAATTGGTCGGGGTGGCTCAGAGGACAAAGCACTGTCTCTGCAGCCAGAGACCGAGGGTTCAAAGCCCATCTCCAGTGGTGACCTTGGCCAAGTCACTTAACCTAATGGTAAAAGCCCACATTTTGCAAGAGCTTCGAGGTTGCAAAGCCCTTTAGGCAGATTATCTCATTTGTTCCACAAGTCCCCTCATCTGTAAAGTGAGAGAGATGGATTCAGGGGGGTTTCTGAGATCTCTTCTAGGTCCAGAGCTATGATTTCCTGAGGGTCTCTAAGTTTTTCTTTTAATTCTAGATCCATGATGGCTCCTTTTCTTTCAGACGGGATTCAACCCCAAACTCTCTCTAGTCAAAAGATCTCTGTCTGGCCTTCCTTAGGACCCCTTCTCATGGAATAGGAAAACCTAGACTAAGGTGGATAACACATGAAAAGCTGATACCCATTTAATGTCTAAAGAGAAGTCTTCAGCCCATTGGGAGACTTCTCTTTCATGTAAAGGCACAGGTTAGAGTCACCTAGAATGAGAAGGTATAAATAGGTGGCAATTTGGCTTCCTTTAAGCCTCTATTAAAATCCTATTTATTATAGGAAGCCTTTCCTGACTCCTCTTAATTCTAGTTCCTTCCCTCTATTAATTATTTCCTATTTATCCTTTCTATAGTGTGTGTGTGTGTGTGTGTGTGTGTGTGTGTGTGTGTGTGTTGTTTCCCCATTAGACTACAAGTTCCTTGAAGGCTGTCTTTTGTCTTTTTTTATATCCTCACACAGTGCCCAGTACATATTAGGCACTCAATAAATGTTTACTGATTGACTGATTTAACGTACTAGAAGGAATGATGACATGAAGGAGGGTATGAGTCCATCTAATTATGAAAATAAACTAAGAAGGAGTTATTGGACAGATTATTTCTCCCAGGTAACATCGCTATATTTTGAATGTGCCCTCTTGTATGAACAGGACATCAAACCAAAGGACCTTTAGTAGTAGCAATTTCAGATACCACAGAAAGCCAGTCAGGGAATTATTTGAGGACAGAAGATCTTCAGGTGCCCATGGAATCACACTGTTTAGGCAGTTCCCTACTCCATCCATATATAAGCCTCCTCTCAATCAAAATTTAAAAGCTTAAATCTGATAGGAAAAGTTGACTAGATGGTGAGTTCCAAAACCCATTGATAGTCTATAAGAACTATGTGAGATTGCCCCTTCACTGATGCAAACAATGGAGTTTATTCTCACTCTACCAAATCCTTAAGATAAAATTCCATTCACATGTTCCTCTATTTATATTGGCTTAAGTATACTGTCTGATGATTCTGAACTGAGAAAATTTCACTGAATTGAAATGTAAATCTCCACGGACCAGATGAGGACAGGACAAGCAGTGACAGTCATTATGGGTGGCCCACCATCTCTCTCTCTCTCTCTCTCTCTCTCTCCCTCTCTCTCTGTCTCTCTCTCTTCTGTCTCTCTGTCTCTCTCTGTCTCTCTTTCTGTCTGTCTGTCTCTGTCTCTGTCTCTCCATCTGTCTCTATCTGTCTCCCCTCTCTCTCTCTCTCTCCCTTTGTCTGTCTCTCTGTCTCTCTCTCTCTCTCTCCCTTTGTCTGTCTCTCTGTCTCTCTCTCTCTGTTTGTCTGTGTCTGTCTCTCTCTCCCTCTATCTGTCTGTCTCTCTGTCTCTGTCTCTGTCTCTCTCATCTCTATCCTCTCTTCCTCCTTTTCTCTATTTCTTTTCTCTCTCTCTTCTCCTTTGCCTTCTTCCCTTTTTAACGGGCACTGGCATCTCCAGACACAGCAGAGCTGTGTGACAGCTTGTATGTATGACAGCCTTGCTCTCCATTTGTTATCTAGAGAAAAAATGTTTATACCAAACATCTAGCTATTGGATCTTCCAGTTAATGTTTCATTTTGCTTTGAAAATGGTTTTCTAAGTGAAGCTTTAGGAAAGACGTGACCAAACAAATTAAAAAGGGAAACTATCTTGAGAAGAAAAGGCAATGGAGTCAAATACATCAAAAGCCATCTTTAGTACCCTGAAATAACCTTTTTTTCCACTTAGAAGAGCATTACATTAAAAAGTCTACTCCTTGGTTAATCAATCTATCTATAAGCAATTATTAAGCCCCAACTCTATGCAGAGTACTATGGTAGACCCTAGAGCACACAAAGATGTTTTAAAATTCCTACTTCTCAAGAAGCTTACATCAAAAGTATATTTCTCTTTCACGTCCACTGAAGTCTTGCTCCAAAGCCTCATTGTGTGATGTGGAGGTGACCTTGGTTTCTTGAAGGCTATTCCAGGAGAGCACTTGTTCCAGCAGGTTCTGCCAAGTTGGCAAGACTTGAGCAAAACTGCAGTACACCTGTCGTCTGAGGACAAGCCTAGCTAAGTGCAAATAAGGATCACAGACCGCAAAGTACAAGACCAAAGTTTTATCATCTAAAACATCCATGGACACGGTTTTGGGGAGTGCCTCATTTTATAGGCAAGGAAAGTAAGGTCCCAGAGAACTTAAGTGACTTGTCCAAAGTCACACAGTTCTGTATCAGTAAAGGGAGTACTGCACACTGATCAACTTACAGCTCTTTGACATATTAGCACATCACTCTCTATGAAACCTTGAACTGTGCTTCAAACTGCCAAGAAATGGGGGGCCAACAGACATAAAAACAAATTGGGAATCAGTACATTCATCACTGAAGACTTTACCTGAATATCAGCAACTTAGGAATAAAAACCAAAGATCAATCTGGATATTCCATCTAAATGAGTTAGCCAGTCACAATCAAAATAAAAACCAGCAAAAAGGAGTGACAGCTCAAAATTAATCACCCCTATAGCTTTATTAGAAAGTTAACATGAACGACAAGGCTCACAATTGAGCCTACTTGCTTCTACAGAATGGAGCATTAAATCCAAAGGTTAGAATTTATGATTCTCTTAGGTACCCTCTTTTTCTTCATGGAAATGCCTAATATTTATTCTTCATTAATGTGTCAATATCAAACATTTTCTTTAGTGTCGTAAGGCAGCACTGAGAGAAGCACCCACCACAGATACTGGCCTCTAGACAACAGCAATTATCATGTTGTTTTAGCTTAAACAGGGTAGATTATATGGAGAAAATAAGAAAGGCAAGTGGGGATAATAGACAATGATTTACTAATGAACGGACTTCAATTTGCTAAGGAACCACCAAAACTGTTTCTAATAAAGTCAGGGCTGCTTTCTGCGAAACTGCTGAAGCAAATGCTGAATCTGCAGATGATCTACCGTCTCCAGGTATCTTTCCTAGTTTTCTTTCTATCAAATGTACATTACAACTCTATCCTTAAACTGAGGGCATTCCACCTGCTCCTCTTCCCCTTGCAGGACCAGCTGGAAGGCAATTCAAAGTTCCATAGTAATGGCCGTGATTATTAATCAGTGATGTTACCAAGGTCCTTAAGAAAAACCAAGATTTCTTTACCATTGCCTGGGCTGCTATTTACTCTGCTGCTGACATTGGAAAGACCTGATTAAATGACTGCAAAAAAGGTCACTGGGATAGTAGGAAAATGCCCTCCTTCATCCCCTCTTTTTAAGGTCAACAAGCTCAAAATACATCATGGGATATTATATTAGGCTTCTGGAAACAGGTAATGCAGGACTGCGTCTCAACAGACAATAATGAGCTGTCACCATCTCAGTTCCTCTTATCCTGTTGAAGCTTAAGGCTCATATTAAGAACTGGTCATTTCTGAGAACCAAACAATGTAAGAGCCTGTTTCAATGGAACAGGTAAATCATCAGCAGGAAACAGTCGAGACCTTTAAAATGAATGCCATGGCGGTGGGAGGGAGGTAATCAAGGAAGCATGACCAGAAGATATATGAAAATGGTTAGACTCCATGGAAAAAAAGCCTAGACTAAACTTGTCAGGTGTGCTACAGTGGGGATTCCTTTCATGTATGGGTTTGACTAGATGGCTCCTGGGGTCTCTTCCAATTCTCAGATTCAGTGATTCTGTAAACACTAAAGACCACTAGATGTCAGTCTTCTTAAATGACTGTGGGTTCCTGAGAGCAGCCAAAGAAAGCGAAATGACCCAGGTTTCTCATCCCTTATATGGTGTTAATCTAAAATACTCCAAACTTGATCATGGAGGCTATAGATTCATAGCCTAAAGGAAAGAATCCATTTGAAAAGAGCCAGAGATAAGGAAAAGTACAAGAGTAATTAATCTATTAATGTCTCAATGGATATTTGAAATTCATCCATGTATCTCAATGTCCTGGAAAATATACCACAAAAATGAAAATACTTAAGAAGTCAACTGCTTATTCCTGCAGTTAGGGAAACTGAAAGTTCACATCCCTGGTCTTATCTTAGAAGAAAGGCAATAATGGGTACTTTATCTATGGACTGAGATTAACATGAGTCCTGAAAATATCTCACTCGATTTTTTTTAATGAGATTGAAAGATGACAGTCTGCCATTAATGGGGATGCAGTAGAGGCCTGGCAGGTAAAAGAAATATTTGGGGAATGAGAAATGCTCACAAGACTAAACAGACTTTAGATCATAGAAGGAAAGGACACCAGAATGAATTTGGGTCTGCTGAATACATTGTTTACATACTGGATACTGACCCAACCAACTGGGCAGCTGCTTTAAACTGTTTAGATTTGTGGTGATGGATTTGTGCTCCCCCATTTAGAACCAACAGCACACATCAGTGAGATTGCTGCTCAGGGTTAATAGTACAGTCTCTGGACAAAGAACAGGGCAAGGGTAACTAACTAATCCTTGCAGAGATTGTACCCTCGACCTTGATGAGTCTCACCTCTTTCACTAAATCACCAAGCCTATGCAATAATCCTGAACATCACCACCAAGCCCCAAATGGCAATAATATGATAATACCTTGGATTTATAGCGGTGTCTTTCTTCAGAAGAGCATTCCTGGGAGGTGGGAGGGGCAAATATTACCATCACAATTTTACATATGGAGAAACTGAGGATAGTTAAGCAACTTAAGCAACTTGCCCAGAGTCACACAGCAAGTCAGGACTAGAACCTAGAAGTCTCCCGATTCTCAATCCAGTGAAAATCAACACAAGTAACATGCCCTCAAAGTTTGAAGCCCCATGCCACATCAGAAAGGACAATTTCAGTTTCTCTGAAGGAAGGTACTAGCTCTTGTGAAACCTATGAACCATCTTCCTTTGGGGAGGTGGGGAGTAGGCAGGGTAAAAAGCCTTCACCACTTGATTAAATGATATACAGTAACAGAGCAACCCAAGGCAGGGTTTGGAAGAGATTCAACCCTACCACCACCGAATACCAATCAAATGCAAAATGAAACCAGATGTGGAAATGTGAGGGCATCACAAAGTATGGCTGCATTCGTTGCCTCTGATACATACGTGCAATTTGTTGAGTAGTACTGCATCCGTCGTGCTGTTAGCGCCAGGCTTTGCGGCTTTCCAAAACTGCTTCTGTGCGGAGTATCGATTCATAGGACACAGTTTAAACAGGCAATCTAGAAGGAAAATGGGAAGAGGAAAGGAGAAAAATTTGGAGAAGGTGGAGAAAATCCCATTTACAAAAACTTTTTAACCACTTCCAACCTCTTAATATTTACAGCATCCTCACTTTGCGCAACAGCCTGCATATGTACTTGAACATTCACAAAATATCACATTTTAAAGAATGGGCGAGGAGTATGCTGTTTAAAAGAAACCAAGTTGAGGAGCCCTTTGGTCAAGTCTCTGAAAACTTTAAATCTTGGAAAAAGAGGATTTCCTTTGGTTACCCATACAAAGAAGGGAAGTCTCAATTATTTTGGAATCTACTCACTTTGGGTTTGAGATGTCTAAATAGACAAGGCTCATCTAATTAATGTTCAGGTTGTATAAAAAAAGAGAAATCTGCTAAAGAAATTACCAGTACAATTATAATTGAGGGGACTGGTAAAAGTACAAACGACAAACTTTCAAACACTTCAGCATGATGATTAATAATAAAACTAAGAAGAGTTAGTATTAATACAGTGCTTTCAGGTTTGAAAAGCGCTTCACACACATTCACTCACTTGATCTTCCCAATAACCCTGTGGGGTATATACTATCATCCCTAGTTTACATATGAAGAAACTGAGGCTGAAGAACTTAACTGACTTATTTGAGACAGGATTTCAATACCGGTCTTTGTGCCTCTGAGGAGCTGACCTGGAGTCAAGAAGACCCAAATTAAAATACAGCCTCAGTGACATATTAGCTGTGTGAGCCTGGGCAAGTGACTTCAGCTCAGCTGCCACATCTTTAGAAGGAGGTAACACTAGCACCTACCTCACGGGCCTGTTGGGAGGATCGGATGAGATTAGATTTGTAAAGCACTTGGCAAACCTTAAAATGCTACATAAATGTCAGCTTTTATTATCTCCTATACCACGTCACCTATCTCACTCATATCAAATAGATGGCACATATAAAGTGATTTTTAATTATAACTTCTTTTGAATCAGTTCTTTAGATTCTTCAGATATAGATCTTCAGACATAAAACTTTAGATATAGGTCGCCTATGGCTCAAGAGAACATTGTTGGCTTTTAGGCTAATTACTGTGTATCTTTAAAAGTAAAAAACAAAATAAAACAAGTCATACTTCATAAACCATAAACTTAATTAAATCTTTGGTTTTGTTGCTATAAGAACTCTCCTTCCCGGGGAACGCAGCCTAACTATAGTTTGTACTCTCAGAGAGACATCTGGAGTCCCAAGAAGATCAATGAACTCCTGTGTGGCTCAGAGCCAGCAAGCCTCAGATTGAGATGTCCATGATTCAACATCCAGTATCCTGTCTGCTATACAGTGATGCTTCCCAGGCATTTCTGGGAGAGTATTTTAATATTCAGCATTTTTAACAATTAGGATTGACCTTTCCTACCGTGAGTTGAAACTGGTGGGCTTTTATGGTATGTGGTACATTTGCAAAAATCCCAGCATTCAATAGTTCAAGAAAAAATTTAAAAGAACCTAAACAGTATGGTTTTTGGATTCCATCAGCACCACACTGAGGATTTCTATCTGGCCATAAGTAGTTAAAAAAAGTGAAATCAAGGCAACTGAGAAAGTCACTACCAAAGAAAGTGATCATTCATACATTTTGCAGATGAATGACACAGCCACAAGCTGTATCAAAACAAAGAAAACAAAGCAAGAGGCCTGGAAAGCCAGTCTGACTCTACCCTTGTAAACAATGAGGGAGCTGTCCCTTGCACACAGTGAGGATGCACTGTTAGTGATCCCCATCAGTAACAGCATCACCTTTGTAAGAGATGCTGAGGCCAGTAAAACACCCTTCTCTTTCCACCAGCAGTGAAGAATTTACACTCATCTCTGCAGCCCTTAGGGCCTAATTTCCCTTGTGCCAAGAGCACACACCAGTCAGGTAGATAGTCACAGGGAGAAAAGTCAAGGCTGTGGTCAGAAAATGAGATGATGGAAAAAAACAAAGGATCTCAATACACATCGGCTTCTTTTTTTTAAAAAGTTAACTGATCCAAGTAGGTAGAAAGGAACTCTGTGGTTTTCATCTCATTAGTACCATCCTCTAACTCAGCTGCTTCCAGACTTATCATTTATCTTAATCAGTTAAAAAAATTGAATACATTCTTCCCAATATGTACTTATTTAACTACTTTTAAATAAATTACACATGTGAATAACTGCATAGATAATATATACTGTCCAACTTACACAAAAACGCAAATTTTTAAATGATGAGAAAAATATCGAATCCTATTTGATCCTGGAGTCAGTAGAAAGCCACAAGAGTTTACTCAGCAGAGAAGAGACGTGGTCAGACTTGCCCTGATCATGCACAAAGAACAATGAGAAGCTTGTTTCAATGGTCCAGGAGAGACAGGAACTAATGGCCTGAACCAGGAGAGGGGCCACATAATAGAGAAAATAAAGGAGAAAAAAAAGACGAATTCAAGAAAAGCTGTGAAAAGGTGTGACAAGATTTAACAACTGGTATATGGAAATACGAAGAGGTGAGAAAGAAGGAGGAGTTAAGGAGGGTACTGAAGTTAAATATGTAAGTGAAAGGAAGGTTTGGTGCTACCCTCAAAAGAAGCAGGCAAGTTCTGAAGGAGAGCAGGGTCTGTGGGGAAAGAGAAAGTAGTAAAACTTGTGCTACATCTTGCAATGTATCACATCTGCTTAACCTGTGCAACTCAAAAAGAAAACATCAGTTACTGGCCTAGAGCCTTGAGCAGTAACTGCCTTAAGCATGAGGACACCGGCTTCACTACTTTCGATGATAATAAGGCTGCAAATCTGAGGGACTGTGAAATCCTCCTTTGAGGCTCATGCTCTTCTTGTCAACCACCCAATCCAAATCCTGGTAGCTGTCTACACAGAACTCCAGGGTCTCTCTCCTTCCTTCCTCAATGACTTCAGTCCATGGCTCACAATTTTTCTCTCCTCAGCTCCTGCCCTCACACTAGGGGACTTCAACATACATACTGACTCCCCCCCCCCCAACCACTCAGTTCCTCAGCCTATCCACTTCCCACGATCTACTCCTTCTCCCCACCTCAGCTACCCACAAAATGGTCAGACCCTTCATCTTGCCATCACCCACAAATGTAGCACTTCCACAGTTGCCAATTCTGAAATCCCCTTATGTGACCGTAATCTTCTCTACCTTTCCCTCTGCTTTCCCTAACAAAATCCTACTATTGGTCCACATTGTGACCTCAGATCCTTTGACTCTTCAATTCTCTCTCAGACCATTTTCCCTGTACTTTTCTTTTCCCTATAGAGAGCCCTTGGTGACCCAATTTAACTCTGCACTGTCTCTCTTGAATCCCGAGCTCCCTGATCACTTCATCCATTACACCCAGCCAAGGTTCAGCCTCACATCATTCCCACCATTAACCTCTTTCACAGGTGTCCCTCAGGGTTCTGTCCTAGACCCTCTTTTCTTCTCCCTCCATACTGCTTCGCTTGGTGATCTCTTCTGCTCCCATGGATTTAATTACCATCTCTATGCTAAGGATTCCCAAATCTACCCATCCTGCCCAAACTTCAATGCTGACCTCCACCTTCACATCTCCAACTGGATGTCCAGCAGACATCTGAAACTCATCAAGTCCAGAACAGAACTTTATCTTTCCTCCATTAAGTCCTCCCCGCATTTTAACTTTTTTATTACTGTCAAGGGCAAAATCATCTTCTCAATACTTCAGGTTTATAGCCTCAGTGTCGTCCTCAACTCCTCATTATCTTACACTTACACACACTCACTCTCTCTCTCTCTCTCTCTCTCTCTCTCTCTCAGGTCTATTTGATTTCACCTTTGCAACATTTCTTACATTCTTCTCATCACCTCATGCCTGATTTGTTTTAATAGCCTGCTGGTGGGTCTGCCTATCTCAAGCTTCTCCCCATTCCAGAGAATCTTCCATTCAACCATTAAAGTGATTTTCCTACAGTGCCCCCTAATCATGTTGCCCCCTAATCAATAAATTCCAATGGCTTCCTATCATCTCCAGGATCAAATACGAAATCCTCTATTTCGCATTCAAAGCCCTTAGTAACCTAGATCTCTCTTGCCTTTCCAGTCTCTTATACTTCATTCCTCATCACATCCTCTTTGATTCAGTGACTCTGGACCATTGACTGTTTCAGGAACAATGCACTCTATCTTTTTTTTTTTTGAGAGGAGAAGGCAAGGCAATTGGGGTTAAGTGACTTGCCCAAGGTCACACAGCTAGTAAGTGTTAAGTGCCTGAGGTCACATTTGAACTCAGGTCCTCCTGACTCCAGGGCTGATACTCTATTCACTGTGCCACTTAGCTGCCCCAAGGCACTCTATCTTTCAATCCTAGATGTTTTCTTTGGATGTCCCCCCATGGTTGGAATACTCTCCCCCTCTTCAACTCTACCTGTTGGCTTTTCTAGCTTCCTTTTAAGTTCCAAGTAAAATCTTACCTTTTACAGGAAGCCTTTCCTAGACCCTCTTAAGTCTAGTGCGTTCCCTCTGTTAATTATTTCTTATTTATTCTGCATATTGCTTGTTTGTATATATTTGTTTGGATGTTGCCTCCCCATTAGCTTATGAGTTTCTTGAACACAGAGATAGTCTTTTACCCTTTTTTTAGCCTCAGCACTTAGCACAGTGCCTAGAACATTGTAGGTGTTTAATATACATTTTTACTGATTGATAGATGGATGGATGGAGGGATAAGGACTGCATACACAGAAGTTGGGGAAGATTTTTCTTAATGGCACTTGTCACAGAGGTACCAGCTGTGCTTAGGAGGTACTTAGCTTATAAATGCCCTGAGATTGGGATGCCTATTACATAAAATGAAGAGAAATGGGCTGGGAACTTGAGCAGAAAAAGGAAGGAGCAGTCTGAGGAACTACTGGAAAGTAAGGGTAGATTCAGATGTGGTTGTATTGGAGATGGCTCCCACAAGTAGCTATCATGGAAAGGAGGGGTAGGTTGCACCCATCCTCTCCCTCCTTTTGGGGGTGACCAAATCCTACCTTTAGCGTCAGGGCCCCCAAGAAGTCCCCAACCTCAACTTGGACACTATTACTTTAACCAACTGAGCTAAATCCATAGAGAAGACGTAAAGAATATTTCCCAAAAAAGTCAGGAGGGGGAAAAAGCAGGCAAGAGAACATACATGAAATGAAATGAAACCATTCTGCTAATGATGCTGTTTTATAAAACTGACTGGAATCCTGGAATCTCAGAGATAGAAGAATAAGTATTTATATTTAATGTAACTCTCTCATTTTAGAGATGAGCAAATGAGCCCCAGAAAGGTCCAGTTGCATATTCGAGATTCCAAACTCAGAACTGCTGGTCCATTGTCCCTTTATTGAGATCACACTGTCTCAGGCCCCATACAATGTGACATAATGGAAGAAGTGCTGGATTTAGAAACTGAGGACCTGAATTCAAATCCTTCTGCCAATTCATACCTTGATGACCCCAGACAAAACACTTCCCTCCCTCTGGGACTCAGCTTCCTTATATGTAAAATGATGGTCTCTCAAGTCTGATATCAGTGACGCGACAACCAAATCAAGTCTTTTAAGTTAACCCCAAGCAAAAGCATGCAAAGGAGAAGAAAAAATAAACCAAAAAACTCCCCAATTTCTCCTTTAAGAAGGAAACAGTGAGTCTAAGGATGCCAAGAAACACAAATGGTATCTAGCTCCAAAGCTGAAGCCACTTCTCTCTGAGTCTCAAATTTCTAATGTGTAAAATAAGGAGGTAGAATCCGACAGTCTCTTCCAAGCTCTAACTGAATGATCCCATGATCCCTTCCATCGCTAAGGAGGTACGGCATCTGTCAGTGTACTTTCCTTTATTGCTACTCAAGTGGAAATATAAATATTTTTATCTGCTTGAGAAAACATTAGACATGACTGCTAATCTTTTTCTAAATCATCAAGTGTTCGGGGAGGAGCCAAAAAAAATCTTACATTTCAATGACAACTTAAGGTTTTCAAAACATATCCCCTGAATTATCTTCTCTGATCCTCCCCCCAAACATGGGAGTGAGAGAAGATGAGTAAGAATCATTGTGCCCATTTTGGAGCTAAGGAAGCCAAACCCCAGAGTGATAAAAGCAATGGCCAAAGCCACCTATTAGCCAGGTAACCCTGGACAAGTCTTATCCTCTCTGGACTTCCGTTCCTTTATCTATAAAATGAAGAGAGGCAGGTTGGGAAGGAGGAAAGAACATGTCTTCCCTGATAAAACCTACTAGTGTACCAAGCAGACAGAGCACAGATGATTAACTTAGGATCCACAGACCTCCCTCACAAAGTCCATGAACTTGAATAAGAAAAAAAAATCTTTATTTTCACTAAATATTGGTTTCCTTTGCCATCCTAGGCATTTTACACATTTAAAAGCATGATTCTGTCCATGGGCCTCACCAGACTGCCAAAGGGGTCCATGACACACCAAAGTTTAAGAACTACTGATATGAGAAAGTGCTCACACACGTTTGTTCCAATTGCTCAAGAAATATTTGTGAACTGGTTAATTTAGCTCTGAGGTGGGGGCAGGGGGATCAGTCCATCTGTACAGGAAAACTACAGGAGATATGAATGATTAAAATGTTCACATTACACAGTATCTGGTTTTATATAACAGCTAAACAAGGTGTAATGTAATACTGGTTTACAACTATCAGTAACTTTCTAGTTAGCAAAAGTGAGTGCCAGTTTTAAAAGAGAGACCACATCTGTCCCCCTCCATGCACAGTCTACAAGCTGAGAACGCTCCTTGAAGTTAAACTGGGTATTAGAGTAGCTTAAACTATTGCAACCCAAGGTCTATGTAAATATATAAGAAGCTAATTTATTTGTAACAGAACCAAATTAGCTGCATTGATTTTGCCCTGTTTCCACAGTTGCTTAGCAACTGACATCAAGGCAAAAAATCAATTAAGGGAACAGTACTAAAGTTAACCTTCAGAGATAATATAAAATAGCAGCTTTTTACTGTCCCTTGTCCTTTGGGTGTCAATGGAGCACAAAATTCAAGTCTGGACAGTTGATAATATTGTATAATGCTAAGCAGATATCCAATAGTTAAAAAAAATAGTTTGTAACTTCGTCATCTTCTTCAACAGCCACCACAAAGAAGAGCTTGTGTGACAAGTGTTATGAAGTCCTAAGTTTTCCAAAAAAACTTACTTGGGGATCTTCTTAAACTTTTGTATATGCCACATTTGAATAGTATAAAAGCTTTTAACTGAATAGAGGAGTTTTGTTAAGTGCTAATGGAAGCATGAGCTGGGAACCAGACAAAATGGCAGAGGACGCAGAGTAGAGCTGCACATATTCCAAACCGCTCTTCAGAACTTGGATGGAACAAGACAAGGGGACATGCCAAGTTATCAACACTTACTGAGCATGCAGTGTGTTAAAACACCTACCAGATGAGGACTTAAAGTACATCTGTGGAAGGGGGAACAGGAACAGAAGGGATCATTCTTTAACACCAACACCTGGCCTTTCCACCAAGCTACCTGATCAAAATCTTTCATCTAAATGGTACTGGGGACGAGGGGAGGGAAAGTCAAAAGTACAGAGCCAGTCACAACAGTGAAAGAGCCTGAGAAGGAAATAAAAGCAAAAAAAAGAAGAAGAAGGCAGATACATCCCTCTCTTTCTGAACCTTCATTCCCTCCTGCATTTCAAGTATTGTATCCAACACAAAACAGCTGCTGGACAGCAGATTCGTGGACCAAACATAAGAGAATCATTGACATGAAGTGGTGAGGTCAACAGGAGATGACCAAGAAAGTCAGTAGGGGAGTACACTTGCTATCTGGACAGTCTGATTTTCTACCAGAGTTTAGAGAAAATATTCATTTGAGACTTTTTTAAAAAATCAAACAATTTTATTAATTTAATTTTTCTTAATTCACTTTTGTAAGGGGGTGCTAGTTTTTATTTGGGGGAAAGTGTTAAATATGTTTTTAATTATACACTTTTTCAAACTTCCTTAAAGACTTGCACCATACTTTGAGGCAAGCCAAGGCTGCCAATAAGAGAGGGGCTGGCCAGAATGCATTTGGGGCAGATATTTGCACTTCAAGTGAAAAGCATCTATCTTCAATGACAATTACATCAACTTTGTGCCTAACTGCACATATGTAGCATTTTAAGGCACAAGAAAGTCAAAGAACCAACAAGCTTTATTATACACTCACTATGTTCCAGGTACTGAGCTTGATACTGGAGATACAAGGCTAAAAATATGAAACAATCCACGTTCTCCAGGACTTTACATTCTATTGAAGGAGAAAACATCTATTCATCATATACATACATATTATTATACATACGTACATATATGCATACATATTATTATATATTAAGGTAGTTTAGAACAAAGTAAGAGAAGGAGGGCACTAGTAGGTGGGAGAATTAGGTTCAGCTTTATGTAGAAGGCAGTGTTTGAGTTGTGTCTTAAAGGCAGTAAAAGATTCTAGAGTGGAAAAGAAGAAAAAGTGAATTCCAAGCATAACTGACCAAGGCATAAAGATAGGAAATAGAGCACCCTGTGAAAGTAAAAGAGAGAAGGCCACTTTGACTGTACCACTGAGTGTGGGAAAGGGAAGAACACATCATGAAGTCGGCAAAAAAAAGTTGGAGGCAAGTTGTGAAGATCTTTAAAAGCCAAATCGAGGAGTTTATATTTTATCTTACAGTCAATGGGGAAACCATTGGAGTTTATTGAGTGAGGAGGTAACGATATCAGATTTACACTTAAGGAAAATCACATTGGCAGTTGTGTAAAGGATAGATTAGAGCATCGAGAAATTCAGGTGAACAAATTAGGAGGCTATTGCAAAAGTCCAGTTAGGAAGTGAAAAGATCCTGAACTAAGGTGGTGACTCTGTGAGTAGAAGGAAGGGGTTGGAAGAGAGAGATTTTGTGAAATCAGAAATGATGAGATTTAACAACTGACTCATGTGTAGGGTGACAAGGAATGTGGAAGGGAGGTTATGAACCTGGGAGGGTGACAAGGAATGTGAAAGTGAGGTTATGAACCTGGGAGACTAGAAGAATGGTGGTGAAAGATAACTAATTTTGTTTGGAACATGATGAATTTGACATTCCATCTGAAATGTCCAAGAGGCAAGTAGTGATATAGAACTGGAGCTCAATGGGGAAATCTAAGCAGAATATATAGATCTGTGAGTCATATCCACGGAAATGATCATTAAGCCCAAGGAAATGATGAGGTCACCAAAAAAGAAGGTCCTGTGAAAGAAAGAAAGCTCAGGATGGAGCCTTGGGGTACAATCACAGTTAAAGGATACAACATGGATAATGATCCAGAAAAAAAGAGACTGAGGAGCAATCAGTAAGGCAGGAAGAGAACCTGCAGAGAAGAGTAGGACAAAAACCCAGAATAGAGAGGATCCAGGAGGAAGCAGGTGGTCAACAAAGTCAAATCCTGCAAAGAAGTGAAGAATGGTGAGGTCTGAGGAGGGGCTATTCCATTTCTCAATTAAGAGAACATTGGTAACTCGGAGAGAGCAATGTCAGCTGAGTGATGAAACTGGAATCCAGATCTGAATGGGTTAAGCAGTCATTTTAAAGGGAGTGAAAGCAAGCAGTAAAGATAGCTTTTTCAAAGTTTAGTTGAGAAAGTGAGGAAAGATGTGGAGCAATAGCTTGAAGGGATGGCAGGGTCTTGTCATACCTTAAGGATCTCCAAAACTTGGGCGTGTTTGGAGATGGCAGAGAAGAAACCAGTAGATAGGGAAAGAATGAAGATTAGAGTTGGAGAATAATTGAGGAGACAATCTACTAGGGGAAACAAGAGGGTATGGGATCAAAAGCAAAGGCATCAGGACTAGCTTTGGCAGGGAGAAAGTCCATTTCATTACAGAATGTCAGAAAGGACATAATGAGAGGTGCTACGATGTCAAAGGATTTTGAGATGAAGACAGGGCACAAGAATGAGCTCACAGCATGTATCCTCTACTTCGTCCATATAGTAAGAGAAGTGAAACTAAAAGTTTCAGCCTCAGGAAACTTGAAATTAGAGATTACACAATGAAACAGCAGGGTGAAAAATTATATAGACTTTAATTACAGAAAAATATTAAATTCTACATATAGACAAGGGGACAAGAGAGAAGTCACATTTTTGGACAGAGAAGGACCAAAAGGAGACACATATCCCCACTTCTGGAGTAAATGTACAGAAAGTTTTTAAAACATCAATTCATAGAGAGGTAGAGGACTTGGGAATTGTGGAAGAAGAATGGTGGAAGGAGCACTCAAAACTCCCAATTAAAATGAATAATAGGAATAAAAATCAATTTTGAGAATTTAAGGCTCTCAGAAGAAAGGCAGTAATATGGCATTAATGGAAAGACAGTTCATATCAAGAGTCCTGGGTACCAGTCCCAGATCCATCAATGACTAGTTGAGTGGCTTTGAGTAAAATCCCAACGCTTCTCTGGGCCACAGATTTCCCAACTGGAAAGGGATAGGGTACAATTAGATGCTCTCTTTTTCCTAAGGTAGGCCCTTTCCAGGTCTAATATTCCTAGAGTCTATGAATTTCATTAGTTCAGGAACTCTCAACTGGTTATTAGGAAATTAAGACCTGTAATTAGGCATGATAGATGCCTCTAGATTGGTTAAGGACACAAGTTTGATGGCTGTGACTATCAGCTCATTTTCCTATATTTTTACAAAGATTCTTTATTGATGTTTTTTCTTTTTATATCACAGTAATTTCTGAGGAGAAAAAAAAACCTTTCCTTCACCCTCCTCCTCATTCAGATTGAACTCTTCCCTGTAAAAAAGCAAAACAACTCAGCAGAAGCATCAGATATTGTGTAAACACATCTGAAATTTATACAACATTTTAATCAAGTAGTCTCAATGTTGTTGTTGTCTGTCCTTCATTTTCTAAGGGGACCGATGACATCACAGGCTGTGTCTCCACTTGTGTGTGAACTGGATTTAAGTGAGGCAGAGATGCAAAGTCATCAGCCTTAACCTCTTTTCCTGAGTTATCAAAGCCAGTGTCAGGACAAAAGTCAAGATGACTGGTGATGGCTCAGGATGCAATGGATGACCTTGGGTTTTCGATGTCTGACCAAGCTCTAAGTGCTCCACACTGCCTGCTTCAGCTGCCTTCATGGCTGCTGGAACAACTGCTGTCATCTACCCATTCCACTGGGGAAAGTCTTCACATGCTTGGAGTAGACATCTCCCCTAATTCACCAACAGATTTGAGGCCTGTCTATCACCCTCAACTTGATTTAGCCTGTCTGCTGAGATGGTTTACCAAGGTGTGTCCTCTGCTCATCCCCATGTTGGAAGAAGGAAGAGGAGGAGGGAGGAAAATTTGTTGAATGAATGTTGAATTTAATATAATCAAAATTGTATATTTTAAATTCTATGTTCTCTTCTATACCTTGTTTGGTTACTGGTTCTTCCCCTAGAAAAAGGTGTGATCCTTTGCATTTGAAGACTTACAAAGCAATAAGCCCACATCAACTCTGTGAAGCAGGGAGTGGAAGAATCATTAGATGCATTTTATAGATGAGGAAACTGATGTCCAGAAAGGTAATGTTTTACTTGCCCAATCTTGCTACTAAGGAGCAGAGCCAGGATGCACATTCAGGTCTCCTGATTCCATGTCTGGGGTTCATTCCAGCACCCTTATTTGCTAAGCACAGGGGGAAAAGAAAAGGGCAAGTTCTGCGACAAAACCAAGAAAGAACGTGTCCCACCTGTCCAGGAACTTACAGATTCTCAGAAGGACTGATAAGGCACAGCAGGCAGCAGAGGGATCGTTCTGGCTAAGTCTTAATGGTGGCATTTTTAAGTGAAATGGAATTTTCAGTGTCAGGCTGCCAACCAAACCTTCTATGGGCCTTTTCACATGCCATGGAAGTTTTGAAGCCAAGGTCAAGGGTGGGGATTGATGTGGGAGGAGAGAGGGGCTAGAAAACAATTTTATATAATCCGGCTCCATCCTCTGCCTTGTCTAGAAAAACAAACAGAAAACTGTGAATGAACGCCTATTTCATCTACTTTATCTCCCTCAATTCTTTAAAAAAATCTCAGTTTAAAAAAAACCATGAAAATTGCATCAATAATCAGATCAATGTCACAACTGTATTCATATCTTTCTATATGTTATAGTTAACAAATAACCAATTTTCTAATTAGTGTCCATGCCTCAGTCTCTCTCCGTTCCAATCTACTCTCCACTCAACTGCTAAATGATTTTTTCTCAAGTGCAGGATGGATCCTATCACTCTTCCCCCTTACTCAATAAGCTCCACTGCCTCCCTATTACTAGCAGAATTAAATGTAAAGGTGGTGCAGTGAATAGAGAACCGGTCCTGCAGTCAAGAGGATCTGAGTTCAAACCTGGTCTCAGATACTTAACATTTACTAGCCATGTGACCTTGGGCAAGTCACTTAACCCCAACTGCCCTGCCTCCCCCCCCCTCCAAAAAAGCGCAAAAAAAAAAAAAAGAATCAAATGTAAAATCCTCAGTTTGGCTTTTAAAGCCATTCATAGTCTGTCCCCTTTTTTTTACTTTTCAGTCTTTTTACATTTTCCTTCCCTTTCCACATAATCTATGAACAAGCTGCAATGATTCACTTGCTGTTCCTCCAAAATAATATTTCATGTCCCTAATGTATACATTTGCACCACCTGTGCCCCATAACTGACATGCTCTCTCTTGCTTACCTCTGACTCCCAGCTTCCCTGGCTTTCTTCAAGTCTCAGCTCAAATCCTACTTTCTGCAGAAAACCATGGAAGCTAGTGAGGTCACCAAGAAAGAATGTAAGGAGAAAAAAAGAACTCAGAATTTCCCCAAATGGAACATCGGATTTTAGAGCTGAAAGACCCTATGGCTTCTCTAGTTCAACCCCCTCTTTTTACAGATGAGGAATATGAGAAGCAGAAACATCAAGTGACTTGCTCAAGTACACACAGGTATTAAGCAGCAAAGCCAAGATCTGAACCCTAGCCTTCTAACTAAAAAATCCAATGTTCTTTCCATTACACCATTCAACCACAAAGCATTTGTGAAGCATTCACTATGTGCCAGGCATTGTGCTAAGTGTGCTGGATATAGAGAAAAGCAAAAATAGTGCCTCTGCCCTCAAAGAGCTCACATTCTAAAGGAGATAACTAGCAAACAACCACGTGCCTTCGTTGTCAATCTAAACTCTTCCAATACAGAGGGGCAGGTGGGGAGAAGGAACGTCAACTAGGAAAGGCCTTCTGAAGAAAGGAGGATTTAACTCAAAGGCTAAGAAGGAAAACAGCCCAGATCCTGCAGACCCCTCTGGTTTTTGGTTTCTTCCATGTTGGTCACACCCCTGTTTGGCCTTCCTTGTAGAGTAACCTCAAAGAAGTGCCCTGGCTTACAGCCTAACCCCCATAAAGCTTATTCCACAAGTAGGCCTAAAGAAAGTCATCTCGGGGGTAGGGATAGGGGAGGTGACAGGCAGACAGGGAGGAAACAAAATACATGTGAATCCACCTAGTTAAAAGAAAATTCATTTTTAACATTAGTCTCAAACTTAATATTTAAAAACATTATATTAAAAAGTTCTAAAACAGAACCACTGACTAAAAACAGATACCACTTAGACTTGAACGAAGTTTTCCATACTTAAAAAGTACCTTCACAAATGCCATCTTGTTAGATCTTGACAACAATGCTTCAAGGCAAGTAAGTTAGACAGATATTATGCCCATTTTATAGATGAGCAAAGCAAAACTCTTAAAGGTTACATGGCCAATAAGTGGTGAAGTACTCTTTTAATTCAGCAAATATTCTTAAGTCAACTTTTTTAATGGCTCAAAAAACTATTTTTTAAGAAAGGTAACCATTAAAATAGGGAAGAAAAAAAAACACTACCAATCTGCATAAGACTAGTCTATTTAAGGAAGGTGAGGTTAGATGGACAGATGTAGCAACAGAAAGTACATCAAAGAAACCCACAGTAAAATGAGAAAGAGTAGCTCCAAGACACAGCTATGTTGAGCAAATGCTGCACAGACCTTTACTCTTAAAAAGCTTCAATAGGCAAAGTGCTAAAGGCCTCAAAAGTAGAGGCCTTTCATGTTCAAAGTAAATGGAACTGAGTTTTTCAGAGCTAGATACTTCAAAAATCACACAGCATTTTAGTCTCTGATCATACTTTAGACATTAAATAAAAAGGCCTTCTTTAAGCTTCAATATCCCGGTTTGAAAAGGGTTATGTAACCTTTTTGTTATTATTCTTGCTGTTTGTCCAGGATCCTCATGGAAAAATACTTTTGCCATTAGGAATTTCAGCTGCACTAAGGAAAAACACGATTTTCTCTTGAAAAATTCCACCCTTAGAACTGGAGATTTCCAGGCCCACCTGACAATCAACTTAATTTCTTATAGACTAGGCCTGAGGTCCTGACATCCCTCTAGACTATAGAGTCTAGAGTTTGGACTTTCAAATCTAGGGGGAGTCCAGCGTTCCTCTGGCCTCCAAGAACAAGAGACACAAGAGAAAGTATTTACTTCCCTTGATGAAGTTTAAGAAGATTTGGTAAAAAGTGACTTTCCATGCCTCCCTTGGTTCATTAAAACTTCCATCTTTGCCATGTTCTCAGAGAATCCTAGAGCCATAAAAATACTGATGCCACTAAATAAAGATCATTTCTTAAGATATCTTCTTTCTGAGCACATTATTTAACTGGTAAATTAAATTCCTTCCTCCCTGAAAACATACATCTATGCTATGACCAATTATCTCATGCCCCATATTTTTGTGGCATTATCACTCTAAGCATCTACCAAGAGCTTACTCTCGGATGCCTCTGTTTGGGTATTTGCTATTTCTTGAAATGTAGCCTGGTTTAAAAAAATGTGGCCTAGTTGAATCCTCAATGACTTATCAGGGAATGGATTTGCCACCATATTTGGTCAGGTTGGCACTGCCCAGCTCCTCTTTCCCAGAATAAATACAGCTTGTTAACACCAGTTTGTTGGAGCACTGAATGAATTTCTGTGAAAACCACAGAGTTGTGGGGTGGGCGTTTTGTGTGTATGGTTTTAGGTTTTTTGGGGTGTGTGTGCATGCATGCACATGCGCGCACGTGCGTGTGTGTGTGTGTGTGTGTGTGTGTGTGTGTGTGTTTAAAGCCACAGTTCCCAAGCATAAAATTAACTAAAGATCCTATTTTTATTTTGCTCATTCCTTTGTTATGATAACTTCTAGCTACTGTGGGCCTGGCCTTGAGGGACTCAATCATGTACCATGATGGCCACAGAAGTTAGTGTGTCTGTAGAAATCTTGACATTCATCCAGGGAACCCATCTGCCACCATTAACTCCACATTTCCAGAATGCCACACCACATGCAACCAACTACACCATCACATTTAAAACAGACACACATTGGCAGGATACGTAGAACACACTCAGGCACACCAACGTTTGATAAATACCGAGATCTCTCCAATTAGAAACTGTCCATGAGGGTCAGGGGGAGTTATATGTTACTATTCGGATTTTTCCTTTTTTCCCCTTCTCATTAACAAATGCATAAACACAACTGAGTCAACTCTTCCTGACCCACTTGCAAATGGGCAGCTCCTCCCAGAACCAAGTCCTCAAGCTGATGAACTCAATGGTTATCATTCCAGAATCAAAAGATCTGTGAGTTGGAAAGAGTCCCTGAAGTCACCTATTTCAACCCCATCCCAAAAAGGAATTCCCTCCGCAAGACAAGCCAACCAAGGTGTTTGATCAGACACTGCTCAACTCCCTTCTCAATATAGACTTACCACCTCTTGAGGCAGCCCACCCTTCTTCTGGAGAACTGTTTAAGAGATGTTTTATTTTTTCCTGATATTACACCTAAATCAGCTCCATTTCAAAAGCCACCCACTGCTCCAGGTTCTGCCCTCTGGGACCAAACAGAGAAATGCTAGTCTTTCTCCCACACAACAATCCTTCAAATATTTAAAGTTGTCATGTCTCATACCTCCCACCTCCTGAGTCTTCCATTCTCCAGTATGAACATTTCTAGTTCTGTTAACGGACCCTCATATGACTTAAGGTCAGTTGGTCAGTCAACAGGCATTTAAGAAGTACCTCCTATGTCCCAAGCATTGTACTATAGATAAACATAAGTCCTTGCTCTCGAGTTCACAGTCTAATATGGGGGAGACACTATGAACAAATGAAATATTTACAAGATAAACTGGGGGGAATCAACTGAAAGAAGGCACTCATATTAAAGGGGAATCAGGAAAGTTTTTTGTAGAAGGTGGGATTTTAGCTGAGATGGAACACAGGCCATGGAAATTAGGAGCTGAAGATAAGATGGGAGACAATTTCAGGTATATGAAAATGCCCATAGCCTGAAGCTGGAATATCTTCAGTTCTACGAGCAAGAAAGCCAGTGTCATGGAGGTGTAAGAAGTAAGAAGCCAGAAAGGTAGGAAGGGACCAGACTATGAAGGAGGAGTTAAAACCTAGCAGTGCATTCGCTGGTCTATACTGGAGGTGATAGGGAACCTCTGGAGTTGACTAAATAAGGAAGTAATCTGGAGTATCTATTTGATGGCTGGATGGACAGAAGTGGAGAAAGACAAGAGAGGCAGACCCACCACAGTCTACTGCAATAGTTCAGGCATGAGGTGATGAAGACCTGTGCCAGGAATGTGGCAGTGTTCGAGAGAAAAGGGTGTATTCAAGAGATGTTACAAAGAAAGGGCTGACGGGGTTTGGCAATGATTGGACGGGGGGCAGGGGTGAGAAAGAGTGAATAGTCCAGAATGACACCTGGACCGCAAGACTGACTGACTAAGAGAACATAATAGGGAAGAGAGAAAGAGGGGAGGGTTTGAGAGAGAAAGATAAGTTCATTTTTGGAGTAAAGACCCTTCACCTTCCTGGATGTCCTCTTGTGGATGCACTCCAGCTTATCCATAACCGAGAACAGCTTCCCCATGGACTCAGGACAGAGCCCACAACCACCCAGATGTCACAATGACAAAAGAAAATTTTGAGAACAACACTTTTAATAGATGTAGCCTAACCATTTAAAGGTCAAGTCAATAACTATTTATTAAGCTCTGATCGCCAAGCTACATGGAATGAAAGGCTTTCAAAACATGGAGAGACCTAAAAGAAAAGATCAAAATCACATGGGGACAAGACACAAGGTGCCTATTCATTATCATCCCTATTCTCTTGTCTGCCAAATGAGTTATACTATGGATGCTTTCAATGAGCTCAAGGAGAATGACCTCCTATCTTATTACTTTTAGTCAACGACAGAAATCTATTATTTTATTGACCTGTGTAACAGTCCATAGAACATAACATAAGAAAGAATAATAGCAAGATAACAATTTATCACAGAACCAGAGAAAAAGATGAGTTTGGATAATTATATGTACATCATAGAGCAGTTGTGGGATACAAATGGGGCACTGTGTCAAAATGTTTTGCAAACTTTGATTTTCTATATAAATGTGAGCTGTTGCTGCTACTAGTACCATCACAACTACTACTACTATTACTACTACCACTACCACTACTATTGTTATGCACAGGATCACTGCAAGTGGCTACCCCCTCTCTCCCTAGATTATTGATTCTTCTTCTAGTCCAGCCTTCAAAGCTATCATCAGTGAAGCAACAATTGTGAACCAGAAAGCAGTCTATCCCCACCAACTGGAAACCAACTGCCATCCCTGGGTTACACAAGTCAGCCTGGCTGAGACAGTGAGGCATCCTGGGGGAAGAAGAAGGAGGCAACACTTTGCAGAGAAGTCAAACCATCACTGCCACCTTGACCACAATCTCTCCTCAGACCCTGATGGAGACAGCACAAGACCCTGGACCCAAGAGCCTTGGGAACAGCAATGCTTCCACAAGGGCCATAGGCATCACCCGGGAAGCAACCTCTACTGAAAGGCAGACTGAAAACAGCCCCTACAGGTCCTATGACTACAGCTACCAAAGACCCAGAAAAGCAAGATCTTGCCACCAAAGTCCTTGGCCCCGTGAAATAACCGGTTCAATATCCAAAACTGAATTAAGGAAGAGGAATTACCATCTGTTTTACCATTGCTCCCCAAGGACCATGGGAATTCCTGCCATGTATCATCTCCCCCATCAGAATGTGAGCTCCTGGAGGGCAGGAGGTATCTTACCTTTCTATATGCATTCAATAAGTGCTTGAAAAATGCCTTTTATTCACTCATAAAAAACAAGTATCACAATCATAATAATCACCAAACATCCAAAGTAGGTATTTACACAGATCACGTTCTGGGGGACCTAAGGTATAGGTCAGACAGATCTCTACGCTTTAAGACAGTGGTGAACACACACTCAATAAATGGTATAAAATTACATGATCTGAAATAACAGAATTGATATGTCCAAATGAGTATAATTTTCTTGAATAGCTCAAAATGACTATAATTGTATTAAGAAACTGTGTATGGGCACACACACACACATATACATAAACACACACACACACACACACACACACACACGAACAGATTGATGGAAAGATTACTGAAAGAACCCTGTAATTTCCCAAGGGGCATGCTGATTTAGCATGTATATGTTCCTAGCCAACACCCTTATTTTGGCATTCAAGGCTTTATGTTACGTGGCTGCAACTTGCCATTACAGTCTGCATGAATTTATCATCAAGCAAAACTGAACACATCTGGCATACGTCTCCAAACACACCTTGCAGATTTCCTTGGCACCTTCAAACTTCCAATTCCCTCTAGATGGAACACCGTCTCCTCCACTACCCCATTTCAGCCTATGCTTTTTCAAGGCGCTGCTCCAATTCCATCTTCATCATGAAGTCACTTAGTAGAGCTAGAAGGGACTTTGGAAGTTAGCTAGTCCAACCTCCTCATTTTAATAAGGAAACTGAGGCCCAGGAAAGTGAGGGGAGGGAATGAGTATTTAAATAGTGCCTATTACATGCTGGGCCCTGTGCTAAAGTGCTTTAAAAATATCACCTCATTGGATCCTGACAACAATCCTGGAAAGTGGGGGCTATTATGATCCTCCTTTCCCAGTTCAGGAAACTGAGGTAAAATGAAGTTAAGTAACTTACCCTGAGTTACATAGCTAGTAAGTGCCTGAGGTCAGATTTGAAGTTGGGTCTTCCATACTCTATTCACTATACCATCTACCTACCTCTGCAGTTTTGAATCTGATGATTTTCAAATCTACATATCCAGTCCTAGCCCCTCTTCTGATCTCCAGTCTCACATCTCTGAGTGTCCCCTGGACACTTCAAACCAGATATCTTGTAGTTATCTTAAACACATGTCCAGAGCTGACTTCTTATTTTTCTTCCCATACCTGTTCCCCTTCTAAACTTCTCTATAACCGTCAAGGACAACACCCTCTTCTCAGACTCCCAATTTAGGCATCAAGCTCTCACCGTCTCTCCTTCCCCTCATATCTAATTTGCTGCCAAGGCCTGTCTGTTTTACTTTCATAACATCTCTCAAACATGCCACCACTCAGTGCAGGCCTCTATCTCTTCATGCCTGGACTAGGGCAGGGCTTCTCCCTGCTCCAGAGTGCCATCCTTCCTTCACACTCCAGCTCCAGTGGCTCCCATCACCTCCAGGATGGAGGTGATATATATAAAGCCCCCTGTTTACACCCCACCACATGGTGACGCTGGCCTCCGTGTCTGGCATACCAGACACTCCATCACCCAACTCCTCACATCATCACTGGCTGTCCTCGGGTCTGGCGTGATCTCCCTCTTCATCTCTGCCTGCTGGCTTCTTCATATTCAAATGTACCTTCTCAGGAAGCCTTTTCCCCTCCCTCTTCATTCTCATACCTGCCTTCAGCTCATGATTTCTGCTTCTTCCCCACCCATAGCTCGTAGCACACAGTTATTTGCATGCTATCTCCCCAACAGACTGTGAGCTCCTTGAAAGCAGGGACTGACTCTGGCCTTCCTTTGTATCCCCAGCATTTACCACAGGGCCTGGAACAAAGAAGGTGTTTAATAAATGCTTAAGACTGAATGACTGGCAGAGCCTTTCACAGCCAATCCTTGAAAAATGTCTGATTTCCCAACTAGAGGGCTATGTCTCTTTCTTCCACACTCCACTAACAGATGGCTTTCCTAGAGCATTTATCACAACCTGCTCGGATTACTTAATAGTTAGTTACTAGCGTACTAGTTATTTCTGTGCAATAAATATCGGAATGGTATGGTGTTGTTCTTCTAAGCCAGTCTCCCTCCTAGAGGCTGCCTTGTATCTGAATCAAATGAAGAAAATGAAGCTGCCAACACCTCCAGGCATAAAAACACAGAAGTCCTTCAGACAATCACACAGGACAAGGCCAACATCCCTGAACATTTACACATGGATTAATAACAAAAACAAACCAAAACCAAAAACTGAAATACATGTTTTCTTTTAACCTCAGGTATAAACACAACACATTTAATATTGCTCTTCACCAAGACAGCCTTACTCTGTTTAAATATCTATAACAAAAATACAGTCACATCCTAATATAGCAACTAAGTGCTCAGCAACTAAGCCTCAGTTTTATCACCAACTATAAAGTGAAGTGGGCAGTTGGGGGCAAAGTAGATAGAATGCCAGGCCTGAAGGCCTCAGATTTAGCTTTGTGATCCTAGGCAAGTTACTTCACCCTGTCTGCCTCAGTTTCCTCATCTGGAAAATTATATGGAGGAGAAAATGGCAAATCACTCCAGTATCTTTGCCAAGAAAACCCCAAATGGGTCACAAAAAGTCAGACACAAGTCGAAATGACTAAACAATAAAGTGAAGGAATTGGATCAGGGGGCTTTTGATGTTGTTTCTTATCTAAAACGGCAACAGTTCACTTGGAGCTGGCCACAGGAGGAAGATGGGGAAGGCTTCCTTGTGGTCCCAGGCAGAAGTCTGGGTGTGCCACAAAGGGCTGAGTCTATGCCATATGTAGGAGAGGGTTGTCAAAGCCATAGCCCTTCAACTAGAATCTAAATGAGAGGGTCACATCTCACTACTTCCTTTTTAGTCCAGTGTTAAGTAGTTTCAAAGGGAAAAGTAATCTGGTTCACTGGGTTTTGCACCCAAGTGGAAAACCCAAGGGCTTGCAGGCCAACTCCCTGCCAACATGCCAAATCCTTCTGAGATGAACCCTGAGTTGTAGCATTTCATTTCCTCACCTGTAAATGAAATTGAACAGGCCAGCATTAACCCTCAAAGGTTCAGCAAAGTGACTGAAAGCACAGTAAATTGACCATCCTTCAACCAAGAATATGTTACAAATGAATTCTGAGAATGTGTGAAAGCCACTGGGGCACTAATAAACTCCATGGAAGGTGATTTGGTCACTTGTTTTAAGTGAATGCACTTGATGAGTATTATCTCCTCATCCTCAATCTTATATAATAATAGGATCACAGATTTTGAGTTGGATTTTATTTTCAATATATCTCTCATGTGTATACACCTGCCCCCTTCTCTTCTCTGACAATGCCACCACCCTGGTACAGGGTCTCATCATCTATAGTGGCAACCACACTGGCATACCCAGGATGGCTGCTAGCACCGGTTCTGAGATCTGCTTTAGGAGGAAAGATGGCTGCTTAAGGGGTCAACAATCTTTTTTTTTTATTTTTAATTACATTCACTAGTTCAGGGAAAAAGTCAGCAACCTGAATTCCAGAGAAAATACCAACAGAAAATATAAGTAGAGAAATAAAGACCAACATACAGGGCTCTGACTACTAAATTAACTATACACTTTACATACATCCCTGAATTAAAAGAGCCTTTACATACGAGCAGTCAGGGAGCTCTGAACATACAGCCACTCAGAATCTGGATCAAGGAATCACAAGATCCTTTTCGTAAGTGAGCCCCCAAAGCAAAATACCAACTGAGAGTATACACACATTTTTCAGAGCCAAAGGCATCACAACCCTCCTGATTCAGTGCCTAATCAGAAATTAGCAAAAGGTGTGAAATCCTTCCTCCTCTAAGCAAGCTTCCCTAAATGGGCTCCATGTGAGGCCTATTAATGGGCAGGGAAGATCTTATATCCCATTAATATTACATCATCTCAGGCCTGGACTATTACTATTAGACTACTTGGGGGGGGGGGACCTGTCAGTCTCAATTTCTCCTCCTCCAGTACATCCTCCATTCATCTGTCAAACTGCTCTTCCTATAGCACAGGTCTAACCATGACACCCCACCTTATTCAATGAACACCAGTGGCTACCCATCATGGTCAGTATCTAAGTATAAAATCCTCTGCTGGCATTTAAAGCTTCTTAAACCTAGCCCTTTCTTTCATTCCTAATACTTTAATACCTTCCTCTCCTCTGCATACTCTATGATTCAGTGTTACCCTCTTTGCTGGTCTACCCACAAGACCATCCACCTGCTTACTGCATGCATGTTCCCAGGCTGACCTCCACACCCGGAATCCTCTTCCTCCTCCTCTCTGACTCTGGGTCTCCCTGACCTTTTCCAGGTGCCAGATCAAAGCCCACTTCCTGCAAGAAGTCTCTCCTGACTTCCCTTTAAAGCCAATATCTTTCCTTTAAGATGACTGCTGATGTATCCTGTATATAGCTGTCTGTACAGCTGTTTGCATATTGTGCTTTTTGCTTTTGTGTGAGTTTGTTATTTCTGCATTTCTTTTATCCCCAGTACTTAGGACCATGCCTTGTGTACAGTAAGCACTTGATAGATACTTTGACTTCACTTAACCTCAGTGATCTCCGATTCCAAACTGGCTCCCTTCATTCTAAGGAACCAGTCAAACTGGGGGGTTTGGGGCACTAGAATTTGACTATATTGCCTCTTGTTTTCATCAAACACATAGGCCAAATCAAGCACGCTGATTTTCTATATAGGGCAAATTTTCATAAAGACAATCTATGCCTCTGGCTTTGTATTACATCTTACATGTTCTCTTTTTTTAAAAAAATAAGTTTTATTGATGTCTTTTTATATTACAGTCATTTCTAGATGTAGCCCCACTCCCCACCTTTGGCACTGAAGCCTCTCTTGTAAGAAACCCAGTTAAGCAAAAATGTGGCTGCATCTGAGAGTGTATGCAGCACTCTGCACCCATAGCCGTTCCACACATCTGTCTCACCACTGACAATTCACTGACACTTCCCACGCTCCAAAACAAAAGCCTTCTAATAGGGGCAGCTAGGGAGCACAGTGAATAGAGCACCGGCTCTGGAGTCAGGAGGACCTGAGTTCAAATCCAACCTCAGACACTTGACACACACACACACACACACACACACACACACACACACCTAGCCACGTGACCTTGGGCAAGTCACTTAACACCAATTGCCCACCAAAAGGCCAAAAAAAAAAAGCCTTCTAATAACAACAGCAGCAGCAACAATGCCCAAAACAACAACAGGAGCCAGCATTTCCATAGCACTTTAAGGTTTGTTGTTGTTGAGTCATTTCAGTCATGTCCAACTACGAGCCCATTTGGGGTTTTCTTGGCAAAGACACTGGAGTGGTTTACCATTCTCTCCTCTGGCTTCTTCTACAGATGAGGAAACTGAGGCAGGCAGAGTTAAGGAACTTGCCCAGAGTCACTTTTTTACATAGGTTTATGCCACTGCTGCTGTGATTGGTGTTACAAGGTTATATCATTTGATCCTCATATCCACCTTATCCCTATTTCACAGATGAGAAAACAGGCTCAGAAAGTATAAGTGACTTGCCTAAGATCACACAGCTAATACATAATTGAGGAAGGATTTGAATTCAGGTCTTCCTGACTCCAAGACCAGTGCTCCATACACTTCATTTAGCAGCCCCAAACACTGGTTAAAAGTAAGTAACAGGAGCAGTAACAAAATCCACACAGAGGAAATGTTCAGATAGGGTCAGAGAAGCAAACAGGGCAACCTTGACACTATGTTGTTAAAGTTAATAGACCTTAAAAATAATAAGTCAAACTCTAAAAAGTTGTTTCATCTAGCACGCTGGGGGTCCTGCTTATTACCTATGTGGTGGTTACTAAGTTTATTCTCAGGAATGAGAAATTTCTCTAGTAGAAAGAACTTCAATTCAGTAAAAATTTATTAAGAGCCTACTATGTTCCAGGCATTGGGGATGCAAAAATAAAGCAAGCAAATTTTTAAAAAACCCTAAAATATCCCTGATTTCAAGGAACTAATGGGGGGGCAGGTGTGAATGAGAAGAAGAAGGTACTCTCTGCCCTCTCCTCTCCTCTCCTCCCTCCCTCGTTCCCTCTCTCTCAGAAGCCCTGCTTCAAAGTCTCATTTTGGCAAGATGGTGATTTCAGGTTCTCAAAGGTTCTGCCTGGGCTTCATAGGGTCTGGTAAGGTCTACCAAGCTAATAAAACTATTAGCACAGACCTCTCAGAGGATGTTACATCTCAGAAAAGCTCATCAGCAGGTTGGGCAAAAGGTGATGAATTTTCAGACACAAAAATTATTATAGCCTCTCTACCAAGGAATCAAGGAGCAGTAATCTGCATCAGTAGAGGGAATACCCACAGTAATTAAAATAAGTCATCCTTCAAGTCCTGAAGGTTCCAAATTCTGTTTTTATTGCTACACAAACTCTCTTTTCCTCTCCTACTCTCTCTTTTTTTAGTTAAGAGAATTCCTCAAATTTGGTACTGAATTCCCTCCCCCATATAGCAAGTTCTGAATCAACCATCTGTGGGAAAATGAGTGTGGGGACAAGATGGGAAGGAATAATACTAATTTTGCAAACTTAAGAGACTGAAAACTGCTGCTTCTTCTAGAATCTTTTTTTTAAAAAAGTCTTATGTAATATGACTCCCTTAGACTGATCTAAATGAGATCTAGAGTCTAGAGTCTAGAGCTAGAGTCTAGGGGAAGAAAGAAAAGGGCCATCTTATGAAATTTCATGGACCCAGAGAGTAGCTAGGTGGCCCAGTGGATAGAGTGCCAGGCCTGGAGTCAGGAAGACCTAAGTCCAAATCCAGCCTCAAATATATACTATCTGTGTGACCATGGGCAAGTCACTTCACCCTGTTTACCTCAGTTTCCTCATCTGTCAAATGAGCTGGAGAAGAAAATGGCAAAACATCATAGTATCTTTGCCAAGGAAATCCCAAATGAGGTCATGAAGAGCTAGACACGGCTAAAATGAATGAACAAGAAAGGGTGGAATTCCACTGAAGGGGGAATCAATTGGTTCAAGTCCAGGATAGCTTTTTTATTATCTGTGTGATCATGGACAAGCTATGTCTGTTTCATCTTCTATAAAATTAAAAGTTCAGACAAGATGGCCTCTGTGGTTCCTTCTAGCTCTGATACTCTATGGTTCTGACATACATCCCATGCAAACCAAAGCCAAGATAATCAGAGACCTCAAAACCCAAACGTGAGGCACCCTTGTTTTAGCAGCTTTCTCTGTGCGTTACGATCATAAATGTACAAGTGCACACGCATGCATGCATACACACACACACACACACACACATACACTATTCTCTAATCCTGAAGAGATTGAGTGGGGACATGCCATGGCCACAAAACAAGACAGGAGGGTCAAAGATACAGAGAAGTGAGTGACAGCTTGCAGCAGTGAGAGAGGAACAGCAGGATGGCCGACACTCTTTTAATGCCTGAGCTTGTCCTTCACTCCACTCAATCGCTCCATTAGTAATGAACAGTAGCACAGAGCCAATTGGGGTCCTTTATAATCTAATTAAGATTCAGCGTCAGAGGGCAGGATGAGAGGTCCCAGCTAGTAAAAGCCTAATTGGAGAATAAAAGCAGTCAGGAGAGAAATCAAGTGTCTTATGTCTAGTACTCCCTCAAATGATGGGACCCTCTAGGAGGCAATGGGTAGAACAGCATTGGAGACGGCTGCTATGTTCTAGTGAGAGTGGCTGATGGGGAGGTCCAAGTCTCAGCATCTAAACTATGTCCCTGGAACTCCTCAGTTGGGGCACCTCTACTAAATGATTAAGGGTTGCCTAAGTCTAAGAACCAGAGACATGGGATAGACAGCTCAAGTGATAAATGTATTGATATATTTGATTTTACCTCTTTTGCTTCTATGAGTACAAGTAAAGAACTAAACACAGCAAACCACGCTTGTGCAGTCTGTTTCATTACATGAAGAGAAGAAAGGGGAGTTTTTCTCAGTTGGGGGGGGGTGCTGAACCAAGAAACTAACTGTCTGAATTTGGTTAAATCTGCATAGACCACACCCCTTAAGACTAATGTGGATTAGCAATGCCAAGCACAAAAGGGGCAGAGATAAGAAAGGTAGGCAGCTCACTGAAAACTAGAGAATTTGGTGTCCCCTAAAAGTCCCGGCACTTCTTAAACTGTGGGTTGTGACTCATAGAAAGTCATGAAAAATTTGGCAACAATTGTTTCTGAACAATGACCAAAAGTTAATTAAAAATCAAACACATAATGAATCTGAGGTGTTTCTGGCAGTGCTTGCCACTATTGCATCATGTAACTTCATTGTAGTCTTGGTTCTGATCACAAACCACGCGCACTTCGCAATGTGCAGGCCCTCAGGTCACGTAACACCAACAAAAAACAAAAGGCTCAGAAGTGGAAAAAGGTTAAGAAGCCCTGGGTATATTTGCTGAGTGAATTTGAATTGTTAGTGCCTGATCCTTATATTTAAATAGCATCAGGTGAGTGGCCAGCAGCATCTTCTGATGACATGCTTGGAAGAATACTTGAAAATTTCAAAGACCTTTGATTTCTTCAATGTTGGTCTTCCCTCCACAGAAGCAAAATATAATTTCTCTACAACTTTGTTGACAGTCTTTAAGAGTTACCCTACGACACTAAGTATTCATCACTTTATGGCCATCCTGAAGATAAACTTCCCAGAACTGAACACAGCTGGTTCTTGGAGAAGAGACGAACAGCTCACAACTGGGTTCACACACAAAGTGTCTTCAGCCCTGGTCATATGATCTTAAGATATCAACAAAAAGATGCTACAGTGGAAACAGGTTCCCTTGCTACTGTTCTTTTTTCTTCACACAAGCTTCTATTACTAGGAGAATATAAGTTAAATTCCACAAAATTTCCTAAGTGCAGCAGAGACAACCAGACACACTGGATAAAGAGATGGCCTCAGAATTATGAAGAGCTGGATTCAAGTCCCACCCACGAACCATATTGATCATGTGAGTCATGGAATGAGTCTCTAAGGTTATAATCTGGAGCATGGTTGCCCACTTTCATTAGTAGAACTCATAGGTTCCCCAAGGGCAGGAACTGTCTCTTTTTTGTTTTCATATTTCCATACTCCCCCCCGGCAAATAGTAAACAATAAATATATGTTGGCTGGTTGAAGGATTTTCCTTACCAGGAAACTCACTATACTGATGAAAACACAGGACTAGAACAAGAAGACTGGTAACAGTAATAGCAGTAGCAGTAGCAGTAATGAAAATAATAGTATTCATATGGCATTTTTAGGTTTGCAAAGAATTTTACAAATATTATCTCATTTGAACATCATAACAACCCTGGGAAGTACGTACTATTACTATCCCAATTTTACAGATGAGAAAATAGTCAGAAAGAGGGTAAATGACTTGCTTAGTCACAGAAGTAGTATGTTTGAAGCTGGATCTGAACTCAAGTCTTCCTGACTCCAGGTCCAGCATTTTATCCACTGCACCAAACCAGCATTTTGCTACCTCTGAGATCAAAGGTGTTGAACACAAGACGTCAGGCTACATACATCCCACAACACTCATGAACAGTCCAAACCAGATTAAAATGTAATTGAGAAATAGTTAACAAAATGAATTTTAAAAATAATAACATTAATATGTAGTCTTCTAAGTAAACATATGACCCCAAGAATTCTTCTGTATGGCTTAGTGGCTCCCATTCCTTTTTGAGTTGGACACTGACATTCTAGATAATACTAGCATCCATTTACATATTGCTCTAGAGCAGTGGTTTTCCACCTTCCTAATGCCGCGACCCTTTAATACCCATATGTGGGCGGACCCACCTGGAGACAGATAGAGGAACAGTGTGTCGGTTCCTAAGACCATTGGAAATATGTGTTTTCTGATGGCCTTAGGAGACCCCTGTGAAAGGGTCGTTCGACCCCCAAAGAGGTCACAACCCACAGGCTGGGAACCGCTGCTCTAAAGTTTGCAAAGTGTTTTATATAATGGATTCTCTCATTTAAGCTTTACAACAAACAGGCAAGTTAAGTACCTTTGGTATCATTATACCCATTTTGCAGATGAGGAAACTGAGGCTCAGAGAAGTTGGCTAAAATGTAGTGCTTGGACAAGAGGGAACAAAAAGGAATCAGAGATGACCTTTTACTAGAGAGTAAACTTTTTCATATCTCAAGAGCGAAGCTTACAAGGAAGAACCAAAGAAAGTCAAAGATGCTAAGCTTGGCAGTTGATATATGCTTAGGAAGATTCTCACTAGTTCTATTTTGAACTTCAACAATATTTAACAGTGTCAGACAAAAGGTGTTAAAAGATCTATTGCTATAAACTGTCACTGTTCAAGAAAAAAAATCACATACTGTGTCATGTAGAGCTTACTGCAAAAGATCAGATGCTGAATTTTCAACTAAGAATGCCTGCCTGTTAACCAATATGTTAACCATATCTACTTTTCCAAACATCATGAGCTGAACCTTAATGTGCAAATGAGGGTGTGTTACTGGTTTGTTGTCGTTTTAAATTTTTTTTTGGCCTAGATCTGTGATTTCATTAACCTAAGAAGACCAGGAAAGGAGACTCTTTCCAATGAGGCAGACTGATAATTGTCCTACAATTTATAATCTTAAGAGTTTCCTGAGACTTTGAGAGGTTAAAGGATTTGCCCATGGGTAAACATCCAAGATGTGTCACATGTAGCATTTGAACCAAAGTCTTCTTGACTTGGAGAACAGCTCTCTAGCTATATACTACAATGCTTCTCAATTAAAACAGACACAAGAAAAGCCTTGGACAGCATACAGCACTGTATTTATGTTTAGGATTTTTTAAAGGAAAAGAATAAAAGGATTACTGCTTAACATGCTCAAAATAACCAAGAGTTAGCATTATTAAAATATAGCAGAGAAACACTAGAAGCTTTACCAGTCATATCAGGGGTAAAAGGAAGGATATCTGCTATCTCCATTATTATGTGATATAATACTAGCAGCTAGATGTTAGCTATAGCAATAAGAAGAAAGAAAGAAAGATGAAGGGAGGAAGGAAGGAAGGAAGAAGGAAGGAAGGGAGGAAGGGAGGAAGGTGGAAGGGAGGAAGGTGGGAGGGAGGAAGGGAAGGAAGGAAAGAAGGAAGGAACGAAGGAAAGAGGGAAAGAAGGGAGAGAGAAAGAAAGAGAAGGAAGAGAAGGAGGAAGGGAAAGAGAGAAAGAGAGAGAAAGAAATTAGAGGATAGGAAAAGATGAAGGAAAATTATCTCTATTTGGTAACATAATGGTTTACTTAGAGAAGCCCAAAAATTGAACAAAAAGTTAACTGAAATAATTAATAGTTTCAGTTGCAGTACACAATACATTTAACTTCACAAAAAATGAATAGCCTTTTTGCATATGTCCCTTTTAGGAGCAAGAAAAAAATTATTTAAATTAAATATGAAAGGCATAAAACTACTGTGCATTAAGCTACATACATACAAATATATATAAATATGATTTATCTAAATAAAACTGAAAAATACTCTTTCTAGTAATACAGGAACACTTGAGTGGAACATGCTAATATAATGAAAATGATACTATATAAAGTATAAGGTTAGTGATCTGCCAAGCAAAATACGGAGGTATCACTTTGCAGTATGTTAACAGACCTCTTTTTGGAGGAACCAAAGTCTAGAATCCAAAGGGAAATTATGCAAAAAAAAACAGGAGAATTAATTACTAGATCTTAAACCGTAAGTCAGTAATTATTAATAATTTGATAATAATTTTTAAAAAATAGAAAAGCAGATCAGTGGAACAGACTATAAAGGCAAGACCATAATAACCCCAATGTTTAATAAATCCAAGAACCACTTTAATAAATTCAAAAGCCACCAGAAAAGAATTCTTTATTCAACAAAAACAGCTGCTAAACTTTGTAAAGTTTGGAAGAAACAGCACATCATACAGTGATAATGATAATACTGATATCAGTATAAAGTGCGACAACAGTTTACTGCATGATAAAAGTATTACTATAAAAACACACAAATACTTTTGGAGCAAAGATGACGACTCACTCTTATAATCCAGCCACCAGGAAAGGCTGAAGCTGGTAGATCTCTTGAGCTCAGAAATTCTGAGCTACAGTGGACTAAACTCATCAGATGTGTTCATCCTAAATTTGACACTGGTATGTAAGTCCTTAGGAAGACAAAGAAAGGCACCAGGCTGCCTGAAGAGTGAGAGTAGCCCACTTTGGAAACAGAGTATGTGAAAGCCCCAGGGACAATCAGCAAAGGACCAGGCTTGTGAGTAACCCCTGTACTTCTGTACTCCAGTGTGGGCAATAAAAAGAAACCCAGTTGTTGTTTTTTTAAACAGGGGGGCCGGGAATTTTGGAGTCTCGCTTCACTGCACAATGCTATGGCTGACAATAGGTATACAACACCAAGAGGGTCCAATGTAAATGAAAGTAATTTGCCTCGGATGAAGATTATGAAACAGCTAAAATCCAAGGCTGAAATCAAAAGATGACACATGCATTTGCAACATCCCCATGAACTCACAGCAATATGTTAACAAGAAAGTATGGAAGAAACATCTGAATTGTTCAGATTTGTTTACAGAGATAAAAGTATATGTAATGATTCTGGACTAGGTCACTGCCACCAGAAATTACAAAAAGGTTATCCACCAGGAGCTCAAATTTATTGATCAATACAGATTATGCAAGGAAATGCAGAAATGGTACAATATATCACTGCAGATTATATAAAACTGAGCACCTACCAGAAATCTCTAATCAAATGAATGGCCAGAAGCTTAATATCCTTATTAAAGTCCTATCCCTTAAACGCAGATCCCAAATTACTCATAAAAATTTAATACAAATTGTACTGGAACATGGGCATTTTCAGAGACAAAATTGTTGCCTGCAGTCTGCCTGACAGAATATCAATCCACAAAATTTTGAGAAGGATGTCTTTAATAAATTTTTACCACACCGAATACTCATGATCTTCAAATTATGCAGAATGAATTAGCAGAAGAAATCAAAACCGTGTGGGATGAGGTACATCTCATCCCTATCTTGTTGTCTGGGGCTGAAGATGTCCTGGAAACACTCCAGTGTTCCTACACAAGATAAATTTACATAGCAAAACTTTTACTCAATTATAAAAAGCAGTCATTGCCATAATCCATTGGATACTAAATATAAAAAGAATAATAACACAGTAGCTACTGGAGATTTCTATTCAGTATTAAAAAATGGGAATGAAATAATAAATTAATAACATAATTACTCACATTTATATATGGGCATTTTAAGGCTTTCAAAGTACTAAACACATTGCCTTCATTAAGCACAATTCTGTGAAATGGGTACTATTATCATATCTGTTTTAGATATGAGGAAATTGAGACTCAGAGCAATTAAGTAACCTGATCAGGGTCACACAGCTACCTGTCTGAGGCAGGATTTGAACCCAAATCAGCCTGACTTTATGTTCAGTATTCTGGCCACCGTACCAAACTACCTCTCCCAATGAGAAACTCCAAAAGAATTTCCAACCACCAGAAAATCCAAAGAGATACACAACCCCAATATAAAAGATCCCAAAACACACACACAAATTACAGAATGTTTGAAGATACCCTTGAAAAATACAGCTACAAAAAAAAAATTAATCAATCAAGGGACAGAGAGGATCACAAAAGATAATAGTTTATGTTACCTAAAATTAAAAAGCGTTTGAACAAAAAATAAATATGGCTAAAATTTTTAAAACCTGCCATTTGGGGGGAAAAACTGATTCCAGTAAAAACATACAAGAAATTCACAATAATAAAACTAATTGTTATATGTTGTTGTTCTGTTACTTTCAGTCAGGTCCAGCTCTCCATGACCCCATTTGGAAGTTTCTTGGCAAGAATACCAGAGCGTTTTGCCATTTCCTTCTGCAGTTCATTTTACAGATGAGGAAACTGAGGCAAACAGAGTTAAGTGACTTGCCCAGGGTCACACAACCAGAACGTGTCTGAGGCCAGATCTGAACTCAGGAAAATAGCTTTCCTGGGGTGGCTAGGTGGCACACTGGCCCTGGAGTCAGGACAACCTGAGTTCAAATTCGACCTCAGACACTTAACACAAAAAGCTAGCCATGTAACCTTGGGCAAGTCACTTAATCCCAACTGCCCTACCTTCCCTCCTCCAAAAACAAAAAAGAAAAGAAAAGAAAATCGTCTTCCTGACTCCAGGCCTAGCACCCACTATGGCATCTAGCTGCCCTCGATTTATATACAATGTAACTATTGTAATTACAAACATCGTAACATACAATACAATAATAACTAGCCTTTCTGTGGTGCTTTAAGATTTACAAAGTGCTTTATAAATATGACTTTAATTGATCCTCCTCATATCTCTGAGAAGTAGGTGCTATTTTTCCTAATTTATAGACAAGGAAACTGAAGCAAAGACTAAGTGACTTGCCCAAGGTCACAATCAGTGTTTAAGGTTCAATCTGAGTTTTGATCTTCCTGACTCCAAACTCCAGCATTCTGGCCACCTCACAGACTAGAAAAGTGATCCAACGGCATAAACAGGTTTTGGAAGAAGAAATGCAAATGATGAAGAAAAGCCCATGGAAAAATGACCCAAGTGACTAATACTAACAGAGATGCAGACTGAAATCATCCTGCAGTTCTGTCCTCACTCATCAAATGTGCAAAGCTGACAAAAGTTAGAAATAGTTGATGCTGGATGACTGACGGAGACAGGGACATACTAATAATATCCAGCTGGCAAAGCTAAAAATTAGTGCAACAGTTCTGGGAAACAATTTGGAATTATGGAAAGAAAGACACTAAGCCAGTGGTTCTCAACCTGTGGGTTATGTTCAATTTGTAACAATGAAAATACATCCTGCATATCAGATAGATTCATAACAGTGGCAAAATTACAGTTATGAAGTAGCAACAAAAATAATTTTATGGTCGGGGGTCACCACCACATGAGGAACTGTATTAAAGGGTCACGGCATTAGGAAGGTTGAGAACCACTGCACTAAACTGTTCTATACCCTTTCCCCATGGAATCATATTACCAGGCAAATACCCTGGAGAGGTCACTGAAACTAACGGTCCCATGTATGACAAAATATTTTTAACAGCATTGTTTTTGTAGCAAAGAATTGGAAAGGAAGTGGGTGCCCATCACTCGGTAAAAATAATTGTGCCTCAGAAAAGACAAAAATGAGGAATTCAGAGAAACAGGGTAAGACTTGAATAAGAAATGTAGAGCAAAGAAAACAAAAGTAAGGGAACAAGTCAGCTGTCACGTTCACAAGGCCCTCTTTAAAATTCACTGGGAACTGGGATGATCCACTGCCGATACTTCCCAAACATCACTGGGATGGCTGTTAACGGTTAAGAAAATGAGCTGAGAACTTAAGTAATCGACTAAATAGTTTGATGTCAGTTTTGGGGAAAATAAAACATGTCTCAAACCAGAAGGATTCTATAGTATGCAATGACTATGAAAATATAAAAGAAAACAACCATTCAAAGTCAATGGTACCCGAATTAACTGCAATCAACAATCTTGGGTCTGGAAAAAAGAAAATGAAACATATATACATGGCCCTCCACAGCCCACCCCTGCCATGATCAGTAGAGAAATGGGGGCCCCTAGATACAGAATCTTGCTTATTTTGTCAGGAAAGATTCATCTGTGTGAGGGCATATACTATGAAAGGACTGTGATGGGGAGGTGGAGAAAGCCACACTTTAAAAAAAAATAAACAAAAAATATAACCAACTATCCATTCAAATCTCTACTTAACTAGTTATCAAAGAATGGGAAAGTGAATATAAAAATGGGGGAGACTGGGACACCTGAGGGTGAGAGACTAAGAAGAAAAAGAGGTGAATATTAAATTAGAAACTGCATAACTCGACAATGATGATCTATGTATGATTGGTGCTCTGACAATCATTCAATTGTTTTTAATCTAGTCCTCTAAGAAACACAGACTCTCCTCTTCCCCCATAAAAATTTGGAGAACACAAATATTGTATTCGTTTGTCTTTCGGATGACAAGGTGGAAGAGCCGCCAGCTTCTAAGGAAGACCTCATAAGGGAAGGAAAGAGAACTAAAAGTAAGCCAGCAAGAGCCAGGCGAGGTGACAGGGCAGAAGACTCTGTCTGACCCCAGATGAATGAAAAGGAAAGTGGGCTCTGGGAGCCGCAGACTCGTTGCATCTCGGGAGGGGAAACTCTTTCTCACGGCCCCTTCTCCTCTGGGCCCCTCATAAAACTCAGCTTCCTTCCATTTAAAAACCACTCTCCTGGCAAAGCATGATGGAAAGCTTCCTTTCCTTGCCTCCTGCTAGATTCTTTCTTTTTTTGGGGGGGGGGGGGCAAGAACGTAAGGGGGAAGCATGACTGTCTTCCCTGCAGCTGAGTACAGAACGCAAACTCAAGCGCAAGGGAGTAGCTCACCCCTCTCTTTGCTTCACCCAGACTTTGGCATAACGATTTAAAAGATGTCCTATGCAAACCAGGCAAAAGCATGTGATCATTAGAACCCATTTAAAGAAGGCGGTCTGGGATGGGGGGTAGGGGTGGGAAGAGGTACAAGAATTCAGTTTAAGGAAGAATCAGCTGACATAACGGGGTGTGGTTTCATGGAAGGGGTGCTTACAATACACACAATGTTCACTGGCACAGTCCCGGAAATGTACCCTTCCTGAGCGAGAGAAAAATTATCTCCTCCAAGGGGCAGGAGGAGGTCAGAGCAGCCCTCCCAGAGATAACGAAGTGCAAAGGAAAACAGAATGGGAGAAAGAAGTTGGAACACACTGGGAGCAGACTACTGAGGCAGGCCCACCACCTCTGATACACAAGACAAAGACGAGATGGGCTCTGACTCACAGGTTCACATGTCCCAAATTTATCAACAAGTGATTTAGGTTCCATACGTGTGTGAATGTCTACACCCACACAGGCAGATCTGAGCACCTCATTACTGACATGCATGGGGCATGCAGCCAGCAGCAAAGGACTCTGTCTGTGCCCTCAGAATCACTAACCCCTGTGGTTCTGGGCAATGAGACGGTGACCTGAGAAGTTAATGCCAGAGCTGCCAGCAAGCTCTGGTCTCCCGGCTTAGAAACCAGATTCAAGGGGGAAATAGTCCATGAAACTAGTTAAACGGTCCTTTCCAGGAACAGGGAACAGCACAGCTTTACCAAATATGGCAAATGAAAGTGAAAAGCCAAGGGGAGAGCAGGCTCCGGCTGCATCCTTCCCCAAACTAGCCAGCTGGATGAGAGAAATGGGAATACTCCAGTTTTACTAGCGTGAATCACAAATGCAAAGAGAAAACACTAAGAAATTAACATCAGACGAAAGGTCGATCAAGTAGTCTCCTGAAATGCATTTAACCCAGGCCTCAACAGCCCATGGAAAGACTCTATGCTTTCAGAAGGGCTGCCTGTAAAACACACAATATAATCCGAAAGAAAATTGTGTGCATTGTGCTCTCCATGCACTGAAGGTCCGCATTAGGGCATATATGTTTGGAGAATACTTAATGTTCCTCTGTAACATAACTTAGTATTATTACATGACATACATGCTGTTGAGATTAATTTTTTTTAATTGACCTAGAAAGGACTGCTTTTCAAAGTTATTTTGCGTCTAAGGACTTAGTTTCTATCATTTAAAGGAAGGGATAGCCACCATTCCATTTCCTGTTGTAGTACAATTTTTCCTAAAAGATCAGAGGATCATAGGATTTGAGTGGGAAGAAACATTAAAAGTCACCTAATTTAACCTTTCATTTCACAGATGGTAAAATGGAGCTCAGAAACTTTAAATGACTTCACCAAGGTCATGTCAGTAGTGAATAATAGAGGTAGGCTTTGAACGTTGGTTTTCTCACTCCAAAAACTGTTTAATTTCCATGGTACCATCCAGTCTGCATCAATTTTATTTTCCTTTTTTTGTGTACTTTTTTTCTAAGTAAAGTCTAAGGCAGGGGTGGTGAACCTGTGGCCTCGAGGCCACATGTGGCCTTCTAGGTCCTTGGGTGCTGCCTTCTGACTCAGTCCAAGTTTTACAAAACAAATCTTTTTATTAAGGGGATTTGTTCTGTGAAGTTTGGATTCAGTCAAAGGGCCATACTTAAAGACTTAGAGGGCCACATGTGCCATGAGGCCACAAGTTCCCCACCCATCTGTAACCTGATTTTATGATAAAATAGACTTTCCACAAGTCCAAAAGCTTCTGCTTTTGGTTTTTCTATCTTCTGTAAGATTCAAGAACCAGACCCACATCAAATAATTTGACTTTTTCAGAGCTAAGCAACCAAAACTATTTATTGAGAATGAAGGAAATAAAGCATTCGCAGAATATTTCAAGGACAGACACAGTATTAATTGTGGTACCTAGAACATTATTGTTTTATTCCCTCCTCCAATAAGTCATGTCACAGATAAAACTTCTTAAAACTTAAAAAAAAAAAAAGGAAGCACTCAAGGGTTAAGAAACCAAGAGATCGGGTGACTTATTTCTAGCTCTGTTCAGTCTTAGACAATGTGGCTGAAGTACATTCCTTTTGGGACTGCATGGTCATATGACAACATCCTATCACATCTTATGAGTGAAAATGTTTAATGGTAGAATACAAACACCCAAGTCTTATCTGGTTACCTTAGAACAATATGTGCTGAAAGGCTGGGAGGGGGTGGCAAAGAAGACACTGGGGAATACTGCCCCATTCCACACGACATTAAGAATTGGGTCAAATTGTCCATTGTGGATATATTAAAGCTGGGGAGATGATTTTCCTATGGAAGTAGCTAGAACACAGTCTTCAGACATTAAATTAAGCAGCTGTTCTCTTGGCTTCCTCCCGCATCTTTAGATCAGAACTAATTCCTAGAGGGGAAAATGCTTTCTTGATGAAAATAGGATCTCTTTAACCTTAGAGAATTCAAGCCTTGAATTTTTTATGCGTTTTTAGACAATATTAGAAATACATTTCATAGCTGAAAGACCAAAGTCTTACAAGAAGATAATCTGATAATTGAATTTCATGCTTGAGATATCTTATGGAACAATGAAAGCATCAAGCGATATGGTTAAGTCATAGGTTAGAGGACCTGATGATAAAGCAGGTACGTTCTAAATTTGCTTCCTTTTTCATAAATCCAATCTTGTAACAAGTCACAAATGTTCCAATACACTCAAATCCAATTGCTTTCTTCTGGGCAGGCATGACAATAACAACAAAAAACAGCCCTGTCTCAATTATTTTAAGTTTATTTAGCCGTTTGTGTGGGCAGGATGGCATTTCGAGTCCACAAGGATGACTGCTGGCTACTTAAGCACCAGAAAAATTCTGACGCTAACCTGGCTCCACTATTTTAGGGGGAAATTTCTGACCCTTGAATAGCTGACTTGTAAGATGAAAGGTTCCCAATGAGCTACAGTGTCTCGCCGTGACCAGAGTACAACAAAACAGTTCCCTACGGCCATTTTTACATCACAAATGGTTTCTGAGCATTTGGTTATTTTTAGCCTTTCATACAGTGCAGTCTGCACAAAGCAGAAATAGATGTTTATTTCATATGAAGCTTCTATAGAGTGGGCGTTGCTTGCTTTTACCCCATATCCATTCCATGTTTTGTAGAAATGGCTACTAATAACAGCCTCACTACCACCCCCAAATTTTCCTTAAATAGGTTTATGTAAAATATGACAAGCAAGGAAAATTTACATAAAACTGGAGAACAAACAGAAATGGAGTTTTTCATTTGGGTTTGTTTTTGGGGGGAAGGGGGTGCAGTTCAAATTTCTGATTTCATCAGTATAGGGAACTCACGGCGGGAATTTCCCTCCACCAATGAAGAGCTGCCTTGAAGAAGCTAACTGATTTGCCCATGTTCTCCCAGCCACTGCACATGTCATGCAGGTCTTGCACATAGGTCATCCTCACTCTGAGGTGGAGGTTTTTAACTTGAGATCCATGAAACTGTTGGGTTTTAAAAAATATTTTAATAACTGTATTTCATATAATTCGTTTCCTTTCTAATCCTAAGTATTTTATTTTCTTCATTTAACAACATTATTCTGAGGGGTCCACGAGGTCTATGATTCAAAACAGGTTAAGAACCCCTCTCCAAAGGCCAGCCATCTCTCCACTATGGCACACTATCTCTAACAAATGTATTTAAGGAACAAAAAATTTGATGTGTCATTCTTCCCCTAGCTTAACTTGACAACAGTGGTAGTGGTGACAGAGGGTCAGTGTCACAAGAAATGTCCTTTGGTACAGAATTTGATGACTTTTTTAGAGATGAAGAGAGACCCCGCTGTTTGGCAGTCTTTCTATGCCCTCCTAATGCTGACTCAGCAGGCATACTGCCAGTGGGGTTTAGCACCTCTCCAGATGGGCTGTGAGAAAAGAGACTATAACAGCTTCTGGGAGTGCCTTGCGGGGATGATATGGAAAAATCATTCTGTCAGAGCCCAGAACGGGAGAAAATATTCTCTTTGTTCTATCTGTATTTCTTAAATTGATCACGGCAGGAGGAAGTGGGGAATGGAAAAGACAAGAGCCAGTGAAGACTAGACCAGAGAGGCAACTTACAGAGGAATTCCATGGGTTGGAGCAATAAATAGTTCATATGGACTGCCTGCCTACTTACAATTGGTGGGGGCAGAGGCACTGGATGGTAGCTCTTAGGAAAGGGTTGAGGTGGCAACCTCTAACCTTCATCTCTGCTCACACAATCTTTTTGTAAAAGTTGTATTGATATATTTTGTTCTTATATTACATTTATAGATTAGATCTCTAAACAAATTAAAACAACTAAGTAAAATTATCAATACAGTGACCTCATGTGAAAGTGTACGCGACATTCCGTATATCTGGAGCACCTGTCCCACCTCTTTATTTAAAAAAAAATTAGTAGAAATCTATTTTTCCTCTTTCCCCCTTCAATTAGCAAAGAAAAACAAATTCTTTATAACAAATTAGCATAGCCAAGCAAAAGAAACTCTCTCTCAATATCTGTATACAAAATGTATATTTATACATGTACACGTGTGTGTATATATACATATATGTACCGATGATAAAAACCTGTTATCTGTTACAGAGAGGTGTGGCACAGAAATTTAAGATGCAGAATTTTATGTATTCACATATGTACAGAATTAGATATGTAAATGCAGAATGACACGTTTATATACATATGTGTGTATCTACACATATATATACTTACATATGTATGTGTGTGTATACATGCATGCGTGTGTGCATTTCTTTCTTAATTCTTGCACCTTAATTCCTACATCTCTCTCTGTAACAGAAAACATGCTCTATAATCAGTCCTCTGGAGTCAGAGATGGTCATTTTATTGATCATAGCTCTTAAAATTTTCAAGATTGTCTTTTAGTGTGTTCTTACTGTATACATTTTTCTCGTTCTGCTCATTTCATTCTTTCATCAGTTTATAGTCTCCAAAATTTTTCATTTTTTGAATACTGATGTTATAGCATAAATTATTCTCTCACATCTACTCAGCTCTTGCTGCATCAGTTCACACAAATCTTTTCCATGTCTCTCAGAAATCATCTATTTCCATGACATTCATGCGTCACAGCTCGTTCAGCCATTCCTCAATTGATGGGCATCCTTTTAGTTTCTAGTTTTTTCTACAAAAAAGAACTGATATATATATGTGTATATATATATAAATATATATATATATATATATACATACATACATACACACACATATATATAGTAAATGCATGACCTTTTCTTCTTTTCTTGATTTTTTTTGAGTAGAAGCCTAGCAGTGGCAAAGCTGAGCCAAAGTACATGGGTTGTTTAGTGCTTGTTCAGCCGTTCCCCAAACTGATGACTATCCCCTCAATTTCCAATTCTTAGACACCATAAAAAGAATAGTGCTTATTCTTACAAATTTGAATTGGTTCCTTATATATCTTGGAGATGAGACCTTTATTGGAAAAACTTGATTGTAAAAAAAAAAAACCACTTTCTGTAATTAAATGTTTTCCTTTTAATACTTAGCTTTATTGGATTTATTTGCACAATCAAAATTATCCATTATATCTTCTGTGATTCTTTCTATGGCTGACCATGAATTTTTCTCTACTTATAAATCTGAGAGATATTTTTTTTCCATGTTGCTCTAATTTGTTTGTAAAAGTCGTAGTTAAGCCACACTCCATTTGGACCTTAACTTGATATAAGGTGTGAAGAATTGTTCTAAATCAAATTTCTTCCATACCACTGTCCAATTTTCCCAGCAATTTTTGTCAAATAGTGATTCTTTATCCCTGTAGCTCAGGTCTTTTTATTTGTCAAATACTTGGTTACTAGACTGAAGCAGCTAGATGGCTCAGTGGATACTCCTACAATCAGGAAGACCTGAGTTCAAATCTGCCCTCAGACACTTATTAGCTGTGTGACCCTGGGCAAATCATTTCCCTTCTGTTTGCCTTAATCCACTGAAGAAGGGAAATGGCAAACCACACCAGTATCTTTGCCAAGAAAATCCCATGGGGGTGGCTAGGTGGAGCAGTGGATAGAGCACCAGCCCTGCATTCAGGAGGACCTGAGTTCAAATCCAGCCTCAAACACCTCACACACTTACTAGCTGTGTGACCTTGGGCAAGTCACTTAACCCCGACTGCCCTTCCCTCCCCCTCCAAAAAAAAAGGGGGAAAAAAAACCCCACAGACAGTATGATCAAAAGAGTCAAAAAGACTGAACACAACTGAACCACGGGGTACTAGAAACATTTGCTTCCATATTGTATATACCTAATCTGTTCCATTTGTCAACCTCTCTATTTTCTAAACAATGCCAGATGTTTTGAGAATGACTGCTTTGTAGTAGTCTGAGACATGGCTCTGCTAGTCTACCTTTGTTCCCATTTCTTTTCATTTTTTCCCTTGAGATTCCTGACCTTTTTTGCCTCCATATGATTTTCATTATTTTTTCTAATTCTGCAAAGTATTTCCTTGGTAGTCTAATTAGCTTAGCAATGTATAATTATGCAATAAATGCAACTGCATGTTAGGTAGTACTGTCATTTTTATTATATCACTTCCTCCTACCCACAAGCTCTGTTTTTCCAGTGTTTTAGGCATGTCTTTCTTTCTGTAAACAGTGGTCGTATTTGTAGTCATACTGTTCTTTGGTGTATCTTGGTAGGTAACCTCTCAAACATTTTACATATTCTGTAGTAATTACAAATGGAAATTCTCTCTCTCTTGCTACTAGGTTTTATTGGTATTATACATAAATGCCAAAGACTCGTGTAGATTTATTTCATATCCTGCAAGTTTGTTCAAGTTGTGGTTTCAATTAAATTTTAGTTGACTCTGTGGTTTAGCACATCATCAAATTATCTGAAAAAAAAGTGCTAATTTTGTTTCTTGTTTGTTGTTTTTCAGTCATTTTTCAGTCGTATTCAACTCTTTATGAGCCCATCTGGGGTTTTCTTGGCAAAGAAGTGGTTTGCCATTTCCTTCTCCAGCTTATTTTGCAAATAAGGAAACCGAGGCATGTAGGGTTAAGTCTCTTGCCCAGGGTCACACAGCTAAGTGTCTGAGACCAGATCTGAACTCAGGAAAATGAGTGTTCTTGACTCCAGGTCCAGATCTCTATCCACTGCTCCAACCTAGCTGACCCATGGTCATCCCTCTATTTTATTTTAGTTGTGCTTATTCTCTCCACTTCTTATTCTTACCTTATTGCTCACACCTACCACTTCCAATACTCTTCCAATAAAAGTGATGACAACAAACATCCTTGTTCGACCCTTGATTTTACTGGTATTTCTTCCAATGATACCAGATTGGATCATTGGTTTATTGGGGTCAGTAATATAAAAATGGGGGTTGGGGAGATACAGGATTTTAACAATCATCAGATGAGCAAGCTTCAGGACCAAGGCTCTCTATTAATATAAGCAAGTAGTATGCATGACCTTCAAAGGCAGGGCCTGTTTCAGGTTTTGCTTTGTATCTCCAATGCCTATGACAGTGCTCAGTATATAACAGACACTTAACAGAACCATAAGTAATAACTTTAAAGCTAGAAGAGGCCTTAGAATAGAATCCTTACCAAAATGAATACTTCCTTTTAGTGCTAAGTAACTCCAATCTTAAATCTCTCAACCATGAATTCCTTATAACATTGACATCTAAGATTAGTTATCTTGTTATTAGTTGTCTTCAGCTGGAACTGAAACCATTTTAAATCTTTAAAAGGAGTTAATTGGTTTTGTTATCCTAAAAAGAAAAGTTATGTCTAATTAGGTAAACTATACACAATTCCTGTCAAATCTTCAGAAGGAAAAAAATTTCTTGGAAGGATCAGAAAGAAAATAATCCCAAACCATGTATGGTCATGAATTTTAACCTGCAGTCAGTCACAGAGCCAGCTGAGAAAACATCACGATCTGCACATATCCTGATGAGTATTTCTTACATGGCTACTACAGGTTCACCAGAAGTGAATCCGTGATAAGGACTCCATTATGTCACCTGAGACTTGGTAGATTTCAGTTCTCTACCATGAACCAAATAATCCTGGCATGGTGACAACTAGAATATTAAATGCCCCCATCTGAAGTTAGCTTTCCTGCAGTGCAGAGGTCAAAAGATAATGATCACATTTCTATTTATAGCAAAAATGTCAGCCATAGAAAACATAATGCTTGAATGACACTCTACTCTTACATACGCCATTAGCGCCTTCAAAGCTATTTTACTCATGAGACAGAAGAAAACAAATTTCCATTAAAAGGTTATTTTAGGCCTCTCTAAAAACGCCCAGAAAGTTGGAAACCTTTCAAAAGTTCTGTCTCATGTTATATCTAAGCCATAATGATGTTAAGTCTATAGAGAAAAAGGTGGGCACTTGATATTTATTGGAGATGGAATATATGGGAGTAGGTAGCATATTCATAAAAATAAGCCCCAGATGCGGGCTTCACATTATGATGTCAGGTCAGGATTAATGTACAACCATCCAGCTACAGTGACCCACGGAGTTTGTTTGAAAATTGATTTTAAAATTAAATACTAAAATTAATACTGTACCTCCTCCCTGCACCCCTGCCAAAAAAAATAATTTGACCCTCTGTAGTGAGAAACAAATGGCCATTTCTTCATCATGAACAACACATCAAGACTGAGGTAAAAGAAGCTGGCACTGGGAACTAGCCCTAAACCAATGCCAGTTTCTATATTATAGATATAAAGCCACCTACAGTGAATAATTTAACTGACTGAGGGTGGGAGTGGGGGGGTTATTCTTTGTCCTTTTTGAGCCCAAATTAGCTGCCAAAGTTCACAAAGACAGTGAACTGTCTCAGGACTATTTCTAGCTAAATTCCAAAGGAAAAGATGAGAATGAAATTAGTAGCAGCATTCATTAATAACAATGATGATAACAGATTATTGTCATCCTGTAAATGCTATCTGTCAATCATGCTTGGAATGTCCTTCCTCCTCACCACAGCCTTTTACACACAATCCCTAGTTTCCTTTAAAGATCAACTCACACATCACCTCTTACATAAAGCCTCTCCTATGTCCCTCAGGTGACATTGCCCCCCCCCCCCCGTGGCCTTCTGTTTATTTTTAATCTATTTTATATGTTTATTATATGTGTACATGTCTTTTCAACAAAATGCTAGCTTTCTGCGGGCAAGGACTAATTTTTCTCTTTATATTCCCAGCCTCCAGCTTGTTAATCCTGGCTTTTATTATTCACTACAGTCTTGCTCACTCCCTCTGCCTTCCAATAAACTTTCTTCCCAGGAAGCTATCTCAGTTGGGCGTACAAACTGCAATTGCCTCTTTTATATGAATCCATTTATTTCCCTTTTAATCTCTGTGCATGAAAGTTTCCAATCTACATAATCAACCCTAAACTCTCTTAACCACAGTTACATATAGGCCTGCTAGAGATCTCTTTTTAAATGTCCTATATGCACTGACAACTCAATATGTCCATAAAAACATGCACTATGTTCCTCCCTAAAATGTTCTTCTTCTAGACTTATCAGTTTCTACTGAGGGTATGGTCCGAGTCCCCCAAGTTCATCACCTCCAAGACATTCCTGACCAACACTGTTGATCTTTTCACCACAGTTCCTCCCAAAATCTCATTCACAGGGCCACTATTCTACTTTAAGTTGTCACCTTCGGCCTGAATTATTCCAACAGCTCCCTAACATCCCTGCTTCCACCTTCTTACTCTAACACATCCTCCACACCACTGCCAAAATAATCTTCTTAAGGCACAAGTCTGACCACATTTCTTTCTTTTCAATGGTTCTTCATTTTTTGTGGGCTAATATGTAAACTCTTAATAATACATAAACTCCCTGAAAGCCCTCCACAATCTGGTTCCCTATCTTTTCCATTATTATATACAATTCTCATTCACAAATATCACGTTGTAGGGAAATTGGACTATGAAGTGCTCTTCAAATGAGACATTTCATCTCCTACTTCCATATATCTGCATGAGCTTGGCATTTAAAAAATATTAAAGTGAATTTATTAAAACTTGTACTTGGGATCCTAGAAACCAATTGAGAAAGGACAATCATCTTCTTCACGGGTATAGATTAGATTTAAATATGGTGACTTTGAGCAAAGATACTGTATCTCCAAACTCATCCTCATAGTGGACTTTCCAATGGGACAAAGACATTCTAAAACTGACCCCCTACTAATTCTCCTAACTGTAGAATCTAAATAGGTGCTTGAATATTTTTAAAAGGGACAATGGCAGCTGGAAGAGTGTTAGTCAACAGCAGTGACTGAGGTTCATCTTCATAGAGTCTGCATATCAATGAGACTCATAAATAGAGTATCAAATTTGAATCCAGGAAGACCTGAGTTTGAATTTCATCTTAAATACTTAAAATCTGTGTAACTTTGTGAAAGTCTCACTTTTCTCATCTATATTAGGCTGTACTACCACCTAACTCACAGGGTTATTGTGAATATTAATGAGATAACATATGTAAAGGGACAACTAGGTACCTAGCAGATAGAATATTGAGCTTAGAGTCATGAAGATGCGAGTTCAGATCCTACTTCAGGTACTTACTCTGTGGCCCTAGGAAAGTTATTTAACCTCTCAATCTCAGTTTCCTCAACTGTAGCACTTACTTCACAGAGTTGTTGTGAGAATAAAATGAGATGATATAGGTAAAGAACTTTGCAAACCTTAAATCAATCAAAGGAATATTTTGCATAACTAGAAATAATAAAATTTCATCAGATGGAACAAAAGTTCTAGAATATAAGGGGGAGAATGAAAAAAGGTCAAATAACAGTAATTCCAGACCTCAAAATATATGAGTAAGTAGCAATTATCAAAATAATTTGGTACTAGTTTAAAAAAATAGAAAAGTAGATCAATGGAACAGACTAGACAAGGAAGAAGCAAAAATAATTCAAGTCAATGCCTCCAGTGTGGGATAAACCTGAAAACCTAAATTATCAAGGAAAGAACTTGCTATTTCATAAGAACTGCTGAGAAAACTGTAAAGCAGTATAGCAAAAATTAGACTTAGGCCAACATTGTACATCATGTTCCACAATAAATTCAAAATGGACATGCAGTCTGGATATTAATGAAAATTAAAGGAGAAGCAGATCATAGACTTTTCAGTTATGAGCAAGAGAGGAATTCTTAACTAAAGGATCTAGAAATAAATACTAAAGATAAAATAGATAATTTTGATAAATGAAATTGAAAAGGTTTTATACGAACTAAATTAGTACATCTTGGATAAGAAGGGAATGTGTCAGAGAAAAATCTTTGTATCACATTTCACTGATAAGAATTTAGAATCTATGATAGACAACTAACAGAAAAACATAAGAGCAAAAGCCGTTCCTCAAGAGATACTTACCAACAGAAGAACTGCATAAAATGGATGAATTTTGTATATGAAATTAAAAGAGTTTTGCGCAAACAAAATCAATGCATCAAGATTAGAAGGAAAATAGGAAACTGAGGAAATTTTACAGCAAGTGTTTCTGATAAAGGCTTCATTTCTCAAAAACATAAAGAAATTAGCTAAATTTATAAGAATACGAGTCATTCCCCAATTGATAAATGGTCAAAGGATATGAAACAGGCAGTTTTCCAAAGAAAAAACCAAAGCTATCTATAGTCATATGAAAAACTGCTCTAAATTTTTGACTAGAGAATTTTGACTAGACTATTATTGACTAGAGGAAGGCAAATTAAAACAACTCTGAGGTACCACTCACACATATCTGATTGGCTAAGATGACAGAAAAGGAAAATGACAAACGCTGAAGGGGATGTATAAAAATCAGGACTCTTAATGCATTCTTCGTGGAGTTGTAAACAGATTCTGACATTTTGGAGAGCAATCTGGAACTATGACTAAAAGGTAATAAAACTGTAGATACACTATGACCCAGCAATACCACTACTAGGTCTGTATCACAAAGAGATATTTTTTTAATGGAAAAGGTCTTATATGTACAAAAATATTTGCAGCAGCTCTTTTCATGGTGGCAAAGAACTGGAAATTAAAAGGATACCCATCAATAAGGGAATAGCTAAACAAGTTATATGTATATGATTATAAGGGAATATTTTTGTGCTATAAAATATGACAAGGAAAATGGTTTCAGAAAAACATGGGAAGATTTAAATGAACTGATGCTAAGTGAAGAGAGCCAGATCAATATACACAGTAACAATAATACTGTACAATGATCAACTGTGAATAACTTAGCTAATTCTCAGTAATTCAAAGATCCAAGACAATTTCAAAGGACATATGAAAAATGCTATCCATCTCCAGAGAAAAAAAATTATGGAGTCTGAACGCAGATTAAAGCATACTTTTCAAACTTTCTTTATCTGGGTTTTTTTTGGGGAGGCAGGGGCCAGGATGTTTTCTTTTGCAACATGCCTAATATGGAAATTAGTTTTTCCTGACTGAACATGTATTATCTATTATCAAAGTGCTCACCTTTTCAAGGACAGAGGGGGGAGGGGAATTAAGAACTCAAAAATTATAAAAAAATAAATGTTAAAAATTGTTTTACATGTAATTGAGAAAAAACCAAAAACGAACAATAATATGAGAGAAAGCTACCATCGTAAAAGAAATACAGATAATACAAGCCTGAAGTTTCACTGCCCTCCCCCACCCTGCCCCAACAATTTGGCAAAGTTGACAAAAGATGAATGATTAAAGTTGGGGTGATTCTATAAAGACAGGAACACTAATGTACTGTTGGGGAAGCTAGGAATTGGTACAACTATTCTGGGAAGCAATTTGGAATTACAAAATAATAAATATGAATATAATATTCATATCTGTCAACCCACAGATTCCACTACCATGAATTTGCCCCAAGAAGGTCACTGTCAAGAAAAAAGGTGCCAAGTATACCAAAATATTTATAGCAGTCATTTTTGTGGTAGTGATGAACTAGCCCACAAGGATGGCTTAATGAACTATGGTACAGGAATGTAATGTAATACATCACTATATTTCAAAAAAACCAATGAACATGATGGATACAGAAAGAAAAAAAATGGAAAGCTATATGGACTGATGCAGAGTGAAGTAAGCACTTCACTATTTTGAAAAACAAACTTGTTCCCAAAGAAGAGATATCTGGAGATACCTCCTCCTGCTCTTTTTCAAGAAGCTGACGTTTACAGGTGGAACATATGTGAAGCATGTGTATGTGGAATATCGCATATATCAGATTTTTTTCCAATGTGTTGGTTACTTTTCTTAAATTTTTTTCTTTTAAAAAAATTCTTATTTGGGATAGTTGTCTGGGAGGGGGACAGGAGGAAAGGAGGAGGAGAATAAATCTGGGTGATGAAAAAACAAACCATATCAATAAAAATCTATCAAAATTTTAAAATTAAAAAGCGTACAAAAGCAACACCTAAACTTGGGATATCATGTACCACACATCACATGGACAAGCATGTTCTATAGCCCAATTACTAGACTAGCTTTCAGAAAGTAGAAATTGGACTCTGATTAGTTGTACTAAATGGGCTTGGTAAAATAAAATTGAAAAGATGAAGACTTCCATCTTCTTGTCCTTAAGCCATACTTAAGCTTCCAGGTTGGGCTCTGGATATTTCGGGCAGCAAGAACAATGGAGCAAAATAAAGTGAGAAGTCTGATCCAAATTGCTCCTTCCCACGATGTCCCTATTCTGAACACAGATGACTTTATATTCTCCAGTGCTGTCACTCAAAAGACTAAAAATCACTTAAGAAACCCCCAAAAAAGTAGCAGAGAAAAATCTGTTTTCTGCGGAATCTTATGTAATTAAGTCTTTAACCTCATATCAAATAATTTTTTAAAAGAACATGCCTACGCAACAGCTGCATTTATCTACTTATGACCTTTGTAAAAGCCCAACAGTGTTAAGAGTCAGCGATCAGAAAGTCATTCTTCTCATACTCTTGCTTGTTATAAACAAAATAGGAAACTTAAGTAAAATGACCAACATTTTACTATGCAATTTTAATGGCCTGCCAAGCTTGGCTGAAAGGAAGAGATCAAAAAACCTATCTCCCTCTCCTTTGCAAAGGTAGGGATTATGGGTCTGGAATTTTACATGTACTAAATATTACATATACTGCCAGACTCAATGGATATCTTGGTTATTTTGGCTAACCTGCCTTTTTTTTTTCTTTACAACGGATGGCTCACTGGATAGGAGAGCAAGGAAGGACACATCTAGAAATGAAATGATGTAAAAAAACAAAAGGTATTAAAATTCCTTTTAAAAATTCTAATGGCTCTGGTCACTCACTTCATGATAAGTGGGTTACCACAAAATTACCCTTCTTGTTTTTGTATTAAAGCAGAGATGACTGATCCACCTTTCAAAGCCCAAGTCAAATGACAATTTCTTCATATGTCCCTTGGTAGTAACAAATTTCTCCCTTAGAAAAAGTACTTGAATTCATTTATTAACAAGTACACAAACGTATATTGTGAATTACGAGAATTCAATGAACTAACTTACGTTGTGAATTAGGAGAAACAGTATGGTGTAATGGATAAAGAGTTGGCCTCGGTGTCAGGACCAGCTGCATTCCAAGTCCTGTCTGTGACATACCAATGCTGTTCTGTATTAGTAAAGGAAGTTTCCTTATTGGGAAATATACTCATAAAATCACAGGGCTAGGGAAAAAAGAAAAATTGTGCTATGTAGTCATCTGGTTTGGGACTTCAATCATTCTACTAGAATGGTAGCTCCTTGAGGACAGAAATCATGTGTTGTCTAACCTGTGTATACAAGTAAGGCACACTGAATAAAGTCTTGAATAAAACAGTACTTCACACACTTAGCTGACAGAAATGATAAAGATAAAAGAATAATAGCACTAGTAAGAACTAGAGCCATCATAAGAATTAGAGCCTTCTAATGTATTTCACTCCTAGTACAGACTACCTTTTTGCAGACCTAGTTTCTGGACTGTTCATCTGTTCCGTATATGTACCTAGTTACATGCATACTGCTTCTCTAAGTATAGGGACAATTTTGTCTTTCTTTGCGTCTCCCAGAGCTTAGTGCGGTACCAAACTAAGCAATGCCTGCTGACTGAATGAGTATTTTTCAACCAGATGCCACCATAATTTCTCTCACTACAGATCAGCACACTTGTCATGACAGAGGCATTTCCCCCACAGATCTGCCTCGAGGAGTAGTTAATAGAGGGTTGGTCCTACAGCCAGGAAGACTTCTGTTCAAGTACTACCTCTGACACATATTGGACATATGACCACAGGCATGTCACTTCAATTCACAGTGACCCCAGGGCAACTTTCTAAGACTCTTAAATTGCAGATGAGTTGACATTTTGCATCAGTGGATGGAGTTTTCTCATTAGGAATTCTTATACCAATGAAATCATAAGACCAGATTCTCCACCCCTGACTCCCACAGGAAGAAAAGTCTTGTGGTCTCATGGTGTCCCATATTGCATCCATCTTCTGTTTCTGTTCTGGCATCATGCTGGATGCTTCACTGAAGAGAATTTCACAGTCTTACAGGTGGAAAGGACCTCCTTCCAGCAGAGGCCAGCTGGTCCAACTCATAGGCCAAGGAATTCCTACTAGAACCTACTCACTAAGTAACCATTCAGTCTCTGCCTCAAGATCTTTAAGGAGGATGAACTCCCAGTCTTTCTAGGCAGTTCATTCCACCTTTGAACAGCTCTAACTATTAGGAAGTTTTTCCTGACATCAAGCATAAGGTTATATTTGCCTTTTTAAAATTCCCACAGACTGACTCAGGCTCCACCCTCTGAAGCCAAATAGAACAAGTCTAATCCTTCTTCAATTGGACAATCCATCAAATACTCAAAGATAGATCAACAGTTAACTCTTCTATCACAAAATTTTAGCATTTGACTGTAGAGCATTTTCCCTTACTGGCTCATCATTTCATGTCACGGTCTAATTGAGGGGACAAAATCATATGCTTCCTGCAGGCAGGACCTATGTCAAACACTTTTTATGTATTCCCTACAGCAGCTTCCAGAATTCTGGAACTGATGAAGGCTCTTGACAAGCACTGTGTTTACTCAAAGTACTGGTTGCACCCAAATGCAACAAATCCATTATTTAAATTAAATTTCACATTGTCACATTAACTCCTAACTCTGCTCCTAGAGGAGGAACATAACACAAAATATCAGAATGTCCAGACAAATATTTATGCAAGATGAGAAATACGAGAAAAAGCAGAGAAATCATTTTAAACCAAATATACTGTGCTTGGGTTCATGAAAATACAAAGCAATAAACCTCCTCATTTGAAATCATCCTGCTTGTCGAGGGAGAGGAAATATACCTCATCATTTGTGACATAACAGAAGAGAAAAGGAGAAGCAACAGCAAGCAAAAGCTATAGGAAGAGGGGGGAGGGAGGCAACAAAACGGAGACTCTTCTCCAGCCAGCTTTACTCCGACTGACGCCTGTCTCCTCTGATGCACATCAGTGGGTGAGCAGCCTTTTTCTACAGAGGAAAAGGACCACTTAAGGCAGAATAGGAAACCAGAACTCGATGACGCCTTAAGGTGAGCTGAATGCTGAAATTGGGATAATTTTTCTAGAGCCTCAATCCCATGACAGCAGAGCCCTTTATACATGAACCTAGCACTGAAGACTCCAAAGCAGGTGAGGTCAAATATGACCTCTATCAAACAGATGGGCAAGAAAAGCCCGCTGTTTTTGATATTGATGCTTCTCTCACAATGCAGAGATTCCATTATACAAGTGATGGAGTAACAGCCTACAGGCAGGAATTTCTGGTGTGGCAATTCCAAAATAGGCTTTGTTTCATTCCTGAATGGGCACTGAACTTGGGTTTAAATGAAGAACCCAAACAAGAGTGACAGGCACTTAAATCCTTTGGAGAAGGATGTGGGAGTTGTAGAGAATATGGACAGACTATGTGCAGGTGAGGCCCCAGCCTCATTTATTATACTTGCTATAAGTGTCTTTTCATTTACCAAGAAGAAATTACTTTTTCTCTGTCATTAAGAGGATCTTTGTATTGAGGTGCTTTTCCCAGCAAGGATCAGTGATGTGCTGTCAAGGGGCCTCTTCAGAACCCAAGCATCACTTCAAACAGCTTAGGAGATGATTATGGGTAGATGTGGCCATAGAACAAAGAGGAGGTGGCTGGTGGTCACAGAGATCAAACCAGGAGTGTCCATCCAAAAATAAATGTAGCAAAAATGAATCCGCTGCCCCCTCTCTATAAGGAAGGCGCTGATGACGGATCATTAAACTACCCCAACAAAGGCAGCAGAAATTGCAGAATCTCAAGGACCTCGCGAGTCATCTCAAATCCCATCTATCCCTGACCAAAGATCCCTTCTACGAGATGCCCAGCCAGAAGTGACCCAGGCGCTCCGTTCAAAGACCTCAGGCGAATGGGAAGCTAATAACCTCCCAAGCAACCCAACCTATACTCAGGCAACTCTCATTGCGAGGAGGTCATTCCTGCCCACTGCTCCTGGTTCTGTCTCTGAGGCCAAGTATCTTCTACATGAGAGCCGTTTTCAGCTACTTCAAAGACCTGAAGATGGCTGTCTTATTACCTTAAATATTTTCTTCTTCAATCAAAATCAAACAGCACATAAGTAGTAACTGCCTGCCACATAACAGACAGAAGTCAAAAGGTCAATACTTCCATCGATCCTCACACAGTGCAGTCCAAAGTCCCTCACAAGCTGGGCCCCCTCTTCTGGATGTGTGCCAGCATGATAAAAAAAAAACACCCGTAAGATGTGCCACATAGGACTGAAGACAATGCCTGAGACACGGCCAGAGCAAGGCAGAGTGCCACAACATGACCAATCCCACCTTTCCGGACACTATGCCTCGTAATAAAGCTCACAATCACATTTGCTTTTTTAGTGGTTGTCATGACATGTTGTTCAAGCTCCTAAAAGAGAAACAAAGGGCCTGGCCCATCTGCCCCTGCTCACTGGAGGGCTGGCTATATTTAAAGTTTACTGACGTTTTTCAAAATAAACATTTACTAAGTCATTCGAAGTATTCCCATTCCCTGAGTTAGTGTGTGGATAACAAAACAAAGTAGATAAACTTCCTTTAATACTTTTTCAGCATAAAAGCATTTATTTAAGCAGCTAGACAGCACAGTGTATAACGCACCAGATCTAGAGTTGAAAAGATTTTAATTCAAATCTGACCTTAAATACTTACTGGCTGCGTGACCCAAGGCAAGTCATTTGACTTCTCAGCCTCAGTTTCCTCATCTGTGAAATGGGGGCAATAAGAGCGTCTAACTCCCATACATACAAAAATACTCATAGCAGCTCTTTTTGTGGTGGCAAAGAATTGGAAATTCAGGGAATGCCCATCAATTGGGGAATGGCTAAACAAGTTGTGGTATATGAATGTAATGGAATACTATCGTGCTATAAGAAATGAGGAGAAGACGAACTTCATATGTACCTGGAGAGGCTTATACGAACTGATGCTGAGTGAGAAGAACAGAACCAGGAGAAATGTGTACACAAAAATGACAGACACATTGTATGCATGACGACCAACTTTGATAAACTGGACTCTTCTCAGCAACGCATAGTTATAAGACAACTCTAAAAGACTCAGGATGGAAAGAGATGTCTACATTCAGAGAAAGATCTAGAAAGAACAGAGTTTGAATGCAGACTGAAGCAAACTACCTGCTCTCTTTCTTTTTCTTGTTTGGTTTTGTTTATACAACCTGCCTAATTTCTAATGTGAAAGTATTTGCAGATCCCATGCTTGATTGCATGCCACCATGGTGGGGGGAGAAGGGCAGCAGAAGAAGGGGGAGAAAATTTGAAACACAAGGGATTGTGGAACTGAATCTTGTAAACTAAAAGTAAACAAACAAATTAATTAAAAAATAAATTAGGGTGTCTAACTCCCAGGGCTCTTGTGAGGGCAAAATGAGATCATATTTGTAAATGTGTTTAATAAAAATTAAAGTACTACATAGGTCCTAGATATCATTATCACCTTTTACTTTCAAGGAGTGGATATATTCAAGATCACTCTGCTAAAACTATGAGTGAATATGTATTGATTTCTAGTATTCCTTGCTGGAAAGGTCACCTACATATGCATACTGCAGTATATTCATACAGGTAGTTTTATGGCAGTTAAATCTTTTGAATATCTGATTGGCTTTTGCACTTAGAGGTTCAAAAAAGTAAACTGCCAATGAATTTAAAATGTTTTAATGGCCTGTATTTCATACTGAGTATCTCAGTAGAGTGGGAGAAGTGTTGGATATGGAATGAGAAAACATTGGTTAGAGTCATTTACTGATGGCGTGACATTGGGAAAGTCACAGTCAATCAATGAACATTTATTAAACATCTGTTTATTTGCCAGGCATTGTACTAACCTCTCTCTCTCTCTCTCTGAATTCTACTTTGCTCTTCCACAAAAATGGAAATAATCTTTTGCCACTACCTCTCACAAAGCTGTTGTGAGGACTAAAAAGAACTAATGTACCCAAGATACTTTGCAAGAGATAAAGACCAACATAAGCCAAAGCTTCAAGCCAACATGATTTCTCATTCCAACACTATTGACTGCAATCCCTTTCTAACTTATTACTGCAGATGAGATGCTGCAGCCAAAAGATTCATCTTCTGAATGGCTGACCTAGAGAACCTCTCCTAACTCATACTGTGCATCTATTGTCTGAGGACTAGCTCTGCTGGCAGAGGCCCCATTTTCTAACCTGGAAGGACCTGTCAGAGCCTGTGCTCTGCCAGCATTTAATATTTTTTTTGCTCATAATTTGTATTTTAATACATTAAAACCTCCAACATATTCCCAATTCAATTTTACACAATGTTCACTGATCCCAAATAATTTAAGTAAAACAACATAAAAGAGCCATTACAACTGATAAGTCTTTGCAACCTTGCTTTCTGTTAGAGAAAAGGACAAAATAACACTAGATCAAGCACTGGACATTTCCTTCCAATATCCAGGGCTACCTCCATGTCACAACAGGGCATCAGAGTGAGACCATAATCCAGGAAAGCACCATACAAACCAATAGGAGGCAACATGATGCAGTGGCCAGAATGCTGGGCCTAGAGTCAGAAAGGCCTGAATTCAAATCCAACCTCAGATATTTACTAGCCGACCCCTGAGCAAGTCCCTTAACCTCTCTCAGCCTCTTCTATAAATGGGGAATAATAACAGTACCTAGAGTACCTAGCTCACAGGGTTGGTTATCTTGAGGTTCAAATGACAAAAATCATATAAAGCATTTTACAAACCTGATAAGATAATTGTGTGTGTGCACATGTGCACAGAGAGAGAGAGAGAGAAAGAAAGAGAGAGAGAGAGAAAGAGAAAGAGAGGAGACAGACACCCCAATATACTATATATATTTTTAAGGTTTCATCAGTGTAGGGAGCACCCTGCAAGGAACTTTGTCTACCAATATAAAACAGCTCCTTCTCTCCAACCTGGAGTCTTAGGTCAAGGGTTCACA